>CADCXT010006930.1:0-600000 GCA_902806775.1 Microtus agrestis
TTCTCAACCTAGATATAGTAGGGAGGACCTTGGTACCTTACCCTCTCTGCGGGGTGGATAGGGTAGGGAGGGGGGTATGTGGAGAAGATGGGAGGAGAGGAGGGAGTGGAAACTTGGATTCGTATGTATAATAAAAAAAGATAGTTTGTTTTCTTTTTAAAAAAATTAAAAAAAAAACAAAAAATAATTTGATGTTGGCTGTCAGCTTGGATATATTGTTCTTATTATGAAACTAGACACCAAAACCAAATAAATCAATTAAAAAGGGGCACAGATCAATACAGAAAATTCTAAACAGAAGAATCTCAATGGCTGAATGACACTTAAGGAACTGCTCAATATCCTTAGCCATCAGGGAAATACAAATCAGGATGACTCTCAGATCCCATCTTACACCAAACAGAATGGCTAAGATCAAAAACACCAATGATATCTTATGCTGGAGAGGATGCAGAGGAAAGGGAACGCTCCTCAATTGCTGGTGGGAGTGCAAATATGTCCAGCCACTCGGAAATCAGTGTGGAGGTTCTTCAGAAAATTGGGAATCAACCTACCTCAAGACCCAGCAATGGGCTGGAGAGATGGCTCAGCGGTTAAGAACACTGACTGTTTTTCCAGAGGACCTGAGTTCAATTCCCAGCAACCACATGGTGGCTCACAACCATCTGGTGCTCTCTTCTGGCCTGAAGGCATACATGGAGGCAGAATGTTGTATACATAATAAATAAATAAAGATCTTTAAAAACAAACAAACAGAGCGCCGCCGGGAGTGTCGACGAGGGGAGCTGTGCTGCCGCGTCCGTGCTACTCGAGCTGCGGGCACTGCGAGCGAGAGCCGAGTACGCGGACCGGCCATCATGTCATGCTACGGGCGGTATGGAGGAGAAACCAAGGTGTATGTTGGTAACCTGGGAACTGTTGCTGGTAAAGGCGAGTTAGAAAGGGCATTCAGTTACTATGGGCCCTTAAGAACAGTGTGGATTGCCAGAAATCCTCCAGGATTTGCCTTTGTGGAATTTGAAGATCCTAGAGATGCAGAAGATACAGTTCGAGGATTGGATGGGAAGGTGATTTGTGGTTCTCGAGTGAGGGTTGAATTATCAACAGGCATGCCTCGGAGATCTCGTTTTGATAGGCCACCTGCAAGACGTCCCTTTGATCCTAATGATAGATGCTATGAGTGTGGTGAAAAGGGACATTATGCTTATGTTTGTCATCGCTATAGCCGTCGAAGAAGAAGCAGGTCACGGTCTAGATCACATTCCCGTTCCAGGGGAAGGCGATACTCTCGCTCACGCAGCAGGAATCGGGGAAGGAGGTCAAGATCAGCATCTCCTCGACGATCAAGGTCTGTGTCTCTTCGTAGATCAAGATCAGCTTCACTCAGAAGATCTAGGTCTGGTTCTATAAAAGGATCGAGGTATTTCCAATCCCGTTCAAGGTCGAGATCAAGATCAAGGTCTATTTCACGGCCAAGAAGCAGCCGATCAAAATCCAGATCTCCATCACCTAAAAGAAGTCGTTCCCCATCAGGAAGTCCACGAAGAAGTGCAAGTCCTGAAAGAATGGACTGACGTTCTCAAGTTCACCCTTTAGGGAAAAGTTATTTTGTTTACATTATTATAAGGGATTTGTTATGTCTGTAAAATGTAACCTAGGAAGGATCATCAACCATCTAATCAAAATGGATCTGGGTTAATGCTCTGTAAAATTCATAGCAGTTAAGTAATTGTTTTTGTTGAATGTATTAACATCTTGTGGTCTGAAGATGTGGGTTTTTATTTGGCACATTTAAATAAAATGTTTCTAACTAGAAAAAACAAACAAACAAAAAGACCCAGCAATACCACTTCCTACGAAAGAGGAACACTGGAAAGTCTGACCCTATATTGTCTTGGCAAAAGAGGTGCAATCAATTCTCTAGTGTCCTGCTATCTGTCTACAGTCTGGACTGGGTCCTGGTAGCAGGTGTTGCACTGGGGCAACTTGCCCATTGGTCAGCATCATCATAATCCATGTGGAGACATCACGGTGTCCCGTAATCTTCTCTGGAGACCTTGGGTCACTGCTAGGATCTCGGAGTCTCTGTCTAATATAATAAGCTTTTTAATCATTATTTTAAATGCCATATTCTGCAGCTCTCTGAAGTATGGGGCCTGCCTAGGTATAATATGATTAGGCAAATTTTGTTTCTAGTTACTTGTTTTAAGTTTGACTTTGAAAACATATACAAGGACCTAAATAAGGCTTATTCCAGTAATTAATTATATCAGTACTTTAAAGATGACTGACTTTTACTTCCCAACAGTCTACAGTGAGTTAGCAGCCTTCACAAGACTAGAACTCCACACTCTGTAATGATTTTGAGTTGAAGCTAATTATTCCGAGGGTAAAAACAGAACAGGTTTGTATGTAGTTCTTAATGTCTCCTGTGGAGGCTTAGAAAAGGTCCCAGGGTGAAATGGGAGCAGGAGGGAGTCTAGGAGCCAGCACTGCCCTAGGGCAAACTGAGACTTAGGTCTACCTTCCTGCTGATCTATAGAACTCGTCTTGGCAGGTGTGTACCAAGGTGCCCTGGGCCCTACATTTTTCCCCCTTTACAAGTACTGATGACAGGACTCAACCATGGGTCCTCTGTCCACTGGTTCAAGGGGTGATACTGGGACCTCAGCACCATCAGGTGAACAGTATTGGCTCATTCTCAAACAAAAGCCATGAGTCTGTTGACAAGGCAGGGACCAAGAACTAAAAGTAAGATGGTTTACCAAGGAGACCTGTTAAACAAGTTTTCACACCATCTAACTTTTGTGTGAGCGTCTGTTCTCTATCATTAATCCGTATCCTTGACAAGGCCATTGAATCTCTAATTACCCTGGAGTGATTGACATAGAAACAATATTCTTCTCCCAAAAAAGGAGGTCCAAACCTCTTAATATCAATACAAAATTTTATGACTCAGTTTAAACCCAACAAAGGTAGCAAAGATGAGGATGTTAAACATACTTTTTTAAAGCCTGAATAGACCTTGAACAAGGAAATACATTTTTAAACCATTAGTTAGTATTTTTAATGCTTTGACATTTTGATATAGTTTCCCATGTCACAGTGATCCCCCCACTACAGAATTCCTCGCTGTCATTCCACAACTGCAGTTTTGCCTGTGTTGTGAATCTCAGTTCAAACATTTGACCTGCAGGTGGTCCCAGACTACCCCTGTCCAACCTCTGAAGGATTGAGATTCACAGGCTTGGGTGCTGTTCCAAGTCCTGTGTCAAACTGCTTAGGTCATTGTCTTCTGCTTATGGTGTTTATGGCTCTGACCCTAATTTTTAGCCTTTTTATTTTAAGTTCAAATATTAACAATATAAAACATTTTATAAACACAGATTTCCCATAGCCTTATCAAGTTATTTAAATTTTTTCTTAAGAAAAATTAAAATTTCTTAAACGTCTTCCTGCAATATCAAAAATAAAGTACTTCTTTGGTCCCATCCTCAACAACACCTACATAGCCTGTCTTTTAGATCTTAGCCTGCTCCATTTTACTGTAGCTGGTGCTTCTGGTGACTATCACCTGGCACTGGCTTTTCTAAAACTGTTAAGGTTCATTCTGCACATTCTTTGGGACTCTAGTCCTGCCATACATTTGTAAACCTCAGGTGTTTCCTATGATCCCTTTATGTCTTTGTAACCATTATCACCTGGGTGACTCTTAAATTAACAAAGTCTTGTACCTTACTGGCAGAGCAAGGTACATTTTTGTGTATAAAAACATTAAGGTGCGACTTTAATATTTTAAATCCTGTATATGTATTTTTTAAACCTTGTTTTTAGAATGGAACATGAGTCATCATAAAAAAATCTGTCCCAATCCAAACTATCTTGGAGATTTGTTAGATCCACTCCATGTGGTCACCTTTAATCAAGATGGCAGTGAAATCATGTGGCATCCATTTCTTTTTTTTTTTTTAAATTTTTTTTTATTTTTATTTATTTATTTTTTTTTGAGACAGGGTTTCTCTGTGGCTTCGGAGCCTGTCCTGGAACTAGCTCCGTAGACCAGGCTGGTCTCGAACTCACAGAGATCCGCCTGCCTCTGCCTCCCGAGTGCTGGGATTAAAGGCGTGCGCCACCACTGCACGGCCATCCATTTCTTTTTAACTCTAGCAAAATGGCAATCCAAAATTTAAAATGGAATCATACCTTATGGTTCCTTTAAAATTACCCATGTATAGATTTTAAGTTATCAATTCCCAGTGTTACTAATTAACTTTTAACTAGTTTTTTATCTTAACAATTTTTTTTGTCATTTCATGTACATTATTTAGTAGGGTTCTTAACAGATTTTTGACTGTATCTGAAAAAAGAAACTTATAAATCTGAAGCTACAGAATGTTCACATAAACAAGACAGTTTTAACATTATCTATACCAAAAAATCATCTGAATTTCTGCTAACCCAAATTCAGTAACCAGAGTTCAGTGATAAACTCTGAAGTGAGGCCCATAAATGTGGCCACAGTGGTGATGGGTGGCAGAGACAGTGAAAATAGCCAAACCATTTCTGTCTCAGCTCCATGATTGCAAGAAAACCTACAGAGACAAACTTTTCAACAAAGCAAGCACCTTCAGTATTTGCAGGTATGAGAAACCAACAAACATAGCTCCCATCCCCTTCTGACCTTCTGTAACTTTTTATAAACCTTCAATCCATTTTCCTCTCTTCATTCTTTCAGTCTCCTGCTTTCTCCCTCGCTTTCCAGACAACACAAAATCTCTTACCAAAATCTTTCTTGTGGTTTCCCTTAGGAGTATATGCTAGATTGTAAGGCTACAATATTTTAAACAAGAACAGAAACATGCATATACTATAACAAAATAACTTTACATCACATAAAATCAGTGTGAAACATTTGAGACTAACTGTAGTTTTTTTCCATACCCCAAGGAATAATAATTTGTAACTGGCCCCTCTAAATGATGATAGATATTCATAACACATTGGATCTAAATGACCAAAGCAGCTCCGGTGGAGGGAAGTCTGGCTACAGTGTGACAACATGGCCACTACAGCTTAAAACCTGCAGCCGGAGTCCCTGACCAGTGAAGCCAAACCTTGGTCAGGTTTGGCCAGAAGTTGAGGCAAGCAGGCCCCAGGCCAGGTGGAGGGAACTCATCCACCAGCATGGGAGGGGGCAGGGCGGCAGTGTGGGGGGGGTGATGTTAACCTCTCCAGCCACAACAATTATCCCCAGATTCTCTGTTCAGTGTTTGAAACTATTTGAAACTATTAAGGTACATCCACTCCCTACAGCTGTGGCTGGCAGCCTTGCTACATTGTAACAACAAGGCTGCATAGCCCCACCACCAATCCATACAAGCATGCTGCCCCGCAGCCTCCTGCTTGTATGGAGAATCTGCCCATGTTGCCCCTGCACTACAGACCAAGGCTGACTGCTTTTCATGAGATGCTTAAGGCAGCAGGTAGAGGTTATTTGTCTTATGACTTTTAGGAAAATCCCTATGCTTATGGCCCTATCTCTAAAGTCCTGTTAGTGATCCCAATCTCAAGGCCAAAGAAGTCGCAATTTGAATCTGTGCCACGTCAGTGTCAGTCTAAGTCAGGACAAAACACAACAACACTCAGACACACAGGACAATGGACAGATAAATCCTCTTGGTGCCAAACAAACCAAAGACGACAGCCTCAAGCTGTTTTGCCAGTGCAACCAGCCCGTCCATCTAGAGAACCAAGACATTGAGAGCATCCCCCATGTCTCTCTACAGAACTGAGAAGCACAGCCTGCATGTCTCTAGACAGAACTGATACAGCAGGAGCATCCCGCCAGACTCTCTACAGAAACCAGAGGACCCTGGGGACCTCTCCCCAGGTAGCCCGCCTGTGATATTTTCTTGCTTCTGCCTAGTCATCAACAGGCTCTTACACTTCCTGGGCCCGCTCACAGAAAGACATGAGACACAGACATGAGACTTGAAACAAAACACAGATAACTTACCGACCTGTTGAAGACTCTACAGGTGGTAGTTCCGGTGCACTTGGGCGATCCGTGACGAGCCCCCAAATGTTATGCCCAGATCCACAAACCCAAAAAAACCAACAAGGAGACCAAGTCCCATATGTAAAAGCCCCCATGTGTTGCTTCAGGGTAAACTACTGATATTTAAGCATCCACTAATCTTATGGATGGCTGAGTCCTACACTGGCGGTGATAATGGTTGGAAGCGAACAACTTCCTTTGGTTGGTCTGTTTCTATTTAGCATATCATGACAGGCTCCTATGGTGTCAGCTCCTTTTCCCCAGACACTGTTGACAACTGAGCTGTTCTAATCTCCATTGGGTGGAGAGAATCCGGAGAAACAACCAGCGTAGCCCAGATCACCTGTTATAAAGTCCACGGAGTCCGCGGAACTCAGGAGACGCCCGAGTTCTAAGATGGGGGCGATGGCGCCGCGCACGCTGCTCCTGCTGCTGGCGGCCGCCCTGGCCCCGACACAGACCCGCGCGGGTGAGTGCGGGGTCGGGAGGGAAACGGGCTCTGCGGGGAGGGGGGGCGGCCCAGCCGGAACCTCCTGCCCCTTCCCCACCCGCGCCCCGAGCCCCGCGCCCTGCTCCCCTCCGGGCCCGCGCTCCAGCCCGGGGTCCCGGGAGCAGGGTCGGGGTCTCACCGCGCGCCGCCCCCAGGCTCGCACTCCATGCGGTATTTCTACACCATCGCGTCTCAGCCCGGCCTCCGGGAGCCCAGATATGTGGAAGTCGGCTATGTGGACGACAAGCAGTTCGTGCGCTTCGACAGTGATGCGGAGACTCCAAGAAAGGAGCCCCGCGCGCCATGGATGGAGCAGGAGGGGCCTGAATATTGGGAGAGGAGCACACAAAGAACCAAGAACCGCGAGCAGGCTTTCCGAGGGAACCTGAGGACCCTGCTCGGCTACTACAACCAGAGCGAGGGCGGTGAGTGACCGCGGCTCGGATGTCACTACCCCTCCACGTCCCTAAGCACGGCCTGGAGTCGCCAGGGTCCCAGGACCGAGGATCTGGTGGAGACCCGACCTTGTTTCACTTTCAGTTTAGAGTACCCAGGTGGGCGGGGCCGCGGGGCGCAGGTGAGGGGGCGGGATAGGCGGGCGGGGCTGACCGCGGAGTCCCCGCAGGCTCTCACACCATTCAGGAGATGTACGGCTGTGACGTGGGGTCCGATGGGCGCCTTCTCCGTGGTTATAAACAGTTCGCCTACGACGGCCACGATTACATCGCCCTGAACGACGACCTGATGACTTGGACGGCTGCGGACACAGCAGCTCAGATCACTCTGAGCAAGTGGGAGCAGGCTGGTGCTGGGGAGATCAGCAGGGCCTACCTGGAGGGCGAGTGCATGGAGTCTCTGCACAGATACCTGGAGAACGGGAAGGACACACTGCTGCGCACAGGTGCAGGGGTCGTGGGCAACTCCTCCCTCTGCCCTCCACTTCCAGGGATCCTGTGTGACAATACCTAGTATCTTTGTCTCCCAGAGGTTCCAATGATTGTGGAGTCATTTTCTCTGGCTGAGTGTCAGAGGTTCACCACGTTTCTACGGCTCACTTTGGTGATGTCTGTTCACTCGGATAAACAGTTAAGGCTGGACAGCAAGATGGCCACAGTGGCTGTGCCTCAGTGGTGGCACCGTGATGTAGTGCATACCCCTAATTTCTTATTTTGATATGAATTTAATCACATATATAAATTAATTAATTTCCATTCCTTCATCCTTTTCCTGCATGACTTATGCATAAGGAAGACCATGGTGACCTGCTGGCTCATGTGGATTCCCTCTTAGCTTCTGGGTCTCCCAGGAAACTGTGCAGTTCTGTGTTGAGGGGACCAGCTCTACCTGCAGGTCACTAGTGTGATGACAGAAGTGCTCAAACAGAAACATAGTTTAGTGTGATCATCGATTTATTTTGTCTTTACAAATTTCAGTTTACCTTGTTAATTGTGGGATTTCTTAAATCTTCCACACAGACCCCCCAAAGGCACATGTGACCAATCATCCTGGATCTAAAGGTGATGTCACCCTGAGGTGCTGGGCCATGGGCTTCTATCCTGCCTTCATCACCCTGAGCTGGCAGAGGGAGGAGGAGGAACAGACTCAGGACATGGAGCTGGTGGAGACCAGACCTTCTGGAGATGGAACCTTCCAGAAGTGGGCATCTCTGGTCGTGCCTTCTGGGGAGGAGCACAAATACACATGCCATGTGCACCATGAGGGGCTTAGGCAGCCCCTCACTCTGAGATGGGGTAAGGAGGGAGTAGGTGAAGAGCTGGGGTCAGGGAAAGCTGGAGTCTTCTGCAGACCCTGAGCAGGGTCAGGGCTGAGAGCTGGGTTCATGACCCTTCCCTTCCTGTCCTTCCCTTCCCAGAGCCTCCTCAGTCCATGGTCCCCATCATGGCAGTCATTGCTGGTCTGGTTCTCCTTGGAGCTGTGGCCATCATTGTAGCTGTGGTGGTTATTGTGATGAAGAGGAGGAGAAACACAGGTAGGAAAGGGCCAGATCTGAGATCTCTGTCAGCCCCTTTTAGAAGTGTGCTCTGCCTCATTAATGGAAAACACATCCACACCCCTCATAGCTGCTGTCTCTTCCCTGGGTCTGCTGTCAGTTCTGGAAGCTTCCTAGGGTCAGGGACTTCGCTGGTCTCTCACAGCTTTTCTTCTCACAGGTGGAAAAGGAGGCAACTATGCTCCAGCTTCAGGTAAAAGTGGGGGGCAGGATTGGCCCTGAGGCCCTTGGGGTAAAGCTATAGTTTGGGAGATCTCTGGTAATCTCGTAACCCAAAATAGCCCTTCCATTAAAATTTTCTGTGGTTCCTGTTTTTGCTTTCCTATGAAAGCAAATGTATATAAAGCATATGTATATATATATGTGTATATATTTATTTATCCTAGACAGGGACAGCGCCCAGAGCTCTGATGTGTCCTTCCAAGACTGTAATGGTAACACTCTGAGAGCTAATATGGGGAGGGGCAAACTGGACATGATTGGGTTTCAGGGCCTCCCAGAATCACCTTTTAGTGAGTGGCAGGTTGTTGGGTTGTTGTCTTCACAATAATTGTTCATGACTCTTGTTCTGTAGCGTGAAGACAGCTGCATGGCCTGACAGAAGGACAGATGTGTTCAGGTCTCTCCTGTGATATTTCATTCTCATTCAGCAACATTGTCTGAATTTCCATGGGATCCAATAGAATTATTGTGAGGAAAGATGAAACCCAGCCCACCCCTGCACACTAGGAGATTGTCTCTGTCTGTCTGGGTTTCCTTCAGCCTCCCTGGTCCAGCGCAGGCAAAGGGACATCTCCATCCTGCCACCTCCTGCTGCCCTGAGCTGCAGGCCCTGACTTCCCCCCACTGAAATAAGGATCTGAATGTGAACTTGATTGTTCTCATCCCTGATCTGACAGGTGGATTGGTGGGTAAACTGAGGGATTGTGATACTTCGAGTTCATGGAGGAAATAAATGGCATCATGGAGACCCTCCCAGACTCTGTGTTCATTATGCTGTGGGTATCCAATGAGACAAGGTGAGGCTGTGGGAGCTGAGTGAGGACAGGACTGTGCCCAGCTAGAACTCAGTCCCCAGTTGCCTGTGACGTGGTCACTCCTCAGCTCTGTCCCTTCCTGGCTTTGTTCTCTTGGTTCCTTACAACCACATGCTGAGGTCTGTGATCACAGGGACACTGGGATGGCCAGAGCCTTGTCCTGTCCCCAGGATTGTGAGCAGCCAGGGCTGCTGTGAGAGGTCAGCCTGGGCTCTGGCCTCGTCCTGGCCCTTTCCTTGTCTTCTCTGTTTATTTCTTATCCTTCCGGTCTGTATGGAGGACTAGGCCTGTTCTTGTTCCTGTGAGTGGTGTCTGTGGGGTCCCTGAGTGACAGCAGTAGGAGGACTTTTCTGCCCTTGTCCTATCAAGGTCCAACTAGGCCCCTTCACTCGGGAGACTGTAGGCTGAGGAGATGAACTTGAAATTTTTCTGAGCAGTTTATAATCCCAAACTGATCTTTAGGTGGTGTTTCTCAGCTGAGTGGTATTGTCATAGTCATGGGCCCCATCCTCCTTATGGAGACTTCAGAGATCGCTGTTCGGCGTGCTCATGGTTCACTGCATGAGAGTGATAGAGACTCAAACCCGAAATGGTGTACAGGAAGGTAGACGAAACGATTTTATAGAATTATTTAGTTTTCTATAAGACCATTAGTATCATGATTAAAAGTTTAATATGTATATATATATATCGTATAAAATTTATACCCCAAGAAAAGTTGTTAAAGAGTCAATATATAGCGAAAGGATTATGAGATTAGTGACAATAAAATGTCCTTAAATTTTTTTCTTCTGTCAAATATCAGGTGGTTCTTCTGATATGAGACAGAGATTTTGGATTTCGCTTTAATAAGCTTGCTTCCGTTAGAGAAGGAGAGCCACACTCCAACTGCAAAGCCAGCTTTGATCTTTAATTGAACTGGGGCTACAAAAAAGAGTTATACGTCTGCAGAAAACAGCAGAAGCAAACATTTGGGAAGATTTATGAAATTTGCCCTGTTGGGAATGTGATATACCAGTTGCCAATTTACTCTGGTTCTTGGGACATTTTTTCTGCATGATTTGTCCTTTCTCTTCGGATGACTCATTTGTCCGTGGTTTTCAGATTCTTCAGCTGGATACCTTCATTCTCCTGAAAGGACAGAATCAAAACCCTTCCCTGACCCTAATTTTGGGAAAATTCTTATTTGGCAATTTATATCTGTTCAAATGAAAAACACTTGTTATTTTTATAGTTTAGTTCAGATTAAAGAGCCAAGTTGCTTGATGAACTATCATCTCTTCTAATTTAGAGGTATCTCTTGTTCACATCAAATCTTTATCAATTTTGATGGTATCCATAGCTTTTCTTCTCCTGTGGAAACAAAAGCAAAATCTCTTGCACAACATAACACCTGTACTGGTTTCCACTCTAAAGTCAGTATGTCTTTAAAGTATATCGTCTGATTTATTACTGTAGGTTCTTCTATGATCCAATCTCTCACCACAACTGTTGTTCCTCTCTCATTGGCCTTTATAGAGTTCAAAGTTAATAAAGTATCATGCAATCAACTTCTTTGTTGTAATAGGAGCGGCGGGGCTGCATCCCCAACACGCACGGCTAGCTTTACCTGAAATAATTACATGGACACTGTATTCTGTTAAGCACTGCTTGGCCCATTAGCTTCAACCTCTTAACCCATTTCTAATCATGAGAGTAAGCACCCCAAGGTGCGCTTACCGGGAAGATTCTAGCCTACATCCATCTTGGGTTGGAGCTTCATCCCTCTGCCTCAGAGAGCAGAGCTATCCCGTCTGCCCGCTAGACAGGAGCATGGTCTCTCTCTCTGAGGCGTCTGGCTCTGAGTGGAGCTGCATGCTTTCTGATCTCACTTCCTCTTCCTCCTCGCATTTTCTTCTGTTTACTCCACCCACCTCTGTTCTAACCAACCAGGACCAAGCAGTTTATTTATTGCTTAGCCAATGAAATCAACAGATTGATATATGACACTCCCACATCACTTCTTGGAGTATTTATCATCTCTTTATGTTTATTCAACATGTCATTTAGAGTTTTATTTGGCCATTCTATAGCTTCCTGGCCTGTAGTATTGTGTGGTATGCCTGTAATATGCTTTATATTATAATAAATCAAAAACTGTTTCATTCCATTATAATCATATGCTGGAGTATTGTCTGCCTTCATTTGTGCAGGTGAACTCATGGTGGCCATAATTTCTTGCAATAGTGTGATTACCAAGTCACCTTTTCGAACTCAAAACAGTTGTCCATTGAAAACCTGAATACGTATCAATGGTGTGGTGTACAGATTTTAGTTTTCCAGATACTACAAAATGGAACGCATTCGTCTGCCAGATTCCATTCCTCTGATTACCCTTAGGGTTACTTCCTGCAGGTAGCAGTGTGTGGATAAATAAAGAACAAGTAGGACATTTCCTTAAAATATCTTTGGCTTGTTGCCACATGATGGGAAAGTCTTTTTTTGAATCTTTGCTATTGACATGATTTTTTTTTATAAATTTCCGAGGCCTCCAGCTCATTTCCAATAAGTAATTGGTTGATTTCTGCACTACCTTGCACGAGAGGACATTGTAGACTGGTATGGAGTCAACTATGTGTTACGTATAGGGGATGACTCCTATTCATGATGTATCTTGTAACAATTCTGTATCATCTGGTACAGATTCAGTGGTTTTGATATAAAAACAACTCTTTCTACATAATACAATTCAGTAACTATGTGGAGAGGTTCTTTAAAAATCTCTTAGTACCATGAGAACAGCACAAAATTCTGACTTTTAGACAGAAACATGAAAGCTTTGCTGCACTTTACTTAAATGTTCTGATGTGTAACCTGCCTGTCCTGAACTATTTCCATCAGTGTAGATGCAGGGGCTGCAGGTATTGGTGGTTCCTATACAATGTGAGGAAGAATCCAATTAGTTCTTTTATAAGTTGAATTTTCTCGCTTTTGGGATAGTTATTGTTTATCTCTCAAAAAAAATTACTACAAGCTCTTTGCCAGAGTTCACTTTCTTCTCATCATTTGTCAATTTTATCATTATGAAAAGTAATAAAATTTCCAGTGGGTCTCTCCCTGCTAATTGACCAAGTCTCATTTTCCCTTTTAGAATTAACACACAGACCTTTTCCACATAAATTTTTAATATTTTACTCAGTTTATGTGGTAAAATGACACATTCTAAGATACTGTCTTCCCTCTGCATTAAAATTCCTATAGGGTAATGACTGGAGGGTGATATGGCCAGAATGCAGCTAAGAATCTGATCAGCATGGATCCATTTGTGCCTTATGTTATTTCTCTTCAATAAAAGCCAATTCTCTCTCAGCTCCAGCTGATAATTCCCTGGGACTATTTAAGTCCTTGTCACCATCTAAGGTTTTGTTTAAATTAGTCACATCACCAGGACCCGTCCCAATAGATAGGAAATGTCTTCTAGCAATCTTTGGATGTCATTTAGAGTCTGTAATTGATGGTTCCTAATTTGTACCTTTTGGGTCTATTTTTTGTAAACCTATTTTATAGCCTAAATAATCAATATAATCGCCTTTGTATTTTTTCAGGAGAAATTTATAATTCTCATCAAGGCAAAATTTTCTTTACTTCTTCAAGCATTCTTACTAAAATATCTACATGTGAATCCAATAGAAAATTTTGTCCATGTCTTGGTAAACGATAGGTTCAGGAAATCACTTAAGTATCATTTCCAATGGCTGAATTACAAAAGGTTGGCACAGGGTGGGGCTGTTTAACAGTCTCTGTGAGAGAGCTTTCCCTTGATAACTCTTAGCAGGGTGAGAATTATAAGCAGGCACTGTGAAGGAAAATTTTTCTTTGTCCATTTCTTGTAAAGGTTTAGTGAACCCATCAGGTTTGCCTGTCAACCAATTTAAAGGTAGGACTGTTGGTCCCTTTGAAAGATCAGCAGCTTTTCTGCCCTGTTCTTGGTTGGTGACTGTTCTTTATAGTATCTTGTAACATTTTCCCCCAAAAGCATATGTTAATTTATGGTTTTTTTTCTAAGTTTGGAGGAATGTGAATCTGAGTATTCCATTGCTGCAATAAATCATGTCCCCACGAATTCATTGCTATCTTAAACATATGGTTTTAATATTCTCTAGTCCTATGCCTTCAACCCATCTCACACACTGCTTTACCTGAGATAAAGTTCCGATTCTTAAAAACTGAACATTTACATTTTGAAGAGGCCAATTTTGACTCAAAATCCTGATGAAATTATTATTATATCTGTACCTGTGTCTATCAGAACTTCAATGACATGATTTATTTGTATTTTTAATTTTGGTCTTTATTCACTTATAGAAGCTTGCTGAAATACTCACTTTATGTTTCTCCTGAATTTTTTGATCTCTCTTCTATAGCTGTTCTACTATCCAGAGCAGTACAGTTTCTTACAATAGGCATTAGGTCCTGTAACTGTTCTGGGAAGGAGTTTCCTCTACAATGGCAGGAAATGACTGAACCAGATGACTGAACCTGTAAGAGGCCCCTCCTGAGTTTCCCAAAGGCAAAGGGTCACCTTGAATATCCCTTGTTGACCTACACCCATTAGTCCAATGCCTGCTTTTCTCACACCTTCTGCATAATCCAGAAGGAAGGGGTATTCTGAATGGATTATGCTTAGAAAAGAGATTGTTTTTAGGAACATCCTGTTTACACTCCTTTTAAGGTGACCTTTGCCACAATTTAAACACTTGACATTTCAATTATTCTTCAAACTTCTGGAAATGAACTCTGCTATCCAAATATCAGCATGGTCACAAGATTCAACCTTAATTGTATCTCAGATCCATTTTCCCAAGGTGCTGACCTTCCCTTTGATTATCTGATTTTTCTTTTGCATTGAGAATTAGCATTTTCAAAAGTCAAAGATTCAATTATTGCTTGTTTAGCTTCCAAATGTGGTATCATTCTATTTACTGCAGAAATCAATCTTTGTGAGAAATCCATAAAGGCTTCGTTTGGGCCTTGTATAACTTTAGGAATTGACTCAGTTTTCTCTCCTATTTCTCCCATTGTGTCCCAAGCACTCAAAGCTGCTGCATGACATAAATCCAGGGTGTGGTCATCGTATACAGATTGCACTGCAACAGTAGCACAGTTTCCTTCTCCACGAAGTTGATCTTGGGAGATTTCCCTTCCTCTAGCTTTCCTCCATTGTTCAATAATCTTAGCCCTTCTCTGATCCAGGTGCCCACTGTTACTGGGAACCAGGGACTAAAACACCTTTAACCAATTCTGTCCAGTCTTTAGGAATAATTCTATTGCAAACTGACCACGAGTTTAACATTTGCTTCACGAAAGGTGAACACATGCCATATGAGACCACTGCTTCTTTGAATCTCATTAAATCTAATGTTGGCACAGGAGTCCAGTCAGCTGTAACAGAACCTCTGCCATTTGAGAATTCCCATAAGGTTTCTGGATATATTTAGGTGGGTTGTTTGAAAATGATAGGCTGGTTCACTCTATTCTTTTAATGCAATGCTGAAATCAGTTCTCCATTAAATTCCTCTCTCTAAATTTGAATATCTCTGTGATCTGTTTTATTAAGGTTTTCTGAGCTTTGTATCTTAGCAATAAGATTAATCAACTTTTTAGTGATAAAAAACTGATAAAGCTGATAATGTTTACAGCTGACATTACATGAATCCCATCTGAATTAGACACCCTCTCATTTAGTCATTCTATTTTCAAACTGTCCGGCATTATCAACAGAGACCCAAATCCCTCCATTGTAATGGATTTTTCCATTTTTTAATGTGAGAAAAGCTCTCTCTTTTAAATAATTTCTCCCTTTAAGAATTTCCACTTGGGGCTGGAGAGATGGCTCAGTGGTTAAGAAATTCACTTGTCTTATCAAATCTACTGATGAAGTTGATGAAGATATGAGGGCTGATTGCTGCTGTGTACAAACAGTTTTTAAATATTTAAAAAAACAAAAAGCCTGGCTGGATTTAAAGGCAGCTACCTCGTTTGGGATCAGCCCGAGAAGGGGGTTCATGAAGAGCCTGCCAGGAGAGAGAAAAAAAGAAAAAATCCTAGCTGGTAGGGCAGTGACTGCTGCTGCACGTAGCTCCGCCTATGCCAGTTCCTGCAAAGCCACAGGAAAACGGCATTTTCATGAATTTGTACCCCAAACATTGGGTGCCAAAAGTAGCACAAATAATAAAAACCCAGAGACAGGATATTGGGGTTCAACCTAAAGATCAGAAATGCAAAGTAGCCAGCTTCTGGCTCTTACCTCTACCTCAGACCAAAATGGGGTGAGATCCTGTCTCTACAAATCCTCAAACTCCACCTGAGTTCCTATCTTTTCCCGCTTCCTCTCTCTGTCCAGCCATATTGCTCCTGTCTCCACCTCCCTAGTGCTGGGATTAAAGGCGTGTGATCCCAAGTGCTGGGACCACCTTGTGTGAGCTCAGTTTCTCTTTTAGATGATTCAATTTTGTGTAGCCCAGAGTGGCCTTGAATTCACTGAGATCCACCTGCCTCTGTCTCCTAAGTCCTGTGATTACAGGTGTGTGCCAACCCTCCCTGGTCTGTATTACTGACAAATATGGCTGTTTGCTCCTCTATCTTTAGGAAAACTTTATTTATTAAAATACAAATAATATATAAGTATAGTCCCTCTTCAAGGAGGCACCTGTAAGCGCCAGCACTTACTTAGAACCAGGGTCTCCTGATACGGTTGGAGGGAATTAAAACCAGGCCTGTTTAAAGGGGTCACAGGAAGACTAAGGCTGAGACAAGTTCATTCCCAGCAATCAGACTTTTTATACACTTATCAAAACAGAATATTGTGGCAGCCATGATACACTGCTGATTGCAAGCTAGACAGGGCATGCAAAATTCTTGTCTAATACTAATTAGGCCAAACTTCTACATGTGGCACGGACTTCTAAGGAACACAGAGAAACACAGGTGCTCTGAATGCTGCACTGCCTGAGGGAGGGCCTTGGTTTCTCAGGAATGAAAGGGAAGGCAGTGTCCGAGGAGCTGTGGATTCAAACCTCAGAAACTGATGGCTCATGCCTCTTAAGGCAACTTGATCAGGCCAGGCCAGCTCCTGCATGTGTCAATAGATGTCTGGCCTGATCAGATGGACAGTTTTTAACCATGTTTTTCAGACATGACAAGAGCACTGAAAGATGGAATGTTGCTGTGGAATTGGAGTCAGAGAGAGGGAAGGGGAGAGAGGAAGAGAGAGAAATCCTTGTTTAAGAGGAAGGTGGGTAGCACAATGAAAGTGTGCCCACAAGAGGGGACTCTCCTCTGGTCTGAAGGAGTCAGGGCAGGCAGTGTCAGCAGCCTCAACCCATGTGTGTGGTTGAGATCATGGGACTTCTGGAGAAGGAAAGGTCACGGGAGCAGTGTTCTCATGGGTTCAAGCTGTGTACAGTCACAAGGACAGGCTGCACATGGGAAAAGCACGGTTGCCATAGAAACTTATAAAGGACAGTTTAAACATTTGATTGAAACAACAACAGAAAGTAATCGTGGGTAATCAGAAAAAGACTCACT
Source organism: Microtus agrestis (assembly GCA_902806775.1). Lineage (NCBI taxonomy): Eukaryota > Metazoa > Chordata > Mammalia > Rodentia > Cricetidae > Microtus > Microtus agrestis. The sequence continues at coordinate 17,163 of CADCXT010006930.1, forward strand.
CCTATCTGCTACGGTTGGGAGGGGCACAAAAACACAGTCCAAGAATAATTCCGCATTTTGAACAAACTTATCTCACAAGACTCTTTGCTTGGAGTGTTCTCACGAGCACTCAGAATTCTCCTCACAGGATTCCATCCCTGGTGTCGAGATCCCAAACACCAGGCTTCCAGGTGCCCTCGCTTTCCTGCTCTGACTATAAATTCCCTTGCTTTTCTTCACTGTCATTTCCAGGCTGACTGGCCCAGCTGAGGATGAAGAAAGAAGAGAGAAACTCTGAGCCCCTGCATAGGTGACCTGGGAGAGACTGAAAGGGGGGTGGGATGGGGGAAGCATTCAGAGTCTGCTCCACCTGAGGAGACTGCCCAGGTGAGGGTCACATGACTGCCACTAGCTCAAGACAAATCAAGCCGGGCTGTGGGGCACCTTTAATCCCAGCACTCGGGAGGCGAGGCAGGCGGATCTCTGGTTGAGGCGCCTGGTCAGGCTGTTCCAGGACAGGCACCAAGCTCAAAGAAACCCTGTCTCGAAAAACAAAAAAAAAAAAAAAACAAAACAAACTGAAAGTCCCAGGTTGCTCTGACACGATTCCAGGCTGCAGGAGCAGGCAGTGAGCCGCCTTTTTTTTTTTTTTCTTTTAAATTTACTTATTTATTATGTATGCAATATTCTGTCTGCATGTATGCCTGAAGGCCAGAAGAGGGCACCAGACCTCATTACAGATGGTTGTGAGCCACCATGTGGTTGCTGGGAATTGAACTCAGGACCTTTGGAAGAGCAGGCAATGCTCTTAACCGCTGAGCCATCTCTCCACCCCAGTGAGCCGCCTTTGAGCTCGGTTCTTTCCTGCTGGGCAGTGCAGCTGCAGGCTTTGCACACAGTGAGTCTGCAGTTCCGCATCTGTGGGATCTGCACCCTCCACACTTCATTGCTAACCCACAGCCCAGGAGAACCGACCTTGGTGGGGAAGAGACACTTCCTCCTGCTTACCCAAGGCCTGCTCTAAGTGGTAGAATGCTTATTTTATTCTTCCATAAATTCTCTCTCTTTCTCTCTCTCTTTCCAAACCCTCCATAATCAGTCCCTCCCATAATCAGATTTGGCTGCTCTGAGAGACTTTCCCTGACCTACACTGTTTGCTCCTATGACTATATCAACAGAGTCACACACCAGGCAAGGGGGTGGAAGGGCCGTGGTCCTGAGGAACAGAAATGGAGTTGGAACCCACTCTGTCCCCTCCTCCAAAGTCCAACTCTTCTAACAATGGGGCTGCCCCAAAGGGGATGGGTTCCTGGTGCTCCACACCAGGGAAGAGGCTCACACAATCCTCCTCCCTCAGGTCCGAGGCTCAGCGACCCCTCACTGGGAGGGGTTTTTTTTGTGCTGTTTCTTTTTGTAAATTGTCACATCAACCTAGACATGTTTGAGGAGATGAACCTCACCTGAGAAGCTGCCTCCATTTAGAACGCATGTAGGCAATTCTGTAGGACTTTCTTTTTTTTATTTTTTTTGTTTTTTTAAATATTTATTTATTTATTTTGTTAATTTGTTGTGTTTGTCTCAGGAGAGACCGAACTCATTAGATGGTGAGACTGTGTTGTGGGAATTAATTTAAAGGGAATGCCTAGTTCCCTGTAGGACTTTCATTGACTGATTGATGTGGGTGCCCAGACCCTATGTAGGAGGAGCCAACCCTTGCTAGGTAGACCTGAGGTGTGTAAGGAGTCAGGCTGAGCAAGCCATGAGGAACCAGGCAACAGGATGTGTCCCTCCATGGTCTCTGCTTCAGTTCCCACCTCCAGGATCCTGTCTCAAGGTCCTGCCCTGAATCCCTTGGATGCTGGACTGTGATGTGGAAGGGTTAGCTGAAGTGAACCCCTGCTCAACCTAGTAGCTCTTGGTCTGGTGTTTGTGCAGCAGCAGATAACTAAGACAGAGAAGCACACAGCCTCACTCTGCTCCCTGAAGGCTCCGCCCCTCCTCAGCTCAACCCCGCCCCTCCTCAGCTCAACCCCATCCCTCTCTCGCCCTGGACCAGCACCCACAAGGCAACTCACAACCACCAATAACTCCCATTCCTGGGAACCTGATGCCTGATTCTGACCTCCTCAGGCTGCAGGCCCCATGTGGTTCACATACCCACATGCAGGCAAAACACTCACATGCATAAAATGAAACAAATATTTATAAAGCTTTATAAAAGTGTTCTTTTATTGTCATATCAAAATTGAGTGTCCATGACTACTTGAAGACATTAAGCATAACAGCAGGTGGTGGGGGCGCGCCCCTTTAATCCCAGCACTTGGGAGGCAGAGGTGTGGGAGACTCACTGCTCCCTGGATCAGTTCACCCACCCTGTTGCGCTTGGCTTCTCCTGCTGTTCTGATCTGTCAAATACTAACTCTGCAAGGAGTTACTGCTCCATTGTTTCTGTCTTCTGAACATTCTGACTTTTCTGCATGTTGCAGTTAGGGACTTTCTGCCTGACCATCAGACCATGGTTAGGTGGCCTAATAAGTTGTTTAGTTACCCATGTACACAAGGAGAACTTCCTTGTTTCCCTTACCCTGTATTTACCTGGATTATTCCCTTGAATAAACGGGACTTGATCAGAATCCTGTCTTGTCTCCATCTCTTGTGACTCTTGTCCCATCCCATTCCCACTCCTCTCTAGGGTCTCCGTAGACTTACCCATGGACTGGGGCACAGAGGCAGGTGACTCTCTGTGAGTTCCAGGCCAGCCTGGCCTACAAAGTAAATTCAAGGGCAGTCAGGGACGCACAGAGATACCTTGTCTGGAAAAACAAAGCAAAACAATGACAGCAAAATATCAGCTCTTATTGTGGATGCGAACTTGGATTTTTCTCTCCATGTACTTCAACCAAAATGATGGTGAAATAATACACACATGGACAGGAAAATCCATTGGTCTTCTAACAAGTGGACAAGAAGAGGACGTGGGAAAGAGTAACCTGTGAAAAGGTCTGTACTTCTCACTCTGTTGTTAACTCTGGAAATAGTTACTTCTAGACTAAATACAATTTCTGTTCACACACAGTAAGGTAATTATTTAAAAATCATTTCGGAGCAACTGGAGAGTTGGCTCAGTGTTCAGAGCACTGGTCTTGCAGAGGACCTTGTTCACTTCTCAGCACCCACATGGTGGCTCACAACCTCCTAACTCCAGACCACGGGGATCTGACATCGCTTCTGACCATCAATGGCTCCAGGCATGCTCATAAAAAAAAAAAAAAAGGGGGGGAGAGAGGGTTATTGGTTAAAAAAAATGCCTGCTTTAAGTCCTGAGTTCAATTCCATGGCTCACAATCAGGCATGCTCAACAAATTTATAAATACTAAATAAATAAATAAAATTTAAAACAAAAAAAAGATTTATTAAAAAAAAAAAAAAAAAAAAAAAAAAAAAAAAAAAAAAAGGGTTTGAGAGCTGAAAGTGGGAGACAAGCGGTCTGTGCACTGGACCTGCAGGGAATCTGTCTGCTCTCCTCACCCTGCTCTCCCCTCCTCCACTGCCTGCCACCAGGGTCCCCCCAGCCCCCACATCAGTGAAGACATGGAGCACATGGACAGGTCCCCCCTCAGGGTGAGAAGGGAAGCCATGTCTTCCTGACTGCTGGACCTGCAGCAGGGACTGTGCAAGCCCGGACACTGGGCAGTGAGGGTGAAGGACGGTCCCAGTGCTCAGCACCTTCCAGTCTGAGGGACGACAGTGGCATGTGTGTCACCCCTGCCCCCACATTTCAGGGCCCCTCCTGCAAGGACCCCAACAGGCTGCTGTTCTGTGAGGTTTCTAGTGTAGCCCGAGCCTCCTGACATCTGTGTGAGGCTCCTGTACTCTGTGTGCTGGTGATGAACATGGAGGACAAACAGCAGCCCTGGTGCAGAACACGGCAGGGACTCATTGTCATGGGAAAGACAGGGGCACAGGTTTGTCCTGTCCATGGCTTCCCAGGATCCTAGGCCAGCATTACTGTGGGGTGGGAGCAGAGGCTGAGGGAAGGAGGCCATGGAGGCTCACTCCCAGGTCTGCTTATACACTGGGGTCCAGAAGACAAGAATAATGCCAAAGTCATGGCTGCGCAGTGGGAATTCCACACAGTACCCTCTGAGCATCTCTGTGGGAGACCATCCTGCAATCTGCATCTTGTATGTGAAGATCCTGGAGTGACAGAGTTGTTGGTCCTAAGCCCCCTGCGGGGACTGGGCTGGTGCAGGCTGCTGTGCCAATGTGAGCATCAAGGCCAGGTGGGAGGGGAACGACCTGAATTACACAGAAGGAGGACAGTGGGAAACTAACCCAGCGGACCAGGTCTGCACTGGAACCAGAGGCTCGAGGAGTGTCCAGACGATGTCTGAAAACAACTGGATTCCATGAAGCCTTCATGTGCCAGGACTGCACAGTGAAAAACTGTCTCAAAAAATGAAAGAGAGCCAGGCACAGTGTTACACAACTTTACTCCCGGCACTCGGGAGGCAGAGGCAGGGAGATATCTGAGTGTGAGGTCGGCCTCGTCTACATAGTGAGTTTCAGGAAAGCCCGGGGTACATAGAAATACACTGTCTTGAAAAATTAAATAAAAGAAAAAAGGAATAAAACAAAAAATATGTATTAGCAGGAAGGATCATGGGAAATCCATGAGTGATCCATTAGAGCAGGAGGAACACTGGGGATGAAGACTTGTTAAAGGGACAGAGGAATTGAGAGGGAAAATGACCCAAGTACATTATATGCACATGTGACAAGGTCACAGGGACACACTACTTTGCAAACTAGGGATTTGGTAGACCATCATGGTCACGAACCTCATTCTGACGTCTTCGGTTGTCATGAGTTGCAGGGTTGTTTTCTCTCAGCACCTGGCTCTCCCAGGGTAATTTCCTATATGCTGTGGTCCTTCTCGAGGTCTCCTGTAACTTGATCCACACTGAAATGAGCTCCCTGCCAACCTTTCCCATCTGCTGAGCCAGGCTTTCCTGTGCCTTGGGTTTGAGGGAATCTCCTGTGTGTGTGCTCACATCCAGACCACACTGGGCAGAAATGACCCTGTGGTCAAACGGCCAGAAAGGTTGCACACGGCCCCTGCTGTAGACTCAGCTGTTCTTCAGCCAACACTAACTTCACCAGCGTCTTCAGAAAAGTGAAGTTTTAGTTCATCTGAGGCTCTGGGATTCATCAGCTGGAAGAAACGCCAGTGTAGAGGAAGATGTGTATTTATAACATTTTTCATTTATAAGGGTGCACCGCCTCTGCCTGGCAACATAATCTTTCTCATTTTCATTGTGGAGAAGCAAACCAATTTCCCCTTGGTCATACGGATCAATCTCCCTTCCTAACACTACAATTCCTTTCTTAGACTGTTGGCCAAAGGGCATCAGAATCCCAAAGTGGCCAGGGAGAAGTCTGAGCTTCCAGTACAGTGGGATGCTTCTTGTGGACCCTGTCAGGGGCTCTCCTTACTCTGAAACCAAATGTTCCAGGCCAGCAGAACTAAGGTACTGGAACAGGAAACAAAAATTCTCCTAGTGGGTCACTGGGGGTGACAGTGAGTGGAACTGTCCTCTCTTCCACTCCTTGATTCCTGGACTCATGGATCCTGGCTACTGGAGTAATTGTACCGTATGTTGGACATTGCTTCATAGCATAACCACCTCCTGGAGACCCTGTCTCTGCGGCCCAGGCTGCTGTCACCTAATTGACTCTGCAACTGTGTCTTCAAAAGGCCGTTCCATCTTTCTGTTAGTCCAGCTGCTTCAGGAGGGTGAGGAACATGGTAAAACTGGTAGACTCCATGATCGTGGGTCATCATGTGCCGACTGTCCCACTTCTCTGCAGTGAAGTGAGTTCCTTGGTCAGAAGCGATACTGTGGGGAACACCATGGCACTGGGTGAGGCATCCTGTAGTCCATGGGTGGTGGTTTTGGCAGAAGCACTCTGTGCAGGAAAGGCAAATCCATAACCAGAATAACTATCTACTCCAGGAAGGACAACGTGTTGTCTCTTCCATAGAGGAAGTGGACCATAAACTTGTGGCATCTCTCTCTTTATGCAGCAGCCTAGGAATGCAGCTGAGGATGCTGTGTGTCAGGGCGTCCCTGCATGGGGGCCAGAGAGGCCATTACATGAAGAGATGGCACAGTCATGGGACACCTCTCAAGGTCAGATGCTAAAACTCTGTGGAAGCTGACCAAGAGAGAGAAGTGTGTCACAGTCAACAGAGCAGAAAGGAGTTGGAGATCTGAAGAGCGTTCTGACATCAGACATGGAGATGCAGAGTATGGAGTTTGCACAGCTGGATTTTGGTCTTGCTTTGGTCCTGTGTTTCCTCACTGTGCTCACTTTTCTCCCTCTTGGAATGGTAATGTATGCTGTGTGCCGCTGTGGGGTGGTAATATGTGATCTGCTTTTTCATTTTGATTTTACAAGGGATTGCAGTTAAGAGATTGGCATGGGTCACAGAAGAGACTCTGAACTTTGGACTTTTAAACAGTGTTGAGACTGTTATAGACTCTGGGGACTTTTGAAGTTGGATTGAATGCACTTTGCATCATGATATTGCTACAAGCCTATGGGGATTAGGGAGTGGAACGTGATGGTTTGAATAAATAAGACCCCACAGTCTCATATATTTGAATGATTGTCATCAGGGAGTGGCTCTGTTTAAGAGAGATTAAGAGGGGTCTCCTTGTTGGAGTGGGTGTGTCCTGGTTTGAGGACGTATGTCACCGTGGTGGGCTTTTTTTGAAAGTCCAACCCAGGCTTAGTAGCCCCCACTCTTCCTGCTGCTGAGGATCCAGATGAAGAACCCCCAGCAACTTCTCCAGCACCACATCTGCCTGCATGCTGTGACACTGTCCATCATGATGATAATGGATAAACCTCAGAATCTGTAAGCAAACCCCAAATAAATGCTGTCTTTTATAAGATTTTCTATGTTCATGCTGTCTCTTCACAGCAACAGAACACTGACTACAACAGCTTCTTATTTATTTCTTATCTGGAGACACCATGGTTAATCCAGTTCCAAAGTCCATGTGATTCATGCCACCATAAAATTACCTTTGCCTGTGCTGACCATTATATAACTGTGATCACCTTGTCTTTGGCAATTCCATGCTGCCATTTGTCCCTGATACCTTTGGACCCAATGAATCCATTGTCTTTAATTCGTCCAGCGGAGCTGCACTGAGCAGCAGTATCCCAACCCTAAGTTCTGACTCAAGGAAAAGGTTGACAACAAAACTCTTGAACCCTGCTGGTGCCCTCATCACTCTGTGTCTTACAGGATCTGTGAAGGGTGTGTCTTCTGGACTTCCCATTGTGGAGGGTTAGGTTTTACACAGCACATTCACTCCAGCACTGAAATTTCCCTGAGCCTTAAAATCCCTTCATCAACACTGAGCCAAGGGAAGTCAGGCAGCTCCAAGTCCTTTTCAGAAGCCCATCTTTGATAAGTGCTTCAGACAAACATTCAAACAAACTTTTGTCACCTTTCTAAACTGTGAGAGCTTTCATACAAAATCTAGAATCTGCACTTACAGGGCCCATATCAATAAACTAGTGTGACCCAGTTTTAGGTTCCTTCCACCATTATTCCACAGCCTTGAAATCCATTCCCACACATTCCCCAGACTTCCGCTAGAACGACCTAGTGAACTTTAGAGCTCTTCAGCTGTGCAGCAAACCCCTCTGAGACTGCACTTTCCACCTCCCCTGTAGCTGTCGGCCTTATCTGAGTCTGGTTAGAGGTCCAGAGGTAACTACTGCAGGGTCCTGAGGGAAGTCAGGATGTCCTATTTGACAGTTCCTGCAGAGAAAGTCCCTGCTGGTTAACACACAGTGAAGGATGAATTTGCTAATCAAAGGTGAAAAAAGCCAGCATTTCAGGTGTTGGGGCCGAGGGTGAAGAGACTGCTTTCTCAGGTGAGATAAACCCTCCAGAATCTGAGGGTTCAAATTCTCAGCTTCAGTAGCACATCCCCATCCCAAGTTACAGGATCCCGTTTTCACCAATAAATTCCCTTACTAAATTTAACTGCTGCTTGAGAGTTCTAGAAACTTCCCTGGGTCCATGCTTTGCAACCTCTTTTGGTTTCCATGAATTTGCTTCCTCCCTGAAAGAAAACAAGATGCTTTCTGCACACTGGTTATAAGTTTGATGAGGGCAGGACAGCCTGAGACCCGAGACCCTTGGAGTCTTGTAAGCCTGAGCCTGTGGGGCAGCTCAGCCATACTTCCCCCTTCAGTCGCACCCTCTGTGGGCTCAGGACAAGTCCTGTTGTTTTCTTCACCGGGTTGAACTATTGCCCTAGACTCTGATGCTTCTCTGTCACATTAAAAAGATGAGACCTGGAAAGCTGAAGAAAGAGGGAAGATGGGGACAGGGGCCATCACTATCTACAGGAACTCCCTGGATGCTGGGGATGCCATGGTCTGTTAGAAGTTACCATTTAAGTGACTGATTAAATTTTTTTGTTGTTCAGTGGAAATTAAAAACTATCACACAGGGGGCTGGAGAGACGGCTCAGCGGTTGAGAGCACTGACTGCTCTTCCAGAGGACCCGGGTTCGATTCCCAGCATTCACATGGCAGCTCACAACTGCCTGAAAAATCCAGTTCCAGGGCGATCTGACACCTTCACACCAATGCACATAAAATAAAGTTAAATAAATCATAAAAATTTAAAAAAAACTATCACACAGCTCAAGTGCACAGAGGAGCACACAGAGTGTCTTCTTCCTAGAGTGAAGCTGTGACCCGCTGTGCAGAGCAGGTATATAAAATGAATTTGTATTTTTAATTTTATATTGCTTTTCATTTTTTTTAATTTCAGCAGTCTATTTCAATCATCAGATCCTGTCCTGTTTCAGAACTGGCGTCATTGAATGGTGGTACAGTGTTGACTCAACTGCCCTGTGCACTCTGCCCCTGGGCCTCACACTCTTGATGTGTAGGAGAGAGAGAGGGAGCCATTAGAGCAATCTTTAAAATGTATTTTTATTAGATGTATAGTTTGTGCATATGAGTATGCAGGTGCACCAGGAACTGGATCCCCTGGAATTGGAGTCACAGATGGTTGTGGAGCACCACGTGGGTGCTGGGAACTGAACAGCAACAGGTGCTCTTAACCTCTGAGCCATCTCTTCACCCTCTTTTGTAGCTTTTACATAAGGAAACCACACAGCCTGGCTCACAGCAAGATGGCTGACAAGATGGCTGACCACAGAGGGAAACTAGATGCAAAGGAAGAGACAGTGTTAGTGCAGAGCTCTGGAGTGAGGGGTGCTGGGCACTGCTGGGGTGAGACCTGAGGGAGAAGAAGGGTTCAGCAAGAGGAGACAGAAGCAAAGAGGGAGATCACAGTGTCTAATCACAATAATAGAAAAGTAACTAAAGCCAGGTATAGTGACACAGCCTTTAATCCCAGGACCTGAGATACAAAGGCAGGTGGGTCTCTGTGATCAAAGCCAGCCTGGTCTACACAGTAAGTTTCAGGACAGTAAGAGCTATGGACACAAACCTTGTCTCATAGAACACCAGGAGGGACCTGCAGGTCAGACTCATTTCATCCTCCCCTCACCCTTCCTCTTCCTTCTCTCCAGTAGTCAGACCCTGAATCTTCTAGGAGAAAAGTCACTTCCTGTTGAAATAGCAGCGGCGGGGCTGCGTCCCCAACACCCCGGCCGCTTGCACAGCTAGCTTTACCCGAAATAATTACATGGACACTGTATTCTTTTAAGCACTGCTTGGTCCATTTCTATCACGACTCTTCTAGGCTAACTCTTGCACCTGGACTAACCCATTTCTAATCATGTTAGTAGCACCATGAGGTGCGCTTACCAGGAAGATTCTAGCCTACATCCATCTTGGGTTGGAGCTTCATCCCTCTGCCTCAGAGAGCAGAGCTATCCCGTCTGCCCGCTAGACAGGAGCTTGGTGTCTCTCTCTGAGGCGTCTGGCTCTGAGAGGAGCTGCATGCTTTCTGACCTCACTTCCTCTTCCTCTCAGCATTTTCTTCTGTTTACTCCACCCACCTATGTTCTAACCAATCGGACCAAGCAGTTTATTTAACCAATGAAATCAACAGATTGATATTTGACACTCCCACATCAACTTCCAGGAACACAATGGCAACAACAATCAGGTTGGGATGCAGGGCAGAGATGCTTCTCTTTAAAGCAGAGGCACTGGCCTGCAAGCACGACACAGACTCCCACAGGCTCCTGTGTTCACCAGCAGTGGGCGGCTCACACTGCCAAGCCTGATGCTCAGGGATCTCACCTGTAAACAGAGACTTTGCCTCTTCACTCAGGATCGTGTCTTCACAGCCTGTGCTTACACTCAGACTCCTAGTGATTCTTCCCAGATGATCATCTGTGGCTCCAGGTGCTTGTGTTTACACGGATCTTCATTCCATAGTCCTGAGATTGTCCATGTGGACCTGGGTCATTGTCTCAGCACAGTAGACCCCTTCTCCATGGGAAGAGACCCCGTGGAGACCGAATACAGCAGGGCACTGACCCTGTCTACACTCCACGTTTCCCTGTGTGCACACACTTCCATGGTACAGCTGCTTTAGTGAATAAACCACAGTCAGAGAGGAACTGGAACTAATAATAAAGAGAATAATGATGATAGCTCTCTCTCTCTCTCTCTCTCTCTCTCTCTCTCTCTCTCTCTCTCTCTCTCTCTCTGATCTTCAGTCCCACTTTATGAGCTGATGAGATGAGAGAGATGAATGTCGCTGTGTGTGGGACACTGGATGGATAACAGAGTTGGCTCCTGAGTTCCTCAGGCCTGTGCAGTGTGGACACTGGACAGAGGGTGATTTTCATGGCAGGGTGCACACTGGGGATTTAAGGATTCACCCTGTTCGGTAATGTGCGGAAATTCATATTTATATATTTTTTTTGTTTTTGTGGATTTTGGCTTGATATCTTCAAAAGCCAGTCACGCATAGCTGAACTAAGAAGTAAAAGCAGAGGTGAGCAGGGGCTCCTTCCTGTAGAGTCATATAACACAGTGTGTCGAAAGTGCTTGACCAGAGCTGTGAAAAATCCAGGCACAGCCCCACGCACTCTCCAGGGCTCAGACAGCACCAGTTTCTGTGAACATTCTTTGTTGTTGTTGTTGTTTGTTTTTCTAGACAGGGTTTCTCTGTGTAACAGCCCTACTTGTCCTATAACTAGCTCTTGTAGACCAGGCTGGCCTCTATCATCTCACAGAGATCTGCTACCTCTGCCTCCCAAGAACTTGAATCAAAGCCTCCCCCCACCACTGCCCGGCATGAACATCCATTTTAAGTGCTGTGTGTATTTTTGCTGGAAACTTCATGCTCTCAGGTTTCATTCTGACTGAGGAGCAGTTGGCCATAGGCAGCTCAGAGACACCATGACACACAGCGCTCCGTCCCGCACAGGGCTCAGGCAAAGTCTTAGTCCCCAGGAGGGTGAGGTCTAGGTGGACAAGCATGTCCCCAGTTTCACTTCTCCAGCTCCTAACCTGGGTCAGGTCCTTCTGCCCTGACACTGATGACAACTTGGCGGTTCTCAGCCCCATTGGGTGGCGAGATCCAGGAGAAACAACCAGCGTCGCCCAGATTACAGGTTATAAAGTCCACGGAGTCCACGGAGTCGGCGGAACTCAGAGTCGCCCCAGATCTGAGATGGGGGCGATGGCGCCTCGCACGCTGCTCCTGTTGCTGGCGGCCTCCCTGGCCCCGACCCAGACCCGCGCGGGTGAGTGCGGGGTCGGGAGGGAAACTGGCTCTGCGGGGAGGGCGGGGGCAGCACCGGGGAAGCCGCGTCCCCGCGTGGCCCAGCCGGACCCTCGCGCCCCTTCCCCACCCGCGTCCCGAGCCCCGCGCCCTGCTCCCCTCCCGGGCGGCGCTCCTGCCCGGGATCCCGGGAGCTGGGTCGGGGTCTCACCGCGCGCCGCCCCCAGGCTCGCACTCGCTGCGGTATTTCCACACCGCCGTGTCCCGGCCCGGCCTCGGGGAGCCCCGGTTCATCTCTGTCGGCTACGTGGACGACACGCAGTTCGTGCGCTACGACAGCGACGCGGAGACTCCGAGGATGGAGCCGCGGGCGCCGTGGGTGGAGCAGGAGGGGCCGGAGTATTGGGAGAGGGAGACACAGATCGCCAGGAGCAACCAGCAGACTTTTCGTGTGAACCTGAGGACCGCGCTCAGCTACTACAACCAGAGCGAGGGAGGTGAGTGACCGCGGTCGGAGGTCACGATCCCTCCGCATCGCCCCGGAGTGGCCCCGGATCCCAGGTCCGAAGTTCGGGGAGAAGAACAGGGACCGGACCTGGTTCCCTTTCAGTTTGGAGTCCGCGGGTGGGCGGGGCTGCGGGCGTGGGTGACCGGGATGGGGCAGATGGGCCTGGCTGACCTGGGGTCCTCGCAGGCTCTCACACCATCCAGGGGATGTCTGGCTGTGACGTGGGGTCAGACGGGCACCTCCTCGGTGGGTACCGTCAGGAAGCTTACGATGGCCGCGATTACATCGCCCTGAACGAGGACCTGACGACATGGACGGCCGCAGACACGGCGGCGCAGATCACCCGGCGCAAGTGGGAGCAGACCGGTGCTGCAGAGAGATACAGGGCTTACCTGGAGAGTCGGTGCGTGGAGTCTCTGCTCAGACACCTGGAGAACGGGAAGGACACACTGCAGCGCACAGGTGCTGGGGCCGCGGGCAGCTCCTCCCTCTGCCCTCGGGCTGGGCTCAGTCCTGGGGAAGAGGAAACCCTCACTGGGGTCACACCCCTGTCTCTGAGGGCAGACAGGGTCCCTGAGTCTCCTGATCCAGCATGGCAGGGACTGCACTGACCTCCCAGGGCTCAGCCTTCTCCCTGGACAGTTCCACACCTGTTGAGACAGGAGGGAGGAGAGAGGATCCCGACATCACCAACAGTGGCTCCTTCAGTCTGCAGCCTCTGTCAGCCATGGCCTCTCCCAGGCCGGGTTCTCTGCTACACCCAGTGTCTGTGGACTCTGAGTCCTGTCATCTGAGTGTGTCAGCCCTTACACACCAGGATTGAAGTCTCCTTTACCTGATGGGAGACATGGACTCCCCTATCCTAGGCTGCTTTCCCAGTTTCTAGAACTTTCCAAAGAACACATCCTCCCAGATTCCTGTGTGGGAGGTTTGCATCCTTCCCACACCCAAGTTCTATCTCTTTCTAGAATGGTCTCGTGGGAACTTACGGGGTGCCCTGGACAAATACTAAAAGGGGGGAGTTCTTTCTTTAATTCTTTTTTTTTTAAGTTGTCATTTTGCTTTTAGTGAGTTTTTCTTCCTTACTGGGGTGATACTCTTTCTCCCTCCCCTTGTGTTATCATGTGTGTCAGTCTCCACAGGTGCCATGGGCACTGACATTCTGGAGAATTAGATAAGTTAAATCAGGGTCCCCTTTATTTTATTTTTATTTTTTCCCGTTTATTTATTTATTAAAGATTTCTGTCTCTTCCCCGCCACCGCCTCCCCTTTCCCTCCCCCTTCCCCAATCAAGTCCCCCTCCCTCATCAGCCCAAAGAGCAAACAGGGTTCCCTGCCCTGTGGGAAGTCCAAGGACCACCCACCTCCATCCAGGTCTAGTAAGCTGAGCATCCAAACTGCCTAGGCTCCCACAAAGCCAGTACATGCAGTAGGATCAAAAACCCATTGCCATTGTTCTTGAGTTCTCAGTAGTCCTCATTGTCCGCTATGTTCAGTGAGTCTGGTTTTATCCCAGGCTTTTTCAGACCCAGGCCAGCTGGCCTTGGTGAGTTCCCAATAGAACATCCCCATTGTCTCAGTGTGTGGGTGCACCCCTCGCGGTCCTGAGTTCCTTGCTCGTGCTCTCTCTCCTTCTGTTTCAGGGTCCCTTTTAAATGAGAAAGATTCCTGGGAGCTTAGATTATTTTCTGCCAGAATTAACCATCCAGAGCCCCTGCTCTCCTTCAGCCCCAACAAGTCACAGTGTAGCCCTAGTGGATTAGGAACTGAACTTCCTCAGAGACAAGAGTCTTCTGCAACTCCAGGACTGGAGTGACAGGGAAGAGCCACACACCCTGTGAGCACAGCTGTGTCCCAGTGAGTGCTCCACTGGGCTCCACAGCACACTACCAGGGATCCTGGGTGACAATACCTGGTATCTTTTTTTTTTTTTTTTTTTTTTTGGTTTTGGTTTTTTGAGACAGGGTTTCTCTGTAGTGTTGTAATAGGAGCGGTGGGGCTGCGTCCCCAACACCCCAGCCGCTTGCACGGCTAGCTTTACCCGAAATAGTTACATGGACACTGTATTCTTTTAAGCACCGCTTGGCCCATTAGCTTCAACCTCTTAACCCATTTCTAATCATGTGAATAGCACCACAAGGTGCGCTTACCAGGAAGATTCTAGCCTACATCCATCTTGCGTCGGAGCTTCATCGCGTGTGCCTCAGAGAGCAGAGCTATCCTGTCTGCCCGCTAGACAGGAGCATGGCGTCTCTCTCTGAGGCTTCTGGCTCTGAGAGGAGCTGCATGCTTTCTGACCTCACTTCCTCTTCCCGCCAGCATTTTGTTCTGTCTACTCCACCCACCTATGTTCCTACCTATCAGGCCAAGGCAGTTTATTTAACCAATGAAATCAACAGATTGATATATGACACTCCCACATCACTGTAGCTTTGGAGCCTGTCCTGGAACTAGCTCTGTAGACCAGGCTGGCCTCGAACTCACAGAGATCTGCCTGCCTCTGCCTCCCGAGTGCTGGGATTAAAGGCGTACACCACCACTGCCCGGCAATACCTGGTATCTTGTCCCCCCAAGAGGCAGGGCTAGGGGACTTATTTTCTCTGGCTGAGTGTCAGAGTTTCACCACATTTTGCTGCTCATTGTGGTGATGGCTGTTCACTTGGATGGACAGTAAAACTGGTCAGCAATTGATCACAGTGGTTGTGTCTCAATGGTGGCAGCAGAAGTTGGTGGCACCTTTTTTTGTAGCCCGTGCCTCTTAATTTCTTATTTTGATGTGAGTTTAATCACATGTATAAATTAATTATTTTCCATTCCTCCATTTGTTTACTACCTAATTTATGCTATAGAACATCACATAAGAAGACCATGTTGACCTGCTGGCTCATGTGGATTCCCTTTAGCTTCTGGGTTCCCAGGAAACTGTGCAGTTCTGTGATGAGGGGACCAGCTCTACCTGCAGGTCACTAGTGTGATGACAGAAGTGTTCAAACAGAAACATAGTTCAGTGTCATCATTGATTTAACTTTGTCTTTGCAGATTTCAGTTTACCTTGTTAATTGTGGGGTTTCTTAAATCTTCCACACAGATCCCCCAAAGGCACATGTGACCCATCATCCTGGACCTAAAGGTGATGTCACCCTGAGGTGCTGGGCCATGGACTTCTATCCTGCCTTCATCACCCTGAGCTGGCAGAGGGAGGAGGAGGAACAGACTCAGGACATGGAGCTGGTGGAGACCAGACCTTCTGGAGATGGAACCTTCCAGAAGTGGGCATCTCTGGTGGTGCCTTCTGGGGAGGAGCTCAAATACACATGCCATGTGTACCATGAGGGGCTGCCTGAGCCCCTGACACTGAGATGGGGTAAGGAGGGAGTGGGTGCAGAGCTGGGGTCAGGGAAAGCTGGAGCCTTCTGCAGACCCTGAGCAGGGTCAGGACTGAGAGCTGGGTCATGATCCTCACCTTCCCTCCCTGCCCTTCCTTTCCTAGAGCCTCCTCAGTCCATGGTCCCCAACATGGCAGTCATTGCTGGTCTGGTTCTTCTTGGAGCTGTGACCGTCACTGTAGCTGTGGTTGCTGTGGTGATTAAGAGGAGGAGAAACACAGGTAGGAAAGGGCAGGGTCTGAGTTCTCTCTCAGCCCCTTTTAGAAGTATACTCTGCCTCATTAATGGGAAACACATCCACACTCTCATTGCTGCTGTCTCTACTCTGGGTCTGCTGTCAGTTCTGGAAACTTCCTAGGGTCAGGGACTTCCCTGGTCTCTCACAGCTTTTCTTCTCACAGGTGGAAAAGGAGGCAACTATGCTCCAGCTTCAGGTAAGAGTGGTGGGCAGGATTGTCCCTGAGGCCTGTGGGGTGAAGCTGGCATATTTGGGGAGCTCTGGTAACACATAATAGCTCCTCCAGCAAATCTTCTAGGGGTCAAGTTTTTACATTCCCATGAATACATATATTTTTACCCTAGACAGGGACAGTGACCAGAGCTCTGATGTGTCTCTCCCAGACTATAAAGGTGAAACTCTTGGGACTGATTTGGGGAGGAACAAATTGGATATGATTGGGTTTCAGAACTTCCAGAATCACCTTTGAGTGAGTGGTGGGTTGTTGGGATATTGTCTTCACAGTGATTGTTCATGACTCTTGTTCTGTAGCGTGAAGACAGCTGCCTGGTGTGGATGGAATGACAGATGATGTGTTCAGGTCTCTCCTGTGACATCCAGAGC
The DNA here is from genome assembly GCA_902806775.1 of Microtus agrestis. Lineage (NCBI taxonomy): Eukaryota > Metazoa > Chordata > Mammalia > Rodentia > Cricetidae > Microtus > Microtus agrestis. The sequence continues at coordinate 33,629 of CADCXT010006930.1, forward strand.
CCCTCAGTTCACCCTCAGCAATAGTGTCTGATGTTCCCTGTGATCCCATGGGCTCAATGTGAAGAACTGGGGGGCCCAGACCACCCCTGCACACCAGGACGCTGTCCCTGTACTGTCTTGTTCCCTTTCACAGCCAACCTTCCTGTTCCTGCAGACAGGAGGGGACATCTCCATCCTGTCACCTCCATGATTTCCACTGAAAATAAGAATCTAAATGCTAACTTGTTAATGTCCTTGACCTGACAGGTTGTTTGACATCTAAATTAAATAATTGAGATAGAGTTTATGGAGGAAATAAATGGCAGCATGGAGAACCTCCCAGAATCTGTGTTCTGTGCTGTGTGCATCTGGTGGGACAGGATGAGGCTGTGGGAGCTGAGTGAGAACAGAGCTGTGCCCAGGTAGAGCTCAGTGTGTTGTTGGCTTTGACAAGGTCACTCCTCATCTCTGTCACCTCCTGGCTCAGTTCTCTTCATCACTTAGAACCAAATGCTGACATCTGTGATCACAGGGACACTGGGATGACCAGAGCCTTGTCCTGTCCCCAGGATTATGAGCCACCAGGGCTGCTGTCCTGGCTGTGACTCTTTCCCCTGTCTTTAGTGTTTATTTCTTGTCTGTTTAGCTAGTATGGAGGACCAGGCCTGTTCTTGCTCCTGTGAGTGGTTCCTGCCTTATTATCCTGTGGGGTCCCTGAGTGACAGCAGTAAGAGGTGTTTTCCATCCTTGTCCCCTCAAGGCACAACTAGGCCCCTGCACTCAGGAGACTGTGGGATGAGAACATGAGCTTCAGTCTCCTGAGCTCCTGCCTCCCTTCAGGCCCCTCCCTGGAGGTTCTCTCCTTTCCCATCTATCAGAATCTAACCTGGGTTGTAGGATGGGCAGAGAGGAGGGATCCACAGGGTCTCATCTCAGATCTGTCTTGTGTTCTGCTCAAGGTCCCCTCTCCCTCTCTGCCTCTGCGAATCCTGTGCTCCCTCCAGTGGAGACACAAAGATTTACACGCTGAATCTACTTTAGATTTATGTTTATTACAAAATATGATCCAGGGACTGAAGAGATGGCTCAGGGCTTGAGAGCACTTGCTGCTCTTGCAGAGGATTCAGGTTGAGATCCCAGTACCCACTTGATGGCTCATAACCATCCATAACTCCTGTTCCATGACATCCAATGCCCATGTGGACACCACGCAAATACATGGTGCAAACACTACTAGCAAGAACACACTTATAGATGCAAAATTCATAAATTAAAATAAAAAGATTGTGGGGAATGCCGGAGATGGAAATTCCTCCATCCTCTGCCCCAGGTTCCGGCCTCTGCAGTTTTCTCTTCTAGTTGTGACATCCAGTCAGGAGCTCCAGGAGCCCTAGCAGAGATGTCTGATGACCAAGAAGGTGATGATCTCTGTCATGATGCTGCCATCTTTATCTTGTGAGGGATGATGGGTCCCAATGTTGACCACAGATAACATTCATACACAATAAGTATATGATGAACGAATAAAAGATACATACAAAATATAAGATCACACGATAAAGACAGAAGGAAGATGAGCAGAATGGGGGGCTTTCTGAGGGGAAAGTTCAGGTGACTATGACCTCAGTTTGAGGAGACTTGGGGCTGCACTTGACATAATCTGTCTTTCCTGATTTATCTGCATCAGTATAGAATGTAGGGCTCCAGGAATTGGTGTCCTTTCTTTATATGAAGGCAAATCCAATTAGATCTTTTTATAAACTGAAGTCTCCTGCTTTGGGGATATTTGTTGTTAATCCCTCCCAAAGCAATTACTGCAAGCCAGGGTTCTGCCCATACTGACGCAATTTAACCATTAGTAAAAGGTACCAGATTGTCAGCTGGGTCTGTTCCTGCTAATTGATGAAGGCCCATTTTTCCTTTCAGAATCAGTTCAGAAACTGTCTATATTATAGGTCCTTATTTATTTTTCTTGCTTTTTTGTTGTTGTTGTTGTTTTTGGTTTTTAGTTTTTTTTTAAATATTGATTTATTTATTATGTATACAATATTCTGTCTGTGTGTATGCCTGACGGCCAGAAGAGGGCGCCAGATCTCTTTATAGATGGTTGTGAGCCACCATGTGGTTGCTGGGAATTGAACTCAGGACCTTTGGAAGAGCAGGCAATGCTCTTAACCGCTGAGCCATCTCTCCAGCCCCTGGTTTTTAGTTTTTTGACACAGGGTTTCAATGCAGCTTTGGATCCTGTCCTGGGACTAGCTCTTGTAGACCAGGCTGGCCTCAAGCTCACGCCTGCCTCTGCCTCCCGAGTGTTGGGACTAAAGGTGTGCATCACCACCACTTGGCCATAGGTCTTTATTTCTTTAATCTGTGTGCTAAAAATATCTACTCTAAAACATTATCTTCTCTCTGCTTAAGAATTCCTTTATAGCCAGGCAGTGGTGGTGCAGGCCTTTAATCCCAGCATTGGGAGGCAGAGGCAGGTGGATCTTGGTGAGGCCAAGGCTACAGAGTGAGTGCCAGGACAGGTTCCAAAGCTACACAGAGAAATCCTGTGCTGAAAAAAAAAGAACCAGCAAAAAAAGAGAATTTCTTTATAAAAGTGAGTAGAAGGTAGAACGACTGGGGTACAATCAAGCTCTGGATCCAGGTGAGCCTCATGTGCATCCTGTAATCTTCGTTCTACCAAAGCCAATTCTCTCTCAGTCTCAGGTGATAATTTTTTTTTGGATTATTTAAGACCTTATCACCTTATAAGATTTTAAATAAATTATCTCTTGTATAATTAATCCAATTATGGGCTGTAGCCAGTTAATATCTCCAGCAACTTCTGAAGATCATTAAGGGTTCATAATTGATCTCTCCTGATTTGTACTTTCTGTGGTTGAATTTTCTGTAAACCTATCTTTTATCCTTGACAATTGATAGAATCTCGTCTTTGTATTTTTTTCAGGAGCAATTTGTAATCCTTAGCAAAGCAAAATTCTCTTTACTTCATCAAACATTTTTTCTAAGGAATCTGCATCTGAAACATCCAGTAAGATATCATTCATATAGTGATAATTTTTAGATTGAGGAAACTGTGATTTAGTTCTCATGGCTGTTGTACAAAATGCTGACACGAGGTGGGGCTGTTTAACATTCCTTCAGGAGGAATTTTCCACTGATATCTTTCAATAGATTATTATAATAAGCAGGAACCAGGAAGGCAAATTTTTCTCCATCCTGTTCTTTTTTAAAAAAATATTTATTTATTTATTATGTATACAATATTCTGTCTGTGTGTATGTCTGCAGGCCAGAAGAGGGCACCAGACCTCATTCCAAATGGTTGTGAGCCACCATGTGGTTGCCGGGAATTGAACTCAGGACCTTTGGAAGAGCAGGCAATGCTCTTAACCACTGAGCCATCTCTCCAGCCCCTACTCCATCCTGTTCTTGTAAATATATAGCAAAAAGAGAAAAAAAGGCAGTCTTTTAAATCAGTCACTATAATAGACAATTGATGTGGGATTCCCCTCTGTGTGCTATGATTACCATTAATGAACAAAGAAACTGCTTTGGACCTATAGCAAGGCAGAACTTAGCTAGGTGGGGAAAACAATACTGAATGCTGGGAGAAAGGAGGGCAGAGTCAAGGAGAAGCCATGCAGCCACTGCTGGAGGCAGATGCACTGAAACTTTGCTGGTAGGCCACAACCTCATGATGATGCACAGATTAATGGAGAAGGGTTAAATAAAATATTCCAGACTCTTCGGATAAGGATGTTAGGGGCTGAGGTGATGCTTCCAACCAAACATCCCAGACTCCTTGGATAAGGATGTTAGGGGCTGAGGTGATGCTTCCAACCAAACATCCCAGACTCCTTGGATAAGGATGTTAGGGGCTGAGGTGACTCTTCCAACCAAACATCCCAGACTCCTTGGATAAGGATGTTAGGGGCTGAGGTGACTCTTCCAACCAAACATCCCAGACTCCTTGGATAAGGATGTTAGGGGCTGAGGTGATGCTTCCAACCAAACATCCCAGACTCCTTGGATAAGGATGTTAGGGGCTGAGGTGACTCTTCCAACCAAACAAAAGGCCTGCACCACCACCGCTCAGCCTCTATGGCTATCTAGTGTGGCTGCTGGAATTAAAGGTGTGCACCACCACTGCCTGGCCTGTATGGCTAACTAACATGGCTGTTTTACATTCTGTTCTTCAGATAATCTTTATTTATTAAAATACAAATGAAATATCAATATACTTTCCCCAAAAAAGGCTGTAACTAATATAAGAAAAACTATAGAAAAAGTACAATAACTATATACATTATATACAGGCAATAAACACATCAACAATATCTAGTCCATTTGCATTTGACAAATTCAGAGAAAATACTTCATATTGATCCTATCTTGTGAATCCAATGTCTTGTACCTAAATTACATTCCAAGGTAGCTTGCTATCTACTTCTGGTGTACAAGGAAAACTATAACTATCCAGCCTTCAACTCCCCCAGAGACCCAAGGAGGAAATAATATTAACTGATAGTCAGGAAGTACAAGCAAGTGACTTCCAAAAATATAAGAAATGACAGAAACATCTGACTGCCTGGACTGTCACCAAAAGTTCCTCTGAAACATTCGGGCACCTATCTTCAGCCTACAGGCCTAGCATATCCGACAGACTTTTCTGTGAAGCAGGAAATTCTGAAGGGCTGTCCCTCCTTGTCTTGACAATGTTTGTCAGTCACTCTCTTTTGTGTCCTGCTTGTCCAATTAGGACAGCATGCTGTCAGCAGTCTAGTCAAGGACTTTTCATGCCCAGTGGCTTACTTTTGCCACACAGAAAGTAAACTCCATGTGGAGTTTTGTTGATACCTGTTATCTTCTCTGAAGTAGATTGGTGCTGCCAGGAGCAGACATGTCTCATTGTCAGAGAGAGAGAGAGAGAGAGAGAGAGAGAGAGAGAGAGAGAGAGAGAGAACTTATGCTATTAAACATCATAAATGTCATACTCTGTAGCTCTCTGAAGTGTCTGAAGATGACCTGTCTTTCTAAAATGTATCTTTGTTTGACCTTGAAAGCGTAACTAACATGACCACAAGTTTGATTAAAATAGGTGATTAATTATTAACCGGCATTTTCTTATCATCCTAAACAGTCGGTAATAATAAGTTTCAAGGACTAGAAACTTGCATTACATAGTTAAATGAGTTGTATAGGTACAATACTTTAAACAAGAGTAGAAATCTATGTACAATATGTTCTCACAAAATTAATTACAAATTTGTATCAATATACAAAATTAGTGGGCTGGAGAGATGACTCGGTGGTTAAGAGCACTGACTGGTCCGTGTAATTATTTCGGGTAAAGCTAGCTGTGCAAGCGGCCGGGGTGTTGGGGACGCAGCCCCACCGCTGCTATTTCAACAGATGGCTGCCCAACGTGAGGATAACTGAATCCACAAAAAGCCTGAGAAAGCTTGGGAAATAATGGAGTGAAGCATGGTTTCTTGGTAGCAGCGCTCTCAGCTAAGAGAGGCTTCCTGACTCAGCTTTAGCTGCAAAGCCTTGCAGCTCTATTAAGAGGTCCTGCTACAAAACACTTAAACTGTGTTGACGAAAAGCTGAACACATGCTTTTCGGTTTTCAGCTGTAGCAGGACAAAAGCTGCGCCATTTAAAAATGCCGGCCTTCTGGGCTGTCCTGCCAGGGCAAACTCTGACTCTTTAACGCAGGCGGTTCGTGCGGTTTGCAAGCACAGGCTGCTGAAATTGGCTTGCTGGCAGGGACCTTGAAACACTGTAGAGTTGTGGCACTGAAGGAGGCTCTGGCCGGTACCTCAGCCACAAGGTTGGAATGGCAGAAAGCTAAGGAATGGACTGGATCTATCTGGCAAAGCCACGGCTTTAATCCTACCCGTATTGCTCTGTAATTTAAAGGCTCGTGTGGTCAGAAAAAGAGAGATATACAGTAAAGAGAGATTCAAAGACAAAGAAAATTTCTAAATGGTTTACAGTGTGTTACAAATATATGCAAACTCGGGCTGGAGAGATGGCTCAGAGGTTAAGAGCATTGCCTGCTCTTCCAAAGGTCCTGAGTTCAATCCCAGCAACCACATGGTGGCTCACAACCATCTGTAATGAGATCTGGTGCCCTCTTCTGGCCTGCAGCCATACACACAGACAGAATATTGTATACATAATAAATAAATAATATATATATATATGCAAACTAAAAATTAAAGTTCTTAAAAGTAAAAAAATGAAAGAAAAAAATATTTAAAAAATTTTTAAAAAAAGAAAAAAAAAGGTTAAAAAAAAAAGAGCACTGACTGCTCTTCCAGAGGTCCTGAGTACAATTCCCAGCAACCACATGGTGGCTCACAACCATCTGTAATGAGATCTGGTGCCCTCTTCTGGCTTGTGGGCACACATGGAAGGAATGCTGTACACATAATAAATAAATAAATACTAAAAAAAATTAGTATAAAATATACAAAAGTTCAGTCCAATGCAAAACATTTAAAACTAGTAGTTATCTTTAAAGGTAGATTCACAAATCTACCTTTTATCTTATCATATATAGGTATCTTTCTTTTTTCTTTTTATTTATTTATTTTTTATTTTTTAAAGATTTATTTATTTATTATGTGTACAGCATTCCTTCCATGTGTGCCCGTATTTCCAGAAGGGGGCGCCAGGTCTCATTATAGATGGCTATGAACCACCATGTGGTTGCTGGGAATTTAACTCAGGACCTCTGGAAGAACAGTCAGTGCTCTTAACCACTGAGCCATCTCTCCAGCCCCCTTTTTTTTTCTTTTTAGAGTAGAGTCAATAATCCTCCCTTTTAACCTATCATATCTATTTCCCCCTTTTTTCTTTTCAAAACAAGAACTCTATCTAATCTCCTTTGTTCAACTTTTCTCCTGGCCATAACCAATAACAACTGGTAACCAATCCCCCTAAACAATGATAAATATTCATAAACCATGGAAAGGCCAAAAACTACCCACACCACCTTTTGGGAATATGGGCATTGTATTCTTAAATTTACTTCCTTTTGTCTGAGTGGTGACAGTATCTTTAAGGGATAGTGGTTTTAAAAAATTGAGTTACTTGTGAAGTCCTGGGGGAGATAGCTGTATCATTTGTTGTTCAGTCTCTGCGTAACGGGAAAGTGCAGGGCTTGTCACAAGTCCTGGCTAGAATAGTCTGTTAGACTGGATCATCTTAGCTGGACGCCTTGAAATTGTTCTGAGCAGTTTATAATCCAAAACTGATCTTTCGGTGGTGTTTCTCGGCTTAGTGGATTGTCATAGTCCTGGTGGAACCATTGTCGTGGCAATTGTGTGATTACCAAATCACTTTTTCGGAACTCAAAACAGTTGCCGATTGAGAACCTGAATAGGTATCAATGGTGCGATGTACAAATTGTAGTTCTGTAAATACTAAAAAATGAAACACATCCATCGGCCAGATTTCATTCCTCTGATTATCCTTTGGGTTACTTCCTGCAGGTAGTGGTAATTGTTTGTGTAAAGAACAAGTAGGACATTTCCTTAAAATGTCCTTGGCTTGATGTCACATGATGGAAAAGTCTTTTTTAACGTTTGCTATTCACATGACACTTTTTATGAAATTCTGAGGCCTCCAGCTCATTTTCAAATAACTTATTGATTTCTGCCTTATCTTGTGTTCAAGAACATAGTAGACCCATATGAAATCAACTGTATGTTACATATAGGGAATGACTCCTATTCATGATGTATCTTATAACTGAATAAATAATAAAGTCAATTCAGTATTGTCTGGTATAGATTTGGCAGTTTCATAATGTAAAAGTTTGCCAAAATACTTGCTTTATGCTTTCTCCTGAATTTTTTGCTCTCTCTTCTATAGCTGTTCTATTATTTAGAGCAGTATGGTTTCTTACAACAGGCATTAAGCTCTGTAACTGCTCTGGGAAGGTGTTTCCTCTACAATGGCAGGAAATGACTGAACCAGATATAGCATAAGGGTCTGCAAGAGGCCCCTCATGGAGTTTCCCTAAGACAAAGGGTCACCTTGAATAACCTTGAATAACCGTGTTGACCTACACTCATTAGTCCATTGCCTGCATTTGCCACATCTTCTGCATAATCCAGAAGGAAGGGGCATTCTGAATGGATTATGCTTAGAGAAGAAACATTTTTTAAGGAATGTCCTGTTTACACTCCCTTCTAAGGTGACCTTTGCCACAATCAAAACACACGGCATTTCAATTTTTCCTCAAACCTCTGGAAATCAATTTCCCTATCCATGTATCATCATGGTCATAAGATTTAACATTAATTGTATTTTGGATCCATTTTTTCAAAAGTTCTGACCTTGCCTTTGATGATCTAATTATTCTTTTGCATTGAGAATTAGCACTTTCAAAAGTCAAAGATTCAATTATTACTTGTCTAGCTTCTGAATTTGGTATCATTCTATTTACTGCTGAAATCAATTTTTGTAAAAATCCATAGAGGCTTCGTTTGGGCTTTGTATAACTTTAATAAATGACTCAATTTTTTCTCCCATTTCTCCCATTCTGTCGCAAGCATTCATTCTCTCTCTCTTTTTTTTTTTTTGTCGCAAGCATTCAAAGCTGCTGCATGGCATAAATCCAGGGTGTGGTCATCATATAGAGTTGCCTTCTGTAGTGGCAAAGTTTCTGTCTTCATGAATTTGATCTTGGGAGGTTTCCCTACCTCTAGCTTTACTCCATTAATCAATAATCTTAGCTCCTGGCAGCACCAATCTACTTCAAGAGGAAGATGTTCATGGAAGAGGCTCCTTATGGAGTTGGTTAGCCATTTGGGCAAGAAGCTGCTCTTGCCTGGACTGCTTGATGGATTGGACATGCAGGACCTGCAGAGAGAGGACTGCTGAACTTGCTAAAGGTGTGATGATCCTTCGTGGTTTCTGCTTCATGAAAGAGTCTGCCAGACATTCTGCAGAACACACAGAAAAATTTAACTGACAAACTGCCAATATAGGCAGGACTGTCTTTGAAATTTCCTGCTTCATGAAAAAGTATGCTGGATATTATGGGACTGTAGGCTGAAAATGGATGCCCCAACTGTACAGAAGAACTCTGGATGACTGTCCAGGCTTCAAGATGTCTCTGTCAATTCTAGAGTTTTAAAAGTTGCTTTCCTGTTTACTTAGGTAATATTATATCCTTCTGGAGTCTTTGATGGAGTTTAAGAGTAGAGAGTAATAATTTAGCTTTTCTTAGTTATGATAAAAGACAAAATAGATATAAATATTTTAACAGTAATTCTTGTTTGATACTTATCTTGTTATTGTAATTTTACTATGTTAGAGTTAAAACCTTCCTTTTCATTTAAACAGAAAAGGGGAGATGATGTGGAATTCCCCTCTTTATGCTGTGATTACCATTAAAGAATAAAGAAACTGCCTGGCCTGTTGATAGGGCAGAACTTAGGTAGGCAGGGAAAACTAAACTGAATGCTGGGAGGAAGGAGGCAGAGTCAGAAGAAGCCGTGGAGCCACCAGAGACAGACGTGCTAAAACTTTCCTGGTAGGCCACGACCTCGTGGTGGTGATGATGCACAGATTAATGGAGATGGGTTAAATTAAGATATAAGAGTTGACCAATAAGAAGCAAGAACTAATGGGCCAAGCAGTGATTTAAATAATATAGTTTCTATGTGATTATTTCAGGGCTGAGCAGCCAGGAACAAACAAGAAGTCTCCTTTCAACAGTTCCTGTTTCATGAGTTTGCACCTTATAATAAAGAAAAATATAACTGATCTTTCAGCTAACCTGGTTTTTTTCTTGATTAGAAGTAATTCAACAGGCAGGACTGTGATTTTAGACTTTGGACAGCTTGGTCTTCATAGATTTCAATATTAGAGTCTCTAGTGTTCAGGAGTGTGACTCAGGATTATGTCAGCATCATCCCCCTCGGTGCTCACCCAGCCTGGGGCTCTGCCTGCAGACGCTGTATTGTAAAACACCTGAGAGGACACAGGAAAGACTCATCACCTTGACAGGAGTGAGGATGGGACTTGGACCGCAGCAGTTACAGAAGAGAGGGGATGTCTTCACTGAGGACAGTCTTCCAGGAGGGAACTTGGTTCTCTTACTCCACATCACATCCCAGGGTTTCCTCAGCCTCTCCCGGGTCATGTAATAGAGTTCTCTAGAGCAGCAGGACTTATAGAATCAATCTATCTATTTGTCTATCTATCGAGAGGGGATTTATTAGAAAGATTTACATGCTGTGGTCCAGCTAACCCAACAGTGGCAGACTATAAATAGAAAGTCCAAAAATCCGATACTTGCTCAGTCCTCGAGGCTGGATATCTTAGCTGTCTTCAGTATGTGCTGGAATCTCAAAGAAGTAAGTTCTAATGCCACTGAAGAAATGGACTAAACACAACCCTGTCTCAAAAAAACCAAAAAAAAAAAAAAAAAGGCAAGAGTAGGCAGGTTAAAAAGTAAAAACTTAGCCAGGCGGTGGTGGCGCACGCCTTTAATCCCAGCACTCAGGGAGGCAGAGGCAGGCGGATCTCTGGGAGTTCGAGGCCAGCCTGGTCTACAAGAGCTAGTTCTGGGACAGGTACCAAAGCTACAGAGAAACCCTGTCTCGAAAACAACCAAACAAAAACACAAAAAAAAACAAAAAATAAAAAGTAAAAACTTACTTTTTCAATGTCCTTATATAGATTTCCAGCAGAAGGTCTAGCCCGGGTTAGAGGTGGGTTTTTCCAGCCCAAAATATCTGGATTAAAGGTTTGTCTTTTGTGATTTTTTTTTTTGGTAAAATGAGTCTCTGTCTTTCCTCACTTGCCTAAGGCACCTTCTGATTGGTTTAATAAAGAGCTGACTATCCAATAGCTAGGCAGGAGAATATGGGGGGACCTCCTGACAGAGATAGGAACTCTGGGAAGGACCTAGAGACAGGGGGATTTACCAGCCAGAAGAAAAAGTCAGATGCATGGTACTGACAAGAGGTATTGGGCCACATGGCAGAACTTAGATTAAGATAAATTGGATAATTTAGGTTTTAAGAGCTAATTGGGAACAAGATTAAGCTAAGGCCAAGTTTTCATAATTAATAAAAGGTCTCCATGTCAGGAGCTGACCATCCAAAGAAAGTCCAACTATGTTTATTTTCCTATCTCAAATATCGAGACCAGAAGTCAATCTTTCCACTTTAAATTAAGCAAAAATCTCTCACAGCTGTGCCCTCCATTTTTGGGTTTTAGTCAATTTCAGATGTAATATAGTCAAGTTGACAACCAAGAATAGACATCACAGTCTGTTTCAGAGTTCTATAAACTTCCCTGGTTCCAGGCTTTGTAGCTCCTGTGACTCTCCTGGCTCTGCACCCTCCCTACCCTCTTGCAGGATGTTGTCTTCCCACGAGAGGAAAAGGATGGGAAGTTCCATCTGGCTGTAAGTTTCATGAAGGCAGGACAGACTGAGACCCTCGCAGTGGTGTAGCGGGGAGGTCATGGGGCAGCTCAGCCAACCGTGATTCCTCCTTCTCATCCTTAAATTCTGTGGGCTCAGACAGAGTTCTATTTCTTTTTCTTCAAGAAGGTGAACTATTGCCCTAGACTCTGTTGCTTCTCTGTCATATTAAAAAGATGAGAGGCTGAGGGCCTCGTGTGGCAGGGAAGATGGGAAAAGAGACATCATGAGCTGCAGGAACTTGCTGGATGTGGGGATAACGTGGTCTGTTACAAGTTACCACTGAAGTGACTGACAGGAATTTGTCTTGTTCAGCAGCAGTCAAAACCAGCACACGGCTCATTTGCAAAGGTGAGTGCACACAGTGTCTTCTTCCTATAACGAGGCCGTGATCCGCTGTGCACTGGAGACCCATAAAATGAAATATTACTGTATTGTTAATTTTATGCTGTTTGGCAACTTTTTATTTCAGCACCATCTATTTCAGTCATCAGTCCCTGTCCGGTTGCATCTCTGGCTTCCTTGACTGGTGGTTCAATATTGACTAAACAGCCCTGTGCTCTCAGCCCCTGACTGTCATACTCTAGATGTGTAGGAAGGAGATATGAAGCTGTTTGAGCTCTTTTTAAACTGTATTCTTAAACTTTTGTTTTAATGAGGTGAATTTTGGTTTTTGAATATTAGTATGCAGGTGAGCTGGGCATTGGATCATCTGGGACTGGAGTCGCAGATGCTTGCCAGCCTCCATGGGGGTGCTGGGAACTGAACCCAGATTTTCTGCAACAGCAGGAAGTCCTCTTAACTGCAAAGCCATATCTCTATTCCCATTGGAGCTTTTACAGAAGGAACTTGCAGCCTTGTAGACAGAAGTTTCTGTCCCGCCCAGTCCCACAGTCATTCAGTACCAAAGAAACACACAGAGACTTACATTAACTACAAACTGCTTGGCCTTTTAGCTCAGGCTTATTAACCAGCTGTTACAACTTAAATTAACCCATAATTCTTAACTATGCTTAGCCATGTGGCTTGGTACCTTTCCTGAGTAAGGCCTTCTCATCTTCCTCTGGTCTGGCTAGTAACTAACTCTGCTTTTCCTCTTCCCAGAATTCTCCTAGTCTGGTTGCCCCACCTATATTTCCTGCCTGGCTACTGGTCAATCAGCATTTTTCAGCATTTTATTAAAGTATTATGAATGATAAATTTTTATAGTTTACGAGAGCATCATCCCACAGCAGCCCGGATCACAGCAAGATGACTGACAATGAAGAGATAATCTAGATGCAAAGAAACAGTGTTAGTGCAGAGCTCTGGAGTGAGGGGTGCTGGGCACTGATGGGGTGAGGCCTGAGGAAGAAGGCAGAGGATTGGGAAGGAGGAAACAGAAGCAAAGGGGGAGACCCTAGTGCAGTGGGGTCCTCCTGTTTGAGGCTGTTTGTCTACAGATCACAGTGGACACATCTGCAGAACCCTGCAGGGCATCTGACATCCCACACTGAATACTGTGGGGGTTTGAATGAGAATGGCCACACAGGCTCAGAGGTTTGGAAACTTCAGCTCCTGCTGATGGAACTGTTCAGGAAGGATAAGGAGGTGTGGCCTTGTAGGAGCAGATGTGTCACTGGGGCTGGGCACAGAGGTTTTAGAGACTCCCACTATTCCCATTGTCTCTGACACTTGCTTGTGGATCACAATGTGAGCTCTCAGCTGTTCCTGCCACCATAGCTTTCCTCTGCCATCATGGACTCAAATCCTCTGAACACTTAAGCTCAAATTAAACACTTCCTCCTATAATTCCCTGGGATCACAGTGTCTTATCACAGCCATAAGAAAGTAACTATGGGCATGTGTGCTGGCCCACACAAGGAATGCACAGGCAATTGGATCTCTGTGAGTTCAGTGCCAACCTGGTCTACATAGTAAATCTCAGGACAGAACGAGCTGTATAGAAAGACCTTTTCTTTAAAAAAAAAAAAAATAGTTATTCAAGGTGGGGGTGGCACACACCTCTAATCCCAGCACTAGGGGGCAGAGGCAGACAGATCTCTGAGTTCCAGGACAGCCTGGTCTACCGATTGAGTTTCACGTCAGCCAGGCCCTTACAGAGAAACCCCATCTCAGTTAAACAAAAACACAAAACAACAAACCCACAAAAATAAGAGCAAAATTAAAGCCAGAAGGGGGTGATGCAAACCTTTAATCCGAGCATTCCAGGAGAAGAAGCAGGTGGATATCTGTGTGTTCTGGGCTAACTTGGTCTGCAGAGCAAGTTCCAGGACAGCTAGAGCTACACAGAGGAACTCTTGCTCAAAAAAGCAAACAAACAAACAAATTTAAAATTTTAAAAAAGTACTGGAGAGATGGCTCAGTGGTTCAGAGCCCTGGCTGCTCTTCCAGAGGTCCTGCGTTCAATTCCCAGGAACCACTGGTGACTCACAGCCATCTGTAATGAGATATAGCGCCCTCTTCTGACCTACAGGTAAACATGCAGACAGAACACTATACACATAATAAATAAATAAATAAATAAATCTCTTTTTAAAAAAAACTTAAAAAGTGGAAAAGTATCTAAGACAGGCACTTTCTGTAGAGTTCCTAAGAGCTAACTGCCTCCTCAGGTTAGTCAGGGTGAAACCTAAGAGAAAGAAGATTCCAGGTAAAATACACACAGCACTTAAAATGAATGTTCACAGAAGCAGATGCTGTCACAGAGTCCTGGAGTGTGGGGCTGCTGTGGACACCTGCATTCAGAGGTGACTGGAGTTTTTACAGCTCTGGTCAAACACACTATGACACCCTGCTCTGTGTGTGACTCTGTGCAACCGAGTCCCCACTCACCTCCGCCTTTACTTTCTGCTTCAGTTGTGTGGTTGAAATTTGAAGTGATCAAGTCAAAATCTCCAGAAACAAAGAAATGATTAATTTAAAATTTTCCACACTGTGGAACAGTAGGATAAAACCTAAAAACCCCAGTGTGTACCCTGCCGTGAGAATCACCCTCTGTCCAGTGTCCACACTGCACAGGACTGAGGAACTCAGAAGCCAACTGTTATCAGGTCCAGGATCCCACAAGTCTGTGACATTCATCTCCCTCATCTCATCAGCTCATAAAGTGAGAGTGAAGGTGAGGGGGGAGAGGGGGAGGGGGAGAGAGAGGGGGAGGGGGGAGAGAGAGGGGGAAGGGAGACAGAGAAAGGGGGGAGGGAGAGATATGGTCACAGGTTATGTAACTTCTGCCACACTGTCACCGTTATTCTCTTTATTATTAGTTCCAGTTCCTCTCTGACTGTGGTTTATTCACTAAAGCAGCTGTACCATGGAAGTGTGTGCACACAGGGAAACGTGGAGTGTAGACAGGGTCAGTGCCCTGCTGTATTTGGTCTCCACGGGGTCTCTTCCCATGGAGAAGGGGTCTACTGTGCTGAGACAATGACCCAGGTCCACACGGACAATCTCAGGACTATGGAATGAAGATCCGTGTAAAACAAGCACCTGGAGCCACAGATGATCACCTGGGAAGAAACACTAGGAGTCTGAGTGTAAGCACGGGCTGTGAAGACACGATCCTGAGTGAAGAGGCAAAGTCTCTGTTTACAGGTGAGATCCTGAGCGTCAGGCTTGGCAGTGGGAGCTGCCCACACAGGAGCCTGGTCTCTGTGGGAGTCTGTGTGGTGCTTGCGGGCCAGCGCCTCTGCTTTAAAGAGAAGCATGTGTCCACTGCATTCCAGCCTGCTTGTTGTTGCCACTGTGTTCCCAGAGGAGACTTTTCTCCTAGAAAAGTTCAGCCTCTGGCAATTAAAGAGAAGAAGGAAGAGGAAGGGTGGAAGAGAAAACAAAATGAACCTGGCCTCCTTGTGTTCAGCTTCTGGGTCAGAACTTAGAGACACCATGACAAACAGTGCTTCATCCCGCAACACAGGGTTCGAGACAAAAGCTGTTCCTTTAGTGGGTGAGGTCTGGCGTGGGGATGTCCGGAGCTGAGGACACCCCATGTTCCCAGTTTCACTTCTCCATCTCTTAAACTGCCCTGTCAGTCTGCCTGGACACTGATGACAAGACTCCAGGTCATAACTTCATTGGATGGCGCGAACCTGGAGAACCAACCAGCGTCGCCGAAGTTACTGCTTATAAAGTCGACTCTCACAGGGCTGAGACCCACACGAGATCTCTAAATGGGGGCGATGTCGCCGCGCACGCTGCTCCTGCTGCTGGCGGCCGCCCTGGCCCCGACCCAGACCCGCGCGGGTGAGTGCGGGGTCGGGAGGGAAACCGGCTCTGCGGGGAGGGCGGGGGCGGCACCGGGGAAGCCGCGTCCCTACCGTGGCCCAGCCGGACCCTCCCGCCCCTTCTCCACCCGCATTCGGAGCCCCGCGCCCTGCTCCCCTCCCGGCCCGCGCTCCTGCCCGGGGTCCCGGGAGCAGGGTCGGGGTCTCACCGCGCGCCGTCCCCAGGCTCGCACTCGCTGCGGTATTTTCGCACCATCGTGTCCCGGCCCGGCCTCGGGGAGCCCCGGTTCATTATCGTCGGCTACGTGGACGACACGCAGTTCGTGAGCTACGACAGCGACGCGGAGACTCCGAGGATGGAGCCGCGGGCGCCGTGGATGGAGAAGGAGGGGCCGGAGTATTGGGAGAGGGAGACAAGGAAAGTAAAGGGCTGGGAGAAGGAATTCCGAGAGAACCTGAAGAACTTGCTCAGCTACTACAGCCAGAGCGAGAATGGTGAGTGACCGTTAATCGGAGGTCAAGACTCCTCCACGTCCCTACATATGGGCCAGAGTCTCCATGGGTCCCAGGTTCAGCCCGAGGCTTCGAAGCTCGCAGAGATGCTGGACCCGGAAATCCCGGAAGTCCGCGAGTGGGCGGGGCTGACCGCGGGATCCCCGCAGGCTCTCACACCATCCAGCACACGTATGGCTGTCACGTGTGTTCGTGGTCGGACGGGAGCCTCCTCCGCGGGTACAGTCAAGTCGCCTACGACGGCCGCGATTACATCGCCCTGAACGACGACCTGAAGATGTGGACGGCGGCGGACACGGCGGCGCAGATCTCCCGGCGAAAGCTGGAGCAGATTGGTGCTGCAGAGAGACACAAGGCCTACCTGGAGAACAAGTGCGTGGAGTCTCTGCTCAAACACCTGAAGAACGGGAAGGACACACTGCTGCGCACAGGTACGGGGTTGGGGTGGCGGGCACGGGCAACTCCTCCCTCTGCCCTCGGGCTGGGCTCAGTCCTGAGGAAGAGGAAACCCTCACGGGGGTCATGCCCCTGTCTCTGAGGGCAGACAGGGTCCCTGAGTCTCCTGATCCAGCATGGCAGGGACTGCATTGACCTCCCAGGGCTCAGCCTTCTCCCTGGACAGTTCTACATCTGTCTCAGGAGGGAGGAGAGAGGATCCCGACATCACCAACTGTGGCTCCTTCGGTCTACAGCCGTCAGCCATGGCTTCTCCCAGGCTGGGTTCTCTGCCCACACCCAGTGTCTGTGGACAATGAGTCCTGTTTTGTCATCTGAGTGTGTCAGCCCTTACACACCAAGACCCGAGTTTCCTTTACCTGATGGGAGACATGGACGCCCCTACCCTAGGGTGCTTCCCCCAGTTTCTAGAACTTTCCAAATAATACATTCTCCCAGATGCCTTTGTGTGAGATTTGCATCCTTCCCACACCCCAATTCTATCTCTTCCTAGAATGGTCACCTGAGCTCTTATGGGGTGCCCTGAACAGATGCTAAATTGTGGAATTCCTCATATCAGCACAGATCCCCCAAAGGCACATGTGACCCACCATCCTGGACCTAAAGGTGATGTCACCCTGAGGTGCTGGGCCCTGGGCTTCTATCCTGCCTTCATCACCCTGACCTGGCAGAGGGAGGAGGAGGAACAGACTCAGGACATGGAGCTGGTGGAGACCAGACCTTCTGGGGATGGAACCTTCCAGAAGTGGGCATCTCTCGTGGTGCCTTCTGGGGAGGAGCACAAATACACATGCCATGTGCACCATGAGGGGCTTAGGCAGCCCCTCACCCTGAGATGGGGTAAGGAGGGAGTGGGTGCAGAACTGGGGTCAGGGAAAGCTGGAGCCTTCTGCAGACCCTGAGCAGGATCAGAGCTGAGAGCTGGGGTCATGACCTTCATCTTCCCTCCTGTCCTTCCCTTCCCAGAGCCTCCCATCCACATGGCGGCTCCCATCACGGCAATCCTTGTCGTTCTGGTTCTCCCTGGAACTGTGACCGTCATTGTAGCTGTGGTAGCTGTTGTAAGGAAGAGGAGGAGAAACACAGGTAGGAAAGGGCAGGGTCTGAGTTCTCTCTCAGCCCCTTTTAGAAGTGTGCTCTGCCTTATTAATGGGAAACACATCCACACCCCTCATTGCTGCCGTCTCTAACCTGGGTCTGCTGTCAGTTCTAGAAACTTCCTAGGGTCAGGGTCTTCCCCGGTCTCTCACAGCTTTTCTTCTCACAGGTGGAAAATGAATATGTTCCAGCTCCAGGTAAGAATGGGGGGCAGGATTGTCCCTATGGCTGTTGGAGTGAATCTGGAGATGATTGGGAACATAGCCAGCCCATAATAATCCCGCCATCCAAACCTTCTGGATCCTTTGTACCTTGCTATGAATAGTTATGTATTATTCTAAATGGGGACAGTATCCAGAGCTCTGTCTCTGATGTGTCTCTTCCAGATTGTAAAGGTGACACTCTTCAACCTGACCTGAGGAGGGGCAGAGGGGACAGGGACTCCCAGAATCACCTTTGAGTTAGTGGTGGGTTGTTGGGATGTTGTCTTCACAGTAATTGTTCATGACTCTTGTTCTGTAGCGTGAAGACAGCTGCCTGGTGTGGATGGAGTGACAGACGATGTGTTCAGGTCTCTCCTGTGACATCCAGAGCCCCTCAGTTCACTCTCAGCAATAGTGTCTGATGTTCCCTGTGATCCTATGGGTTCAATGTGAAGAACTGGGGAGCCCAGCCCACCCCGGCACACCTGTCCCTGTCCCTGCACTGCCCTGTTCCCTTCCACAGCCAACCTTCCTGTTCCTACAGACAGGAGGGGACATCTGCATTCTGTCTCCTCCATGCTTCCCTGAGCTGTAGCCCTGAAATTAAGACTTCCCCACTGAAATTAAGAATCTGAATGTTGCCAGGTGGTGGTGGCACACACCTTTAATCCCAGCACTCAGGAGGCAGAGGCTGTGAGAGGATCCCTGTGAGTTCGAGGCTAGCATGGTCTAGAGAGTTCCAAGACAGCCTGGGATATATAGAGAAACCCTATATTGGAAGCACAAAAAAAAAGAAGAAGAAGAAGGAGGAGGAGGAGGAGGAGGAGGAGGAGGAGGAGGAGGAGGAGGAGGAGGAGGAGGAGGAGGAAAGAAAGAAAGGAAAGGAAAGACTGTGAATGTGAACTTGACCTGAGGCATTGATGGTTTGTAAATTAAAGGGGAGAATATTACTGTTTTGTGGAGGAAGTAAATAGCAGCATGGAGAACCTTCCAGAATCTATGTTCACTATGCTGTGTGCATCTGGTGGGACAGGATGAGGCTGTGGGAGCTGAGTGAGAACAGGGCTGTGCCCAGGTTGGCTGTGACAAGGTCACTCCTCAGCTCTGTCACCTCTTGACTCTGTCTCTTCATCACTTGAGCCTCATGCTGACATCTGTGATCACAGAGACACTGGGATGGCCAGAGCCTCGTCCTGTCAAGGCTTCTGTGACAGGTCAACCTGGGGTCAGTCCTAGCTGTGGCTCTTTCCCCTGTCTTCTGTGTTTAACTCTTGTCTTTTTAGTTAGTATGGAGGACTAGGCCTGTTCTTGTGCCTGTCTCATTCTCCTTCAGGGTCCCTGAGTGTTTTCCATCCCTGTCCTGTCAAGGCCCAACTAGGCCCCTGCACTCAGGAGACTGTGGGATGAGAACATGAGCTTCAGTCTCCTGAGCTCCTGCCTCCTTCCAGGCCCCTCCCAGGAGGTTCTCTCCTTTCCCATCTATCAGAATCTAACCTGGGTTGTAGGATGGGCAGAGAGGAGGGATCTACAGGGTTTCTTCTTGAATTGGGTCCTACTAGATTTATGTTCTGCCCCCCTCCCAAATGGAAATCCTGGTATGTTGTAGAATATTATTTTAAGATGTGTTACATTTGTTTATATTGTGGAACATCTATTTAGTGATGCAAAGATGTGTTGCATTCTTTTTTAATTTTATTTATATTTGAATTTTATTTATATTTTATGTATATGAGAACTCTGTATGTATACATGAGGCCAGAAAAGGGCGTCAGATGGTTGTGAGCCACCATGTGATTGGTTGCTAGGAATTGAACTCAGGACAACATCTGGAAGAGCAAAGACTGCTCTTAACCTCTGAGCCATCTCTCCAGTCCCCATGTTGCATTCTTTTATGTTGCATTTGTTTAATTCTGTGAAGCTGTGTTTGTCTGTCTAAAACACATGATCAACCCCTAATAAAGAGCTGAGCAGCCATCCAGGTGGTGGTGGTGTACGCCTTTAATCCCAGTACTCCGGAGGCAGAGGCAGCACTCTATGAGTTCAAGGCCACCCTGGTCTACAAAAGCTAGTTCCAGGACAGGCTCCAAAGCTACAGAGAAACCCTGTCTTGAAAAACTTGAGAGAGAGAGAGAGAGAGAGAGAGAGAGAGAGAGAGAGAGAGAGAGCTGAATGGCCAATAGCAAGGCAGGAGAAAGGATAGGCAGGGCTGGTAGGCAGAGAGTATAAATAGGAAGAGAAATCTGGGAAGAGAAGATCAAGGAGCAAAAGAAGGAGAGGAGGACTTCAGGGGCCAGCGACCCAGCTACACAGCAAGCCACAGAGGAAGAAATAAAAAAGTTATACAAAAATAGAGAAAGATAAAAACCCAAGGCAAAAGGTACATGGGATGGCTTAAGTTAAATGCTGACTAGAAACAAGCCAAACTAAGGGTGGGTATTCATAAGAAATCATAAGCCACCAGGTAGTGGTGGTACATGCCTTTAATCCCAGTACTTGACAGGCTGAGGCAGGTGGATTACTGTCAGTTTGAGGCCAGCCTGGTCTATAAGAACTAGTTCCAGGACAGACACCAAAGATACATAGAGGAACCCTATCTCGAAGAAGAAAAAAAAAAAACAGAAAAGAAATTGCCAGCTGCAAGCAAGCAGTGGCATTCTAGAGCTCTGGGGTTGAATGCAGTTCTCAGTCACGGTCCTCCAACCAGGCCCCTCCAACCAGGCCCCTCCAATCAGGCCCCTCCAACCAGGCCTTGAGCATTAGGCTTGGCTTTCACAACCTGAGTGGGGCGGAGCCAGTCAATAGAACCATGGGGAGGACCCATCTATAGCTTAGTGCTTTAAAGTTTACTCACATGGTCAAAAAAGATTAAAGATGGGTTGGAGAGATGGCTCAGTGGTTAAGAGGATTGCCTGCTCTTCCAAAGGTCCTGAGTTCAATTCCCGGCAACCACATGGTGGCTCACAACCATCTGTAATGAGGTCTGGTGCCCTCTTCTGGCCTGCAGACATACACACTGACAGAATATTGTATACATAATAAATAAATAAATATTTTAAAAAAAGATGAAAGATACTCAGTAAAAGGGATCCAGATGGAAAAAACTCTAAACAGGTTTCAGTGTGTTTAACAATGGCATAGACTTAAGAAAGAAAAGCAAATGAGTATAGACAGTCATAAAAAAGAAATAGTTTAATAAATTCTTTAGAGAGAATAAAAGTAAGATAAAAGGCGAAAAATACTGGGCAGTGGTAGTGAATGCCTTTAATTCCAGCACTCAGGAGGCAGAGGTGGCTAGATCTCTGAATTCAAGGCCAGCCTGGTCTACAGAGCAAGTTCCAGAAAAAGTTTCAAAACAGTAAAGAGAAACTCTGTCTTAAAAAAAAAAGGGGGCTGAAGAGATGGCTCAGAGGTTAAGGCATTGCCTGCTCTTCCAAAGGTCCTGAGTTCAATTCCCAGCAACCACATGGTGGCTCACAACCATCTGTAATGGGGTCTGGTGCCTTCTTCTGGCCATACACACAGACAGAACATTGTATACATAATAAATAAATAAATATTTTTTAAAAAAAAAGGCTCACCAGAGATAGAAATTACTTCATTCCCTGCTCCAGGTTCTGGCCTCCACAGTTTTCTGTTCTAGATTTGTGACTTCAAGTCAGGAGCTCCAGGAGCCGTAGCAGAGATGTATGGTGACCAAAAAGGTGATAATCTTGTGAGGGATGATGACTTCCAGTACCCTGACCACAGCAAATATTCATACAAAATAAGTATATAGCGAGTGAATAAAATATAAGATCACATGTTAAAGACAGAAGGAAGATGAGGGAAGAAGTTGGGGTGGGGGGGAGCCTTTCTGAGGGGAAGTCAGGTGTCTCGACCTCAGTGTGAGGGGGGACCTGGGGCTGCACTTGACACACTAACCCTTGACCTGGTATTGCATTAACAAAGGGAGCTTCTGTAGAAGAGGGAGGTGACTGTGAATTTTCCTCTGGACTGAAGCATCCCTGCTGGAGCCAGGAGGAGCTGATGAGGAGCAGGAAACACAAGAAGAAACAGGTTCACGGAGCTGACACAATGTAGCACTTCCCTCTCAGGGTTAAACCAGCTGCAGTTCCTGAGGGAGAGGAGACTGTTGAGTGGAGCTCCTGGGAGCTGTGCAGGGGACTGCAGTGGTGCAGCTGTGTGAGCCTACATGCACACTGGGGTGGCTGTCAGTGGTTATCACCGACTCACCCAGGCTCCTGTGAGGGACCAGTGAGCTCAGGGCTCACCGAGTTGACCATGGATAGATGTTTTCCTTGGTCTGCTGTCACTGTCTCTGTCTGAGTGGAGGAAATCTGCTCCTCAAGCAAGGGACACAGATATAGCCATTGTGATCAGCCCACAAAGTCTGTTCCAGATGTACCGACCCACATACTAAAAAGTAATACAATGTTGCTGGTCTCCTAAAGAGAAGAATATACAATGTTGCTAGTCTCCTGGAGTGGGAGAATGTATACAATGTTGCTGATCTTCTAGAGTTGGAGAATATATACAATGTTGCTGATCTTCTAGAGTTAGAGAATGTATACAATGTTGCTGATCTTCTAGAGTTGGAGAATATATACAATGTTGCTGATCTTCTGAGCTGGAGAATGTATACAGTGTTGCTGGGAAGAATGTAATACGATGTTGCTAACCTCTACTGTTGGAGTAAGATGCCTGTGATTCAGTGTAAGGGAATAAACAAGGACAGGTTGTCTCAGGGGTGGAGAGCGAATAGGAAGGGTGTCCAGAGTGCAGATGGAAGCAACAGGTCAGAGAGCTGTTGTGGTTTGTTTGTTGGTTGGTTGGTTTTGTTTGTTTGCTTTCATTTTTGTTTTTTTTTTTTTTTTTTTTTCGAGACAGGGTCTCTCTGTAGCTTTGGAACCTGTCCTGGAACTCACTCTGTAAACCTGCTGGCCTCGAACCCACAGAGATCCACCTGTCTCTGCCTCCCAAGTGCTAAGATTAAAGGTATGCGTGACTACCACCCAGCTGAGAGCTGTTGTCTTTAAAAGATGTGTGTGTGTGTGTGTGTGTGTGAGAGAGAGAGAGAGAGAGAGAGAGAGAGAGAGAGAGAGAGAGAGAGATGTTTTTTGTTTTTGTTTGTTTGTTTGTTTGGGGGTTGTTTGTTTTTGTTTTTCGAGAGAGGGTTTCTCTGTAGTTTTGGGGCCTGTCCTGGGACTAGCTCTTGTAGACCAGGCTGGCCTTGAACTCATAGGCTAGCCAGGTCTCTGAAATCAGAGGCAGGTGAATTCTGGGAGTTCAAGGCCAACTTGGTCTACAAAATGAAGCCTTATCTCAAAAAAGTATTTTTTTAAATCATGTGTATGTATTAGTAATTTTCTGTTGCTGTGATAATCACCATGACCAAAGCAATCCTGAGAAGAATTTGTTTGGGCTGGAGCTCCAATGGATAGGAGTGCACCATGGCAGGCAAGCAGTGCACTGATTCGCAGGCATGGTGGCTGGAGCAGGAAGCTGAGAGCTCACATCCTCCGTGGCAAGCAGGAACAGAGAGAGCAAAATGGAGGCAGATGGCACTTTTTCCTCTCACAATAACTTACTTCTTCCCTCAAGGCCACACCTCTTAAACCTCAACCTCCTCTAATAGCACCTCCAAGTAGGAAACCAAGCTCAACTACCCAACCCTATGAGGACATTTCTCATGGAATCCACCACAGTGAATATGTAGCTTCTGTGTGGGTGTAGTCAGGTGGGGGTTCTGGAGGTCAGAAGAGGGGTCAGAGCCCCTGGGTGTGGGTGCTGGGAACTGAACTTGATTCTTGACTGGAGCAGAAGGTGCTCTCAGTGTCTTAGCCATCCCTCCAGCCCTAAGAACTGTGTACCTCAAGTACACCACCAAATGTACCATGAGGCTTGCCACAATCCTTGTCTTCTCTTCTCTATTCATGGGAGTCAGCAGTGATGGCTGGTATTTGTTCTTCAAAGAAGCCATACAAGGGACTTGGGTCTTGTGGAGAGCCTATCAGGAAAATCTAAAAGTCATTACCAAAATTCAGGCAGATACTTCTCTGCTCAGGGCAACTTTTGAGGCCCAATGAAGAGAAACTGTGGACGTCTGAACTTCAGCACAGACAAGAAACACTTTAAGGGTCTCCTAAGCCAGTCTTAATTTGGAATGAGAAACCATGGGTTGAAAAACTACCTGAATAGCTGAGGAATGGGGTCAACATGGCAACAGACCTCAGGGCCTGCCTGAGAGGTTCTGAGCCTGCTATTCAGGCTGTACTGAGGGGCTGTGAACCACATCCATCTCCTCTTGGAAGGATGTCACTGGGCTCTGTGTACACAGGAGCCACAGAGAAGCTAGAGACGCCCAACAAATACTTCTTGGGTGGAATTTGTTGATGGAAATGGGGAACACTCGGGAATACTTTCTAGGAAGAATTGCTGTGTATCACATAGAAGATAAGTAGGAAGAGCCATGACCACCAGGCACTAGCCTGATGCCATGCAAGTTACATGCCACCATTTCAGCCCTCCTTCTTGGCCCTCCTGGTTTCCTCCTGAGACCATCTCATGCAGAGTGGGCAACTGGGAGGCTGGGCTATGTCCACACAGCTTGGTGAGCGATCCCCTCCATGTCTGCTTCTCCTAGTGATGCAAGAGAACACTTCAGAATCTCATAGGCTGAGGGCAGGAGGACTCCTTGGCTGACCAGAAAGTCAACACATGGGCTCACAGTGGCAAGGTTCCCAGTCATGACACACCCACTGGCTTGCCTGGTAAATACTGACCACCCTCCATTAAGCCTCGGGAGGCTATGCTGTGGGCCACAGGCTGTAATTTTTTTCAGTCTTGTACCCACAAAAGCTATTAGACAACTTATGGCAGGTGTGTAATAAACACATAGGGAAAAAACTATGTTTAAATAGGTGTTCAGTGTGTGACATGTGGGGAAGGATTTGAAGATTGTAAGAATCGTTCTCAAGGGCACTGGACCAAGTTCCTTCCAGGCTGTGGATCCTGCAGTGAAGACACACTGAGGTAGGAGCATGGCTGTGTGTTCCGAGAATAAGGAAGCAGATGCCTAGAGCAGTCACTGTCTACAGAATGAGGCCTGGAGGATGCTGGAAGGGACTTGAAGGGACTTGGAGGCCCATGCCACTCAGGAGATAACAAAAGGTCATGATGACATGTCTGGGAGAACATGTGTATTGGCAGAGGCTGCTCATTTGTTCCCTGCCACCCAGACCCAAAATGACCACACTGAAACTATGTTAATTATATCACTGCTCAGCCTATTAGCTTGTGCATATTTCTAGCTAGCTCTAACATCTTAAATTAACCAATTTTCATTAATCTGTGTATTGCCACATGGCTGTGGCTTACCAGGCAAAGTTCCGGCATCTTCTCTGGTGGGAACATGGCATCTCTCTGACTCTGCCTGTTTTCTCCCAGCATTCAATTTAGTTTTCCTGCCTAGCTCTATTCTGCCTTATCACAGGCCAAAGTAGTTTCTTTATTCATTAATCAATAAAAGCAACACATATACAGAGGGTTTTCCCATACTCTTTCCCCTTTTCTGTTCCAATAAAAAGGAAGGTTTTAACTTTAACATAGTAAAATTACACATAACAAAACAGGTATCAAACAAGAATTGTAGTTACAATATTTATATCTACTTTATCTTTTATCATAACTAAGGAAAACTATAATTATAACTATCTATTTTTCAACTCCATCAAAGATTCCAGAAGGACATAATATTACCTAAGTAAACAGGAAGTACACTGTAAGCAACTTCCAAAACTCTAGAATTGACAGAGACATTTCACTGCCTGGATAGTCACCCAAAGTTCTTTTGCAACACTGGGGCACCCATCTTCAGCCTACAGGCCCATAGTATCCAGCAGACTTTTCCATGAGGCAGGAAATTTCAAAGGCAGTTCCACCTATATTGGCACCTTGTCAGTCACTTTCTTCTGTGTCCTACAGAATGTCTCACAGACTCTTTAATGAAGCAGTAGCCCCAAGGTACCATCTCACCTTTGGCCAAGTTCAACAGTCATTTTTCTGTGGGTCCTGCACGTCCAGTTCATACAGCATAGCATCAAGCAATCCAGACAAGAGCAGTTTCTTTTCCAAATGGCTAACAAACATCATAAAGAAGTCTCTTCAGGGAGCTGGAGAGATGGCTCAGGGTTAGAGCACTGGCTGCTCTTCCAAAGGTCTGGAGTTCAATTCCCAGCAACCATATGGTGGCTCACAACCATCTGTAATGAGATTTGGCACCCTCTTCTGGCGTGCAGGCATACATGGAGGCAGAATGTTGTATACATAATAAATAAATCTTTAAAAAAAAAAAAGAAGTCTCTTCAATGCTCATCATCCTCTTGAAGGAGATTGGTGCTGCCAGGAACAGATGTGTCTTACTGTCATGTAAAGTCTTAAGTGCTTAAAACATTTTGAATGTCACATTCCATAGGTCTTTGAGAGGTTTGAAGATTATCTATCTAACTGAAATACATCTCTGCACATCTAGAAAACCTAACTAACATGACTACAAGCTTAACTATAACCTGTATTTCTCTCCATAATTGTTTGTCTTTTCATGGGCCCTGAGCCAGCTGTCCAGCCTGCATGTTATTCTTTTTTTTTTTTTTTTTTTTTTTTGGATTTTCGAGACAGGGTTTCTCTGTGGTTTTTGGAGCCTGTCCTGGAACTAGCTCTTGTAGACCAGGCTGGCCTCGAACTCACAGAGATCCACCTGCCTCTGCCTCCTGAGTGCTGGGATTAAAGGCGTGTGCCACCACCTCCCGTAACCTGTATTTCTTAATTATATATTACATTTTTATCTTTTTTTAAAAAATATTTATTTATCTATTTATTATGTATACAGTATTCTGTCTGTATGCCTAAAGGCCAGAAGAGGGCGCCAGACCTCTTTACAGATGGTTGTGAGCCACCATGTGGTTGCTGGGAATTGAACTCAGGACCTTTGGAAGAGCAGGCAATGCTCTTAACCACTGAGCATCATATATTACATTTTTAAATGAGCTGCACAAATGCAATACCTTAATAAAGGGCAGAAAGATACATATAGTAAATTTGACCTTAAATTTATATCAATAAACCAAAATTCATACCAATGCAAAGTATTCATCTCTATATCATATCCCCCTTTAAATGTAAACAAACATTTATACATAATATTTTGAAATTTAGACATAGTTCTTTCCAAATTGCTTCCGGATTTTAATTGGGGGAAGTATTTTTGGGTGTTCAAGGAGACCTTTTGGGTGGTCTTGGTCTATCAAACCACATTAGTCTGGAAGGAATCCACAGGTTCTCATCTTCTGTGGAAACAAAAGCAGGACCTCCTTTCCAAACAACATATCCTTAGACAGACCCAAACTGTGAAGTCAAGATACATTTGAAGGATACACATTGGCTAAGCTTAGCAGCCTGTGAAATTAACTGTCTCTGTACTTAGCTCGTTCACAGTCAAACAATTCAAAGAAAATACAATAATATACATAATCCAGACTCTATGTGTATTTTCCATCTTTATGTGGCTTGTTTTTCTTTACTCCTTTAATCTACAACTGTTTGTACTCTGTCTCTTTAAAGACTTTGTTTTATTTTTTCTCTATTCTTTTCCTTCTCTCTCTCAAGCCCACGTACATTCATCCAACACTGTGACCTATTTAGAGGTCTTTTCCATTTGGATTTGTCTTTATTACATGTGTATCCATAATTATTTTTTTACCAGAAGCACTTTTTTTAATGCCAAGTGAGCATGGCTAGAACCAACTCCGCAGCCCTGCCTGTTGGCTCTGCCCAGTCCAGCATAGCAGAGGCCTGTTCACTGCCTCTGAGACTGCCAGGAAGGAGCCGTCCTCACCACCTCAACTCTGGGAAGCACCTTTTTATCTGAATAAAAGCTAAATCTGCCATGCAGTGCACTGTGCAGCCTGGAAATATCTCTGTGTGTGATGGTGGGAATCCGCCATGCTCTCCTGCCTGTGCTCTCCTAGCAGACCTGATCCTGCAGCCTGCCCAGGCAGGGAGCGCTAAGTCACAGCATGGTCTCAGCTACTTTCCTCCTGACCCCAAGGAGCACACAAGCATCCAGACAAAGTGGGTGGCGGGCACCAACCCCAAATGTTTCAGACCACGTTGGTGCACCATTTTGTTGGTGGAAACTACTCCTTCATTTCCCGGCTGCCCAGATCCAAAATAATTACACAGAAACTATATTATTCGAAACACTGCTTGGCCAATAGCTTAAGCATATTACTAATTAGCTCTTATACCTTAAATTAACACATTTCTATTATTTAGTATTTTACCACAAGGCTTGTGGTTTACCAGCAAGGTTCCAGCTGGCAGCTTGTGTCTTTCCCCTCCCGTGGTTACACAGCGTCTCTCTGACTCTGCCTACTTTCTCCCAGCATTCAGTTTAGCTTTCCCACCTAGCTCTGTTCTGCCCTATCACAGGCCAAAATGTGTCTGGGAGAACAACAAGCCAGAGAGAAGACTCAGTGGGTAAGAACACTGACCGCTCTTCTAAGGGATCTAAGTTCAGTTCCCAGCACCAACACAACTGCTCACAGTCATCTGTAACTCCAGCTCCAAAAGATCCAGTGCCTTTCTCTCACCTCAGTGGGCATTGCACACTCATGGTGCATACATGTGTATACAGGCAGAGAAAATGCCCATATATGTAAAATAAAACAGTTTTTTTTTTTAAAAAAAAAAAAAAAGGTCTAGGCAGTGGTGGCACACTCCTTAATCCCAGTAGAGGCAAGCAGATTTCTGTGAATTTAAGGTCAGCCTGGTCTACAGAGTGAGTTCTAGAGCAGTCAGGACTACAGAGAAACATTGCCAAAAAAAAAAAAAAAAACTTTTTTAAAAGTTATAAACTGATTGGCCCATTAGTTCAGGCTTCTTATCAACTCTTATAACTTATATAGCCCATTATTCTTATCTATGTTAGCCACATGGCTCGATACCAAAAAGAAAAACACAACACTTTAAAATCTCTCAAGGACCCCTCCCCAGCGGTACAAAGAGTAACATGTCCTGGGGAGGGGACTGGCCAGCCAGCTGTAGAGAAGCAAATTCTCTGAACTTCTGGCTGCCTGGCAGCTGTGCAGAGAGCTCCAGGAAGATGAGTCATCTGTGAGTCATTTCCTGTGTCAAGGTGAGCTTCTCAGTGAGGCTGTGGACTGCCAGTTATCCCTCCTCCTGTGAGTGACCCCTCTCCCACACTCCACTCCTGTCAACATAGCCCTTCCAGTCTTGAGCTCAGTGATAAGGCAAGGGAAGGAGAATACAGGGGTGCACACATCGGGAGGAAGACAGCTTACCTGCCGATGACATGACTCTGTATAGAGAAGACCCAAAGGCTCCTTCAGAAGACTCCACAGCTGATGACCACCTTGAACAAAGCAGCAGGTCACAAAATCACCATGCAGACATCAGCAGCCAGTTTGATTACAAGAAAATCATACTGAGTCAGGCAGTGGGGTGCGTGCCTTTAATCCCAGCACTCGGGAGGCAGAGGCAGGAGGATCTCTGTGAGTTCGAGGCCAGCCTGGTCCACAGGAGCTAGTTCCAGAACAGGCTCCAAAGCTACAGAGAAACCCTGTCTCGAAAAAACCAAAATTAATTAATTAATTAAAATAAAATAAACTCTGTCTCAAAAAAACAAAAATAACAACAGCAACCAAACAAAACAACAATAGCAAAAACATTGCTGGATGTATTACCATACCTCATTTAAGTTATACATCACAGCAACAGCAATACAGTCAGCGTGGCAGTGACACAGAACTTTTGTGTGTGTGGAATGTTCTGCCTGCATATATGTATGTGACCACATGTGTGGCTAGTGCCCTAGGAGGTCAGAAGATGGTCTCAGATCCCCTGGAACTAGATTAGGATGATTGTGAGCTACCTTGACAGTGCTGGGATTAGAACCTAGGACCTCTCCAAGGGCTGTGAGCCCTGTTAACCTCAACCAGTGGTTCCCAACCTTCGGGTGGTGACAGTGCAAAGGTTGCACATGAAATATTTAAATTACGGTTCATCACAGTAGCAAAATTAGAGTCATGAAGAAGCAAAGAAAATAATTTTGGGGATAGGGTTCACAGCAACATGAAGAACCAAATTATAGACCGCATCATTAGGAAGGTTGAGAACCAGTTTTCTAAACAACCTTTCTACTCCCCAGCCACTCAATTTTTGATAAAAGTGCTAAAACTATATATTTGAGAAAAGAGAGCATGTTTTTTTTCTTTATTTTATTTATTTATTTATTATGTATACAGTGTTCTATCTGTGTGTATGCCTGCAGGCCAGAAGAGGGCACCAGACCCCATTACGGATGGTTGTGAGCCACCATGTGGTTGCTGGGAATTGAACTCAGGACCTTTGGAAGAGCAGGCAATGCTCTTTACCACTGAGCCACCTCTCCAGCCCAAATATTTTTTTTAAAAAAAAAAGAAAAATGAAAAAAGGGGCTGGAGAGATGGCTCAGCCATTAAGACCACTGGTTGCACCTCCAGAGGTCATGAGTTCAGTTCCCAGCAACCACATGGTGGCTCACAACCATCTGTAATGAGATCTGCTGCCCTCTTCTGGCATGCACGCATATATGCAGACAGAACACTGTATATATAATAAATAAATAAAATTTTTTTTTTTTTTTTTTTGGTTTTTCGAGACAGGGTTTCTCTGTAGCTTTGGAGCCTGTCCTGGAACTCCCTTTGTAGACCAGGCTGGCCTCGAACTCACAGAGATCCGCCTGCCTCTGCCTCCCGAGTGCTGGGATTAAAGGCGTGTGCCACAATAAATAAAATCTTAAAAAAAGAAAAAGAAAAACCAACAAAAAGACAGAGGCAGAGAAAAGCACTTTCTAAATAGGACTCTAGTCACCTGAGGAAAAGACACCAGTCAACTAAGGGGACTCCATGGAATTCACAGTCTTCTGAGCAACCAAGGAAACAGTTCACAGGGTGAAGAGGGGCCTACAGAAAGTCTTTGCCAGCAGACAGAGATTAATATCCAGAGTACAGATGAACTCAAAAAAACTAGACAATGAGAAAGCAAATAGTGAGCCGTGGGGATGAAAAAAATCTCCCAAAGAAGAAACACATAGGAGGCAGATGCAGGCAGGTCTCTGTGAGTTTGAAGCAGGCTGGTGTACATGGCAAGTTCTGTGCCACCTAGGACTACTGAGTACTGTCTCAAAAAGGCTATTCCCCAAAGCCATGGGTTATTAAAATAAGAAAAAAAAGGCACCCAGTTCCAGGGCTGAGCCATCTCCCCATGATTGTCTGGGAGACAGGGCCCCACAGCAACACAGGAAATTGCCAGTGCTCCTGGTTGCCCACGAGAAACAGATAACGAGACCAATGTCTGAGGATACCGCGTCCTCTAGTTACAGAACATAGAGAAACCAAGGGAGAACTGAGCTGGAAGAGTCCTCCCTGCTGGGGAGTGTTCACAGTGCTACAAGGTTCTCCCTCTGCTATGGCCCCAGGGTGCCACAGTGCTCACTGGGACATCTCTGCCACTCCCTTCAAGTCCCAGGAGCATCGGTGTGAGGTGAAGCAATCTCCCGGGTATGGTATAGCCTCTGCAGTCTGGAACTCAGAGACCTGCTGCACACCAATCTGTCAAAATGCCCACATGCCGGAGGGAAAGGCTCCCTCCCTGAGGATGGCTAGTCAGACAGTGGTAGCACTGGTAAGAAGCCTGCACTCCCGAGAGCAACCCTAATGAAACACATTGGGTCACCAAAAACAAAACAAAAAAGGCACATGTTAGGGTTTCTATCGTTTGAAAAGACACCATAACCATGGCAACTCCTATACACATAAAAGAAAAATAAGTCTTTTTTTTTTTTAAAAGAAATCCAGGGGCTGGAGAGCTGGCTCAGAGGTTAATAGCACTGGCTGCTCTTCCAGAGGTCCTGAGTTCAATTCCCAGCAACCACATGGTGGCTCACAACCATCTGTAATGAGATCTGGCCTGCAGGCATACATGCACGTAGAACACTTTATGCATAATAAATAAGTAGATATTTTTAAAAAAGAAAAAGAAATCCGATCCTGGTGTGAAGGTATATGCCTTTGATCCCAGCAGTCAGCACTTGAGAGACAGAGGCAGACGGATCTCTAAGTTTGAGACCAGCCAGGTCTACATAACAAGTTCCAGGCCAGACAGGGCCACGTGGTAAGATACTGTCTCAAAAGAACAAGTCCAGGAGTAGGACTCAAGTGGTCAGGGTACGAGGCAAGAGCTCAACGGGCATTCCTAACAAGGGATCCTGATGCATCTGCTTCTTGCCCTGAGACCACACTGTCCCAAGCCAGTCTGGCTGGTTTCTCAAACCAGAAGACAGGGAGAGAAAATACTCCAAAGCAGACCACACCCTGTCCGTCCTAGAAAGCTCCCAACAATGACAGACACTTGGGAAGGGAGCAGGTGTAGGGTCAGAGTTCAACAAGAGACAGGGGCTTTAAAGGCAGCACAGGGCTCACGCAGAGCGCAGGCGCTGTACCGGGGCCTTCTGCTTGACCTTGTACTGTGGTTCTGTTGTCAAGGCTATGATGTAACCAAAGGAGCTCTGGGAATTCTCGCACCCTCAGATGTAGTGACATTGTAGTAACATAGTTAAGGGGGATGAGTAAATTACAGGGTTAACAGGAGGGGCCATAGCGAAAATTTGGGGATTGGCTTCAAATAGATCCAGGTGTACCCTACTGATTGCACTGCAATCCGTATTTTCTACCTATGGTGTGATGGCGCCTAATGGACACTAGAGGGCGCGCTGAGATCGCGGAAGCCGCGATCTTTCTATTTTTGCCTTCATTTACCTTGTGTGGTGCTCCTGGGAAGCCAGAAAGAGAGAACTGGAGTGAACAGGCTTGTGGGTGCTGAGACTCAAACCCGAGTCCTCTGGGACAGCAGCACGTGCTCTTAACCACTCTGCTATCTGTCCAGCCCTTGGGTTTTCATTTATTTTGCAGGAGCTCACCCGTAGCCCAGGCTATCCTGTTCACTACATGATTCAAGACTGGTCTCAAATCCGAGGTGATCCTCCTGCCTCAGCTTCCCAAGTGCTGAGGCGATTAGTTATGTTATCTTTTAATCCATATGTAACGAGCGGTAACAGATGATGCAGTTAGGGGCGAAAACTATCAAAACGGCAGGGGGCATCTCCGCTTGAGGGATAATGTAAGACTTTAAGACAATCCTGAAGCCATTTTTGTCAATTCTGAATTCTCTCAGCCTCTGTGCCATAGTGCTTCCCCTCCTCCCCTGGGAACCAAGGACCTAACAGCTACACTCGCACGTACTCAGTTCCTGAACAATTACCAATATACGTATGTTTTGGTTCGGTCCCCTGGGAAACGGGGTCAAAATGACCTCTTACCTCATCTGATCTGGCAATCAGAATAGTCAAAGAACAACCCCCCTTGCTTCTGTGGCCCCTTTAAAAGTAGACTGTACCAGCTATTCGAGGTTCCTAGGCTTCCCGAATGCTGGGGGACCCTGTCATGACAGAATTAATAAAATCCTCATGCTTTTGCATCGACTGTGGTGTGTGGTCTCTGGGGGCGACTCCTTCTCGGTGTTTGGACGCTAGAGTCCAACAATGTTAACATCCACAGACAGTTTCACTCATTCTGGTGTGTGTTTGTTTTGCTTTACTCTTTTGGTTTGTTTTTCAAGACAGGGTTTCTCTGTGTAACAGGCTGTCCTGGAACTCACTCTGTAACCCAGGCTGGCCTTAAACTCAGAGATCCGCCTGTCTCTGTCTCCCAAGTACTGGGATTAAATGCATGTGCCTCCACCACCCAGCCTCTTTCTTTCTTTAAGATTTTCTTGTTTTAATTTTATGTACATTGGTGTTTTGCTTGCATGTGTGTCTGTGTGAGGGTGTCGGATTCCCTGAAAAACTGTAAGCTGCCATGTGGCTGCTGGTAATTAAATCCAGGTCCTTGGGAAGAACAGCCAGTGCTCTTAACCGCTGAGCCAAATAACAGTCCAGCCCCCTGGTTTTTGTTGTTCATGTTTGGTTTTTAATTTATATATTATGCTTACAGTGTTCTCCCTGCATGTATGCCTGCAGGCCAGAAGAGGGCGCCAGATCTCATCGTGGCTGGCTGTGAGCCACCATATGGTTACTGGAAATTGAACTCAGTCCTCTGGAAGAGCAGCCAGGGCTCCTAACGACTGGGCCATCTCTCCAGTCCTCTCATTTCTTTTTTCAGTGATTAAAATTTTTAATTGTGCTGGGTGTGGCGGCACATGACTTTAAATCTCAGCACTTGGGTGACAGAGGCAGGTGGATCTGAGACTCACCTGGTTTACAGAGCAAGTTCCAGGAACGCTAGAGTTACATAGTGAGACCCTGTCTCAAAAACAAACAACAACAAAAAAAATTATTGGTGGATATGCATATCATGTACACCAGGCTGGCCCCAACGTTCTAGCCTCCTGCCTCAACCCCAGCCCCCAAGTGCTGGGATATAGACATATGCCCAGCACGGGGCTCAGGTTTTTTTTTTTAATCTTATTTTTTAACTTTAATGAAAGAAGCAAAAACATTGATTTTAACATTTTTTTGTTTGTGTTTTTGTTGTGTGTTTGTGTGTTTTGTTGTGTGTTTGTGTTGGACTCTAGCATCCAAACACTGAGGAGGAGTCGCCCCCAGAGACCACCTCACACACCACAGCCGATGCAAGAGCATGAGGATTTTATTAATTCTGTCATGACAGGGTCCCCCAGCATTCAGGAAGCCTCGAATAAACTGGCACAGGCTACTTTTTGTTTTTTAAATGATTTTATTTATTATGTATACAACAGTCTGCCTCCCTGTATGCCTGCAGGCCAGAAGAGGGCGCCAGATCTCATTACAGATGGTTGGGAGCCACCACGTGGTTGCTGGGAACTGAACTCAGGACCTCTGGAAGAACAGTCAGTGCTCTTAACCTCTGAGCCATCTCTCCAGCCCCACAGGCTACTTTTAAAGGAGAAGGCCATAGAAGCAAGGGGGGTTGTGATTGCATTATTCAAAAGGACTATTACCAATAATTGGCTGGAGAGCTGTTGCCAGATCAGATGAGGTAAGAAGTCATTTTGACCCCGTTTCCCAGGGGACCGAATCAAAACATTCCTATATGGGTAATTGTTCAGGAACTGAGTACGTGCAAGTGTAGCTGTTAGGTCCTTGGTTCCCAGGAGAGGAGGGGAAGCACTATGGCACGGAGGCTGAGAGGATTCAGAGTTGTCAGAAATGGCTTCAGAATTCTCAAAGTCTTACATTTGTGTGTCTTGTTGTGTTTGTGTGTCTTGTTGTGTTTGTGTGTCTTAGCGCTGGGCATTGGTCCCAGTGCCTGGCCACATCATTGTTTAAAATTTCTTTTTTTTTCTGTTTGCTTTGTCTTTTTTGGCTTTAAAAAATGAACAACTCGCTGGGCGGCGGTGGTGGCACGCCTTTAATCCCAATCCCAGCACTCAGGAGGCAGAGGCAGGTGAATCTCTGAATTGCAGGTCAGCCTGGTCTACAAGAGCTAATTCTAGGACAGGATCCAAAATCTACAGAGAAATCCTGTCTCAAAAAATAAAAAAAAAAAAAAGGACAACTCAGATAGGAAAAAGTCAGCTGTGGCCAGGATGTAATGAACAAAAGAAGAATAAATAATAAGAATGATGATGATTAAAAGGTAAAATGTCTCTCTCTCTCTGTTTCACACACACACAGACTTGAAGGCACACCGTCCCAGGCTGGCCATATATTCACGGTCCTTCTGCCTCTGCTTGGATTTCAGACGCTGTTCTGCCTCTGCTTGGATTTCAGACGCTGTTCTCCATACCTGTCTTCCATCTCTTTCCATCCATTCTGCGCCTTTCTTCAGTGAAGAACTATTTCTCAATAACACGGGACCAGTAAATAAGGTAAATAAACAGAAACTGAGCAAA
This sequence comes from Microtus agrestis, assembly GCA_902806775.1. NCBI lineage: Eukaryota > Metazoa > Chordata > Mammalia > Rodentia > Cricetidae > Microtus > Microtus agrestis. Next base: position 69,551 of record CADCXT010006930.1, read on the forward strand.
GCAAACAAAGCTAACAAAGAGAAGGGGGCTCAGGGGGTGGGGACTGCATGGGAGAAGGTAAAGGCTTCCTGTGGCTTGAGCCTGATGACCTTGAGGAGAAGGACTGACTTCCCAGAACCTGAACAAAGCAGCTGGAGGTGGTAGAGGAAGAAAGGTGCCCTTAGGTGACAAGGTGGGTGGTAGCTGGGCTGGGCCCTTTATCTCCGGTACCTTGACTAGGGAATTACTGTTGACTTCTGCCTTAGGAGAGACCTACAGGTTTTGCAAACTAAAAATCAAACTCCTATGTCACTCCTAGATCCTTCTGAAAAACTGCCTTACTTTGGTCCAGTTTCTGCTTACACAATTCTGTGGAATGTCAAAGCCCTCACCCCAAGTTCTCAGGCACCATTTCTGACAACGTGTGATTTAAAAGCGTTCAGTAGAGATCCAGGGCTCACACGAGGCTGAGGCTGAGCGAGGGTTCCTTCTCCCCTGCCCTGCTGGTCTTTAGAGGCAGCCAAGAAGACAGTTGGACCAAGCAGCTCACTCCACCCCCAACACAGGCACCCTGAAGGCGGTAGCTGGAGGGACCGGAGTCTCTTTGAAGGCACTGGTGTGGCTTACATAGACCTGGAGGGAGGAGGTTAAAGGCGACCCCAAGCATAAGGAGGTGGGGGACTGTGATGGAACCATAGACGGCGAACCCACCAAGGGGACTCTGGAGTAGGTACAAGGCTTAGTGATGGGAGACCATCACTGGGCCAGACCATACAAGAAAGGAACAAAATGGATGAGAAGTGAAGTCCAGGTGCTGAGAAGACCCTAGTTGCAGCTGGTACCCTGCCCTGTCCCTCCTTCCTCTGGATCAAGACACAAACCAGGTGTCTTGGGTCTACTCTCTTGGCTGTGTCATGCCTAGGCTCTTCCCTCTCTCCCTACCCCATATACAAGGTGGGGACACACAAAGGATTCTGGGAATCTTGCCCACCCCGCCCTGCCCCCCACAGGGTTTCTCTGAGCGACCCTGACTATCGCAGCTCTGTAAACCTGGCTGGCCTTGATCTCAGAGATTTACCTGCCTCTGCTTCCCAAGTGCTGGGATTACTCTATGCTTGGAGGAGTCTAGGGATCTTGAGCCTGACTCTCCCAAAAGGATTCAATTTCCAAGATCCCGTTTTGTTCTCCACTACTGATGCAATGGCTAAAAAGGAAAATACTTTTTAATCAGTAGTTTTTATTTTTCAGTGGGATTATTTATTTTACAGGGGATTGAACCCCGCACCTTACACACTCCACTTAGCTCTTAGAGCTACATCCTAAGCCCCAGAGGGAGGGAGAGACTAGAGAGGTGGCTCAGGGGTGGAGGCACCTGGCACCTGCTGCTCTTGCAGTGGACCTGAGTTCAGTTCCTAGCACCCACATGGGAAATTCACACCTGCCAGTAACTCTGTTTCGGGGGATCCAATGTCCTCTTCTGGCCTCCTCAGAAGCCTATATGTGTGTGGTACCGATACACACATATACTCGGGTCCACACACATACACATAAATTAATTTTTTTCTTTTAATTCCCAACATTTTAGAGGCAGAGGCAGGCAGATTTCTCTGAGTTTGAGATCAGCATGGTCTACAGAGCAAGTTCCAAGCCAGCCAGGGCTTGGGCGGCTGAGATTCTGTCTTAAAACAAACAAACATCAAAGGCCAAATTCTTTCTTCTTGAGGGATGGGCAAGATGTTTTCAGAAAGTGGAAAACTCTGGAGTGGATTCTAGTCCCCAGATAGCGACCTGAGTTGTTGCTCATACCCCCCACAGGGGCTTCTTTCTGGCTGAACTCATAGCTCCGGGCAGCTGAGGTGACCTTCACCTTGGACCTCTGTGCTGCTGCTGGCCTGGGGGGAGGGGGCAGTGAAGCCACAGTTCCACAGTTGGATCAGTCACCTGACTGACAAACAGGCAGGAGGAAAAGACCCTTCTGGAAGCAAGGAGGCTATAAAGAAACCTACAGCCCCTGGAAACTGCTCCTACCAAGTGTGACCTTACACTGTCCCTGGAAATACTCACTGCCCCGGAGCCTGAGTCAGCGATCCACCAAAACACCTAATCTTTCTTTGTTGTTGCTGCTGCTGTTGGTTGTGGTTTTGGTTTTTGTGGGTTTTTTTTGTTGTTTGTTTGTTTGTTTTGGTTTTTGCCCTTGAACTCACACTGTAAATCAGGCTGGACTAGAACTCATAAAGATCCACCTGCCTCTGCCTTACAAGTGCTGGGATTAAATGCCTGCACCACCACCATCGCCCAGTTTAAGCAGGGTGGCGCACACCCTTAATCCCAGCAGTTGGGAGGCAGAGGCAGGTGGATCTCTGTGAGTTTGAGGCCAGCCTGGTCTACAAGAGCTAGTTCCAGGACAGGCTCCAAAACTACAGAGAAACCCTGTCTCAGAAAAAGAAGAAGAAAGAAAGAAAAGATTTATTTCTAATTATTTGTAGGTGTGCGCTTGCACGTGACTACGTTCACCTGAGTGCAGACATCGCCCGGGGTCGGAGGCACCTGATGCCTGACTTGGAATTGACAAACGATGCTTAGGAAAAGCACCGATCCCCAGAAGGTGCTCTTGACCACTGGGCCACCCATCTCCCCAGTCTCTTTTCCGTTTTTGAGACAGGGTCTCACGTAGCTCAGGCTGCCTCCTCACCCACTGGGATGTTTAACGATGATTGTTTCCAGCCTGGTGGCACCTGCCTGTCTTAGTCTCCTCGGCGCTCTGGAAGCAGGGGCAGGTGGAACTATGTGAATCTGAGTAGAGCGTGATCTGCACATCGAATTTCGGCCAGACAGGCCTACATGGTGAAACTGTCTAGAAATTGGAAAATAAATAAATAAAAAGAAAGATGCTGAAGTTCTAGTATCACCTAGGAGAAGAGCCCCTGGGCATGCCGGTTAGGGGTGGTCCTGATTAGGGCGGCCCCTGGGCATGCCAGCTAGGGATAGTCCTGATTAGAGCGGCCCCTGGGCATGCCAGCTAGGGATAGTCCTGATTAGGACAGCCCCTGGGCATGCCAGTTAGGGATAGTCTTGATTAGGGCGGCCCCTGGACATGCCAGTCAGGGGTGGTCTCTACTAGGGCAGCCCCTGGGCATGCCGGTTAGGAGTGGTCCTGATTAGGCCAGCCTCTGGGCATACCTGTGAGCGATTATCTAGATTAGGTTAATTAGCGTGGGAAGACCCACCTTAATTATGGGCAGCTTTAGTGCGTGACCTGGGATACCCGGCTGAACAAGCAGAAAAAGCAAGAGACTAGGGAGAAGAATCACTGGCTGAGAAAGGTTTCTGGGAACACAAGAGGAGCCTAAATTGATTTCCCAGCAACCACATTAAATTTGGGCATAGTTGGATCTGCCTCCAACATGGAGGGTGGAGATAGGCGGATCCTGGGAGCCTAGCCAAAAGGGCACCTTCAGGTTGAGTGGCAGACCTATCTCAAAGAAGAAAATGGTGGGCTTTTCAGGTGTTGTTCTCCTGTCTTTCTCCGCCCCTGCCAACTTCCCTGTTCAGGGAAGCCGTAACCCTGCTGCTGGGATTCCCAGGGCTTACACAGGTGCAGGGGAGACACACAAGGCACCTGGCACTCAGGTTGCCCCTCCGTTCTTGGCAGAAGCAAAGTCAGGGACTGCTGGACACCGTATGTGTGAGTGTTTGCTGCCTCTACTTTTTCCAGTCTGGCTGAATCCGGACCCAGGCCACACCAGGCCCAGCCTCTCAGGAGAGGCTGCGCTTGCTCTCAGAGACCTGAGCCTGGATGAACCACAGCTGCCCCCACTGGTCACCACAGACACTAGTGAGTTAAGGACTCAGATGTGGTCAGTGGTGGAGAAACCTTGCCCTCTGGGGTCCCATATATTAACTTTGTGGGGTAGCAAGAAGGGTTCTTCAGAGGCTGGTGCCTCTCAGAAGTGGGTGACTGGCCAACCATCTCCTCATGTTTTTAAATTGTGGGCTTTGTTTGTTTGAGAAGGGGTCTTGCTGTGTGATTCTGGCTGGTTTGGAGTTCACTATGCAGACTAGGCTGGCCTGGAGCTCACTGTGTAGATCAGGATGGCTTTTGCAGTGATCCTCCTGCCTCTGCCTTCTGAGTGCTGGAGATACAGTGAGGTAGTTTCACCACGCCTGGCTTGTTGGTTTGTGGTTTGAACAGGGTCTAAGTTTGTCACCGCACTGACCCAGAACTGGAAATCTTCCTGCCTCAGCCTCTAGAGTGCGGGTGAGGGAGGGGAGGGTCACAGATGATCTGCTCCCGGCAGCTCAGTTTGATAAGAGATGAACAGAGAAATGCGTTTCTATGGAACGGGCTCTCTTGATTGAAGCATTAAGACGGTGAATGAGCCCTGATCTTAGGGGCTGCTGTCTCCTCTTGGGGAACTGTCGAGCAGATCCATAAAATGGTGTAGAGGCTGGGGCAGCAGACTGTGAAGCAGCTTGGGGTCCCTTCCCAAGGGACAGGGATGAATTCTGCCAGGGTGCAGACAGGCTTGAGAAAGGTGGTTGAGGATGCCACCAGTGAAGGGCTCTCCAGGCAACGGGAAGCTAGTGGGGCTCCTAAAACACTGGAGAGGAGGGAGTAGCTGTGCCACCGGCTGGGTCATCAGCGCCTCCTCTGTCATGCTCTGAGATTTACTAAAGAGCACTTAAATCAGGCATGCTCTCCTAGAAGCCTAATTTTTCTGGGTCACAGACAAGCAAAAATAGCTTAGAAATGCCTCTTTTTCTTTTTTTTTTTTTTGAGACAGGGTTTCTCTGTGGTTTTGGAGTCTGTCCTGGAACTAGCTCTTGTAGACCAGGCTGGCCTCGAACTCACAAAGATCCGCCTGTCTCTGCCTCCCGAGTGCTGGGATTAAAGGCGTGCGCCACCACCGCCCGGCAGTGCCTCATTTCTTTTTTTTTTAAAGATTTATTTATTTATTATGTATACAACATTCTGCCTCCATGTATGACCACACACCAGAGGAGGGTGCCAGATCTCATTACAGATGGTTGTGAGCCACCATGTGGTTGCCGGGAATTGAACTCAGGACCTCTGGAAGAACAGACAGTGCTCTTAACCACTGAGCCATCTCTCCAGCCCCCAGTGCCTCATTTCTTAACCAGGTGGGGAGTACACCTTTAATCCCAGTACTGGGGAGGCAGGTGGATCTCTGGGAATTTGAAACCAGCCTGATCTATAGAGAGAATTCAAAGACAGCCAGGGCTACATAGAGAAACCCTGTCTCAAAAAACAAACAAAAAGCAATCTACAGATTCAAAACAATGCCCATCAAAATTCTAGCAAAATTCTTCAAAGACCTCAAAAGAACAGTACTCAACTTCATATGGAAAAGCAAAAAACCCAGGATAGCCAAAACAACCCTGTACAAGAAAAGAACTTCTGGAGGCATCACAATCCCTGACTTAAAACTCAACTACAGGGCTGGAGAAATGGCTCAGCGGTTAAGAGCATTGCCTGCTCTTCCAAAGGTCCTGAGTTCAATTCCCAGCAACCACATGGTGGCTCACAGCCATCTGTAATGGGGTCTGGTACCCTCTTCTGGCCTGCAGGCATACACACAGACAGAATATTGTATACATAACAAATAAATAAATATTTAAAAAAAAACTCAACTACAGAGCTACAGTACTGAAAACAGTCTGGTATTGGCATAAAAACAGACAGGAGGACCAATGGAACTGAATAGAAAACCCAGATATCAATTCACACATCTTTGAACACCTGATCTTTGATAAAGAAGCAAAAAATATCAAATGGAAAAAAGCATATTTAACAAGTGGTGCTGGCATAACGGGACATCAACATGAAAATAGACCCATATCTATCACCATGCACAAAACTCAAGTCCAAATGGATCAAAAACCTCAACATAAAGCCAGCCACACTGAACCTCATAGAAGAGAAAGTGAGAAGTACACTTGAACGCATTGGCACAGGAGACCACTTCCTAAATATAACCCCAGCAGCACAGACACTGAGAGAAACAATTAATAAATGGGACCTCCTGAAACTGAAAAGCTTCTGTAAAGCAAAGGACATGGTCAACAAGACAATACTACAGTCTACAGAATGGGAAAAGATCTTCACCAACCCCACATCAGACAGAGGTCTGATCTCCAAAATATACAAAGAACTCAAGAGATTGGTCATCAAAAGATCACATAATCCAATAAAAAAAAATGGAGTACACACCTAAACAGAGAACTCTCAACAGAGGAATCTAAAAAAATCTCAGAAAATTAGGAAACAACCTTCCTCAAGTCCCAGTAATACCACTTTTGGGTATATATCCAAAGGATGCTCAATCGCGCCACAAGGACATGTGCTTAACCATGTGCATAGCAGTTTTGTTTTTCTTTGCCAGAACCTGGAAACAACCTAAATGCCCCTCGATCGAAGAATGGATAAAGAAAATGTGGTACATTTACACAATTTTCTGAGAAATCGCCACACTGACATCCAAAGGGGTTGTACCAGCTTGCACTCCCACCAGCAATGCAGAAGTGTTCCCTTTCCCCCACAACCTCTCCAGCATAAGTTGTCATCAGAGCTTCTGATCTTGGCCATTCTTACATGTGTAAGATGGAATCTCAGAGTGGTTTTGATTTGCATTTCTCTGATGACTAAGGATGTTGAGCATTTCCTTAAGTGTCTTTCAGCCATTTTAGATTCCTCTGTTGAGAGTTCTCTGTTTAGGTCTGTACTCCATTTTTTTTTATTGGCTTATGTGATCTTTTGATGACTAATTTCTTGAGTTCTTTTATATTTTGGAGATCAGACCTCTGTCTGATGAACCAGCAAAGTTTTGAGAAATTATTTTGTACATACAGTGTTTTGCCCGCATGTATGGCTATGTACCATGTACCTGGTGCCCACGGAGGCCAGAAGGGGATGTTGGATCCCCTGGAAATGTAGTTATGAGCCTTTATGTAGGAATTGGGAATCACACACCAGTCCTCTGCAGAAGCCGTCCGTGCCATCTCTCCAAACCCCAATTTAAAAACTATATTTATTTGTTTATTTTATAAAAACCCATTAAGTAACAAAATATTGTGCTTGATGGGGCTGGAGAGAACTCATCTGGGAAGGGCACCTCTTCTAGCCCCCAAGGGCTCCAGGCACACGTGGTGCATATCCAGGCAGACGGCTCACACACGTGAAGTAAAATAAGTAAATGTTTTGTTTTAAGTTGCTGGGCATCTGCACTCAGGAAGCAGAGGCAGACGGATCTCTATGAGTTCGAGGCCAACCAGGTCTACAGAGTGAGTTCCAGGACAGCCAGGGCTGTTATACAGAGAAACCCTGTCTACAAAAAACAAAAACAAAACAAAGCAAAAAACAAATAGGGAAATCATGCCTGAGACTGGCAACCTTGCCAAATACCCAATGGTAGTGAGGTCATGGACCACAACCAAAGGAAATGCTGAGTTGTTGAGCTACAAGACAACTCCCACACCTAAGGCTCAGGAAACATTGCAGAAGAGAGGGAGAAAGAGCCAGAGGGTCAGGGAGTTAGCTGTGAGACTGTGACTTCTAATGATGTCATAAAGTCTCAGCAACACGAGCTGAGCTGACAAACGCGAGCTGGACAGGAGATAAGGTAGGGAAAGCCCAGGAGGCCTCGACCTACAGAAGGTCTACAGTCAACTGAGGGATGCTGGGAGCAGGAGAAATGGTCTTCCCCAGGGAAGAGCACACCAGCTGGCTAACCTACAAAATGGTCAGCTCGAAAACATAAATAGGTAACATTATACAGACTGAACAGGTTATATTTAAGAATATACACATATATATGTATTGAGTTTAACCCCTGGTTACTGGGAATCTGCTGCAGATGATATAATAAGCCAATCAAACCAAATCAATAAATCCATGTTTATTCTGAGCACAGCATTCCTGGGTGGCTCCAGAGGAAGTTGAGGAGACCATGTGTTTGTTCTGGGGGGGAGCATCTCTGGGGAGGGGGTCATCATTTGGCGAGCTTTCTCAGGAACAGGTTTGGACCGAGGCATCTCCAGAGGGTTCTTGGGATGGAGCTTCCAGGAGAACATTCCAGACTCTTTGGGTATATGGATGCCAGGGGCTGGGGTGACACATTTACTCAAACAATGTGTTCTTAACAAAGGTTACTGAAAAAAAGAGGCCCTGAATTTGAAAGAGACCAGGAAGGAGTACCTGGGAGGATTTGAGAGGAAAGGGAAAGGGGGAAATGATGGGATTATATTATAATCTCAAAAATTAAAAAAAAAAATAAAAATTGACCCCGTTACAAACATAAAATAAGCAAAACAAACAAACAAAAACTCCCCAAATATGTGAGGCTGATTTTATTATTAAATTTTGTTCTGCTTTGTGCGGGTCTGGCTCTAGGCTCTGGACTCCACTCTTCCTGGGATCCTGGCTACGTTTTCCTGCCTGAAGATCTCACCCCTGATTTCCCTCGTTGCTCCCCAGCAGTGCCAACGGCCTGGATCTGGATACAGGAAAGGGTGGGATGATATAAGACTACGGCTTTGCTCAAGGCTCGTCTCTACCTCTTCAGTCATTGCCCCCAGCCTTCCTTAAAGGAGAAAAGAAATCCAATCCCACATTTCCTAATCCAGGAGCGACTTTCTTCCCGGAGTGCCCGGTCCCTGCTCCAGCAGCTATAAAGACAGGGTCCTAAACTAAGCTCATTCTATCAGACATCACCTTGTTTCCAACTAGCAGACAACCTTGGGTCTACTCTGAACCAAGGTACCACTCGCTCACTGCACACCTCCCTGCGGCAGCTCAGCCTGGCCTTAATGTGAGATCCTGCCTCTGCCTCCCCAGTACCGGGATGATAGGCTTGAGCTGCAGCACCGGCTTACATCTTTCTTTCTCCCTTTCTTAGTGCCCCCACCCCAAGCCCCTTTATGGCTGGGTCTCACTGTCCACCACTGGCTGGCCTGCAACTCAGATCTGCCCGCCTCTGCCCCCAGCATTGCAGATGTGCGTCAATACACTCACGCTTACATTATTAAAAGATTTTTTTATTTATTGTGTATACCACATTCTGCCTTCGTATATGTCAGCAGGGCAGAAATGGGCACCAGATCTCATTATAGATGGTTGTGAGCCACCACGTAGTTGCTGGGGATTGAACTCAGGACCTCTGGTAGAGCAGCCACTGCTCTTAACCTCTGAGCCATCTCTCCAGACCCATATTGCTATTTGTGATTATCATGGTTATTTTAGGTGTATTTATTTTGTATGTGTATGAGTGTTTTGCTTGCATGTATGTGTATCATATGCATGCTTGTTCCTCTCAAAGAACAGAAGAGGACATTGGATCCCTTGGAATTGAAATTTTCAGCACCTACATGGTGGTTCACTGAACCTAGGTCTTCTCCAAGAGCAACAAGTGCTATTTAAATTGTTTGTGTGTGTGTGAGCTTATATACCCTATATGTGTGACTCTGTGGAACAGAAGAAACTCCGAAACCTGAGTCATAGATAGTTTGGTTGTGAGATGTTATGTGGGTGCTGGGAATTGAACCTGGATCCTCTGCAAGAGCAGTCAGTGCTCTAAACAGCTGAGCCATCTCTCCAGTCCCAGCCCATAAATTCTTACTATATAGTTTTTGCTGTTGTTTTCTTTGCAATACTGGGGATTGAATCGGGAGCCATGTGTGTGGTTGGCATGTATATGTTCTACCGCTGAGCCACGGTCCCACATAGTGGCAAGGACTGTCCCTTTAATCTTGTCAGGCAGTGGTAGGATGCAAATGCGACCCACCCATGGCCTTCAGCATCCTAGGCCAACACTCTCCATTGAGCTCTACCCCAGCCCATCTCATTTATTTTGACCCCTTCCCTATTGCCTGCCAGAATGAAGCCGCAGGACATCTCTTTTGGAGTTTGAGAGCAAAAATTGTAGAGAGCAAAAGCTGGAAAGGAAAGTTAGAACTCAGGAAATCAGAGCAGGGCTGGGCATAGGAGTACATGACTTAGGTCTCAGCACGCAAAGGCAGAGGCAGGAAGACCAGCCTAGTCTATACAGAAAGCTCTAGCCCAGGTTGTGAGACCACGTTGGGGGCGGGGTCAGAGAGTCTAAACACGAGGATCTCGAGCAAGCTTCGCTTGATCTTCCCGTGGGGTTATGGGTGGGCTTTTATCTCCCTCTCCTGGAGGAGACAAGTGAGGAGGTGGTTTGAAGGGATGAGGTCCGTGGTGATGCAGGAGGAAGCCACTGGCTGCAGGGGACGCAGGGCAGAGTGTGTCATAGTTCTTTTTCTGGGCGCTCATGTGATGGAGAAGCGGTACCTGGGAGAATGAGTGTCTATAGGTGGAGATGGGAATTCCGGGTGTTCCGGGAGATGGGAGGAGCTACAGCCCAGCTTTTTTTTTTTTTTTTTTTTTTCTTTTGTGACAGAATCCACATCCTCGGGGCTGGAGAGATGGCTCAGCGGTTAAGAGCATTGCCTGCTCTTCCAAAGGTCCTGAGTTCAATTCCCAGCAACCACATGGTGGCTCACAACCATCTGTAATGAGGTCTGGTGCCCTCGTCTGGCCTGCAGGCATACATGTAGAAAGAATATTGTATACATAATAAATAAATAAATATTTAAAAAAAAAAAAGAATCCACATCCTCCAGAGCGGGTGGTCTGTGAGCCACCAGGAAGGCAGAACACCAGGGTAAACCGCCATGTAATCATAACTGCTGGGATGCCCTTTTCAGCACAATGGGAGTCTTTCAAATCAAGCAGTGTTACAGAGAAGGGAAGGACAGAGATGCTGTCGTGACACAGAGTGGAATAATCCTCCCTAGAAACCCAGGGAGCTGGGTTCTGGGGCCTCAGCAGACAGAACAGGTGGGGCCCATGAAAGGGAAGGTGGAGATGCTGAGGGCCCCAGGCTAGCCGCAGGGCCTCTCTTTCAGCCTCTGGGCATGATGGATAAGGACTCCAGGAGTTCAGTTCCCAGCACCGGTAAGCGCACTGCCTAAAGTTCTCCTCCTCTGGGGCTGGAGAGATGGCTCAGTGGTTAAGAGCATCGCCTGCTCTTCCAAAGGTCCTGAGTTCAATTCCCGGCAACCACATGGTGGCTCACAACCATCTATAATGAGGTCTGGTGCCCTCTTCTGGCCTGCAGACATACACACGGACAGAATATTGTATACATAATAAATAAATAAATATTTAAAAAAAAAAGTTCTCCTCCTCTGTTTACATGTACTATAAATTAAATTTGATTAAAAATATTTTAATTATTAATCTCATTTAATTAAAAATTATTTATCTTATTTTAAATTTAAATATAGATTATTTATCTATTTGTTTGTTTGTTTGTTTGGTTTTTCGAGACAGGGTTTCTCTGTGGCTTTGGAGCCTGTCCTGGAACTAGCTCTTGTAGACCAGGCTGGCCTCGAACTCATAGAGATCCACCTGCCTCTGCCTCCTGAGTGCTGGGATTAAAGGCATGCACCACCACCACCCAGCTAAATATAAAAATTTAAATATTTTATTTATTTATTTTGTTTCATTAAAACTACTTAATTATTTAAAATCATTTTAGTTATTTATTTTGGTTTTTTGAAACAGCCCTGGCTGTCCTGGAACTTATTATGTAGACTAGGCTAGCCTCAAACTAAGATATTCTCCTGCAGGGATTAAAGGCATGCACCACCACACCTGAGATAAAAATTTTATACCCTTTTCCCCTTCTTTCTTAGCTTCAGTGGTCATCACTTCTTTTAGCCAGTGTAATTCCAGCAGCACCAGTCTGTCGGTCACAGCCTGTAGCACGTGGGTGTACTCCCCCAAAGCCAGAGTTTGGCTCTAAGTGCATCCATCGGGCTGTCCTCCCATCAACAAACTGACTCCTTCACTCTGGCTCTTCCAAAAAAAAATTTTATGTCAAGAATCTCAAGACTTGGGTTGGTCATGGTTGTGGTTCATACCTTTATTTTTTTTAATTTTTTTTTTTTAGTTTTTTGAGAGTTTTTAATCCCCTGAGTGCTGGGATTAAAGGCGTGCGCCACCACCACCTGGCTTTGTTCACACCTTTAATTCCAGGAGGTAGAGGCCAGCCAGGTTTACAAAGTAGTTCAAGGCCATCCAGGACTACACAATGAAACCCAGTTCATTTAAAAAAGGAAGCCGGGTGTGGTGGCCCACGCCTTTAATTCCCGGGGCGCAGAGGAAGGTGTATCTCTGTGAGTTCAAGGCCAGCATGGTCTACAAGAGCTAGTTCCTGGACAGGCTCCAAAGCTACAAACCCTGTCTCAAAAAAACAAAATAAGGCCGGGAGATGGTGGCACTCGCCGTTAATCCCAGCACTCGAGAGGCAGAGGCAGGTGGATCTCTGTGAGTTCGAAACCAGCCTGGTCTACAGAGCTAGTTCCAGGACAGGCTCCAAAGCCACAGAGAAACCCTGTCTCGAAAAACCAAAAAATAAAAAATAAAATAAATAAAATAAAATAAAATAAGGGCTGGAGAGATAGCTGAGAGGAGGTTAAGAGTATTGACTGCTCTTCCAGAGGTCCTGGGTTCAATTCCCACAACCACACGGTGGCTCACAACCATCTGTAATGAGGTCTGGTGCCCTCTTCATGCTTGTAGGTATACATGGAGGCAGAATGTTGTATACATAATAAATAAATAAGTCTTAAAAAATATTCCCAGAGCTGTGTACAGCATCTGTAACATCTGTTCCTCGTGCACAGGATAAAGAATGGGGCCTATGAATGGGGCCTGGGTAGGGGTGGAGATGGGCGCATCCCTGATGTAAGACATCTCCACCCCTACCCAGGCCTGAACAATTACCCATATACGAATGTTTTGATTCAGACCCCTGGGAAACGGGGTCAAAATGACCTCTTACTTCATCTGATCTAGCAACAGCTCTCCAGCCAATTATTGGTAATAGCCCTTTTGAATAGGCCAATCACAACCCCCCTTGCTTCTGTGGCCTTCTTTAAAAGTAGCCTGTGCCAGCTATTCGAGGTCTTTCGGCTTCCCGAATGCTGGGGGACCCTGTCACAACAGAATTGATAAAATCCTCATGCTTTTGCATCGGCTGTGGTGTGTGCGATGGTCTTTGGGGGAGACTCCTCCTTGGTGTTTGGACGCTAGGGTCCAACACTGATAAGGATTGTTCACAACATTAGAGCTGAGCTCCACCTAAAGGGCCTCTGAGCCTTCCCCCTCCTCCCAGTTTCTCCTCTCTGTTATTTTGACACAGAGTTTCACCAGGTAGCTCAGGCTAATCTTTGATTTCCTGTACTCCTGCCTCAGTTTCTTGAGTGCCCAGATTACAGGATTTGACATCTTGCCCAGCTTGGGACATGTTTCTCGTGGCTATCCAAGTACTGAAACCCAAAGCCACACCGGGCTTGTAACTGCTCAGGTCTTCCTTGATCCCAGGAAGGCCGCCTGGAGGCAGAAGATGGAGAAGACGGGAGCTTTCACCTCACCAGGTCCCCTCCCATCTCTCCAATGCCAAATTTCTCTTTACAGAAAACTCCCCTCTCAACATGGAGCGAGGAGGACAGGCATATGTGTGGGAAGGGGACAGCGGTTTTCTTTCCAAGGTGGAAGAAAACAGTGAGTTAGGTCAGGCATTGTAGTGAACACACAGAGACACACAACACACTTCATGTACTCACACAGACATGCACACACATACATGCTTCTACCCTGTGGGCCCCAGGGATCAGATCCAGGTTGTTAGACTCAGCAAGTACCATCACTCACTGAGCATCTCCACAGTCCTCCTCAGCCTGCCCCAAGTCTTTCTGATCAGGCACGAAAACCAAGGCCAGGAAAGGGAGATGCAGTTGCAGTCAGCTAAGGAATCCAAACCAGTGTGGAGAACTCTGGTTTCTTCCTGTTCCCCACTCCTGGCTCTCACCTGCGCTTTGGGAAGAGAAGTGGCCGGCCCGGCAGGGCGGGCGGCTGGAGGGGCTGGGTGCTGACCAGCAGGGGAGGCCCTGCAAATGACTAAGGGAGAATATTTTCTTGCCTGACTGAGCCCAGGTCTCTGCGGCTCCCCATTTCTTTTCTCCCCTTTGCCTCATAGGGAGACAGATCCCAGAAGCTAAAATCGTGGTTTCCAGCTCTAGTCTAGTAGTCCTTTGTGTGAGTCCATTTCGCTGAGTTTCCAAGTGCCCTGTGCCGCAAACCCAGCGAGCCAGCGTTGGCTGGGCTCACAGTAGCAGAGGTGCCCATCAAAGCCTCTGCTTACTTTGTTTTAGACCAGGTCTCCTGTGGCTCAAGCTGGTCTGGAGACTCCTGTGGTTAAGGTTGGCCTTAAACTCTCTTTTTAAAGAAATCAGAGCGGGCTTGGTGGTGTACGCCTTTATTCCCAGCATTTGGGAGGCAGAAGCAAGTGGAGGATCTCAGTGGGTTTGAGGCCAACCTGGTCTACAGAGCCAATTCCAGGAAAGTTAGCGCTACAGAGAAACACTGTTTCTGGGGGGTGGGAGTCGTGTGTATGTTTGGGTGTGTGCATATGGTTGCAGATGCCCACAGACGTGAGAAACTTGGGGGTTCCCTAGAGCTGGAGTTAGAGGTTATGAGACACCCAACTTGGGTGCTGGGAACAGAATCTAAAAGGGTCCTCTCTTTTTTTTTTTTTTTAAAGTTTAAGTTCCATTTTATTTTTCCAAGGTGTTTTCTTCTATCTTTATGAAGCCACTTTACATGGGCTTTGGTGGAGGTCGTGGTGCAGCACCAGCAGGTCTAAATCGCGGTGGGGGTGTTCGGTCCTTCCAAGCTTCCCGGGATCGATTCCTGACAACCTTGCTATGAATAGCACAGCTCACACAGTAATGCAGCTTGACATAGAGTTTGGGGAGCACATAGGCGTCGAAGACACTCGCTTCGGATATATCCCTGACGGCAGCCGCCTCTACGATGTTCCGAATGACGAACTTCTTAATGGCCTTGTCCTTGGGCACACAGCGGGGGCAGTTAGTGCAGCGAATTGGCTGCACGTGGCCGCGGCCCTTTTTGGCACGACCGTTGTTCCTCCTTTTTTTGGTCATCTTGGAGCCAAGTCTCGAAAGAGCAAAAGGGTCCTCTCTTAAATGCTGGACTGTTTCTCCAGCCCCTGACCTTGCTCCCAAGGGCTGGGATCACACGCGTGGACCACCACGTCTGGATTCCCATCACACCTTTGTGCCACATTGGTAGGCTGCCCCTGACTGGAAAAGTTGGTGTCCTCTGCCTTTCCTGGTTCCCTAGGCGGACTCTAGAGCTTTGGGACAGGTCTTGGCTTGGTCCTAAAATATGGTGAACATGGAGACTTAATAAATTTTGGCTGTAATTTGGGGGATTTAAGATATTATGGTGATATAGGGAGACCTTTCTGAAAGAAAAAAAAGATATTATGATGATTCTCTAAGACCCAGGAAGCAAGAAACCAAGTCAGCTAAGCCACCAGCCTTCCGATCTCCAGGGCCACTGGCTGACAGCACAGAACCAGGCCGGGGAGAGCCTCATCTTCAGGCCAGTTCTGAGGTGACTTGCTGGGACAGTTGCTGTTAAGGTGGGCATTAGACTCCAGGAATGCTTAGGGCCAAGCCTGGCACCGACAGTCGGTCACTAAGGAGCCAAGCACTCAGAAAATGCCTCCTGCCCTGGCCAGTGGGTCACCACCTGGAGTAACCACACATTATAATCCATGAACCGAGGTTGGGAAAACAGGGCAGCAGGGGAGGAACAGGGCCTGCTCTGGAGAGAGATCTCAAGGCCTTAGAGGCTGGTGGGTGGAGGAGCTGGGTGTGGGGGATTCTAGCCTGCCCCTCCCCCCCCTGGGAGGCCGAGTCTGCAGGGCAGACAGCAGGTAACTGCATGACAAAGGTGTGTGATGGCTCTGTCTTGGGGGCAGAGAAGATGGGTGGGGTGGGGCACCTCTCGCCCTACCCTCCCTTAATCGGCCTAGGGGGCAGTTCACGGCTGCCTTGTGAACCCAGCACCAACCTCAACGTCTGTAAATTGTCAGACTAATCGATGGAAAAGAACTACAATTAAGGCTTAGAGCTAGGAAGACGAGCGAAAAATGAAGGGCACGGTGCAGACTCGGGATGAAGGCCAGAGAGACCCAGAGAGATGGCTCCTGACACCGCCAAGCCCGACAACCTGGTCTGACAAAGAAGGGGACCTCCACCCGTGCTCTGCGGAACACACACACACTTAGGATGTAATTTTAAAAAAGTCTCTCAGAGAATAAGGTGAGGTCATTGCTCATTCCAGTTATCCCAGCTCTTGGGAGACTAAGGCAGGAGAATTGCCCTGAGTTTAAGGTCAGCTTGGTATCTAGAGTTAGGCTCCATCTCCAAATAATAAATGAACCAATGACAGAGGCTGCTGACTGCATCAGGAGACTCCCCAAGGAACACTCTGGCTCTCGTAGGCAGCTAGAGCCACTGACCCTAGCCAGCTGTCTCTCAGGCGGGGACAGGGCCCAGGCTCAGAACTCTGGTCTGGCTGTCTACACTGTGGGGTGCTTTGGCCCTGAGCCCTTTTGGGGCTGTGAGATCCACCCTGGGGACTTCATTTAGGGCAAGGTGTCGGTGTCAGTGCAGACAGACAAACATCCTCCCTAGCAGACAGGCTCTCTGAGGGCTATTCTCTTGCAAACGTAACAAGCACCAGGCCAGCAACCGGGACCCTGGAGGATTCTCAGGCCCAGAAAATCCCTGCAGGAAAGCTAAGGGTAGGCTTCCTGCACCCCTCCTCCTAATCCCATCCCTCGGCCTGGGGAGCTGGGGGAGGGGTGGGTGACGAACACCAGGACGAAGGGAAGCTGGGTACCCTTCTGAGTCTGAGGCTCAGTCTTTGAGGGATTGGAGAGAGATGCTGAAGAGCTATGAGAGAAACCTTGTGTGAGGGGACGGGGCTGGGAGGGGGTTGGGGAGCAGGAAGTTGTCCCCAGGGGAGCCATCCAAGCCCATTCAAGGGTTGAGCACTTGTTTAGGGTTAGAGCTGCCCCCTCTGGGGACCCGGATTGTCCAGCCAAGGCCATTGTCCTCACCCTTCCCCCCCCCCAGTCCCTCCCAGGCTTCTTTGAACCTGGAGTCAGATTTTTTTTCCCCTCTACACACCTACCACCCTTTGGGTTTCTCCACCCAGGAACTAGGCTGGAGGCCTGGGATGAGAGGTGGGGGAGAGAGGACTAGACCCCTTCAGGAATGAGGTGCCCAGGCCTTGACTGTGAGGGGATCGTGGGCCTGAGTGGAGGCCACACAGTGGGGGAGGGGAGTCCCCGATTGGCTTGTCATTAGCCTTTGGACAACTTAGGTTGGGAGATGTATGGAGACATTGCGGGTTGGGGCTGGGGGCCCGGGGATGAGGAACCTCTAGAGTCTGGAGCGCCAGCCTC
This sequence comes from Microtus agrestis, assembly GCA_902806775.1. Classification (NCBI taxonomy): domain Eukaryota; kingdom Metazoa; phylum Chordata; class Mammalia; order Rodentia; family Cricetidae; genus Microtus; species Microtus agrestis. The sequence continues at coordinate 86,920 of CADCXT010006930.1, forward strand.
ATCCGCCACCTGCCCCCGGAGACAGGGTGGAATACTGGGCTTTCCCAGTCTCTGGAACCTACAATTCTAAATGGGTGGATGTCCAGCTGGTAGCACACTTTGTAAGTTGAAGAACTGAGGGGTGGCCCCAGAAATACTTGGGACAGGACATTCAATAAATGTTGGAGCTTCTGAGAGGATGGGGGGCAGTGAAAGGCGGAGCGGGACAGTACCAAGCGGCTTTGGGGTGGGATGGGGGTGCCAAGCACTTGTCCTGAGCAATGTGGAGGTGGTCATCTCCGAGGTGTTCGGGGCCCACGGTAGGTGTGAATAGATGTTTAGAGTTGAAAATGAAGGTCCCCCTGGGGTCCTGCCCTAAAGGTTGCTCCCTCAGGATCGCTTCCAGACACAAGCGGGCACCTTTCGACTCAGTTTCTCCCACCCCCTTGGCCCACTCCTCCACCCATCCAGGGGGCGGGGCCAGAGGTCAAGGCTAGCGGGTGGGATTGGGGTAGGAGGGCGGGAGAGAGGTTTAAGCAGTCCCTAGGTGAGCCCTCCTGCCGTCAGGCCCCCGGCTTGGGGTGCCTGTCTTCCCTATGGCTGGACACCTGGCTTCAGACTTCGCCTTCTCACCCCCACCTGGTGGGGGTGATGGGTCGGGAGGGCTGGAGCCAGGCTGGGTGGACCCTCGGACTTGGATAAGCTTCCAAGGGCCTCCAGGTGGGCCTGGAATCGGGCCAGGGGTTGGGCCAGGCTCAGAGGTGTTGGGGATCTCCCCTTGTCCCCCGCCATATGAGTTCTGTGGAGGGATGGCATACTGTGGACCTCAGGTTGGACTGGGCCTAGTGCCCCAAGTTAGCCTGGAGACTTCGCAGCCTGAGGATCGAGCAGGAGCGGAGAGTAACTCGGAGGGGGCCTCCCCTGAGCCCGGCACTATCCGCCCTGGTGCCGTGAAGTTGGAGAAGGTGGAACCAAGTCCGGAGGAGGTAAGTGAGATCGGCATGGGACGGTCGAGGGGACATGGCTGCGCTGGCAGAGGCGGCAGCGAAGAGAATTGGGAGCTTGCAGGACAGTCTTCCTAGCAAAGAAGGGGTTGTGGTGACTGTCTATTCCTGAGAAGGACTCTGTTTGAATTAGAAGCCAGAATTGCAAGAATCCGAAACTGGCCTGTATTGTTCCGGCCTGTCCTTGTCATGTCGACGGTCACTATCTGGGCCTGACTGTGCCCAAGTGTTGGCCGGTTTCAGCTCCTTTTCCCTCTGCACTTAACCCTTCTGGGGACTTGGGTCTCCCTCAGACCCAGGCCCTTGGCCTTAGGTTAAACATGGCTGGAGGGTGAAAACGCTTATCTTGGAGTTCTTGTTACTCCAAAGCTTGGGTGTGACCTCCCTCTGATAGCTCTGGGCAGAGGGAGTTGGAGTTGGGTTCACCTTCAGTCAAGTTTGCGGCCCGTCTGTCCTGCTTCTGCCGCAGACCCATGCGTGAGTGACCATTACTCTAAGTGAACACCCCGGCACCCCCTTGTAGAGAGCTGGAGATGCAGATTTGATCATTCAGCCCTACTTCCGTAAGTTGTAAACGCACTCTGGTAGGAGATGCTATCGCTATCTCTAGATCGTGCCGCCAGTGCATGGGCTTTGCTGAGTGACTGATGGCCTCCAGCAATCCCTGAACTGGACCGCCGCAAAATGCGCGGCCGTCCTTGGAAGCAAGTGTAAGCAATTAGCCATCAGGGAAAGGTGAGTGGACGCTGGTGCTGGCCAGTATTAGCAATTAGGGAGTTCGAGGCTCCCTCCCCAAGTGCCTGTTTATGCATTATCTCGCATCCTCTTAGCTACCGGGAGCCCCCTGGGAAGGCATTAGTAGTTTATCTCATGTCTTAAGTGGCCTTAATGAAGCAGGGAGCTTGAACCGTGGTTTACTTTATCCCAAATCCACAAAGTAGGATTTAGAAAAGCTGAGGCGCCAGCTAAGGGCACTTGATCTTTGCGGAGCGAGGTTGGAGACGAAAGTCAGTCTGTTCGAAGGTGGTTAAATCTCCGTTGAAACACCTTCCGAAGTTTGTGCTACCGCCTTGGGCTGTGCATCGCTTGCTGCTGGGTTGACCAGCCTTAACTGGAGTATCTAAGACAGACCTGCACCTTCGCTCCTCCGACCTGCTCTGCCCCCACCCCACCCCGCGCAGGCTCACTTGCGCCACCAAATGACCGCCTTCTTTTCCATCTTTTGTTAGAGATAACCCGAAATGCCTCCCGCCATTTTTGTTCCGTTCACTCTGAGGCTGCCTCCGCTCTTTGGGAAGCTGCTGGCCATCCCATATCCCTCCCCACCTGGGCCCTACCGCCACTGCCTGCCAAGGCCTTAGTCGGACTCTTAGTTTTCTTTTTTGTTTGTTTTCCGAGACAGGATTTCTCTGTGTAACCTGGTTGTCCTGGAACTCACTCTGTAGACCAGGTTGGCCAAGAACTCAGATCCACCATCCTTTGCCTCCCGAGTGCTGGGATCAAAGCCGTGTGCCACTAACCGCCGGCTTATTTCGTTTTTTTTTTTTCCCCAGACAGGGTTTCTCTATGTGGTCTTGGCTGTCCTGGAACTCTGTAGATCAGGGTGGCCTCAAAGTCACAAGAGAGCTGGGGCTAAAGATGTGCCTCCCAGCCTTAATTTTAAAAACAAATATTTGTTGTGCTCGCAAGCTTGCCACCGTGTGTCTGTGGGCATCAGAGGCGGTCTTCTCTACACTGCTTATTCTGGGGATCAAGCTCAGTTTGTCTGGTTAGCACCAAATCCGTATTTTAAAATGTGTGGTAATGCCTTAGCTTCTGACGCATTGTCTACCATCTTAATTCGACTTGTCACCTGCACAAGCTGCTACCCTGCCCTCCTGGCTTTCCACAGCTCATCACTTAGCAATTTTTTCTCACACATTGGACTGTCAGCTCATGAGAGCAGGGCATTCATTTGCCTGCTTTGTGAGGTGTGTGGTTTCTAAAGGAACTCTCCAGCGTGGTGGATCCTGTTATCCCCAGGGCTTGAGAGACCAAGGCAGGACAGCTACCTAGCAAGTCCCTGTTTCAATATCTCCACTTGTACTGTGTCAGTAGTTTGGAAACTTCAAAGCAAGCTGGGAGGGCGTGGAGTTTGGAGTTGGTGCTCTTTAATTCTGTAGTCCTGCCTCTGTTTCTTGAGGGATGGGATTACATGCAGGGATTACCTGGCTCTTTCTTTAGTCTTAAAACTTACTAAAACTGGGGTCACATGTTGCCAGTGGGGCTGTTCTGGGTAATTTGTTAGCAAATGGGAATTTGCTGGGATGCTCGACCTGTGTTCTAATGCAGGGGACACTGGGTAGTGTAGGTGACCGGTTGCTAGGGAAAGAGCAATCCCTGCCACCTGGGGATAGAGAGCAAATGACATCAGCAGACCAGTTTTTAGTGGGCAGCCTGAAATGCTGAGATCTGGGGATCCCATGGGCGGAGATTGACAAGTCCTCTTTCTCGCTGCAGTCCCAGGACATGAAAGATCTGCAGAAGGAGCTAGAGCAGTTTGCCAAGGTGCTGAAGCAGAAGAGGATCACCTTGGGGTACACCCAGGCCGACGTGGGGCTCACCCTGGGTGTTCTCTTTGGTGGGTTTTCTTCTGCATGTTCTGACCCCACAGCCGTCACAGCTCTCAATGTAGTTGCAAGGGGAAGGGTGTTTTAGGGGCTACCTCTCGTTCACCTGTGTAGAGGGAGATTAGAAACTTAAACTGCCTCTGGGAAGAGGTGGGAGCTTGCGAGGAGGGGTCTTGGAGGCCATGCACGCTACCTTACTTTCCCTTTGGCCTGCCCGGTTCCCCAGGAAAAGTGTTCAGCCAGACCACCATCTGCCGCTTCGAAGCGCTGCAGCTCAGCTTCAAGAACATGTGCAAGCTGCGCCCCCTGCTGGAGAAGTGGGTGGAGGAAGCCGACAACAACGAGAACCTTCAGGAGGTGAGCTTCACGTCTCCCCACCCCCCATGATGCGCAGGCACGCACAGTGCCTTCCTCCCAGGTACCAATCCCACCGGCTCCTTCCATTCATCATCCCTTAAAACGCTCGCTCCCTCTCCGACCAGAGATGCAGTTCTGTGTCTTGTGGTTGTTTCTTCCCCGCTTCTAGTGCTGAGGATTAGAATCCAAGGCCTTAATATTTGCTATTCGGTTTCTCTCTTCCTGGGGCCCCCTCATCCCAGGTTTAAGTCTGATGTAATGTAGTTCTGGTCCCTCCCCAAACTCCGTTCTGCTGAGAAAGGCTCAGAGATTTAATCTAGGTCTCCCCCACCCCCGTCCAGGATTCTCTTTCATTATAGTATTCCCCTTCTCTGGGGCTACATCCAGTCAACGCTCCCATAGCAATTTGCTCCCTGACAACCCCTTCCGCCCGTGTCCAGATATGCAAAGCGGAGACCCTGGTGCAGGCTCGAAAGAGAAAGCGGACGAGCATTGAGAACGGCGTGAGGGGAAACCTGGAGAGCATGTTTCTGCAGTGCCCGAAGCCCACCCTACAGCAGATAAGCATTATCGCCAAGCAGCTCGGCCTGGAGAAGGATGTGAGTGGTACCTGGGTCCCCATTCTCTTTTTCCTACCTCTGGCTTCGGCACCCGCGAGCTGATGCCAATCTTCTCTGTACCATCCTAGGTGGTCCGAGTGTGGTTCTGTAACCGTCGCCAGAAGGGCAAACGATCAAGCGCTGATTATTCCCAACGAGAAGAGTATGAGGCTGCCGGGTCCCCTTTCCCAGGGGGGCCTGTATCTTTTCCTCTACCCCCAGGGCCCCATTTTGGTGCCCCAAGCTATGCGAGCCCCCACTTTACCACACTCTACTCTGCAGTCCCGTTCCCTGAGGGCGAGGCCTTTCCTACTGTTCCCGTTGCTGCTCTGGGCTCTCCCATGCATTCAAACTGAGGCGCCAGCCCTGCCCGGGGATGAGGTGAGCTGAGGCAAGGGGGAGAGAGGTAGATAGAACCTGGAGCCACCACAGCCTTGGGGTGAAGCTCCTTTACTGAGGAGGGGTCGCAAGCACAAAAAGGGTGGGGAAGATGAAGTTCAGTGATGCTGTTTTGATCGTGAGCCTGTCACTCATTTTTTTTCTTAAATAAAGCCTGGGACACATTGGATGGCTAAACTGCGTCTTCCTTTAGTTAATAGCTAGTCTGGGGATAGAGAAATCCAGTAATGGAGCCTCATGCCCAGGCAGTCCTCAAATAAAGGCGCCTGCAAACTCTTGGGTTATGAAATGCCAAAGGGATAGCTGGGATTGGAACTCAAACTACAGAGGAAGATAGGACATCCTTGCTGGTACTTTAAATTGATCATAGCTATCGTTCATCGGCAGCTGGCCTTGTCCCATGTCACTCTGAAGTCCTAGTTGATTAACCTAAGAAAACCAAGTCTTTAGAAAAAGTTTTTTTCTTCAGAGCAGAGTTTCTGTGTAGCCCTGGCTGCCCTGAACTGGAACTCAAGATCTACATGCAATTGACCACCCGAGTGCTGGGATTCAAGGCGTGCCTCGCCATGGCTGGCCTAAATTGTTAGTTTTTATATTTTGTTTGTACGGGTGGGGTGCATTTGGGGCTTGTTTTATTTGTGTAAAGTGACTGGGGGTCACTGGATCCCCGGGAACTGTAGGTTCTGGGAACCGAACCTGGGCCCTCTGCAATTTTCCTAGACAAGGTTTCTCTTGTGTAGCTGCGCTGTTCTGGAACTCTGTAGACCAGGATGGCCTCTGCCTTTATAGAGAGCTGGGATTAAAGGCTGTCTATCCGTGGCTCTTAGCTGCTAACTGCTGGGCCATCTCTCCCACCTAAAAAAACCAAGTCTTCAATCGTTTTTTTTTTTTTGTTTTTTTTTTTTTTTGTTTTTGCTGTGTGTCAGCCCCACTAGAACTCTTGGCCTCTGCCTCCCGAGTCATGGGATTAAAGAGCATGTGCCACAACTGCCTAGCAAAGATTTTATTATATATGGAGTGTCCTGGCTGCATGCCAGAAGAGAGCACCAGATCCCATTATAAATGGTTGTGAGCCACTAGTGGTTGTGGGAATAGAACTTGAGACCTCTGGAAAAGCAGCTCTGAGCCATTTCTCTGGCCTCTCCTTTTAAAGAAAGGACCTTGTGTAGACCAAGCTGGCCTGGAACTCATAGTATGCTTCCACATTCAACATTAAATGTGTGTGTGTGCGCACGTGCAAGAATCCTTGAGTGCCATAGCACGGGGACAATGCGTGAATGTCTCTCCTTCCACAACGTGGGTCCTGTGGCTCAAGCACGGTCATCGGGCTCTGTAGCCAGCACCTTCACACGTCATTCCCACGGTGCTTCTGCTGCAGGGAATTCCATCTCGCACCACACCACGTCTAGGCTTCCCAGCATTTGGAAAGCGGGCTCAGACTCAAGGATAAATACCCCCATGTGGATGAAGCAAATTTATTTTTATTTAAAGGCAAAGCTCTGAAAAGCCAGTCACAGAGACCCAGTCAGCTGTGGCGCTAGCCATGGTATAAGGAAGCCCTGAGGTGGCTTCTGTGATGGTTGCTCCAGCAGCAGGTAACTCTGGTGTCCATGGGAACGAGGCGTGATTCCTTGTTACTGGGCATTCCAGCTCACTGGGAACTTGGCAGCAACACCTTTGGCAGGAAACCATCTTTTATTTTGTCACTTCAGCCATGAGGGTTCTTCAGCCTTGAGTTGGAGTCTATGGCAATGGATTTTTCCTGTGCTCATTCCCTCCTTTGAAGAAAGGAGATATTTCTCAAGATCCATTCTTTTCCAAAAAATGAATGTTTTCCCTGTATATATGTATGTACATGTGTGCCTGGAGGCTAGAGGCCAGCAGACGTTGGATCCCGTGGGACTGGGGTGAGCTGAGAGCAACAAGCGCTCTTGATCACTGAGCCATCACTGCGGTGTGAGTTCCACTTACACTATCACTGCCCCTGAACCTGAGGACCCACCCACGTCTGTGTCCTCTGGCCTGCAAAGCCCAACGTGTGAATCCAACATGGCATCCTGGGTGGCCAATGCAGGTCACGAGGTACCGGACATCACCGCCATCCCAGGCTACTGTCTTGTGGGTGGCTGCAAAGGTGCATGAGGCTTCCTACTTTTTGATTTTTCAAGACAGGGTTTCTCTGTAGCGTTGGAGCCTGTCCTAGAACTAGCTCTTGTAGACCAGGCTGGCCTCGAACTCATAGAGATCCACCTGCCTCTGCCTCCTGAGTGCTGGGATTAAAGGTGTGTGCTACTGCCCGGCTAGGGGCTCCCCACTTCTAAGGACAGTGGGAGTCTGGACCTCGCTAGAGCGGCACCACAAGGGGCTCCAGGCCTGTGGGAGGCAGGGACTTGGAGGGTAAGGGTGCCAGCAGAGTCCATGCCTAACACAAGGTGACTAAGCCCAGCAGGACAGATCAGCTTCCATTCTGACTGCCCTGTCCTGACCTTTACTTGGGGAATTTGAGGCTAGCCTGGGTTATGCAGTGAGACCCTTTCGTCAAAAGCAAACAGGGTTAGAAAGATGGCTCAGGGGGCTGAGAGATGGCTCAGAGGTTAGGAGCACTGACTGTTCTTCCAGAGGTCCTGAGTTCAATTCCCAGATGGTGGCTCACAACCATCTATAATGAGATCTGGTGCCCTCTTCTGGCCTGCAGGGATGCAGGCAGATGCTGTATACACAATAAATAAGAAAAGAAAGAAAGATGGCTCAGCTGATCTTCCAGAGGATTTGGGGTTTAGTGGCTAAAACCCTGCGCCACAGTTCCAGAGGATCCAATGCCTTCTGGCCTCAGGGTACTGCATACACGTGGTACACAGACATCCTAAGTTGACCTGCTTACTCTAGTGTTTGTTTTGAGGCGGGGTCTCAGTATGGGTCAGGTTGGTCTCACACTTGGCAATCCTGTCTTCTGCCTTGACTATCCAGTGCTGAGATTGATGGTGTTGCGCCAACCCTGGGCAAGTCAGGTGCATGCTAGCTAATGTCTCAGTGAGGCACTCCTGTGCCCCACCCCCTAGATTCTAGTTCTAACCCTTAACTCCTGCAACCTCACACACATTTCCTGCATTTACGGATGAAAGCTAACCCGGATGTTATCCCTGTACCTCTCATCCCTGCCTTCTAAGACTTCATAAAAAGGAGTGTAGGGTGTGAGGTGTAGACAGGCTAACACTGAGGACTCAACTTACCCATTGGACACCAGAGCGGCTTTCTCCATGCGGAGCTTCTTTCTGGGCTCCATCAGGACGGACAGGGGGCACAGGGAAGCCTCGCTCTCATCATCTAGTTCTGCCAACACTCTGTGAGCCGATTTCCTCCGGTTCCTTGTGGGCGGAGCAGACGAAGCTCCCACTTCCCCAGGCCGGGTGGGAGCAGCCAGGCTTTGTGGTCGGCCTCCACCCCTGGAGAAGGTGAGGGGCTGGGGCTGCAGCTTGCTGAGGCTGCCGATGGAGTTGAGGATCAGTGTGGCCTTGGGGGCAGAGGAGAGGGTGCTGAGTGGCCGCTGGGGTGCCCCCTGAGGGGGCACCATGGGCTGGAAACCGGCCCCAGCTTCTCCCCTGGACCGAGGGACAGTGATGGCAGCGAAGTCCTGAGGTTTGACCCGGACTTGTTGGAACATGAAGTAGAATTCCGAGGAGCTGGTTCCTGCTTGCCCTTCAGGGCCAAAGGTCAGAAGGTCACCATCGTTCAGCTCCAGCCTGTGGCCTCTCGGCAGTCGAACATTATTGACCAAAGTCCCTGTTGATGGTGAGGCACAAGACAAGTGACAAGTACCGTGACCTGGCCATTTGGTTTTCAGGGGAGCACCGAGGAAAGTCCCACCAATGGGAAGTTTTCTCGCTGTGCTCCTGCTTGAGCAGATCTACCCCTAAACAGCTCCCATTCTTATATTTTTGAGACAGTTTTAATCTGTCGTGTAGACTGGCCCAGAACTCAGGACCCTCCTGTCTCAGCCTCCAGAGCACTGAGATCACAGGGCGCATGCACAGACACACACACACACACACACACACACACACACAGCCATACTTGCCCCCTGCTGTCCTTTTCCCTGACTGTAAACGGTATCAGCTCCAGCTACACGTAACCACTGGCCCATAACAGCAAGCGCTCACGCTTACTGTTGGCTGTTACAGACCAATGCCAAAAACCTCGGATGAGGCTTCTCCGAACCTTGCATCTGACCTAATAATAGGGAACTAAGAACTGGAGATGAAAGAACTGTGGACTGTTGAGCTGCCTTGGGCTGGGTGGAACACTGCCTTCACGGGAACAAGTCTGAGCTTAGTACTAGAGTGTCCCGCTGTGACGCTTTACCAATGACACCCCAGCGCCTCCTTCCTAGCCCAGCGTGAGCCAAAACAGCCGAGCAGGTTAGTCCTGGGAAGAGCCGACTGCACAGCTCTGGCGGGCAGACCAGACCTGATCCTGCTTGTCTGTTCACGGGACACTGACAGAGAGGCTGGGAGGTAGACAGCGGGGTCCCAAAGATTCCCTACTTATGCCAACCTGGGGCTGCCTGCTCACCGCTTACCTTGGCTGCTGTGGTCTTCCAGGCTGACCCTCCAGTCGTCCCCTTGGAGCTCTGCATGTAGCTCCGCATGGACCCCAGAGATGAGGCCCGGCTCCTGCTGGGGCCGCAGGGCCACATCACACAGGTCAGCCCTGCAGCCCAGTCGGTAGGTGCAGCCCGACCTGGATGGGGGGTGGAAGGTGTAGAGATCACCGCCCCTGCCGCCCCCTATGCGCAGCAGCTGGAAGCAGGGCAGCATCGGGGGTGCTCCCTCTGCACCACTTCTGCCACCTCAGCAGCTCATCACCGCCCCTGCTCCTGGGCCACGCACCGCGGGCTTCAGTTCAGTGCTAAGTGACGTCAACAGCTGTACCGTGGGCAATGCCAACTTGAGAAATAACAGATTCAGGGCGCCAGAGGCGGTAGTGGCTGTCAGGACGAGACTTAAAAAGCAATTCCAGGAAAGTCCTGATGCGATGCAAAACCAGGAAGACGTCCTGCGGGACCTCGGGGGAGCCGGATTCTCGGGCCGCAGAGCATCCGGGGAGGCTCTAACAATCTGTGCAAGGCAAAGCTACTTTAAGCGGCAGCTGGGAACATGCAGATGGGGTGGGGAGGTCCTGCGACACGAACGTGCGTGCGGCACGGACGTGTCCCCTCAGCTGTAGCCCGGAGCTGGGAAACTTCCTAATCCAGGTGGAGCACCCCTTCTGTCCGCCCCCGCTCTTCGGTCCCTCGAGGGAAGAGAATCCGCTGTCACCCACAAAGCGCGGTGCAGACAGGTCCCTGATACTGCAACAAAGTGGATCTCACCCTTTCCTTTTTCGCTTGCGGGGTAAACTGAGGAAGGGACTCCACACCCTGCGCCCCTCGCTTCAGCTGCGGTTTGACAGCCAGGAAGCCGCCAGGAGGGCGCGGCTTAGGCGCGCGCGCCGCGCAGACTCCTCCTTCAGAATTCCCGGGTCCAGCTTCGCGCCCGCGAGCCCGCCTTCCCCCTCCGGCTGCTTCTTATTGGCTAGCTGAGTTGCCCTCTTTCGTTCTACTGGATGAGGCACAGGGAGGAGCTGTCCGTCTCCCGCCCTCCGCCTTTTCTGATTGGCTTACACGTTTTCCCGGGTTCCCGGGGTGGGGTGGGGCCGTCAGGGCGCGGAGAAGGCCGTAGGCGTCAGCGTGCCTGCGCGCACCTTTCTTCTTCCTCCTTCCGGCCAGGAGAAACGGTGCTTTAGAGCATTTAGAGCAGCCCGCCAACCCACCCGCCTCGCGCATGCGTGATCGGGGGTGTGAGGCCTGGACCGGGAGCTCGGAGTAAGGGGCGTGGCAAGAGGGCGGATCTCGCGCCGGGTAAGGGGCGTTCGGCCAGAGTCGGTTGGGGGCGGAAAGGGTCTGAGAGGGGGTGCTAGGGTGGGTGGACGGGGTCCGCAGGGGAAGGGGGTGCAGGAGCCCGGAAAACAAACAGATGAGGGGGGCGAGACAGCCTTAGCGCTCAGGGTGCTCAGGGGGATGCGCCAGGGGTGTGTGCAGGGGAGGAGAGGGGAGACCGGAGGACAGGGAGCGCAGGATAATTCCGTCCAGAAGGATGCAGACTAGAACTAAGAGGAGAAGCGTGTAGAATCTCTGGATTGCGTGAAAACAAACAACAACAGCAGCAGCAGCAACAAAAAAAAAAGACATTTGAATTCGGATGGGAGTTGGACAAAGAAGATGCTGTAGGGCTCCGAACAGAGACGGGCTTCGGGAATGGAAGCAGAGGGGATGGGGGTAGAGAGAAACTGAGGCCGGTTACCGAGAGGCTCCGTTGAGATAGCAGGAAGCTGGGTTCCCGGCAACGGGCTCTAGGCTGCTTGCGTTCCCCGGGGATCCTAGGGAAGCCACTTAACCCCATATGTGGCCTCATTCTTCTGGGGCCAGGCCTTGGGCTAACGCTTTGAAAGGAATTGACCCAGAAATCATGGCTCGTTGGTACCTAGATGGGCTTCCCAACATCCCTACCATTCCATGGCGAGAACTGTGGAGACCGGGCTCCCTACGGACCCTCTCACCTCCAGCCCTGAGCTGCAGGGACCGTAGACCCTTAAGGAGGAAGGTAAGGCACCACCCAGAATCCTGTAAGTAGAAGCAATCTCAAAGGCACCCTCTGGCCCCCATCCCAGTACATTTACCTCATGGTTGTTGCCTCGTTCATTCTCTTAGGAACGTTATTGGGACAGGCAAGTGGTTTGGTTTTCATCTGCCTTCTTAGGGAAGTAGGGAAAGAGAAGCTTAGAGCCCTGTGGGTCAGTCAGTAACTTTAGTATTTTATCACTTTGTTATTATAGGACTTTCTCTTTGGAAGGTAGCCTGAGAACTGAACTGGAGTGTCCTTGTTTCTCCTATTGTCCAGGGGAACGTACATGCCTGGAGACACGATCCAGAGGCTTCAGATAAGACAGAGATGTTGCCACCTTCAGGTCAGTGAGGCCAGTCCAGGAGGCTGGGGGTCTCCTCTCTCGCTGAGAAACTGACAGTCTTTTACTCTTGTGATACCCTCAGGTTTTTCTGGGCTGGTTCCTCCCTCTCACTTCCAAGCTCGGCCCCTTCCAACTGTGCCAAGAATGGCCCCGACCTGGGCTTCCGACATTCCCCTGGTCCAATCCAGGGCTGGCCAAGGTGTCGTCGAGAGGCCGTTAGACACTCAGAGGCCTACGGTGACCAAGTGGGAACAGGATGTTTGTGGAGATGGACAGGGGACGGGGCGGAGAGGCAGGTAGGGGTCGGACTTGCTAATGATCCTTTGTACACACATGCCTTTATTTCGGCCCTTGGTTCCATCACTTGTGTGGTTTTCTGTAGGCGTTGTTGGTGCCTACAATGCATGTACCATATGCACTGGGGATAACAAAGAGAGCTCTGGACTTAAATTCCCAACTACCAAGGAATGTAACTGTCTAAGGGAGGAGATGGGTGGCCCAGAAGCTGTTGGGAAGCGAGGTGACACGTAGCTTAGACATGCTGACCCGGTACAGTGTTCCATACTGGTTCTTTTTTTTTTTTTTTTTTTCCCGAGACAGGGTTTCTCTGTGACTTTGGAGCCTGTCCTGGAACTAGCTATGCCTCCCAAGTGCTGGGATTAAAGGCGTGCACCACCATCGCCCGGGTTCCATACTGGTTCTTATGGAGTAGTTAAAAAGGTCTATACGGGCTGGAGAGATGGCTCAGAGGTTAAGAACACTGGTTGTTCTTCCAGAGGTCCTGAGTTCAGTTCCCAACAACCACATGGTGGCTCACAACCATCTACAATGAGATCTGGTGCCCTCTTCTGGTGTGCAGACATACATGCAGGCGGAATACCGTATACAAAATAAATAAATAAATAAAATCTTTAAAAACAACAGATTTCAGCTGAGCTCACATCTTTAATTTCACCACTTAGGAGGCAGAGGCAGACAGATCTCAGTGAGTTCAAGGCCAGCCTGGTCTACAGCCAGTACTGTTACACAGAGAAACCCTATCTTTAAAAAAAAACAAAAAGTCCATTACAGGATTATGCCTTGGCATATGGCTATGCTCTGAATATGTGTTTTAAGATTTTATTTTTGAGCCAGGCATGGCCTGCCTTTAATCTAGAGCAGCCGAGGCAGGTGGCTCTCTGAGTTCAAGGCCCCTCCCTGGCCTACAGACTGAGTTTCTAGAAGGCCAGGGCTACATAAAGAAAACCCTGTCTGGATAATAGGAAAGAAAGCAAAATAAGATTTTATTTATATCTATGAGCGAGCATGCTTACTTGGAGGCCAGAAGAGGCTGTAGGGTTCTCTGGAGCTGGAGTTACAGGCGGCTGTGAACATCAGATGTGGGTGCTGGGAACTGAACTGGGGGTTTTGCCAGAGCAGCCAGCACTCTCAGCCACTGAGCCATCTCTCCAGCCCCCAGGAATATGTCTGTGTGTGAGTGAGAATTCCTTGAAGCCTGGAGTCTGACCTGGTACTTGCTCTACAACTCAGACTGTCCTCGAACTCACAGAGATCCGCCTGCCTCTGCTTCCCAAGTGCTGAAATTAAAGGTGTGCGCCATCACTGCCCGGCCTCATGGTGTTCTTATGATGGTGTCAGTGTAGAGATCCTACTGCCTCAGCTTTAGCCCCTGCTTCCCCACATAAAGTAGGGGGTCACTATTCTCTTTGCTGTCTCCACCCTCCCTGCAGTACCCGGGACGCATCTCACCCGTGCCCACTTGTCTTTGAAGGTCTCTGGAACTGGGGGTCTCCAGCGCCCTGAGCCAGCAGGCCGAGCTGATCTCCTGGCAGCTCCAGGACTTGCGGCGGCTGGAGGAGGAGGTCCGATCGCTACGGGAGACCTCGCTGCAGCAGAAGATGCGGTTGGAGGCTCAGGCTCTGGAGCTGGATGCTCTCGCCGTGGCAGAGAAGGCTGGCCAAGCTGAGGCTGAGGGCCTGCGTGCCGCCTTGGCCGGAGCCGAGATGGTCCGGAAGAACCTGGAGGAGGGGAGCCAGAGGGAGCTGCAGGAGATGCAGAGTCTGCACCAAGAGCAGGTGAAGATGGGGCCGAGAGAGTGCACTTCCCAGCGAATTGCAGGGAGCCTGGGGGTGGGGGGGTGGGAGCAGAGCCATGGCATCTTGGAAGGGGAACGTGGGTGTTTTGGTCTTGCTTGGGCTGCAGTTGTTGTTGGGAGTCATGTGACCCGGCACCATTTGAAATGCTCCCGAGTAGTATTTCCCAGTTCTCTGCCAGGTACCCTTCTAGGAACCTGGTGGAGGGAGGGAGGAAAGCGGGTATGGATCCCGGGAAAGACTGAGAGGAGAACATTGTTCAGTCAGGATGCCCACGGCTTCTCTTTGCCATCCTCGAGGTAGGAGCCGCCTGGGGATTCAGTGACCAGGTTGCCTGAGTCTCTGCTGTCATGAATGGAGCTGCCAGCCTGGTGGGGACACATTTAATGTGGCTATAGCCGGCTGCAGCTGGAAAATGCTGCAGGGTGCAGGAGCACGAATGTGGCCGTACACAGGGAGGGCAGCCACCCCAGGCCATGGCGAGGTCAGGAAGGGAAGCTATTAAGATGAGTGTTTTGTTTGTAATATTGGGGCAGCAGCGGCCTTGGTGCCCGGGAGTCATCACTGAGAAGGCTCCCCGAATGTGTCGCTTCCCTAAGCAGACATCCGCTTTGATATTTGATAGCCTGTGTAATTGGTACCACGGTCAGAAGGCAACTCCACAGTCATTGTGAGACAGCTGCTTGCTTTGCTGTTTGTTTTGATTTTTTAAGACAGGGTTTCTCTGTGTAGCCTAGCTGTCCTGGGACCTGCTTTGTAGACCTGGCTGGCCTGGAGCTCACAGATTCTCTTGCCTCCGCCTCTCAAGTGCTGGAATTAAAGGTGTGCGCCACCTTGCCGGGCTCCAGAAAGAAAAGCAGGCTAACAACACAATCAGACTTGTATTTTATGTCCAGAAAGACTGTGTGCAGGGAGAGCCTCGGGAGAGCTTGGGGAAGTGCACTGTCAGGCAGCAGGCTTGGTGGGTATGGCAGATCTATTTTGGGGTGCAGGGGTGTGTTAAGGCAGGGTCTGGATATGTAGCCCTGGCTGGCCTTAAACTTGACAGTCCTCCAGTCTCGGCGTCTGTTGCTGTCTGAAAGCACCAGGACAGAAAACAACTGGGGAAGGAAAGGGTTTGGCATATGTAACCCTGGCCACTTCCACTGAGGGAAGCCAAGGCAGGAGCTGAAGCAGAGGCCAAGGAGGAACACTGTCACTGACTTGCTCCTGGTGGCTTGGTCAGCCTGCTTGCTTATGTAACTCAGGACCCACCCCACTGTGGGCTGGGCCCTCACACATCAACTATTAATCAAGGAAATGTCCTTGCCTATGGGACAATCTGATGGATTCATTTTCTCAATCGAGGTCCCCCTTCCCCCCCAAACTCTAGCTTGACAGCCGGGTGGTGGAGGTGTGCACCTTTAATCCCAGCACTCAGGCAGAGGCCAGTGGATCTCTGTGAGTTCAAGGTCAGCCTGGTCTACACAGTGAGTTCCAGGACAGCCAGAGATACACAGAGAAACCCTGTCTCGAAATAAAATCAAAAAATCCTTTAGCTTTTGTCAAGTTGACCAAAAACTCACTAGTACGCGGGTTTGTAGACATTTGCCACCACATGCTCAGGACCACTGGAGGGTGTGTGTGTACATTCAGGTGTGGAGGGGCGTGAGTGTGCGTGGCACAGGTGGAGGTCAGAGGGCACCCTCAGGCGTGGGTCCTTGAGCTCCTTCATGGTAGGCCAGACCTCCTGTCCCATAGAGCTGGGTGATTACAGGTGTGCCCAGCTTTTGGCTTAAATTGTGAGGCAACCGACTGAGCCATCTTTTCAGCCCACAAACCCGCAGGCAGGAGGAGGCGATGTTTACTGGGGCTGTTGGTGGACACAGGGAGGGAGGGAAGAGAACGGGCAAGAATTGATGATTGAAACTAGCAGGAGAACCAGATGCAGGGAAGTCTCCATTTGCTTATAGCAGGGTGGTCTGTGGGTGGCTCTCTGAGACAAGGCCCAAGGTGGGGGAGCTGCCCCCCTTAAAGATGACTTCTGTTTATGTGTGTGGTGTTGGTAAATGTATACCACACGTGTGTGTGGGCACCCAGCGCCAGAAGAGGACACTGGATCCTACCACAGTGTGTGTGGGTACCCAGCGCCAGGAGAGGACACTGGATCCTACCACACGTGTGTGTGGGCACCCAGCACCAGGAGAGGACACTGGATCCTATCACACATGTGTGTGGGCACCCAGCGCCAGGAGAGGACACTGGATCCTACCACACGTGTGTGCGGGCACCCAGAGCCAGGAGAGGACACTGGATCCTCTGAAGTGCCTGCTGTGGGTGCTGAGGACTGCACGAGTTCTGGATGCACGGGAAGCTCTCTCTCTCGTCTGCCGGGTCCCTCTCCAGCCCCTTCTCCCTCCACAGATGTCCTCCCTGACCCAGGCTCACCAGAAGGCTCTTGCCAGTCTGACCAGCAAGGCTGAGGACTTGGAGAAGTCTCTGAGTAGCCTGGAAATGAAACGGGCAGGGGAGACCAAGCAGCTGGCTGTGGCCCAGAAGGAGGTGGAGCTGCTTCGGAGTCAACTGAGGTCGGGGGCAGGGGCGACTGGGAAGGGCCTAGCTGGTGACGGCATGGGGGCATCTGGGCTGTTCCACTGAGGGCTCTCCCGTTTCTGTCTCCACCCTAGTAAGACCCAAGAAGAGCTGGAAGCTCAGGTGACCTTGGTTGAAAGTCTGAGGAAGTATGTTGGGGAACAGGTCCCTCCTGAGGTTCAGAGCCAGGCATGGGAGCTGGAACGGAAGGAGCTTCTAGACACCGTGCAGGTGAGGACAGGGATGGCCCGGAGGAGAAAGCACAACTCCCAGGGAGGGAGGCCACGCTGTTGCAGAGCTCAGGCTGCCTGCCCACTGCCTGGGTGTAGCACGGAGACTCACTGGCGTGCTCTTCTGCCCAGCGCCTTAGGGAGGACCGCACTGACCTCCAGGCCACCGTGGAGTTGCTGCAGGTTCGGGTCCAGAGCCTCATGCACATGCTTGCCCTACAGGAAGAGGAGCTGACCAGGAAGGTAGGACTCCCTCATCCGCCAGCCCCTGACCGGCTGCAGGCCTTCCCTCTCTGGGGGCAGTAGTTGGTGTGCTGCCCAGACCCACTAGGATCCTTTTTCTTCAAAACCTCGCTCCTCACTGTGGCAGGGCAGATAGAGCAAAGGTCACTCCATCCGCCTCCTCAGGATGCTTCTCCTGCCTTCCCACATGCAGATCCAGCCTTCAGATGCCCTGGAGCCCGAGTTTCCTAAGAAGTACCGATCGCTGCTGCGCTGCTGGCGGGAGAAGGTGTTTGTCCTCATGGTACAGCTCAAGGCCCAGGACCTGGAACACAGGAACTCCATGAAGGGGCTGAGAGACCAGGTCAGGGGCTCTGTTTCTCATCATTCTGCACTCAGCATCTCACACAATGATGACAGTTTTGCTTTGGGTGGTCACCATGTGCTGGGCACAGGCCCTGAAGAAGATGCCTACGTGTTCCCCAGGAGCTTCAGTTCTGAAGGAAGACGAAGGAATAAGTAGAAGAATGGGTGGTTTCAGACAGATGTGCTGTAAGGGGGAGGAGAAGAATGGGTGGTGTCAGACAGATGTGCTGTAAGGGGAAGGAGAAGAATGGGTGGTGTCAGACAGATGTGCTGCAAGGGGAAGATAGAAGAATGGGTGGTGTCAGACAGATGTGCTGCAAGGGGAAGGAGAAGAATGGGTGGTGTCAGACAGATGTGCTGCAAGGGGAAGGAGAAGAATGGGTGGTGTCAGACAGATGTGCTATAAGGAGGGAGGAGAAGAATGGGTGATGTCAGACAGATGTGCTGATGTCACACAGATGTGCTGCAAAGAGAAAAGGTGTTGACAAGACTGAAGTGGATAGGCAGGGTGGTCAGCGATGCTTCCGATCCATCAGGGAAGGGCATGTCAAGACAGGGTTCCTCTGTGTAGCCCTGGCTGTCCTAGATGTTGCCATGTAGATCAGACTGACCTTGAACTCAGAGATCCAGGCCTGGGAAGATGGCTCAGTGGTTAAGAGCACTGGATGCTCTTCCAGAGGGTCCTGGTTACATTCCCAGCACCCACATGGCAGCTCACAACTGTCTGTAACTCCAATCCAGGCAATCCAACACTCTCACACAGGCATACATGAGGCAAAACACCAGTGTACAAAAAGTAAGATTTTAAAAAGAGAGAGAGAGCAAGAGAGAGAGAGAGCAAAGAAAAGAACTGAGAGATCCAGCTGTTTCTGCCTCCCAAGTACTGGGGTTAAAGATAGGTGTGCACCACCACTGCCTGGCTTTCTTTCTTTCTTTCTTTCTTTCTTTCTTTCTTTCTTTCTTTCTTTCTTTCTTTCTTTCAGCACATATTAGGTGGGTGTAGTGGTGCATGCCTTTAATCCCAGCACTTAGGGAGGGAGAAGCAGAATTTCTGAGTTTAAGGTCAGCCTGGTCTATATAGTGAGTATCAGAATGGCCAGAACTACATAGTAAGACCCTGTCTTAGGGGGAAAAAAAGATGTGTTTATTTTATTGTATGTGTAGGAATGTTTTGCCTGTGTGTAAGTATATTTACTGTGTGCCTATGGAAGTCAGAATGCGTTGGCTCCCCTGGAACTGGAGTTACAAATGGTTGTCATGTGGGAAGAGGGAATTGAACTCAGGTCCTCTGCAAGAACAACCAGTTCTTTTAGCCAGCTGAGTCAGTGTCTCCAGCCCCACTTCAGGGATTCCTGCCCTGTCTCCTTCATTCTCACGGCTTTGGCTCCAGACTTCCCTGCCCAGCTCCCTCTGCTCCCCTAGGTAGCAGAGCTGCAGGAACAAGTGAAGTCCCAGAGCCAGGAGCAGGCCATCTTGCATCGCGCCCTACAAGACAAAGCCGCTGAGCTGGAGGTGGAGCGGATGAGCACCAAGGTCTGAGCCAGGAGACTTGAGGGAGGGGGACAGAGACCCTGACCAGACACGGGGGAGGAGGAGGCTCTAAAGAAGATACACACACAAAGCCGCATCCTTACCAGACCCTGCAGATGGAGCTGAATCGGGCTCAGGAGGCCAGGCAGAGGCAGGAGCAGCTGACAGCCTCTGCTGAGGAGCAGCTCAAGTTCTTGGTCCGTGCCATGAGCAGGTATCTTCCGTGGGGCGGCGGGTGGTGGGGTGCTGCTTCCCTGAGCAGCCTCAGGCTGAAGGGTGCAGAAGGGGGGCACCTCTATCTCACAGCATCACCCACTGTGAACTGACTCACCTGTGGTTGGAGGGGATCCTGCTTCCTGCAGGTCGGTCCAGTAGCCTTTGAAGCTAAGTAGGGCAGCTGGGCGGAGCCACGGCTTCAGAGCTCAGTGGTGGGATCTGTCCTTCCTTCTCACTCATGCCCTGTTTAGTTGGGGAAAGCATCTAAGCCGGACAGCCAGACTGGTCTATAGCTCAGCACAGCACTGGCCTGATGTTCAGGAATCCCTGGAACAGACTAGTCAGAGGAGCCCCTGCCCAGATGCAGACCATCGCGCGAGCCTTCTGCCTCCAGGAAGCCTCCCAGGCTTAGAGTATCTGAAACCCCAGCTGAGGGAGGCAGACAGTGCCAGAGCCTGAGTGGCAGCCTGCAGTAGAAGCCTCACTCAGAGCTTGGCCAGCCCCAGTGCCCACTGTTGGCCACTGTGGGTTTTGCTGAGCGCTTCCCTGGGCTATGGATTGCAGATCCAGGGCGGCTCTGACCTGGGAGCCTTGATGGTTCCTCACTGCACACTGCAGGCCAGGCAGGATGGCACATGGCGGCTTTAAACCCAGACTCAGCTACTTGGGACTCTGTCTCAACCCTGACCATCCCTTCCCTGCCAAACCAAATGAGATGCCCGAGCCATGGTGTTGGGTTTGTTCTCAACTGGATTTTATTTTGAGGTTTTTTTGTTTTGTTTTTGTTTTTCAAGACAGGGTTTGGGCTGTCTTGCGTAGCCCTGTCTGTCCTGGAACTTGCTCCGTAGACCAGGCTGGCCTCTAATTCAGAGATCCACCTGCCTCTACCTCCCTAGTGCTGGGATTAAAGGTGTGCACCACCACTGCCAAGCTCAGCTGGATGTTTTTATCTGACAGTCACTAAAGCTTAAGCATTTATGTTTTTAAGGTCTGCTAAGGAGCTTGATTGATTAATTGATGTACTGTGACCTTCAGGGTCTGCCAAGGTCTCATCCCTCCTAGTGGTCTCTGTCCCCCCTTTTCTTGCTTCTTAATAGCCTACCTCCCCACTTATGTAACAGTACAGGACGGATGTGTCCTCTGTACACTCTGCAGATCCTTCAGGACGAATGTGTCCTGTGTACACCCTGCAGGTCCTTCAGGACAGATGTGTCCCCTGTACACTCTGCAGATCCTTCAGGACGGATGTGTCCTGTGTACACACTGCAGGTCCTTTAGGACAGGATGTGTCCTGTGTACACACTGCAGGTCCTTCAGGACGGATGTGTCCTGTATATACATCCTGCACGTCCGTTAGGATGGATGTGTCCTGTGTACATACCCTGCATGTCCTTCAGAGATGAGGGGAGGGGAAGGATGAGTGACCTGTGCCTTTTCCAGCACTCAGGCCAACCTCCAAAGCACCATGACCAGGGTGAATCAGGCTGTAGCCCGAATTCCCAGCCTCAGCAACCGACTCAGCTATGCTGTCCGTAAGGTCCATACCATTAAGGGTACGTATAGCAACTGTGGGGTTTCCAGCCTGTCCCCACTGGCCCAGACCCTTTCCTCTTAGCCCTATATCTGACCCCATAACTATCCTCTGTTGCCTTGGTAACTGTCACTGCTCTGTGCTCTGTGCATCCCTGCCCTGTGCCCTGTGCATCCCTGCCCTGTGCCCCGCTGTCCTTCTGTCAGTGTATAACCATCTCCCTGTCCTTTGCTTTTCCTTCTCAGGTTTGATGGCTCGAAAACTGTCGCTTGCCCAGCTGCGCCTGGAAAGGTAAAGGACAGGTGTACCGAGGTGGAGGGTGTGTGGTGTCGAGGGTGGTCTGGGACAGGCTGCTGAGGTGGAGGGTGTGTGATGTCGAGGGTGTATCGAGGTGGAGGGTGTGTGGTGTCGAGGGTGGTCTGGGACAGGCTACTGAGGTGGAGGATGTGTGGATGTTGAGGGCCAGGACTCAGAAAGGACAAGAAAGGATAGAGGCACAGGCCAGGTGGCTGCTGAGGGAGTTTTCTCTGACTTCCTCCTTTCTGTCCCAGCTATCCCCCACCCCCACCCCCACCCTCACTGGATGCAGACCTGAGCCTTGAGTTGGAACAGCTACGGGAAGAACGAAATCGCTTGGATGCAGAGCTGCAGCTGAGTGCCCACCTCATCCAGCAAGAAGTGGGCCGGGCACGGGAGCAAGGTATGGCTGCCCTGGTGGGTGGGCGGGGCCGGGGAAGACTTGGGGTCTGAGGCTCAGGTGCCTAGAAACTTCCTTTTAGGGGAGGCAGAGCGCCGGCAGCTGAATGAGGTGGCCCAGCAGCTGGAGCAGGAGCTGCGGTGCGCCCAGGAGTCCCTGGCCAGCGTGGGGCAGCAGCTGGAGGCAGCCCGGCAGAGCCAGCAGGAGAGCACAGAGGAAGCCGCCAGCCTCCGGCAGGAGCTGACACAGCAGCAGCGGATCTACGGGCAAGGTGGGCAAGGTGGGCAGCGTGGCGATGCCCGCCATCCTTCAGGATGGGCAGCTCCTGACCCCACCTCCCACCCTCACTGCAGCCCTGCAAGAGAAGGTGACTGAGGTGGAAACGCGGCTGCGGGAGCAGCTCTCAGACACCAAGAGGAGACTGAACGAGGCTCGGAGGGAGCAGGCCAAGGCTGGTGAGATGCTGGGGAGGACTTGACCCTCGAATGGCCTAGCTGTCCTGGAACTCGCTCTGTAGACCAGGCTGGCCTCCAGCTCACAGACCCTCCTGCCGCAGCCTCCCGAGTGCTGGGATTAAAGGCGTGCGCCACCACCGCCCAGCATAAATTCTCACTTAGTGAGCTGAGAACACGGCAGCTAATACCAGGTGACCTCCCTGGCTCCTGGCCTGTGTCACTGCCCCTCAGCAGACACCACTGGCGACTGCTGTCACCAGAAACTTAACGCGGATGAGCATGAGCGAGAGGCGTAGGATGAATGTTCACGTCTTTCCCCATGCGCCCATGTTCATGCGTGTAGACAGAGTCGTGTGAGCTGGAGACTTGATGGGTCAGCTCCACACCACCCCACAGAAGGGAAATTCTCTAATCATGACACCAGTGTCAATTCCATGAGCCTTCGCCACACACGGTGGCTCTTGCCTATCTTCCCAGCACTAGGGAGTAGGATGCAGGATAGTTTAGGGCCAGCCTGGGCTACATAGCGAGGCCTGTCTGAAAACAACAGCAGCACAGATGACAAGCCTTGCCTGAGGAGTTGCTGTCAGGGATGAGGAAGGCACTGGGGTTCACAGAGCCCAGGATCCATGGCATCTGCCCACTCGCGGTGTGGAAGAGACCCTGAGAGTCAGAGCTGAGAGCTCAGTCTGATTTTTTGGGCTCTGGGCTGATCCACTCCCATCTCCTTAGTGATTTCCTTGCGCCAGATCCAGCACAAAGCCGCTCGGGAGAAGGAGCGCAATCAGGAGCTCAGGCGCCTGCAGGATGAGGCCCGGAAGGAGGAAGGGCAGCGGCTGGCCCGGCGAGTGCAGGAGCTGGAGAGGGACAAGAACCTCATGCTGGTAGGAGACCGCGGGAGCAGGGACCTGATAACTGATGTGAGGAAAGCTGTAGGGGTGGGGGCGGCCCGTGGGCCCTGGTGCGGTGCGGCTGACCCTCTCCTTCCCAGGCCACCTTGAAGCAGGAGGGTCTCCTCTCCTGTTACAAGCAGCAGCGCCTGTTAGCCGTGCTTCCCTCGGGAATGAATAAGAAGTCGGCGGGGTGCAGCTCCCAGCTTGTAGGGTCCCCAGATCCTGAGTCTCCAGCAGCTGCACCATCTGGAGAATCTGTGAAAGGTAGAATCCGCCGAAAGACCTTCCCCCAGGCCCGAACCCCGAAGGCCCCTGGCCTCCTGTGCCCAGGACCTCCCCTCAGGCCTCCCAGCCAGTGCAATGCCGTGCCCTGGGCTGCACCGAGCCTGTTCTCACCCTGCAATGTCCTCTGTATCAGGGTCCCTGACTGTCCTGCTCGACAACCTGCAAGGCCTGAGCGAGGCCATTTCCCGAGAGGAGGCTATTTGCCAAGAAGACGTCCCGAACACCACGTGCTGCCCTTCAGACCCCTGCTGCGGGGAGGAGCAGTGAAGCCAGCCTGGAGCTGGATCCCTGGGAGTGGGCAGGGGCCACCCTGACCTGTTTCCCAGCAAGCCTCAGGGCCTCTGTTCCCACCAAGTCTGAATTCTGCAATAAATAAAGATGGCTATAGCGGGGTGGATGCTCGGAGTTGTCTGGACTCTCCCTGAAGCCAGCTCCTTCCGCCCAACCTTCCTGAGTGGCACCCCTTCCTAACTGCTCCCAGGTTTGGGGTTTTTGTTTTGACTTTTGAGACAGGGTCTCCACTCTGGAGCTCACTAAGTTTGTACACCAGGCTGGCCTTGAACTTACAGAGATTTTATTTGTCTCCACCTCTCGTTTCCTTCCTTCCTTTCTTTGTAAGACGTGGTCTCACGTAGCCTCAGCTGTCCTAGAACTCACTCTGTAGACCAGGCTGGCCTCGAAGTCACAGAGATCCGCCTGCCTCTGCCTCCCGAGTGTCACTGCCTCCTGGACCAAGCTTTCTTTACCTCCACTTTTTGCTTTAGAATTATTTTCCTTGAGTGATGATGAATGCCTGGAGCAAAATACTAAACATTCAATATTTAAGAAGCTTCTCACAGGAGAGGCCTTCCTAGCCCAGGGTCACTATGACAACGGTGTGAGGAGGGGAGGGGATGCTAGGCCGGGCTGAATTTTACTCCAAAGCTGGTCCAGATTGTGTTGTAAAGGTATTTGGGTGGGTTGGAGAGGTGGCTCTCTTCCTGACACACACACACACACACACACACACACACACACACACACACACACACACACGGCAGCCCACAACTGCCCATAACTCCGTTTCTGGTGGGTCCAGTGCCTTCTGACCTGTAACTCCAGTTCCAAGGAACCCAACACCCATAGCAAACACCAATGCACATAAAAGTTAAGAAAAAAATCACCACCCATTCACATTAAAATATATATATATGGGCTGGAGAGATGGCTCAGTGGTTAAGAGCACTGACTGCTGTTCCAGAGGACCGGGGTTCAATTCCCAGCACCCACATGGCAGTTCACAATTGTAATTCCAGTTCCAGGGACTCAACATCCATGGCAAAATACTTATGCACATAAGAATTAAAAAGAAAAACTTTGGGTGTGTGTGTGTGGGAGTAACAGTGGGTTAAAACCTTGGGAGCCTGAGTGAGATGGGTCCAGGTTCAGGAAGGGGCCCAAGTGAGGGATCTGGGAACAGGGCTGAGTTTCCCAGGTCAACCACAGGCAGTGGGAGCAATGTGCAGACTCTGAAGTGTTCTTAAGGAATCTCATGGGGGAGGGGTGTTTAGGGGTCGCAGGGCCCTGGTGCTGAGGAAGGAGAAGGAAGAAGAAACCAGATTACATGGGGTGGTGGTGGTGGTGGTGGGAGCATCTTCCTGAGCCTTGGGGGTTGATGCAATCTTCTCTGCATGGGGTCAGGAACCAGGATATCCTGGCTTCTAGTCACCCAGGTGGCTCCCTATGGAATTCCTTAGATGTCACTGCTTGGGAGGTCCCTGTGTAGCCATAGAGAGCTCAGAGAGCAGCCTGCACAGTCTGGAGGG
Organism: Microtus agrestis; assembly: GCA_902806775.1. Classification (NCBI taxonomy): domain Eukaryota; kingdom Metazoa; phylum Chordata; class Mammalia; order Rodentia; family Cricetidae; genus Microtus; species Microtus agrestis. The sequence goes on from CADCXT010006930.1 coordinate 111,763, forward strand.
AAGTGGGGGAGGGGTTCTGCAGACTGACCCAGGCGTCCTGCCTCCACCTGTAATTACCAAGCTTCCCCACGCGAGGTTTGTCCCCATTTTGTGGCTCCCAATAACTATGAAGGATGAAAGGTAGCCTCTGTGATTACAGAGATGACAGGTGGGTACCGGTGGCTGCAGGAGGTGTGGAAACAAGGGTGGGGCCTCCTGGGGTCTGGGTCACTGATAGGAAGACCCGGCTGATGGGACCTGGGCTGGGGACTGAAGAGATGCTACTGGCAGGTTCCTTGTAAACGGGTCCAACCAGTTGGGCTCTGATGGGGATTCCGCAAGTCACTGGGCTGGCCCCTCCCCACATGCTGGTCACCTCCTCTACTATAAAGCCTCTCGGGTTCTCAAGCACCCAGACTCCGAGCACCCCACATCGGGGGCCAGTAGACAGCCGTGATGCTCAACTGGAAGCTGCTGGGGCTCCTGGTCCTTTGCCTGTGTGCTGGAGGTAAGTCGGGAGAGGCCAGGAGCACAGCGGGGACCCCCAAGGAGGGCAGGAGTGTCCTTAGTGGGGAAGCTCAGGGAAGGTAGGCAGGGGCAGTTCGGTTGTGGATATGTTGCTGGGTCAGGTGGAGGGTCGTGACGTGGGTGTGTGGAGTCTGTGTGCAGTGGGCTATCCCAACCCAGGTTGGACAGAGCCATTTGGAGGCTTGATCATGTGGGTGGTCCCAAGGAGCCCAGGGCTTTCACACAGCATGGAAGTGGCTTCAGTATTTGGGAAGTGTATGAGGAGCACTTTAGCGGGGGGCGGGAGATGGGGGGTCTGCTTTGGGTTCAGCTCAGGCTGTGCGGGAGGCTCAGCCTTTGGGTCCGAAACTGGGTGAGGAGCAGTCTGTGGCTGCATCTGTTTCCTTCCTCCTCCACAGGCATCTCAGGCAGTGAGGACCCCTCTCCCAGACCCACAGAAGCCCAAGAAGAAGAGGACTCCCCAGCATTGCCACTGGGCCCCCCAATCCCTGGTGACCCCTGGCCAGGAGCACCTCCTCTGTTTGATGAGCCTCCACCTCCAGGCCCCAACCGCCCCTGGAGAGATCTGCCTAACGCCGGTGCCTGGCCCCCAGAGCCCCCTAGCACTGATCCCCCTCAGCCTCCTCTGCCTGATGACCCCTGGCCAGCAGGAACCCAGCCCCCAGAAAACCCCTGGCCACCTGCCCCTGAAATGGACCACGGATCTCAGGAGGAACCTGACCTCGACCCGCCCCAGGAAGAGTTCAGATAGGGAGGAGCCTCAGGGAGCTCGAGCCTCTTCAGAGCACACTCAACCCCACCTCTGCTCCCTGCTTCCTAATCTCTTAGCTCCCTAAATCTCTGGTTGGATTGTGTGCAGGTGTCTATGTTCTACCACCTCCCCTTGACCTTGACCTCCATGTCCAGCCCCTCCCCCCCACCTTGACCTCCGTGTTCAGCCCTTTCCCCTTCAGCTTGACCTCCATGTCCAGCCCCTCCCCTTCACCTTGCCCTCCATGTCCAGCTCCTCCCCCTTCAGCTTGACCTCCATGTCCAGCCCCTTGACCTTGACCTCTATGTCCAGCCCCTCCCCCTTGACCTTGACCTTCATGTTCAGCCCCTCTCCTTCACCTTGACCTCCATGTCCAGCCCTTTCCCCTTTACTTTGACCTCAATGTCCAGCCCCTCCCCCCACCCTGACCTCCATGTTCAGCGCCCCCCTCTCAACTTGATCTCCATGTTCAGCCCCACCCCCCTCATCTTGACCTCCTTATTCAGCTGCTCTGCCTTTCTTGGTCAGAATAACATAAAGCACACTCCTACCTCACCCAACCTGTTCCTGCTTCCTTTTCCCAGGGTGTCTAGACCTCCACCTCCTGGGAGGGCCTGAGCACCGTCTCCCTACTGCCCCCTGGTGGCCTTAGCTGGGAAATGACAGTTGACCAGGATGGTGCTTCCAATGGAAAAATAAAAGCCCTGTTTTCTTCTGAACTTTTTTTTTTTTTCTGAACTTCTAAATCTAGGTTGCTTCTCCCTCTTTTTTTCCTTCAAGACAGGGTTTCTCTGTAGACCAGGCTGGCCTTGAACTCACAGATCCGCCTGCCTGTGCCTCCCGGGTGCTGAGATTAAAGGCATGGGCTTCCACACCCAGCTTTAAGATGCATTTTCAATGAAAGTTTTGTTTTTAGTGCTTACTCAGTGCTTTTTATCTTTGATATTTGTGTTTTCTGATAGCTGTAATATAAATTTGGTGTCGAATAATTATTCAATACCCACAAGTCGTACGAGGTGGCTGTGGTGATGCACACCTGTAAGCCTGGCACTTGGGAAATGAGGACAGAAGTTCAGTTCAAGTTCATCCGCAACAACATCAACTTTGGCGTCCTCTGGGATGCGAGAAACAGTGGCTCAACCAAAAGGGGGGGGGGGGCTCAGCGGGTAGAGCGAGCACTTGCCTAGCGCGTCCAAAGCCTCAGTCCAGTCCACAGCTGTCTCACAACGGGTGTGAGAATACTCAGCTCCATGGCCCTCAGAGAGATGCAGTAACAGGAAAATACAAGAAAGAAATACAATGAAAATAGGTCAGTGCCCAATTACCATCAGGGCGGCTTCCTCCGGCAGCTGATGGGAGCAGATGCAGAGACCCACAGCCAAACATTGGGCGGAGAGAAAGAGCCCAACTTGGCGATCTCTACTGGGTCCTTCCCCGTGGAGCTCGGGGAACTCCGTGGAAGATGGGGAGGAAGAGTGGTAGGAGCCAGAGGGGTTGAGGACACTTGGAGAGCATGGCCCACAGAATCAACTAGGCAGGACTCATATGGCTCAGAGACTGAAGCAGCCACACAGCCTGTGTGGATCAGTGCTAGGTCCTCTGCGTATGTGTTATGTTTGTTAGCTTGGTGTTTCTATGGGACCCCTAACAGTGGGAGTTTCTGACTCTTTTACCAGCTCTCGGGACCCTTTCCCTCCTACTGGGTAGCCTCATTCAGCCTTGCTATGAGGGTTTGTACCTAGTCGTGTTGTATCTTGTTATGACGTGTTTGGTTGATATACCTGGGAGGCCTCCTCTTTTCTGAAGGGAAGCAGAGGAGGCACGGAAGAAGGGGAAACTGCCGTTGGGATATATTGTATGAGAGAAGAATTTAAAAAAAAAAAGAAAGAAGGAAAAGAAAAAATACAATGAAAAACCTTTCACTGGGGCAAAATTCTAGGGAATGGAGAGAGAAGCTAAAGAAAAAGGAAGCCGGTGGTTTCATACTGGCTAAGAGACTGGCATAGCACACAGGACTGGAGGGACAGCTCAGCGGTTAAGAGCACTGGCTGCTCTTGTAGATGATCAGGGTCCATTCCCAGCACCTGCATGGTGGCTACAACTGCCTGTAATTCTAGGTTCAGGCTGCCTGACATCTTCTGTTCTCCATGGGCACTGCTTGCTTACGGTGCACATACATGCATGTATGGAGACAAAGATGGTGCACATACATGCATGTATGGAGACAAATTCTTTCTACAAAGCCTGGGCTGGCCTGGAATGGCTCTGGCAACCAGGCTGGCCTCAAATTCCCAGAGATCCATCTGCCTCTGCCTCTCGAGGGCTGGGACTAAAGGTGTGTGTCAGTATGCCCTACTTTTTCTTCCTGGTTGAATTTCGGGAGTCTCTTTCTTCCATCTCCTGAGCGTTAGGGTTACGATGGTGACCACCATGCCCAGTTATATCCTAGGCATCTAGCCCAGGGCTTTGTGTATGTCTGCGAGAGAATCTGCCGTCCCAGTTACACAGGCCAGCCAATCTACCGTCGATGTTACACTCCCAACCTCCTCCTCAACCCTTTTTTTCTTTTTTATTATTATTATTATTTAAGCAAAGGCTCCTGTAGCCCAGGGTGTCCCGGAACTCCAGGTTTCACAAGTACTGTGATTACAACCTTCCTTGCGCCTCAGACTTTCCAGGGAAGATTTTTCACTGAGGGACATACTCAGCCCATTGGGGGGAATAAAAAACAGTACTAACCTCTTATGAGAGAACAAAACAGTTCTGCAGGCCCTGGTGTGGCCCAGTTAAGGAGCGAAGGGCTCTCGATGTCATGATCCACATTGATCCTGTGCTATACTGGTTTCTGTCTTCCCTTCTCTACTAACTGGACAGTGGTGGCACACACTTTTAATCCCAGCACTCGGGAGGTGTAAGACTTTAAGACAATTCTGAAGCCATTTCTGACAATTCTGAATCCTCTCAGCCTCCGTGCCATAGTGCTTCCCCTCCTCCCCTGGGAACCAAGGACCTAACAGCTACACTCGCACGTACTCAGTTCCTGAACAATTACCCATATACGTATGTTTTGGTTCGGTCCCCTGGGAAACGGGGTCAAAATGACCTCTTACCTCATCTGATCTGGCAACAGCTCTCCAGTCAATTATTGGTAATAGCTCTTTCGAATAAGCCAATCAGAATAGTCAAAGAACAACCCCCCTTGCTTCTGTGGCCCCTTTAAAAGTAGACTGTACCCGCTATTCGAGGTCTCTCGGCTTCCCGAATGCTGGGGGACCCTGTCATGACAGAATTAATAAAATCCTCATGCTTTTGCATCGGCTGTGATGTGTGAGATGGTCTCTGGGGGTGACTCCTTCTCGGTGTTTGGACGCTAGAGTCCAACAGAGGCAGAGGCAGGTGGATCTCTGTGAGTTTGAGGCCAGCCTAGTCTACAAAGCAAGTTCCAGGACAGTCAGGGTTGTTATACAGAAAAACTCTGTCTTGAAAAACAAAACCAAAAAAAAAAAAAAAACAAAAACAAAAAACAAAAGGAGGAGGCTGTTGCTGGCTTCATATCCTTTTTATGATCCATAATACTTAGCTAAAAGTTGTTCAACAAAGCCAGTTCTTAGCCCCATTTCAAAGGTTAGGACTGTGCTGAGGCCAGGTGTGGGCGGTGCATGCCTGCAGTTCTAGCTGCTTGGGAGCCTGAGGGAGCAGGGCTGAAGATTTGAGACCAGCCTGGGCAATGCAGTGAGATCCGGTCTCAAGGAAAAGGCAGGCAGGAAGAAAGCGAGAGAGGAAGGAAAAAAGGAAAAAAGAAAGGGAGGGAGGGAAGGGGGTGAGAGGAAGGGAGAAAGGAAGAAGTGGGGGAAGAACAAGCCGACTACATTGAGCAATGAGGTAACTCACCTGCCCAAGACACGCCAGCGCGGAGGTCCAGGCAGCACACTTTCTGGCTCCAGCTCATTCCCAGTTGGACACAGCAGGTGGACCCGTGGGATGAAGGGATGAGGAAACTGGGGGTTTCAGGTCCTATTAATAGACTGTATTTGCATTGACACACGACATGTTTTACTAGGTGGGAGGAGACTGAGTGGGACTGGGTGGTGAGGAATCCTTAACTCAGGGAGAGCCACTGTGCCGGTCTATGTACCTTCCTCCCGGTGTACCTAGTCTCTCCGGAGAGAGCCTGCAGTGGGCACAGGCACTCTGGCGTCAACAGGGAGCCTTGGAATTGGGTGATGAAACAGAATGACAGATTTACATAACAATAACGAGGCGGACAGGACAGGCAATGGATGGAAAAGAGCAGTGCTGATTTCATGGGATGATCTAATAATAGAAGCAGAGCACACGACTCCAGCAGGAGAGCACCCTCCTGGGGGACAGCGAGGGGACTAGACGGTGTCCTCCTGCTTTGAAGATCTCAGGCCGGGAGCCTCTAGCCACTCCACCCGCATTTCCTGAGCTCCTGTCATGCGGGGTGCGGGTGCTGTGACAGACCCAGGAAGCAGTTTCTGTCCTCCCTGCCCTGAAGGAGCTCTGAGCCTAGGGAAAAAATAAACGCGTCAATCGTGATGACGACAATAAGAGGTATTCCACAAGCTAAAGAGGAGCCCCAAGCATCCGCCAGTGCCATCCTCACATTCTCCTGGCTTCGCTTTGTTGTGGGCGCAGCCTCTCTTACTGATATCGGGGTTTTTTTTGTCCCTGTTTTTTCTCTTTCAGTCCTGGGGACAGCTCTCAGGATCTCATACACAGACCACACTAGTTCAGCGTTCTGCCTTGTGCTACACTTTCTCACCCATTATGGTGTTCATATTTGTTATTTAAGACGGAGTCTCATTTGGCCCCAGGCTGTCTTTGGATTCTCCTATAGCTAAAGTGTCTTCAGATACATGATTCTCCTGCCTCCACCTCCAGAGTGCTAGGCTCACAGCTGTGTGTATGTGCACTGCCATCCCTGGTACTAGCACTGAACCCAGAACTTTGTGTGCACTGAGAGGGTGAACGCGCTATCCACTGAGCACACCCCCAGATTTCCTCTTATCTGTCGTTGTTGTTGTTGCTAAGGGATGCTTCTGCTCTGTCGCTCAGAGTGGTCTCAAAACCTTAGGATACTCCAGCCACCAGGCCGTGGTGGCGGTGGCAGCAGTGGCGGCGGTGGCAGCGGTGGCGGCGGTGGCGCACACCTTTAATACCAGCTCTGGGAAGGCAGAGGCAGGCAGATCTCTGTGAATTCAAGTTTGAGACCAGCCTGGTCTACAAAGTGAGTTCCAGGACAGTGAGGGCTACACAGGAACTGTCTCGAAGAACCAAAACAAAATAAAATAAAAAGGACAGTCCAGACTCGTTCGGTCTAGAGCTTGCAACCATGCACACCATGGCACCAAATTACTCATTTATGTGCTTATTTATTTTGAGACACATTTCACTGTGTAGCCTTGGCTAACCTGGAACTTACTATGTAGCCCAGTCTGGCCTTAAACCCTGAGACCCACCTGCCTCTGCCTCCTGAGTGCTGGGACTAAAGTTGTGCACCACAACACCTAGCTTGAGGTTTTTTTTTTTAATATTTATTTATTATGTATACAGTATGCTATCTGTGTGTATGCCTGAAGGCCAGAAGAGCCAGGTCCTTTTTGAAAAAATAAAAAAATAGAAAAGGAATTTTTTTGTTTTGCCAGGCTGGCCTTGAACCTGTGGCCAATCCTGCTTCAGCCACCACATCTAGCTTTTATTTTGTGTTTTGAGACTCAGTCTCATATGGCCCAGGCTGGACTTGAAGTTGCTGTGTGATGATGACCTTGAACTTCTGATCTTCCTGATGCTGGGATTACTGGCCTCTACCACTCACTACCCAGACCTGGTTTCTCTGGCCTTTTCTTCCACGTGGTGTTCCTCTGTCTGCCGCCAGAGGGCAGTCCAGAGTTTCTTAACCGGTGTTTTTCTAAGGCGCCTTCCTTTGTTCAGGGCCATGGTCACCACAGGGAGAGTCCTCTTGGCCACCAAGGGGACCCCTCTGAGGAGAGCCAGGCTGCTGAGGGAGGCGAGAGAAACCGAAGACAGCAGGAAGATACCAATACAGACTGCTTGACTTTACAGTTACTCTTTTTACTTCCTCGTCCATTGTGTGTGTGTGTGTTCATGTGCACGTGTGTACGTGTACGTGTGGAGGCTGGAGCTTGGTGCTGGAAATCATTTTCTACTGATCTGCCTGATTCTCCCAGTCAAACTCGGAGCTCACCAACATGGCTAGTCTTGCCGGCCCTCCTGATCTGGGGACCTCCTGTCTCCACCCTGAGTCTGGAATTACAGAGGAGTCATTGCACAGCCAAACAGCAGGATCTGAGCTCGGGTCCTTGAGCTTGGGCGGCGAGGGGTCTAACCACTGTGCTGTCTTCCCAGACTCTGTTCCATACTCTCTCACCCTTCAGTTCCTTCAGAAGCCAGCTCGAAAGCTGGTGACAATTGTTAGGGGCTTGGGTGGCCCTGCTCTCTGAGTGGACACGTGACTGCTACCCGGGCTCACACATGTCTGTAGTAGGACATCGTGTAGTGACAACTGCCATGAAACCCAGTCACACACACACACACACATACACATTCACACACATACTCAGACACTTACATACACACACATTCACACACACTCACATATACACATACACACACAAATACACACACACATTCACACATATACTCACATATACACATACACTCACACACAAATACACACTCACACATTCACACACACATACTCAGACACTTACATACACACACTCACATACACATACTCACACACACTCACATATACACATACACAAACGCTCACACACACTCACACACAAACACACTCTCGCATATCACACACACACACACATTAGTGAGACAGTCTGTCTTGCAGTTCAGAGGTGGGAACATGGTAGCAATGGCTAGGAAGATATACTTTAAAAGTTACTTATTGTGTGTGTGCCTCAGAAGATGTGCGGAGGAGTTACAGAGGCAACTTTCACCGTGTCGAGGCACGGTCTCTCTGGTTTCTGCCACAGCAGCAGGCTCTGTCTAGCCAACAAGCTTCTGGGTGCTTCTCCATCTCCTGTCTCCCTCAGGAGTGCTGGCGTTGAACCCAGGTTGCACCGTCTTCCAAGTCTTGACACATTGTTTAAGTAAAAAAGTCACAGGAGACCCTTCTGAGGAGATGATGGGGACCAAAACAGACTGGACTGAGGGAGCAAGGCATCATGGGAGCCTCTGGGAGCTGCAGTCTCTCTGTGTAGTGGTGCACAGGTCAGTGATCCAGGTGAAGTCCCCGGTCGGGGAGAGGGCATCGTGCTGACGTTCTGAACTTAGGTTTGTGACACCAGAGGGGAAATTCTCCATCTCCTTCAGCCCGAGAGCCTGACTGTGGGGTGTTTGGATGCTTCGGTGCCCAGGGCCTGGCTCTGTTCCCTGGTGGGAGGTGATTGTGCAGCCCTGAGGGCTGTCCAGGCAACAACATTCTTTCCCCCTTGCTGCTCACAGTGTGTGCTGGTAACTGGCCTACCAGACCCCGGGGAGAAAACTCCAGAAGAGCTGGGAGGTGATGGCCCACAGGGATGCCACACCCGGCCTAGAAGTCCCTCTCCCGACTAGTCCTTCCAGCCTCCCTGGAGGCCATGAAACCATGGGCAGACTGTGCCATGACCCTCCCTCCCTCCCTTCCTCCCGCCCTCCAGCCTCTCTTGTGCATGGGTCCTGCCTGGGGAGGGATTGGACCTCTGTTTCTGGGTGACCAATTACAAGCGCTAATGGGCACAATGGAAGACTGACTATTTAATAGGCGTGCTAATTGACAGGCAGTGAGCACAGGGCTCCCTGGCCCTTGTTCCACAAAGCCGACAAGAGAAAAATATTTTGTTATCCTGAGCGCTAATCACACCCTCTTTCTGTCTCCTCACAGGACAAGAGGAGTGGAGGCTGAATTAGATGCCACTTAAACAGGGCCATGTATTGAGCTCAGGGAGCCTGACTGTCCTTCAGGTGACTGTGCTGCTCTGGGGGAGGGGAGTGGGGGACACGAGTCCAGGTGCAGGGAGCCTGGTGTGTGGGGTCCCCGCTCACCAAGACTTTCTCTTGCAGAATTCGAGCCTGAAGAGGCACCTGGCTCTGACCCAGTCCTCACCGTGCTCCCTGAGGACTCAATCCTCACCGTACTCCCTGAGTCCCCTGGAGTCGAGGGACTGCTAAGAAAAGGACAGGCATGGACAGTGTGGAAAATGGAAGCTGGCCAGGCTGGGCTCACAAGGGTAGTCTTAGAGGAGACAGAAGGAGACAGAAGTGGAGCTGAGGAGCAGAAGTGGGGCAGATCTGACAACAGCTCACACCACAGAGAACCTTCTGAGGGAGGAGCACAGGATAGACACACTCAGAATATGACTCCCAGCCAGGGGCAACATGTTACCCAGGGAGGAGACACTCACCAGAGCTCCTGAGGGGTTTACCATAGTGGGCTCTGCCCTATCCCAGCCCAGCATCTGACTATTTCATGGTCCAGGGGAAAGGCCGGTCCTTCCTCATCACAGCCACATGAGCGCTGTTGTCAACAGAGACAGACGGGCTGCATTCCTGGGGGGAACTATAATCCACTAGGGAAAAGAGTGGCTTAGGGAAGTCAGTCATCTGGGAGGAATGAGGGCAGCACAGACAGAGAGCCAGCAGGGAGTCGGGGGCTAGACCTGGGTCCCTGCTCTCTCTTCTCCATCACCTCTGGGGGCTTCGTGGTAGGAAGGGGAGAAGGGTGGGGCAGCCGGGGAGGAAGTGTAAGATTCAAAGAGAGGTACCATGTACTCTTGGGGAAGCACGAAGAGGTCTTGTGGCTTAGACACAGCCCATAATCCAAAAACACATCGTCAGCTGCTGGGCTGGGGAGACGGCCCAGTCAACAAAGTGCTTGCTGGGCAAGCATGAGGACCTGAGTCTGAATCTGTAGCATCTACACAAAAGCCTGTAATCCAAGGGCTGAGGAAGTGTAGACAGGTGGATCCAGCTGGTGAGGCCAGTTACTGAGCTCCAGGCAACAGAGACCTTGAGTCAAAAAGAAAAAAAAAGTTTTTAAAAGGTGGATGGCGAGGGCTGGAGAGATGGCTCAGTGGTTAAGAGCATTGCCTGCTCTTCCAAAGGTCCTGAGTTCAATTCCCAGCAACCACATGGTGGCTCACACCATCTGTAATGAGGTCTGGTGCCCTCTTCTGGCCTGCAGACATACACACAGACAAAATATTGTATACATAATAAATACATAAATATAATTAAAAAAATCCATGGCCTCTTTAAAAAAAAAGGTGGATGGCGATTGAGGAAGACACTCAATGAAAACCTCTGGCTTCCATGTGCACATGTATGAGGACACACACATGAACAGGTATATAGTGTGCGCACACACACACACACACACACACACATCCCCCACATCACCATGTTTCCCAAGGCGGAGTGCTGGGAACTCAGGACATACATCAGCACTATCCCCGAGTCTGAGGTCCAAGGGAAATGTCCCCTGTTTGGAAGCCTAGACAGCGGGTTGCAGGGTCCAGGTAAGAAGAGAATGAAGGAAGGTGGCTGTCACCCACAGGGCAGAAACTGCAGATGCCGTGGGCAGAGTGCTCCCAGGAGGGGGGCTGAGAAGAGATGGGGACCCTAAGAGTCATTTTCCTGTCACAGGGGCCTAGTCTGGTAGGGACTCTACATGCAGATAAATCCCATCCCTCTGTGCCCAGGTCCTGAGAGCCACCAGATAAAGACTGTGGGTGAGTCAGGGCCACCCATCCACGCTACAGGAAAAACAGCTCAGTGGGAGTGGGCAGGAGTGTCACGTTCTCCCCGAGGGAGAGGAAGGTGTGTGACTGGAGATGAGTCCACTTGACGGACAGGTGATGAAAGAGGGCAGAAGAGAGATGGCTCTGACAGGAACTCAGGGAAAGAGGGGAGGAGCCTGTGGGCTCTGGGCGGCCTCAGAGAGGCCCCTCAGCCTTTCCTCTTTGTCCCTTTCCTTCTCCCCAGCTAACCCCACTCCATGTAAGACCCCCCTCTAAGGAATACTTATTCTAGGATTTCTGCTGTTCTGCCCCCCCAGGTGGCAGTGGATAGCCAGTGAAGGGGCTATCTCACTCCATGGGTGGCAGTGGACGGTCAGTGAAGGGGTAGTGGACGGCCAGGCTATCTCACTCCATGCGTGGCTGTGGATGGCCAGTGAAGGGGCTATCTCACTCCATGGGTGGCATTGGACGGCCAGTGAAGGGGCTATCTCACTCCATGGGTGGCAGTGGACGGTCAGTGAAGGGGTAGTGGACGGCCAGTGAAGGGGCTATCTCACTCCATGCGTGGCTGTGGATGGCCAGTGAAGGGGCTATCTCACTCCACGGGTGGCAGTGGATGGCCAGTGAAGGGGCTATCTCACTCCATGGGTGGCATTGGACGACCAGTGAAGGGGCTATCTCACTCCACGGGTGGCAGTGGATGGCCAGTGAAGGGGCTATCTCACTCCATTGGGTGGCATTGGACGACCAGTGAAGGGGCTATCTCACTCCATGCGTGGCAGTGGATGGTCAGTGAAGGGGCTATCTCACTCCATGCGTGGCAGTGGATGGTCAGTGAAGGGGCTATCTCACTCCACAGGTGGCAGTAGATAGCTAGTGAAGGGGCTATCTCAGTCCATGGGTGACAGTGAACGGCCAATGAAGGGGCTATCTCACTCCATGGGTGGCAATGAATGGTCAGTGAAGGGGTAGTAGATGGCCAGTGAAGGGGCTATCTCAGTCCATGAGTGGCAGCGGTTGGTCAGCTGTCTCATGCGGCCTATTCCTCCCAGCTGTCCACATCTCCCTAAGGTCGGGGATGCTGAGGTGAATAGAGTTCTGCCATTCTTTTTGTTTGTTTTGTTTTTGTTTTTCTAGGCAGGGTTTCTCTGTGTAGCCTTGACTGCTCCAGAACTCCTCTGTAGATCAGGCTGGCCTCGGAGTTCTCCCATTCTTTGACTTGGGCTTCCTGTCAAAGGTTTATACTTTGAACTGGGGTTTCCTTTCTGGTGGGGTTGCTCTCCCTATCAATGTGTTACAATGTATTACACCGAGATAAACTGTGAAGCAGGACACTTATAACAATGTAATATATTGGAAGTTATTCACAAGTAACAAATTGCTTGTTTCTGAAATTTCCAGATGTATTATTGACATTTTAAAAACATTTGTTTAGTGTGCACTGGTCTTTCGGCTATGTGTGTTTGTAACTGCAACATGTGGGTTCACCAGAGAGGCCAGAGTGAGCATCAGCTCCTCTGGAACTGGGGTTACAGTTGTGAACCTCCACGTAGTTGCTGGGAATTGAACCCAGGTCCTCTGGAAGAGCAGCCAGCACTCTTAGCCACTGAGTCATCTCTCCAGCCCTTTCAGGGCATCAGTTTCCGGCCCTGGATAATGGACACAGTGGGGAGGGAAACTGGATAAGGGGGAGCAGATGTTTAGGTAAGTACACAGAGAACTGATCGGAGCTCCTAGGCCCCAGATGTGGGCAGGCAGTGGGGGGATAGGAAGAGGGTGGACAGAGAAGATAGGAGAAGAGAGGCCAGGTGAGGAATGTGACCGCGTGGGTGGCTGGAAGCTGGCGGGAGGCCGAGAGAGACTGCCTCCTCCAGCCTGGCTGTCTTGGCCAAGGTCTGACGGCAGCAGGGAGGCATGTGAAAGAAGAGAACGAGACAGACAAAGGATGCCTGCTCCAGGAGGTGATGCCGAGAGTGAGCGGATGCCCACATTCTCACACCACAAAGGCTCCTTTCCCTTGTCTTGTCCCTGCCTCAGCTCCACTCCTTCCCCAGGTCCGGGCTGGGGCCTGAGAGTCTAGGGAGGGGTTGGAGAGGAACCACAGGTTCCACTATTCTGTCTCAGGGGTGAGAGCAACTGGGAACTATGGGCAGTGAGCCACCCTTCAGGGGACACTCCCTGGTCCTATTTAAGCTACTCTTTCTGGTAATTTCCTGTTTGATCTTTACAAACCTTTGAAAGCAGGCAACTTTTTTTTTTTTTTTTTTTTTTTTTTGAGACAGGGTTTCTCTGTAGCTTTGGAGCCTGTCCTGGAACTCACTCTTGTAGACCAGACTGGCCTCGAACTCACAGAGATCCGCCTGTCTCTGCCTCCCGAGTGCTGGGACTAAAGGTGTGCGCCACTGACCGGCAGAAAGCAGGCAATATTTAAAATAATCCCAGGGGGCTAGAGAGATGTCTCAGCAGTTATACGTGAGAACTGCTCTCCCAGAGGACCTGGGTGGGTTTGATTCCCAGCACCTTCCCATGGAGGCTAAGAAACCATCTGTAACTCCAGTTCCAGGAAATCAGTGCTCTCTTCTCGCCTCTTCAGGAACGACACGCATGGATTGCACTTACACACATGTAGGCAAACCACACATCCACATGAAATTAAAACAAGGAAATTACAGAAACAGTCCAGTAGAAGGAGAAGTAACTCAACGCTACGTCACACTTGACCAACAGCCCAACATGAGCAAGGCCTCGGGTTCCGACTTCAGGGCTCTCACCCCACCTCCCGCTTTACAGGTGAAGAAAGAAATCAAATGGCTGGAAGCCCAGGACTAGGCAGGATTTAAACCCCTGTCGTCTCAGTTCCAAAGCCTCGGTTGTTTCGTGGTCCTAGTCCATTGCCCAGCTCCGGGCTTACGTTCTGGTCACTGCTTTCTGCAGGGCTCCCTGGACTTTCTCCTTCCCAGCCCTTCCTCTAGGCACCACCAGGAAGTGAAGGACCGGACAGCGGCCTGCAGCTGCACGAGGTTGTTTAGACTTAATTAAACTTAAATCGAACATAAAAACCTCAGTGAGTTACACCAGTCTCAGTGCAAGCATCAGTGAGTTACACCAGTCCCATTGTAAGCATTTGTAGCCTGTGTGGCCTGGACAGAGCTGGGGTCTCATGACACAGGCCACATTCTCAGAACTCAGGGCAGGGCAGGGAGAAAGGGAGGGGCCAAGCCAAAGGCCAGAGGGACAGAGATGCCCTTGTGAAGAAAGGGACCTCTGGAAGGAGTCTGAGTGAGGGGAGGAGGGACCGAGTGAGGGCAAACTGATACTGATACTCCCACAGTGCTAATGAGTAGTTGGCTGGGGTGGGGCCTGGGTCACGGCAGGAGGAAGGGACATTAGTGCAGGAGAAACCACCTCCTTCTTGCTGGGTCCCAGGTCTCTGACCCGTCTTCCTTCAGGGACCCAGCAGCTGATCCGACCCTTCTTACTCAGGCTCAAACCTCGGATGCTTTCTGTTTGTCCATCCAGGCCAAGGGGCAGGCTAATGGGCAGCCTGGCCACCACCTTCCCAATTAGCCTCATTGGCCTCTTGCTCATCCTCTTGAGTCTGGGTCACTACCATGGGATGGGGCTGTGAGCACTGTGAGCAGCCTGTGAGTCACTGAGGCCCAGCTATGACAGGGGTCCCAACCCAGGCCTCTCCCTCATCCAAGCTCTGGTAACCACGGTTCCCCACCACCGCCCAACTGTCCCAAGAGCCCCCAGAAAGGAACCCTCAGGTTTTTAGTGTGTGGATGTTGTTTCTGAGAAGGAAAAAGGGCTTGCTTGGTGATGGGACACTTTCCTAGGCCTGCGGCAGGCTGGTACTCAGGCAGCGGCTCTAAGGGAGTCCGGGGTGAGGGCAGATCTTCAGATCCGAAGCAGGAGGGGAGGACTGAATGACAGAAGCCAAGGAAACAAGGGGATGGGGGCAACAATGTGAGTCCCAGCAGAGTTGCGGACGGGCAGGGGCAGGGTGCTTCTTGGGATCAGGAGGGAAAGCTAAAATGTACACCCTTCTTCCAGTGGAGGGACGCTGGGAGGATGGGATCTGGGCAGGCCAGGGAGGGATGAGCAGAGTGACTGGGTCCCTGGGTGAGAGTGGCCACTCTCGAGGGGGTGGACCCAGGGCAGAGCAGCTGGCTCTAGATTAGGCAATGAGGACCTCAGGAAGGCCAGCCAGGGTAGGGGCTCGTGCCCAGTGGCCTCGGGTCCCCTGCTGCCATCACTGCTGCTGAGTAGACACATGTGATACCTGATTGCTTCAGCCTCCTGCCACACCAAGTTCCCTCAGGCAGCCTCCCCCTCCGCCTCTCCTCCTCCCCACAGTGACTCCTGCCCAGAGAATGTCCAGCCCAGCATAAAGGTCCCGGTGTCCGTGAGCTTCTGTCAGTCTGGAGGCCACACCGCGCACAATGAGGTCCTCTCGGGCACCCAGGATGGGGTGTGTGGGCGGGCATGGGCTGACGGCATTGTTGCTGGCCAGTCTCATTCTACCAGGTAGGAGTCTGGGGCCTTGGGAGAGGGACAGTGTGGGACACAGGCCCTAGGTCAGAGTGGCTGGGGGCATCCAGGGCCTGCAGCACAGGGTCCAGGAGAGGGGCACAGGCAGGGCCCTAGAATCTGACTTTTCTAACTGGGACTGCTCCTCATTCTTGTCTGGCCATTTCCTTTGCTCCACGGGGGCTGAGCAGGCAGGCACCCTCCCCCCCCCCCTCTCCTATGTAAATGTTCTGAGCTTGATTCTGAAGCCTAGACATGAGGAGACCGACTATTGTCAAACCCCAGGCTCCACCTCAGATCAAATGGCACAGGGCACAGCTTGGAAGTTCTAGATGGTGTGGGAGTGGGGGTAGCCCCGCTAGAAGATAGGATCTAGGTGTCTTTTTTTTTTTTATAGGAATAACAATTGCTACCATTTCCAGAACCGCCTTTTACAAGCATTTTAGATGTATTAATTAACTTGCGTTTATTTATTTTATTTTTACTGAGGTTCTGGGAGTTAAGCCCCAGGCCTCATGCATGCATGCTTGTTAAGTGATCTACTATATACTTGGCCCTTTTATATTTTTATATCATATATATATGTGTGTGTGTGTGTTAATTTTTTGACAAGGTCTTGCTTTGTAGCCCAACTAGCCTCAGCCTCCTGAGAGCTAAGACGGCAGACATGCGATTGCATGCAAGCACCACCACAACGCTCAGCTTAGAGCCTTTTCAAACGCTAGACTGTAGCCAGCCCTTTCCACACACTAGTGTTCTGAGACCTGTGTGATAGTTTGCCCTTCCCACTCTGCAGCTCAGGATCCGGAAGGCCTGAGGGGAAGGAAACCGGCTTCAGACTGCAGTTAGAAGCAGGGCATCCAGGATCCTGAGCCCAGGCTGGGCGATGTGTATCCCACGCTGAGGGGTGAAGGGACAGGCGGGGAGGGTTTGTTGTGGGGTACACCAGGGCCTTTGGAGATGAGGCTGGGGACTTTGCAGGTCACAGCAGACTGGCTGCTTGTGGACCACTCTAGCATGAATATTGGTTATGAACTGCGATGTCTCGTTCGCTGTTTTTGGACACGTGGTCCAGAGAGATGCTATTAAATGGCCTTCCTGGTGGCTGTGTGGGAAGGGCATGGCGTTCTTTGCTTCTTTGACTATATCACCCAGAGAAGGTTAGTCACCTGCTAATGTGTGGTTCTGAGGGGGCCGGGGTGGGCAGAACACAAGGTGAGAGCTTTACAGAGAGACTGAGCATAAGGCTAGGAGCCGAGCATCAGTGGGTGGAGGGCAGAGGATAGGACAAAGGTCCGGGTCTAAAGACAGCCCAAGGCAGCCAGAGTCAGATGTGGGCAGAATGGGGGCAGCAGCTGCGTGTGATGGCTGAGTGGGAGAGAGGGAGGCTGATGATAGTCATGGGGAGGAGGGTTCCATGGGCTCCCTGGGCTGGGACAGGGACAGCAGGGGTGGCTTAGGGTGCGGTGTCCTGTCACACTGGTACAGGCAGGTTCTGAAGCAACAGGTGAGTGCCCCCACATCCTGGCCCCCACCCAAGGTTTACTGGCCTGGCCAGTGCTGGGACAGGAAGCAGGCACTCTGCTGACCCACCCCTTCTGCAGTCTGGACTCTCACTAGGGAGCTGGCGACAGAGTACCAGCTATGACGGGTGCTCGCCTTCTGTAAGCGGCACCTCTGCCCTTTCCTGTCTCCGCACACCCTCCCCCTCCTCTGGTGGTACCAAACCTACGGTCTTGTGCATGCTAAGCCAACGCTCCGCCTATGCCCTCGAGCCCTGCTTTGCCTTCTAAGTTCTTCTGTTTGGTTCTAGGCCTGACCCGCGATCGTCCTGCCCCCGCCTCCTCACTCTGTCTGGTTCCTGACCTATGTGTTTCTGCCCCCCCCCCAATCTGAAGGGTGCTCCTTTGATGTCCATCATTTCAGAGTTTTACCATCCGTTTTTATCGAAGACATATGACCTCTGCCCTCAATCCCCACAGCTAGAACAATAAAACTACCCTGACCCTGTCACCCTCATTTCCTTCACAGCCGATAGCCAGTTCTTCCTTTCTCTACCTCCGAACTTGCCTGGGTTCCTCTGTGGAGACAGGGGCAGACAACTGGGGGCGGGGAGCCCCTGTTTCAATCTAGTCCTTACAGACCATTACTCTCCTCCAGGAACCTTGGCAAAGAGCATCGGGACCCTCTCAGACCCCTGTAAGGACCCCACGAGGATCACCTCTCCCAACAACCCTTGTCTCATTGGAAAGGCTGGCTCCAGCAGCCTCAGCAGCCACGGTGGATCCAGCACTTCCCAGGGAGCTTCTTCAGGATCTCTGATTTTTAAACCAGGAACAGGGTATTCCCAGAACCCCTATTCCTCTGGGTCTCAGAGCAGCGGATCTCAGCAAGGAAGCAGCGGATCTCAGCAAGGAAGCAGCGGATCTCAGTCAGGAAGCAGCAGCTCCCACTCCAGTGGCTCCCACTCGGGAAGCAGCGGCTCCCACTCAGGAAGCAGCAGCTATCAGACAGGAGGCAGCCATTACCAGACAGGAAGCAGCAGTTCTCAGACAGGAAGCAGCAGTTCCCGATGGGTAAGCAGCAGCTCTCAGTCTGGAAGCTCAGGAAGCAGCACCCGGGAGGGACCAGGAAATGGCTCTGCTCTGCCAATCGATGACAACTCTTCCCGCCAGACCTCAGGCACCTTCCAGTCTGGAGGCTCCTATACTTCCCACAGCTCCGTGGTGTCTAGCAGTATCTCCAACCAGCGGCCCTGTAGCTCCAACGTGCCCGACTCTCCCTGCAGTGGGGGTCCCGTCGTCACACACTCCGGGCCCTACATCTCCAGCTCTCACACCGTCTCGGGCGGGCAGAGGCCTGTAGTGGTAGTGGTGGAGCAACACGGCTCTGGTGGCCCTGGAGGGTTTCAAGGCATGCCCTGTAGCAACGGCGGCCCCTCGGGCAAGCCCTGTCCTCCTATCACCTCTGTCCAGAAACCCTATGGCGGCTATGAGGTGGTGGGTGGCTCTGCCAACAGTTATCTGGCCCCAGGCATGACCTACAGTGGGGGTAAAATTTACCCCGTGGGCTACTTCACCAAAGACAACCCTGTCAAGGGCTCGCCAGGGGCCCCCTCCTTTGCGGCTGGGCCCCCAGTCTCGGAGGGCAAGTACTTCTCCGGCAATCCCATCATCCCCAGCTACAGCTCTTCCAGTTCCAATGCCTACCCAGCCTCGGGCATCGTGTTCCAGCCCGTGGGCAGTGGCGGGGTCCAGCCCTGTGGTGTCGGTTCTAAGGGGCCTTGCTCCGGTTCGAGAATTCAGATCACTTCCAGCAGCTCCTCTACCTCCTTCCAGCCCTGCGGCAGCGGTGCTTCCCAGGGGCCCTGCTCCCCACCAGGCACCGGCTCCATCGGTGGGGGAAGCTCCTCCCTCTCCACCGGCAAAATTGTCCTCCAGCCCTGCGGCAGCAAGTCTAGCTCTCCCGGCTACCCCTGCCTTTCTGTTTCCTCCTCCACGCTGAACGGAGGTCTGAATGGCTCTCCTCAGTCTGTCCCCACCGTGGTGGTCAAGCCTTGTGGTCTCAACAGCCCCGGAAAGGTGCCCTGCCGTTCCATCCGGGACATTCTGGCTCAAGTGAAGCCTCTGGGGCCCCAGTTGGCAGATCCGGAAGTTTTCCTGCCACAGGGAGAGCCACTTGACAAGCCTTAAGTCACACAAGCCAGCCATCTCCCAACTGGAAGATGTTCAGGGGCCCAGTTTCCTGCCCGCCTTCCAGGAGAGCCCTGTGCCGCAGGCTCTGGTCACCCTTATTTAGCGCCGGCGATGGTGGACTCCGTCCCTTTCTCCTCTCCTGGTGCTGCCATCCCATTCCGCTGTGGTGCCCTCTCTGCCTGATCACCCACCTTAAAGCTCACTTAATTCGGATTCTTGACTGGGAAGTCCTTGAAACACTTCAAGTCAACCGTGCCTCTGCCCGTTTGCCAAATAAGGCGAGATCCAGTCCATCTCCCCGCACTTCTCAGTGACCTCTCCACCCTACCAGACCCACTCCCAACGCACCCGAGCCTCCTCTGCTCGCCATCTGAGCCCCTGTTGGGTTACCACAGATACTGTCCTGTGCGTGTGGACCCCCAGGGCATCTGCAGAGCCTGGCACAGACTCCCGGCTCTCTCGGGATCCTGGACAGGGCTCAATAAACTTTGTGAACTTTGTGCAAACTCTTTGCTTTCCTGGAGTCCTAGGTCCCTTCTCTAGTACCTGGGCAGTACACCTCCTGTGCCTCTAGAGGGCGCATGTTCCCAGTTTCTCTTCGTAATTTGGTTCAGTGTTTTCTGTCTCACGCCTCCTCCCACGGAGAAGGAAAACAATAAATACTGATTGAACTGAGACGTCAGAGTTGCCCGGTGTCCGGATTCTTGCTCTCCACGCCTCACTTCTTTCCCCTTCTCTTTTCCTCCAAAAAGCCCTCATTATTTTCTTCTCCCACCTAGGCGTCTCCTTCATTACGGAGCCTCACCTCGAAACACCGTCCTCTTTGGGAGTCCTTAGAGTCGATCTTGAGTTTCTGGGACGCTGGACCAGCCCAGGCAGATTCCTGGAGACTGAACAGGAGCCTGGGTGTTCTGAGCGCTGGGGGCGGGGAGAGGAAGACAACATCCCAGTGTGCTGCAGTGCACCAAGCCTGGTGACTCACTGGCCTAGTTAACACGGTTCCATGACAGACAGAGCCTACAGTGTCCTCTCCACCTCCTCACCTCTGAGTCTGCTGTGGCAGATGCTAGCGCAGGAAGGGCTGTGGGTATCCCAATAGGGAGGCCCTTATTCCATGTGCAAGGCTCTCAAAGCTTTTGGAAAGGGAGCTTCCTGCTGCCCCAGTGTCAAACCCATTCCCCTCCTTTTAGGAAGAAGAGAGCAGGTGCCGAATCCTCAGTGCCTGAAGCTTCAAGTCCAGGACCAGAGGCTTCCCACTGAACAGATGCGCTGGGGCGTGCCATCGGAGACAAGGCTCACTCTTCCAATAGGAATCCTTTGCCAAGGGTGCTACTTCACTCCAACAAGTCTCCATTAATCTCCTTCCTACCTCCCACTAGACCCCACCCCTTAAAAGTCCCACATCTCTCAATATCCCCACCCTGGAGACTAGAGAGGAACACCATCAAAGCGTATGCAAACCATAGCATCTACATTTAAAACTAGACAAATCACTAATGAGCTCCCATCACCCCAGTGCAACAAGGTTGAAGTCATGGCCCTTTGACTGCAGCGCTTAGATGTCTTTCTCTGCAGGGACTTGGACACCCCCCCCCTTTATTTTAGATTCATAATTTATATATGTGTGTGTTTTTCCTGTATGAATGTATATGCACCATGTGCATGCCTGGTGACCACAGACACCAGAAAAGAATATCAGATCTCATGTAACTGCTGTTAAGGGAGGTTGTTAGCCTCCATATGTGTACTGGGAACTGTAGACAGAGTTTCTGCCCCACTCAGTCCCACAGTCTTTCAGTCCCAAAGAAACACACAGAGACTTATATTAATTATTAACTGTTTGGCCTCTTAGCTCAGGTTTATTATTAACTAGCTCTTACAACTTACATCAACCCACAATTCTTGTCTATGTTTAGCTATGTGGCTTGATACTGTTTCTCACTAAGGCATTCTCATCTTGCTTCCTCTGTGTCTGGCTGGTGATTGATTCTGTGCCTTTTCTCTTCCCAGAATTCTTAGTCTGGTTGCCCCACCTATACTTCCTGCCTGGCTACTGGCCAATCAATGTTTTATTAAATTAACAAGTGACAAATCTTTACAGTGTACAAGAGCATTATCCCACAGCAGGGAACCAAAGTCTGGTCCTCTATAAAAGCAGCCATTACTCTAAACTGCTGAGCCATCTTCCCAACCCCCTCCTTCCTTCCCCCCCTCTCTCTCTCTTCTTGGTTTTTGATACAGCATTTCTCTGTGCAACAGCCCTAGCTGGAATTAGCTCTGTAGACCAGGCTGGCCTTGAACTCACAGAGATCCACCTGCCTCTGCTTCCCAAGTGCTGGGATTAAAGGTGTGCACCATCACCGCCTGGACCCCCATCTCTTATATTCTTTGGCTACATCTGACCACCTGCATTAGGCAGGATGTCACCTCCACACCAACGACACCAAAGATGTCACCATCCCAGTGCTTGGAACTTACAAATCTGTCAGGTTTCTCCGCAAAGGGAAACAGGGCTCCTGAAGCAGTTCAAGTCATCAGTCATCTGACTTTACCATGAAGGGATTATCCAGGATTATCCGGGTGGGTCCAGTATAAACACAGTGTTTAAAATGTGGGCTTGGGAGGCAGAAGAGGGAGCCAGACGACAGAGTGTGGGAAAACACTTGGAAGACGGAGAAGAGAGCCAAGAGACCAGAGGCACGGGGGGGGGGTAGGGCCTGGAAACTAAAAACAGCCAGGAGTGGAGTCTCTCTAGAGCGACTGACAGGAGTCAGTCCTTCAGATTCCTTGATTTTAACTCAGAAAGACCCGTTCTGGACTTTGTTCTAAACAATGACAACAGGGCTGGAGAGCTGGCTCAGTGGTTAAGAGCACTGGCTGCTCTTGAGAGGAAGACTTCGGTTCCCAGCACTGACATTAGGCTCATGGCAACCACCTGTAATTCCAGCTCTAGGAGTCTGACACCCTCTTCTGGCCTCTCTGGGCATTGCACACATATGCATATCCCCTCCCCCCCACAGGCACACACATGCATATACCCCCCACAGGCACACCCACGCATATCCCCCCACAGGCACACACACATGCATATCCCCCCCACAGGCACACACACACATGCATATCACCCCTCGCCACAGGCACACACATATGCATATCCTCCCTCCCCACATGCACACACATGCATATACCCCCCACAGGCACACACACATGCATATACCCCCCTACAGGCACACACACATATATACATAATTAAGAATAAAGTAAGGAGGGGCTGGAGAGATGGCTCAGTGGTTAAGAGCATTGCCTGCTCTTCCAAAGGTCCTGAGTTCAATTCCCGGCAACCACATGGTGGCTCACAACCATCTGTAAAGGGTTGGTGCCCTTTTGGCCTGCAGACATGCACACAGAATATTGTATACATAATAAATAAATAAATATTAAAAAAAAAAGAATAAAGTAAGGAATTGGATGGTGGTGGTGCACGCCTTTAATCCCAGCGGTCAGGAGGCAGAGGCAGGTGGATCTCTGTGAGTTCAAGGCCAGCCTGGTCTGCTGAGTGAGTTTCAGGACAGCCAGGGCTACAAAAGAATAGAATAATAGAATTAGGACTGGAGAGTTGGCTGCTCTTCCAGAGAATGTAGATTCTCAGCACCCACGTGGTGGTCCACAAATGTCTGTAACTTCAGTCCCAGGGGATCCAAAGCCCCCTTCCGACCTGGGAGGGCTCATAATATAGAATAACAAAATAAATAAAATTTACAAAACAGTTTTAAAACCTTTTACAAGCTTGATTACAGGGGCTTTGACAGCACATGCCTGTCATCCCAGCACTTGGGAGGCTGAGGCAGGAGGATTATATGTCTGAGGCCAGTCTCAGAGTGAGACTCTGTCTTAACTTACCCCAACTCCACTGTCCTCAAAGAAAACCAGACAAAATAGGAAACAAATAAGCAAATGAAACAAAAGACAAAATGAAAACAAAACCCACAATTTTACATTGCATTGAGAATCATCAGCTTATGGGGCTTTGTTATAGGCTCTGGGGGACAAAGCTCTTTCTCCAGGTTAAGGGCTTCACACAGGAAGAGCACCTCAGATGGGGGAACTTTTGCACCCCAGGATGTACAGCTTGTCGGCATCCAGGGGACGATGTGGGGATATATGAACAAGGGGTGCTGGAGTGAGGTTCTAGATCCCAAGAGTGAGGTTCTAGATCCCAAGAGTGAGGTTCTAGATCCTGCTGAGTGTTGCTGCTGCCGTGGGAGACGGTGAAGACACCAGCATCCTAAGGCTTGGGTAGAGACAAGCCAGGGCAGGGCTGGGAACTAGGGGTGACCTGTGGACCAGAGCACCTGAGTGAGGAAGGAGCAGGGAGTACAAGGAAAAGAACCAGGTTTGGGGAACACCCAGTTCCTCTGGGACATTCAAGTGACACCTGTTGCCACAGACCGAATCGAGAATGAGGGTGGAATGGGCAGATCTATTGTCTCCACAACCACTGACCCAGCCTGTTTCTGCTGTCCCCCACCCCACCAACGGGATAAAGCCTGCTGCCTGGAGCCCAGGGAGACTGCTGGAGCCAAGAAAGATGCAGGGCCTTGCAGGTGGGAGCCGGGCTCCCCTGGGACTGCTCCTGATCTGTCTGTATCTGCCAGGTATGGAGGGCACTGGGGTCCTTGGGAACTGGGAATAGTGAGTAGGTAAAGGCAGGAGTGTGCACATGTGGTCGGGTGTGCAGCTGAATCCCCAGGGAGGTGAGGAGCAGCAAGGGAAGGGGGTCTGGGGGTCAAAGGAATAGCTGGTACCAAATCCGATCCACTGTCTGCTTCATTTTCTCCATTTTTTCCCCTTCAGGCCTCTTTGCACGGAGCATTGGGGCACCAGAGGAGAAAATCTCCCCACATTCTGGAAAACCTTCCTTCGCCAGCCTCTTCAAGCTTGAGGCAGCGGGCTTGGGACAGCCTCAGCCCAAGCCTGACCTTGTGAATCACGAACCGCGGGTTCTTCCAAGGTTCCCTGGATTCTCACAAGATGGCGCTCTACCTGAGGTGCCCAGCCAGCCTCCCTTCTGGGGGGAGTACCCCATGGAGTTCTGGCTCTCCGAGGAGGACCCTCGGCAAGGGATGGGGGCTGCTGCCGAGGACCGCTTGGAGCGAGCGCTGCCAGAAGCGCTGCCATACCTTTCCAGAGGCAGACCTCTTCCTATGGCTTCCTCCGCATACGAAGCTTATGGACCCGAGGACTCAGAGTCTGTACAGCCTGGTTCCAGTCCGCTGAGAACCGAGGCAGAAGCCTTCGCCCAGCACCCGTTCTTGTACTTCATCCACAGATTACTGCCTGGATTTCCTTGGGGGATTCTAAGTCCCAGTGCATCTTGGGGAGCTGGAGGGGCAGGAACCGGGTGGGGAAGAAGGCCCATGCCATTCCCTTCTGGAATATGGGGTAGCAATAGTCAATTAGCAGGTCGGCACCCAGTAGTCAGTTGGGGGCCCAACGGTCCGTATCCTGCAGGCAACTGGGGGGGTAATGGCCGGTATCCTGCAGGAAGTTGGGGGGGTAATGGCCGGTATCCCGCAGGAGGCTGGGTGGGTAATGGCCGGTATCCCGCAGGCAGCTGGGGGGGTAATGGCCGGTATCCTGCAGGAAGTTGGGGAAGTAATGGCCGGTATCCTGCAGGAAGTTGGGGGGGCAATGGTTGGAATCAGCTTCCTCCAGGAGTCCGTCCTCCTGGTAGAAATCAGCTTTCTCCTGGAGTCCGACCTTCTGGTCCCAATCAGCTTCCTCCTGGAGTCCGACCTTCTGGTCCCAATCAGCTTCCTCCCGGAGTCCGACCCCCTGGCTCTTCGGGGAGCCTCCCAAACCCCAGTTTGCAGTGGGAATAGAGCTCAGCAGAAGCTCAGTCAGGCTCAGTCACATGGTTTTCCCTTCTCTCCCCGTTTTCAACGCTTCTTCTGTTGACCTATGCTGGTCGCCAATAAACGCAAGCAGTTCTTGAATCTGATGTGTCTCCGTGTCTTTGTTTCTGGGAGTAACGGCAGTGCACCTGGGGCCCCCCATTTTCTAGCTGTCCCTGTGTCTCTCTAGGGTCCCTGTAGAGCCCATCTTGTTGTCCCCATCTTTGGGGGAGAAAGATCAAAATCCAGGTACTTGAGAGGGTGGGCCCACTCCACCTTCACCCCCGTCCAGCTGGTGGAATGGCCCTGAAGAGGAAGCGTGGGAGAAGAGTTGGGAGTTCACCTGTGGCGGGAGGGAGGGAGGAGGTCCATCCAGCTGGCACCAGGCCAGGAGGGACAAAAACCAAAAACCAAAACCAAAACAAAAAACCCAACTCTTCCCATCCACAGAATGCGGGGCCTGGTGAGGTCATGTGGCCCACATCTATCTTTTTTTCCCCAGACGGTCAAGTTTCTTGGAAAGGGAGGGTGCATTGATCTCCTTCACACGCATCACTTAGGGCTTTGTGTGCAGAGAGCCGCAGACTTTGAACATCCGCTGAATAAACCTCAGCCCTGATAAAGGACGAGAGAAAAGAAAAGTCAGGCCCCGAGCCAGCAACCATGGTGGCGGCATCTGCTGCTTTGTTCTCTGGTTCACAGCTCCTTCCTCTGCTTGGGCTATTGTCTCTCCCTCCACTCTCTGGAGTTCCCAGGAGCTCAGCATCCTGGTCCAGGACGGAGTGAGGGCAGCGGGTGTGTGTGTGTGTGGGGGGTTCTACAAAGGAGAAGACAGCCATCAGTGGGGACAGACGTGACTGCATTTTCTCCACTGTGTACTTTGCCCTCCGTGGTCCAGGTTTGTGTACCCTCTGGACAGCCTGGCAGCACCCCAGATCCAGGAGGTTGGGCAACTTGTAGGAGAGAAGCAGGTGGGCCCTAGGGATGGGAGCCACCTGCCCGAGTGGGACATGTTGTCCTGGTGTCTGTGGTGAGAATTCCTTGTTGGAACATTTCCTCATAAGCTCATCTTTCCCCTATCTGACCACACCTTTCTCTTGTCGCCTCAACCCAACTCTCTTCCCTCCTGAATTCTTGATTTTTCTCAATCCTGGGGAAGACTAGGGGACTTTTTTTTTTTAAAGCTTTTCTTTTTCAACAGGTCCAAGATCATTTCAGGCTTGCAAGCTCATTTCTCGTTCTAGTTGCCTGCCTTGCTCCGGTCGCTCCTAGATGCATTTTTAAGTTATCGGTCTGTGTCACAGACTCACTATAATTGTCCCAGTGAGACAAAGACTTTATCTGTTCGCTGTTGCACCTCCAGGACAGTGTCTGAGCCAGAGCAAGCACTCAACAAACATCGAATGAGTCAGCAACTCCTCTGTCTGTCTATCTGTCTGTCCATCCATCCATCCATCCATCCATCCATCCATCTCATCCATCCATCCATCCATCCATCCATCTGTCCATCCATCCATCCCGTCCATCCATCCATCCATCCATTGTCTCTCCATCCATCCATCCATCCATCCATCCATCGTCTGTCCATCCAGCTATGCACCTATCCATTCTCACGCACTTGCAGGCAACACTGTACCAAGTGTGGTCTCCAAAGGCCCGTGTATTACAGACTTGGTTTCCATCTGAAAGACCCCCACCCAGCTTGCTAAACAACTTAGCACCGGTAACGCCATTTTGCAAGGCTTGTACTGAATGTTCAGGGTTTGAACAAAGGGCAGCTTAGAAGCTGCCAACACCAGATAGAGACACCTGTGGCTGGGCCGGGGGAGAGATGGCCAATACTGAGAATGTGGCTAGTCTCCTAGCCCGAGCAGGGAGGAACGACGAATGCCCTGTCTGCCATAGATAAGAACCAAGGCAGTATCTGAATTCTCGGGAACTAGGGACCTTGTCCCCGGCCGAACTCGGCCACATCCTAACTGACCAATGGAAACCCTGTAACTAAGCTTCTCGCTTCTGTACCCGCGCTTTTCGCTCCCCAACCCTATATAAACCCACTACCCCCGACCTGAAGGCGTGCAAGTCCTCGGAGAGACTTTGTCGCCCCAGGTACCTGTGTATCTGAATAAACCTCTTGCTGTTTGCATCCGTACGAGTGGTCTCGCTGTTCCTTGGGAAGGGTCTCCTCAGAGGGAAGACACTCTTGGAGGGTCTTTCACATCCTGGCGCCCTTAGGCTGTAGTGGAAGCATTAAGAGCTGGGTTTAGCAGGGAGGACATCAGGTCATTGGGAGGGCTGCTGTTAAGATCAGGGGACTATGTCCTCTTTTCTCCTTGTTCCCTGGTTTTCCATGAGGTTTGGTTCAGAAGCGTGCTCCCTGATGGCTGCCCCAGACAACTACAGACCCCAAGACAACAGGGATGACCTTCAAAACTGTGGGCTCAAACAAAGCTTTTCTCTGTAAGTTCTCTCAGAAGTGCTACGGTAGCTAACACCCAAGTCTCCACAGGGCCTCATCGGAACTGCTGCCGTGTCCTTCCCTGAATCTGTTCTTGGCTCTCGCAATGTTTCCTCACTTCACCCTCGTCATTATCTGTGATGAGTGTGTTTTATGATTCGTCTTCACCAACAGAGAAGCAGAGACAGAGTTGTGAAGCAACTCACACAGGTCATGGATGACAGAGGCAGTGACTTCAGCCTCCTCCTCCTCACCCATCCAGGGAGTGTTCAGATACGGATGCAATTAGCAGAAATAACAACTAACTTTATTATGTGTGCCAGATCATGGTCAGGGTGTTTGCACACACATCCTTCCACCTGATCTCCCCCAGAAATTTCCTCAGCAAGGCGATGCCCGGACCCTTGTACAGGGGAGGTATGGAGGCCCGAACAGCGTGGGCCGAGGGCTTGCATGCAGGACAGGCAACACTGAGGGAAGGGGGTGAAGCTCACCTTAGCAAGGATGGCTGAAAACTCCTAGAATCTGAGACGCCAGTGGCAGAGGGCTCTGAGTAGCTGTGGTCAATCACATCAGAGTGGTCTTTAAAATTTTTATTTTTATGTCTATGAGTGTTTTACCTTCAAAAATGTATGTGCACCATAAGTGTGTGGTACCCAATGAGGTCAGAAGAGGGCGTGGATCCCCTGGAGGTGGAGTTACAGGCAGCTTATTTGGCTTATACTTCCACGTCACAATCTGTCACTGTACTGAATGGTTTTATGTCAGCTAGACTCACAAGCTAGAGTCACCAGAGAGGAAGGAGCCTCACCTGAGGCAACGCCTCCATGAGAGCCAGCTGTAAGGCATCTTCTCATTTAGTGATCAATGAGGCCGGGCCCATGGTGGGTGGTGCCATCCCTGTGGGCTGAGCAAGCAAGTCAGTGAGCAGCTCCCCTCCATGCCCCTGCACCAGCTCCTGCCTCCGGGTTCCAGCCCTGCTTGAGCTCCGTCCCGACTTCCTTCGGTAACGAACGGCAAGGCTGAATTGTGAGTCTGATGTACACTTCTCTCCCCAGCTTGCTTGTTGGGCAGGGCTCTGTTGTAGCAACAGAAAAACCCAAACTAAGACAGTCACGGAGGAAAAGCAGGGCAGGAACTGAAGCTGAGACCATGGAAGAGGGCTGCCCACTGGCTTGCTCTCCCTGGCTCACTAGGTTCATTTCTTACACAACCCAGGACCACCTGGTCAGGACTGGCACCCGCCACAATATGGCCACAATGGGCTGGGCCTTCCCACGTCAATCATTAATCAATAAAATACCCCCCATAGACTTGCCTGCCGGCCAATCTGTGAATACACCCAAATTCTCTGAGTTGTATACGTTAAATGGGACCTGAAGCTCTTGTTACCCACCCATCCACCATCCTGCCCACCATCCTGAACCCAACAGGCCTTCATGACCCAGACGGTACCCTGCACCTGACAAACGCTCCCATGAGAAAACACACGTTCCTGCTGTCTTCACAAGTTCCTGGAAAGCAAAAGGAGAATGCCAGCCAGCAGATGGAAGTGGGCAGAGGTACCCTCCCAGCTGAGGAAGAGGAACAGACGTAGGTGCTGGTCTACAGATAGGCAACACCAGAACCAGACCACTGGCCCTCCACCGACATGAGGGATGAGTGGAAACAGCCTGGCTGGGCTAGTGAGTCTCGTCACCTCTGTGCCAGTGCCTTCCCAGGTCTCAGCGTTAAACGTGCGTGGTGACTGGGCTCTGTGGCCTGGGCCTGGCTGTCTGTAAGCGGGAAATCTCTAGACAATCCTAACGCTGTTAGAGAATTGCCTTAGCCTTGGAACACTCAGTTCCCAGTACACTGAGGGTGGAGGGAGTTACTGTCACCCCAGTGAGACTGTCTGACCCTGAAGTTACTGTCACCCCAGTAAGATCACACAAAGCTTTATCATCTGTTAGCACAGTGTTTTCCATGTTTCATACCTTATTCCTTTCTTGTTAGATTTATCATGATTATTGAGTGAGGGTCTTGCTATGTAGACCATCCAGGCTGGCCTTGAACATGTGATGGTCCACTGGTCTCTGTCTTTCCCATGCTATGATTAAAGACCTGCACCACCATGCCAGGTTAGAAGAGAATTCTTCTTTTTAGGTACACAGATTTCACAGAGGTTTTTAAAAACTTGCAGCCTGCTGTCTTCTGCTCATATAAAGTATTTTAGAGTCTCCCTTGGGCCGTCAAGATGACACATGGGGTAAGGGCTCTTGCCGTTGTAACAGATGTGACCTAAGTTCAGTTCCCAGGACCCTCGTGGTGGAGGGAGGGAACTGACTCCTGAAAGTGGTGTATACATGTGTGTCAGTGTACCACGCGCCTGCAGGGACCTGTGGAGGCCAGAGGAGGACACGAGATCAGCGAGGGTCCCCCGATGTAGGTGCCGCAACTGACCTGGGGTCCTCGCATTGGGGTCCTCCCGTTGGGGTCTTCGCATTACCTGTTCTCAACTGCCGAGCTGTCTTCTGACCCCACATTTACTATTTCAGACGATTTCTTGGAATGGTGAAGGGGCTGGGAGGGATAAGTATGGGTGACCGAGGAGGTAGATCGGGGTGCTCTCAGGGGGAAGCTTCAGTAGGGAAAATGTACTATGTGCACTCAGGACAGCTGCGGTGCCTGAAGCTTGCCAGGGGCCGACTCCAGCGCCATGGGAGGAAGTGACTCCTCAGATGTTTCTGTGGGGCTCAACCTGGGGCGTGCAGGAGGGAGGTGCCTCTGTGTAATTATTAAATTTGTTTCCTGTTTGTGCCCTTCTTTCTCACACGGGGAGCCCCGTGACTCCTGCCTGGAGCTTAGGCAGCCTCCTAATTTTCTCTCAGGGACAGGCTCCGTCACCGCCAGTCCTCCCAGCCGGCCTTCACACCCTGTTAGGGACTAGCTGGCTGCAGACCCGGAGCTCACACAGAGGGTCAGTCCTGGGCAGCCACTGTCTGGACCGATTTTGCGCCTTATCATCACCTTGGGCAAGCATGGCCGTCAGGAATGGCATTCAAAATGTTTGAGTCAAAGAATCAGTCTATAAACTGCAGGTCCCTGCCCGCTGACCCGCCTGCTGACCTACCCAGTGACTTGGCCTTAAAGCCGGGTCACTCTGCACCCTGCTCCGGTCACCTGCCCACCTCTTCCTCTGTCTAATCAATGGTCCATCCACCCACTAGATTCTAGTTCACAAAGTCTGGGGAGCCTTGGGGGGGGATGGGAAAGGGGGACCAGAGGAAAACTAAAGAATCTGAATTGTCCCTGGTGTTTTAAAAAAATATTAGCGCGGGGAGGATGGCTTATTGGTAAACTGCTTGCTTCACAGGGGTGAGCTTGATCTCCAGCATACGCATTAAAAACTGGGTGTTGGGGCTGCAGACGGCTCAGCAGGTAGGAGCACTGGTTGTTCTTGCAAAGGACCCGGATTGGGTTTCCAGTACCCACGTGACAGCTCACAGCAATCTTTAACTCTAGTTCCAGGAGATCCAGTGTCCTCTTTGGGCCTCCATGGGCACCAGGCATGCACATGTCGCACATATATGCATGCATTCATATATGTAAAATAAAAATAATATATATATTTTTAAATTGACTGTAATGGAGAGTGATTTTTGCAAACCCCAGCCCTGGGGACCCTGGGGTCCTCGGGGCTCACTGGCTGGCCATCTTGCCCCAGATCCCAATGAGAGATGCTGTCTCGGAATACGAGGTGGATGAGGAGTGCTTCAGGAGGAACCACGTCTGAGGTTGCCCTCTGCCTTCAGGCTCGTGTGCCTCTGCGTACACAGTCAAGTATTAACTTAAAATCTCCTTGTTAACAATTCAAGAGTACCTACTAATTCAGCAAGAGCAGGGGTCTATGTCTGCAGCTGCTGGACAGACTGGAGAGACCCCAGGGAAGAGCAGGTAATAAAAGCGTCTAGACCATAGGCTGGCCCTGCCCTCCTCACTCTATTCAGAGGCTTGAAGGTGGGGAGGGACCAGACGGGCCAAGGGCACCTGGCATCTCACACAGAGCAGACCCCACCTGTCTTTTCAACCCCTAACTTTGTTCTTTCTCAAGAGCCATGCAGAGTGGTTTGCCATGAGACCAGAACAACCAAACAGACAAACCCATGCATCCGCAGGTGACTCACAGGTGAGTGTCCTGACCCCTGGCCACCTCCCCACGCTCATGCTACCTTTCTCATGACTTTGAATAATTACAGCTCTGGTAATGGAACTAATGGGCCAGGCATAAGCTCTCTCCACCTCAGTTTCCTTATCCGTGAAATGGGGACAGTCAGAGCTCCCACGTAATAGGGCTTTCGGGAGGAAGCCACCCGACATTAACACTTTAGAGGCTCAGCACGGGGTTGCACGGGCTTTAGATGTTAAATCAAGGCTCGTGTAAATGATCCTGTGCCCTTCTGCCCCAAGTATTCCCCTCTCTGACTTTGACTTCATGGTCATCATTCGGAGGGTCTGATTGGTAGCTTTCCTAGGTCGCTTGCACCCCGGATAAGGGCAAGAACATTTTACCTTGGTAGCTAAGTGGCCAGGCACTGGAGACCTAGCAATAATCCTGAGTTTCGACTCAGTTTCTTTTCTGGCCGTGGAGGTGAGAGTCTCGGGACGATGTTGCCGCTCTGCCGTAGGCTTGCGGTGTAGCCCTGTGGCTTCAGAAGGCAAGACCACGTGTGATGTGTAAGGGACCAAGCCTGAGGCAGCAGAGCCCTGAACAGGCGGGCCATGGCACGGGCGCACTTCAGCCCTTGGTGGGCGGCAGGTGGGACATAATACTCCCGTCTTGGCAGGGATGAAATGATGAGTCGCGGGACTCGCTTAGCGGAGCTGCTGTTCCAGCCATGGCCAAGGCTATAATCATTAATTTTCCCCATTGCCAAGGCTATAATCATTAATTTCCCCCATGGCTATTCGGTAAGAGCAGGTTTGGTGACCTGCGCTTTAAAAAAGCGCCTGTCATCCCGGGACCTGCCACTAGAGGGCAGGCTCTGCCCGCCGAAGGCGGCGCCGTGGGCTGACACTATGGGGGTATCCAGAGCCCAGGCATGTGTTTCAAAATACCAGCCGTTGGTCTCCCCGTTTGCCCATTCTTTCCCTCATAATCCGTGGTGTCTCGCGGACACAGCTTCTTTCCTATAACTTAGTCACAATGAAGCCTAGCTCGCCCCCCCCCGTCCCTTTCCCCCAAGAAAATCCAATGCTTTTACTCTTTGAAGGTAAAATAGCCGTTCAGACTTCTCCTTTAGGCCAAAGAGGAATACATGACTCACTTTTCACTCCTGCAGACTTTGTTTCTGTTTGTTTGGAGACAGTCTTACTAGGTAGCTGAGGCTGGCCCCCCCCCCCCCCCCCCCCCGACCTCTGCAGTACTGGATAGCAAGTGTGCACCACCTTGCCTGGCTTTCTCCAGATCTGTGGGCTCCGGGCCTCATCTGATTTCCCAGGGCTACTCTGGTGAAGGATGGTTAGAAGGAGCTCGGCCTATGGCAGCATCCACCACAGCCTGCAGCCCAGCACCGTGGGGGCGGAGCCTCTGGGATTCCGGGCTGAGCCTAGCAAGGGCCCCCAGCAAGAGCCAGCGCTGGCCTCCAAAGCCCCTGCCGCTGCGGTGGGACCCACGGCTCATTCATGTCCTTTGCTGTCTTGCTTTCCTCTCCTCTGTCACTTCCTGCAGTCTGTCCTTCTGGACAGAATATTGTATTGCCTCAACCATGTGAGTCCCAGGGATCAAATTCAGGTCATCAGGCTTGTCAGCAAGTGCCTTCACCCACTGAGTCATCTTGCCAGCGCCTTAACTAATTAAGTTTTGTTTTGAAATCAAGTCTTGGTTTATTAACATACTGGATGTCTGGAGCATTTTTCTAATAATGTTAGTACAGGCTTTAGCTTTTTCCACTTGAATACTCTTGTTTGAATGGGAAGTCTTAAATATTTATTTATTTTGGGTGTGTGTGTATGTGTGTGCGTGTGTGTGTATGTGTGTGTGCATGTGTGTGTGTGTAGGTCACAGGACACTAGGAAGAGGCTGGTTTTCTCCTTCTATCATGTGGGTTCTGGGGATCAAACTGGAGTTCTGAGGCTTGGCAGCCAGCTCCTCTGCCTGCTGAGCCACCTTCCATACCCACCTGAGAAATGTTTATGTCATCCTCAGTTTATGAGTATGAAAAATAGGCATTCAAACCAAACACATAGACAGTAATTTACAAATTTATAGAAGGTATGCATAGAAATCAAACATTGATAGTAACAAGTTTATCTTAAAAGATCTGTTTGGTGTATGTAATTTTACTCCTTATTTAGTTATTTAGAATAGAGCAGATTGCATGTTGGCTAGATGGATTCGATAGCTTGTCTAACCTAATGCCGACTGGAGATGGACTAATTTTATAATTACGCGCTGAGGAATGACAAGGAAATA
The DNA here is from genome assembly GCA_902806775.1 of Microtus agrestis. Taxonomy (NCBI): domain Eukaryota; kingdom Metazoa; phylum Chordata; class Mammalia; order Rodentia; family Cricetidae; genus Microtus; species Microtus agrestis. The sequence continues at coordinate 145,834 of CADCXT010006930.1, forward strand.
TTTTTTTTTAAAGATTTATTTATTATGTACACAGTGTTCAGCCTCCATGTATGCCTGCAAGCCAGAAGAGGGCACCAGGTCTCATTACCGATGGTTGTGAGCCACCATGTGGTTGCTGGGAATTGAACTCAGGACCTTTGGAAGAGCAGGCAATGCTCTTAACCTCAGAGCCATCTCTCCAGCCCCAGTTCTTAAATATTTATTTATTTATTTATTATGTATACAATATTCTGTCTGTGTGTATGCCTGCAGGCCAGAAGAGGGCACCAGACCCCATTACAGATGGTTGTGAGCCACCTTGTGGTTGCTGGGAATTGAACTCAGGACATTTGGAAGAGCAGGCAGTGCTCTTAACCTCTGAGCCATCTCTCCAGCCCCTACCTGGTTAAGTTTTCGAAACATGTTTTATTTATTTATTTTTTAAAGTTTTACATTTTAATTTTGTCTGTGCAAACAGGTGCATGCAGGCGCTGCTGATGGCCACAAGAGGGCACCAGTGAGCTCAGGTGTGAACCTTGTGTGTTCCTGCCAAGGCTGCACTGGGGTGTCAGCATGAAGCACAGGCTAGAAGCACCCTAGATTCGTTAGGTCTTCGATTTTGAATTTATTTGGGGGAATTTTTCATTCTGAAACCTTTTATTGTTGAAAATGTTCATGACTCCCGCGTTCCACGGTTTGAAAACCTTGGAGCTCAGAATCTTCGCAGCTGGTGAAGGCATGGCGCACTCTTCCCACTAGGTGGCGCTGTCGGATCGTTCAACGCATGAGAGACCGCGCCACCTCAATCCCTGCCAAAGCATTGAACATGTCCTTTCTCTGTATTTACTGTATTCTCTTCCAATGAGTCCATACACACACACAGACACACATTATATTTATTAGCACATGTGGCTTTCTGGGTCAGCTCTAAAATAAATTTTGCTATGGAAAAGCTTTGAACTTGCCCGCATTTAGGAAAAACTGTACTGTAGAGGTTCAGCAATAGTTAACATACTCCAGTCTTGAAACAAATTTTCACATTGTTTTATCATATCACTCATTTGAAGAGCTATAGCATTGCCTGAGTGTGGTGGCGCCTGCCTTTACTCCCAGAACCCGGGAGGCAGAGGCAGACTGTGAGTTTGAATCCAGCCTGGTCTACAGAGTGAGTTCCAGGACAACCAGGGCTGTACAGAGACTCTTGTCTTTAAAAAAAAATGGGGGTGGGGGAGTCGCATAGGATGGATCAGTAATCCCCTGTGCTTAGCAAAACCACACTATCTTAGGAAAGTTCTGAAACACACGGTATTTTAGTAGATGTTTGTTCTGGGGATCCCTCAGTCTCTAACGAGGGGAGGGGATACTCTTCCTTTTTCTGCTGTCCAGTTTCCTGATTAACATGTGATGGTCATGTCTGAACTCTCTCCAGATAATGACCAATATCTCCACCCTGTATCCCCCATGATTAGGACGGAGCCTGAAACCTTGTACCCACACCTTGCAGTGTTCTCCCTGTTGTCCACACAATCAATGATCTCCCTGTGCTCCACACACGCAGTGATCTCCCTGTGGGTCCCCACCAGCATCTCTATCTCTCTCTGAGTAATGATGACATGAACTTCCCCTGCGGAAGGTCAGAGAGGGGAGCTGAAACAGCCTGGATTGCAGGTTTTTTCAAGAGATTGCAATGGGCACCCCATGTATGAGGTATGGACTTCGAGTACAGCAGATGTGGAGACTCAAGTCATATAAACCATTAAATGCATTCTGCCCTTGGTAAGCATACCACGTGGCAAGCACGCCACACACGTCCCTCTCTTTGGTATCAACCTCCTTCCTGCACTGCCTTGACCATTGGCAGTCACAGATTCTGTCTGGAATGTCGCTCATCTGAAGGGTATGCCGTACTGGCAGGAGACGTCGGTCGCTGTCAGGACACCTGCCTTCTGGAGCAGCCTCAGTTGGGGTGTCTGCTCCTCATGCTTCCCTCAGGTCTTAGTAGGGCACCGACGGCAGTGCTGATGTAAGGCTTCTGGAGTTTGGAGGCTCGTCTGTGTTTCCTCATCTTTAAAGACTGATCTGCCTCTGGCAGAGCCTAGAAACACAGCCAAGAGTTGGCTCGGTGGTTAAGAGCACTTACTGCTCTTCCAGAAGACCTAGATTTGGCTTGCAGCCCCTGTCATGCCCCTCAAAAACACCTATAATTACAGCTGCAAGGGATATAGCACCTTCTTCTGGCCGACACAGGCACCTGCAGTCATATGCACACACCTTTCAGACACAAAATAAATATAAAATCCAAAAACAAAAGCAAGTTAGTTTCATGAGTAATTTTAAAAATACAGTTAGTAGGAGACGCGTCGTCTGTGTGCACAGAGCTCCGGGAACTCGGGCCTCAGCCATTAGAGACTCTCAAATCTCAAGAGCAGCTGTCTTTCTGTTGGACTCTGGCCAAGCCTGAGGGGACACAATACACCTAGTCCTGGGCACAGAGCACGGCTGATCCCATTAGCAGAAGGCTCATGGAGTCCTGGGTATCTGGAAGAGTGCTGGGAATCAGGAGAGAACCAGACAGCACCATGGAAAAGACAGGGCTCTGAAAACGAGGCCATGGTTTGAAACCTGTGGACGGCATTGTGCTCAGCTCTGGACAGGAGGATTCGTGTCAGCAGAGACACCTACCGTGCGCGGACAGGAAGCCAGCCGAGAGGCTCACGGCTCCTGCGCTCCAGATGCGAAACCGAGAGGCTCACAGCTACCAAGAAGTGTTTCTGATACATTTGTAAATTTCCAAGAATGTGGGAATGTCCAGACCCCACTTCCGAAGGGAAGAGTCAGTCTTCATGGGTGGTGGAAAACTTCCTGGTTGAGTTTTTGAAACATGTTTTATTTATTTCTTTTTTAAGGTTTTACATTTTAATTTTGGGAATATCTTTGCACACAGTTGCATGCAGTTGCTGCTGATGGCCACAAGAGGGCACCAGATTCCCCGTGATCCTGAGCTGCTGCTCTATGTGGTCGTGAGTTTCCCATGTGGGTGCTGAGAATTGATTGAACTTGACTCCTCTGCAAGAGCAGCAAGTGTCTTTACCACTGAGCCATCTCTCCAGCCTTGATTGTTTTTTAAATTTAGTGGAGTTCTTTAGTGTCTTAATGTATATTAATTCCTAAAAAGAGTCCTACAGTCTCACTCAGAAGCTGCAACATGCATGCACCAGGCCATCTATACAGCCAGCACGGTTCAAAGCCCCTGCGTTGTTTTTCTCTTTAAGTATGTATTTATTTTTATGTGCACAAGTGTTTGCCTGCATGTGTATGTCTGCACACCACATGTGTACCCAGTCTGTTCACGGAACCCAGAAGAGCATGTAGATCCTCTGGAAGTGGAGTTACAGATGGTTGTGAACCTCAGTGTGGATGCTGGGACCCGAAACTGGGTCCTTCCCAAATGCAGAGTGCTGCCCTTATCTCCTGAGACATTCTCTCCAGCCTCAGTGTTCTGTTTTATCCCTTAACAGTGTGTATCTACGAAGCAGCGTTTAGCGCCCTGGCATAGAGGTTGCTCATGTGTAGTAAACAGGAAGGGATTACAGAGAGGACCATAGGAAGGAGCAGGTGCAGAGCCTCGGGCAGTGTCTACAGAGCAATGCACGTCCCCATGTTCACCTGTTCTGATGTTCGGATCACGGGTCTATGAACCTGTCACTGGGTTTCCAGGCACTTTTCCCAGCGAGTAGCTCTAATCTCCAATCAAAGTCTTACATTCTTCTTGTTTATTTATTTTTATTCAAAAACTGTTTATAGTCAGGTGCAGTGTTGAATGTCCTTTAATCCCACTATACACGGATTCTAATTGGTCTTAATAATAAAAACCTGGAGTTAACGATCAGGCGTGAAAGCAGAAAGATCAGAGAAGAAGAGTGTTTGGCCACTAGTTCATACCTCTGCTTCAGACCAAAGAACGATCCTGTTCCTCCAAATTCTCAGACTGAACCCTGAGCTCCTGTCTGCTCCCCACCTTATATTCCCCTCTCCTCTTTAGATCTCATTCTATCTAGGTAAACAATCTCCCAGGTGATGGTGTTCATTTCTGGTGTTTGTTTTAGGTACATGGTCCGCACATGGCCATCCAAGTACCCTGGAGGGTCTGGAGATCGCATACCTGTGTAATTCTTCATATGGGATGGTCGGAAAGAAGCCTCAGACACATATGGTATCCAGTGACTTACAATTAAAGAGAAGGAAACCTCTTCAATTAAAATGTGACCCCTTGAGCATTTCCAAGGCTGCTGGTCCTGCAGTGCCCAGGGGTTTCCTCCCAACACTAAACAGCTCACATTATTTTTTTTCCTTCCACGTTAAGCTCTTCAAGTACTTCATACTGCAAAGACCCATTTTCCTCTGTGTGTGTTCACACTGTGATAGAAGAAGCTATCCTGGGAGATTTACTGCAGTTGGGAAGGTGTTTCCTCAAGTTCTTAGCCAGATTGTCACCTGGCTGTTTGCCATGCCACCAATCCCAGTGACGAATGTTTTCATACTTGGCTTGGAGATCACACCTTCCTAATATTCCCGAGGCGGGTTGGAATCCTCCCCAGCTGGGCTGCGGAGCAGGACGCACGAGGGTCTCACAGACCGCTGCTGGGACTCAGCCCTTGATTATTTTATCCAGCATAGAGGTGGTTAGTGCTAACTGTCTACTCCGCAGGGTCTAAACTCACCTAGAGATAACCCCCGGACACAACTGTGAGGGACTGCCTGAGACGGTAAGACCCTGAGAATGTAAGGATTATCTTTCTATTTTTATGTGTATGGATACTATGGAAACTTTGTGTCGGTGGGGGCCAGCAGGGGACCCCGGATGTCCTGGAACTGGAGTCACATATGTTTGTGAGCTTCCTGGGAATAAAACCTGGGTCCTGTGGGACAATAGCCTGCTGAGCTGTCTCTCTAGCCTCTCACCAAATTTTCTTAATTCTGTGTTTCCAAACCTTGCTTTCCATCGTTATCAGCGGCGCTCATCACGAGGCGCCCGTGCCTCTCCACCTGTTGCCTCTCAGCTCTGAGTCTGTCTTATCACAGCCCTGTCCTTTGCAGCCAGCGCAGTTTTACGTTTTGCCAGCAGAGGACGCAGGAAGTACGCGGCCCGAGGAAAACGCTGGCTGCTGGGGTCTGCAGGCTTCCTGGTGGCTGCAGTCGGGGGGGTCAGCGAAGCAACACTCAAGGGTCTCCGTCCCAGCTGCGTGCTAAGGACACGCCTTTCCTCCACGCCCTGGCCTCGGCTCCTCTCCCGTCCAGACTGTTACCCCAGGACAGAAGGGATGTCGTCTGTCAGCCAGAGCCTCATCCCTCATTTCTTACTAAGCGACAATCTCTGTCAAATGATCCCCGCTCAAGTTACAGGTTAACTCCAGTCTTCTGGCTGTACCTTGACTCCTTGGCGGACATCTTTTTGTTTGATTGGCTTTTGGATTTGGGGTTTGTTTGTTTTTATTTATTTATTTCTCTTAATGTGTGTGAATGCTATGTCTGCTTGTATGTATGAAAATCACGCGTGTGCCTGGTGTCCACGGACGGCAGAAGAGGTCGTCATATCCCCTGGAACTGGAGTTAGTGACAGTGTGAGCCACCTTGTGGGTGCTGGGAGCCAAACGTTTGCCCGTCCTCTGGAAGAGCAGCCAGTGCTCTTAACCGCTGAGCCATCTCTCAAGTCTCAGATTATTTTAGAAATCGTATGTGTGTGTGTGTGTGTGTGTGTGTGTGCGTGTGTGTGCATGTGTGTGAGTGTGTGCGTGTGTGTGTGGTCATAGGACACTAGGAAGAGGCTGGTTTTCTCCTTCCATCATGTGGGTTCTGGGGATCAAACTGGAGTTCTGAGGCTTGGCAGCCAGCTCCTCTGCCTGCTGAGCCACCTTCCATACCCACCTGAGAAATGTTTATGTCATCCTCGGTTTATGAGTATGAAAAATAGGCATTCAAACCAAACACATAGACAGTAATTTACAAATTTATAGAAGGTATGAATAGAAATCAAACATTCATAGTAACAAGTTTATCTTAAAAGACTTGTTTGGTACATGTAATTTTACTCCTTATTTACTTATTTAGACTAGAGCAGATTGCACGTTGGCTAGATGGATTCAGTAGCTTGTCTAACCTAATGCCGACTCGAGGTGGACTAATTTGATAATTATGTTCTGAGGAATGACAAGGAAATATTAAGTGTTTGCTTTCCATCATCAAACCGTCATGATCTGTAAGAGCAGAAACAGTGTATAGAGAGAGAGCAAACAGTGCGGTTCGTCACGTTGAAGAGTCTGCAACCTGAGCATCGGTCTTTCAGGCAGCGTTTGTTGGTCTTTCTGACAGTGAGCTCAGGTGTGAACGTTGTGTGTTCCTGCCAAGGCTGCATTGGGGTGCCAGCATGCAGCAGCACAGGCTAGAAGCACCCTAGATTCTTTAGGTCTTCGATTTTGAATTTATTGGGGGGAATTTTTCATTCTGAAATCTTTTATTGTTGAAAATGTTCACGACGCCCACGTTCACGGTTTGAAAACCTTGGAGCCCAGAATCTTCGCAGCTGGCGAAGGCATGGCGCACTCTTCCCACCAGGTGGCGCTGTCGCATCGTTCAACGCCTGAGAGACCGGACCACCTCCATTCCTGCTAGAGCATTGAACATCTCCTTTCTCTGTATTCTCTTCCAATGAGTCCACACACACACACACACACACACACACACACACACACACACACACACACACACACACACACACTATATTTATTAGCACACATGGCTATCTGGGACAGCTCTAAAATAAATTTTGCAATGGAAAAGCTTTGAACTACAGTTAGGAAAATGTATAGGTTCAGCAATAGTTAACATACTCCAGTCTTGAAACAAATTTTCATTGTTTTATCTTATCACTTTTAAAGAGTTACAGGATTGCCTGAGTGTGGTGGCGCCTGCCTTTAATCCAAGCACCTGGAGGCAGAGGCAAACTGTGAGTTTGAGGCCAGCCTGGTCTACAGAGTGAGTTCCAGGAAAACCAGGGCTGTACGGAGACTCTTGTCTTTAAAAAAAATGGGGGTGGGGGGCTGGAGAGATGGCTCAGTGGTTAAGAGCATTGCCTGCTCTTCCAGAGGTCCTGAGTTCAATTCCCAGCAACCACATGGTGACTCACAACCATCTGTAATGAGGTCTGGTGCCCTCTTCTGGACTGCAGACATATACACAGACGGAATATTGTATGCGTAATAAATAAATAAAATATTAAAAAAATGGGGGTGGGGGAGTCGCATAGGATGGATCAGTAATGCCCTGTGCTTAGAAATCCACACTATCTTAGGAAAGTTCTCTAACACACCAAATTTTAGTTGGTATTTGTTCTGGGGATCCCTCAGTCTCTAACAGGGGAGGGGGTACTCCTTCTTTTTCTGCTGTCCAGTTTCCTGATTAACATGTGATGGTAATGTCTGAATTCTCTCCAAATAATGAAAAATCTCTCCACCCTGTGTCCCATGGTTGGGACAGAGCCTGAAGCCTTGTTAACACACCATGGAGTGATCTCCCTGTGGTCCACACACAAAGTGATCTCTGTGGTCCACACACACAGTGATCTCCCTGTGGTTCACACACTCAGTGATCTCCCTGTGGTCCACACACGCAGTGATCTCCCTGTGGTCCACACATGCAGTGATCTCCCTGTGGTCCACACCATGCATCTCTCTCTCTCTCTGAGTAATGATGACATGAACTTCCCCTGCGGAAGTGCAGAGAGGGGAGCTGAAACAGCCTGGATTGCAGGTTTTTACAAGGGATAGCAATGGGCACCCCATGTATGAGGTATGGACTCTGAGTACAGCAGATTTGGAGACGCAAGTCATATAAACCATTAATAAAATGCATTCTGCCCTTGGTAAGCATACCACGTGGCTACCTTGCCACCCACACCTCCATTCGGGATCAACCTCATTCCTGCACTGCCTTGATCATTGGCAGTCACAGATTCTGTCTGGAATGTCGCTCATCTGAAGGGTATGCCGTACTGGCAGGAGACGTCGGTCGCTGTCAGGACCTGCCTTCTGGAGCAGCCTCAGTTGGGGTGTCTGCTCCTCATGCTTCCCTCAGGTCTTAGTAGGGCACCGACGGCAGTGCTGATGTAACGCTTCTGGAGTTTGGAGGCTCGTCTGGGTTTCCTCATCTTTAAAGATGGATCTGCCTCTGGCAGAGCCTAGAAACACAGCCAAGAGTTGGCTCGGTGGTTAAGAGCACTTACTGCTCTTCCAGAAGACCTAGATTTGGCTTGCAGCCCCTGTCATGCCCCTCAAAAACACCTATAATTACAGCTGCAAGGGATATAGCACCTTCTTCTGGCCGACACAGGCACCTGCAGTCATATGCACACACCTTTCAGACACATAAATATAAAATCCAAAAACAAAAGCAAGTTAGTTTCATGAGTAATTTTAAAAATACAGTTAGTAGGAGACGCGTCGTCTGTGTGCACAGAGCTCCGGGAACTCGGGCCTCAGCCATTAGAGACTCTCAAATCTCAAGAGCAGCTGTCTTTCTGTTGGACTCTGGCCAAGCCTGAGGGGACACAATACACCTAGTCCTGGGCACAGAGCACGGCTGATCCCATTAGCAGAAGGCTCATGGAGTCCTGGGTATCTGGAAGAGTGCTGGGAATCAGGAGAGGACCAGACAGCACCATGGAAAAGACAGGGCTCTGAAAACGAGGCCATGGTTTGAAACCTGTGGACGGCATTGTGCTCAGCTCTGGACAGGAGGATTCGTGTCAACAGAGACACCTACCGTGCGCGGACAGGAAGCCGAGAGGCTCACGGCTCCTGCGCTCCAGATGCGAAACCGAGAGGCTCACAGCTACCAAGAAGTGTTTCTGATACATTTGTAAATTTCCAAGAATGTGGGAATGTCCAGACCCCACTTCCGAAGGGAAGAGTCAGTCTTCATGGGTGGTGGAAAACTTCCTGGTTGAGTTTTTGAAACATGTTTTATTTATTTCTTTTTTAAGGTTTTACATTTTAATTTTGGGAATATCTTTGCACACAGTTGCATGCAGTTGCTGCTGATGGCCACAAGAGGGCACCAGATTCCCCGTGATCCTGAGCTGCTGCTCTATGTGGTCGTGAGTTTCCCATGTGGGTGCTGAGAATTGATTGAACTTGACTCCTCTGCAAGAGCAGCAAGTGTCTTTACCACTGAGCCATCTCTCCAGCCTTGATTGTTTTTTAAATTTAGTGGAGTTCTTTAGTGTCTTAATGTATATTAATTCCTAAAAAGAGTCCTACAGTCTCACTCAGAAGCTGCAACATGCATGCACCAGGCCATCTATACAGCCAGCACGGTTCAAAGCCCCTGCGTTGTTTTTCTCTTTAAGTATGTATTTATTTTTATGTGCACAAGTGTTTGCCTGCATGTGTATGTCTGCACACCACATGTGTACCCAGTCTGTTCACGGAACCCAGAAGAGCATGTAGATCCTCTGGAAGTGGAGTTACAGATGGTTGTGAACCTCAGTGTGGATGCTGGGACCCGAAACTGGGTCCTTCCCAAATGCAGAGTGCTGCCCTTATCTCCTGAGACATTCTCTCCAGCCTCAGTGTTCTGTTTTATCCCTTAACAGTGTGTATCTACGAAGCAGCGTTTAGCGCCCTGGCATAGAGGTTGCTCATGTGTAGTAAACAGGAAGGGATTACAGAGAGGACCATAGGAAGGAGCAGGTGCAGAGCCTCGGGCAGTGTCTACAGAGCAATGCACGTCCCCATGTTCACCTGTTCTGATGTTCGGATCACGGGTCTATGAACCTGTCACTGGGTTTCCAGGCACTTTTCCCAGCGAGTAGCTCTAATCTCCAATCAAAGTCTTACATTCTTCTTGTTTATTTATTTTTATTCAAAAACTGTTTATAGTCAGGTGCAGTGTTGAATGTCCTTTAATCCCACTATACACGGATTCTAATTGGTCTTAATAATAAAAACCTGGAGTTAACGATCAGGCGTGAAAGCAGAAAGATCAGAGAAGAAGAGTGTTTGGCCACTAGTTCATACCTCTGCTTCAGACCAAAGAACGATCCTGTTCCTCCAAATTCTCAGACTGAACCCTGAGCTCCTGTCTGCTCCCCACCTTATATTCCCCTCTCCTCTTTAGATCTCATTCTATCTAGGTAAACAATCTCCCAGGTGATGGTGTTCATTTCTGGTGTTTGTTTTAGGTACATGGTCCGCACATGGCCATCCAAGTACCCTGGAGGGTCTGGAGATCGCATACCTGTGTAATTCTTCATATGGGATGGTCGGAAAGAAGCCTCAGACACATATGGTATCCAGTGACTTACAATTAAAGAGAAGGAAACCTCTTCAATTAAAATGTGACCCCTTGAGCATTTCCAAGGCTGCTGGTCCTGCAGTGCCCAGGGGTTTCCTCCCAACACTAAACAGCTCACATTATTTTTTTTCCTTCCACGTTAAGCTCTTCAAGTACTTCATACTGCAAAGACCCATTTTCCTCTGTGTGTGTTCACACTGTGATAGAAGAAGCTATCCTGGGAGATTTACTGCAGTTGGGAAGGTGTTTCCTCAAGTTCTTAGCCAGATTGTCACCTGGCTGTTTGCCATGCCACCAATCCCAGTGACGAATGTTTTCATACTTGGCTTGGAGATCACACCTTCCTAATATTCCCGAGGCGGGTTGGAATCCTCCCCAGCTGGGCTGCGGAGCAGGACGCACGAGGGTCTCACAGACCGCTGCTGGGACTCAGCCCTTGATTATTTTATCCAGCATAGAGGTGGTTAGTGCTAACTGTCTACTCCGCAGGGTCTAAACTCACCTAGAGATAACCCCCGGACACAACTGTGAGGGACTGCCTGAGACGGTAAGACCCTGAGAATGTAAGGATTATCTTTCTATTTTTATGTGTATGGATACTATGGAAACTTTGTGTCGGTGGGGGCCAGCAGGGGACCCCGGATGTCCTGGAACTGGAGTCACATATGTTTGTGAGCTTCCTGGGAATAAAACCTGGGTCCTGTGGGAGAATAGCCTGCTGAGCTGTCTCTCTAGCCTCTCACCAAATTTTCTTAATTCTGTGTTTCCAAACCTTGCTTTCCATCGTTATCAGCGGCGCTCATCACGAGGCGCCCGTGCCTCTCCACCTGTTGCCTCTCAGCTCTGAGTCTGTCTTATCACAGCCCTGTCCTTTGCAGCCAGCGCAATTTTACGTTTTGCCAGCAGAGGAAGCAGGAAGTACGCGGCCCGAGGAAAACGCTGGCTGCTGGGGTCTGCAGGCTTCCTGGTGGCTGCAGTCGGGGGGGGGGGGGTCAGCGAAGCAACACTCAAGGGTCTCCGTCCCAGCTGCGTGCTAAGGACACGCCTTTCCTCCACGCCCTGGCCTCGGCTCCTCTCCCGTCCAGACTGTTACCCCAGGACAGAAGGGATGTCGTCTGTCAGCCAGAGCCTCATCCCTCATTTCTTACTAAGCGACAATCTCTGTCAAATGATCCCCGCTCAAGTTACAGGTTAACTCCAGTCTTCTGGCTGTACCTTGACTCCTTGGCGGACATCTTTTTGTTTGATTGGCTTTTGGATTTGGGGTTTGTTTGTTTTTATTTATTTATTTCTCTTAATGTGTGTGAATGCTATGTCTGCTTGTATGTATGAAAATCACGCGTGTGCCTGGTGTCCACGGACGGCAGAAGAGGTCGTCATATCCCCTGGAACTGGAGTTAGTGACAGTGTGAGCCACCTTGTGGGTGCTGGGAGCCAAACGTTTGCCCGTCCTTTGGAAGAGCAGCCAGTGCTCTTAACCGCTGAGCCATCTCTCAAGTCTCAGATTATTTTAGAAATCGTGTGTGTGTGTGTGTGTGTGTGCGCGTGTGTGCGTGTGTGTGCATGTGTGTGAGTGTGTGCGTGTGTGTGTGGTCATAGGACACTAGGAAGAGGCTGGTTTTCTCCTTCCATCATGTGGGTTCTGGGGATCAAACTGGAGTTCTGAGGCTTGGCAGCCAGCTCCTCTGCCTGCTGAGCCACCTTCCATACCCACCTGAGAAATGTTTATGTCATCCCGAGTTTATGAGTATGAAAAATAGGCATTCAAACCAAACACATAGACAGTAATTTACAAATTTATAGAAGGTATGCATAGAAATCAAACATTCATAGTAACAAGTTTATCTTAAAAGACTTGTTTGGTACATGTAATTTTACTCCTTATTTACTTATTTAGACTAGAGCAGATTGCACGTTGGCTAGATGGATTCAGTAGCTTGTCTAACCTAATGCCGACTCGAGGTGGACTAATTTGATAATTATGTTCTGAGGAATGACAAGGAAATATTAAGTGTTTGCTTTCCATCATCAAACCGTCATGATCTGTAAGAGCAGAAACAGTGTATAGAGAGAGAGCAAACAGTGCGGTTCGTCACGTTGAAGAGTCTGCAACCTGAGCATCGGTCTTTCAGGCAGCGTTTGTTGGTCTTTCTGACAGTGAGCTCAGGTGTGAACGTTGTGTGTTCCTGCCAAGGCTGCATTGGGGTGCCAGCATGCAGCAGCACAGGCTAGAAGCACCCTGGATTCTTTAGGTCTTCGATTTTGAATTTATTGGGGGGAATTTTTCATTCTGAAATCTTTTATTGTTGAAAATGTTCACGACGCCCACGTTCACGGTTTGAAAACCTTGGAGCCCAGAATCTTCGCAGCTGGCGAAGGCATGGCGCACTCTTCCCACCAGGTGGCGCTGTCGGATCGTTCAACGCCTGAGAGACCTGACCACCTCCATTCCTGCTAGAGCATTGAACATCTCCTTTCTCTGTATTCTCTTCCAATGAGTCCCACACACACACACACACACACACACACACACACACACACACACACACTATATTTATTAGCACACATGGCTATCTGGGACAGCTCTAAAATAAATTTTGCAATGGAAAAGCTTTGAACTACAGTTAGGAAAATGTATAGGTTCAGCAATAGTTAACATACTCCAGTCTTGAAACAAATTTTCATTGTTTTATCTTATCACTTTTAAAGAGTTACAGGATTGCCTGAGTGTGGTGGCGCCTGCCTTTAATCCAAGCACCTGGAGGCAGAGGCAAACTGTGAGTTTGAGGCCAGCCTGGTCTACAGAGTGAGTTCCAGGAAAACCAGGGCTGTACGGAGACTCTTGTCTTTAAAAAAAATGGGGGTGGGGGGCTGGAGAGATGGCTCAGTGGTTAAGAGCATTGCCTGCTCTTCCAGAGGTCCTGAGTTCAATTCCCAGCAACCACATGGTGGCTCACAACCATCTGTAATGAGGTCTGGTGCCCTCTTCTGGACTGCAGACATATACACAGACAGAATATTGTATGCGTAATGAATAAATAAAATATTAAAAAAAATGGGGGTGGGGGAGTCGCATAGGATGGATCAGTAATGCCCTGTGCTTAGAAATCCACACTATCTTAGGAAAGTTCTCTAACACACCAAATTTTAGTTGGTATTTGTTCTGGGGATCCCTCAGTCTCTAACAGGGGAGGGGTACTCCTTCTTTTTCTGCTGTCCAGTTTCCTGATTAACATGTGATGGTAATGTCTGAATTCTCTCCAAATAATGAAAAATCTCTCCACCCTGTGTCCCATGGTTGGGACAGAGCCTGAAGCCTTGTTAACACACCATGGAGTGATCTCCCTGTGGTCCACACACAAAGTGATCTCTGTGGTCCACACACACAGTGATCTCCCTGTGGTTCACACACTCAGTGATCTCCCTGTGGTCCACACACGCAGTGATCTCCCTGTGGTCCACACATGCAGTGATCTCCCTGTGGTCCACACCATGCATCTCTCTCTCTCTCTGAGTAATGATGACAAGAACTTCCCCTGCGGAAGTGCAGAGAGGGGAGCTGAAACAGCCTGGATTGCAGGTTTTTACAAGGGATAGCAATGGGCACCCCATGTATGAGGTATGGACTCTGAATACAGCAGATTTGGAGACGCAAGTCATATAAACCATTAATAAAATGCATTCTGCCCTTGGTAAGCATACCACGTGGCTACCTTGCCACCCACACCTCCATTCGGGATCAACCTCATTCCTGCACTGCCTTGACCATTGGCAGGAAGAGATTCTGTCTGGAATGTCTCTCATCTGAAGGGTATGCCCTGCTGGCAGGAGACATTGGTCGCTGTCAGGACACCTGCCTTCCGGAGCAGCCTCAGTTGGGGTGTCTGCTTCTCAGGCTTCCCTCAGGCTCAGTAGAACACAGAAAGCAGCGCTGATGGACTTCTTGACTTCTTCTGGAGTTTGGAGACTCGTCTGCGTTTCCTCATCTTCAAATACTGATCTGCCTCTGGCAGAGCCTAGAAACACAGCCGAGAGTTGGCTCAGTAGTTAGGAGCACTTACTGCTCTTCCAGATGACCTAGATTTGGCTAGCAACCCCTGTCAGGCCCTCACAACCAAATATAACCACAGCTGCAAGGGATATTCCGCCCTCTTGTGGCCGACAGAGGCACCTGCAGTCATATGCACACTCCTCTCATGCACATAAATAATAAAATAAATATAAAATCTAAAAAACAAAAGCAAGTTAACTTCATGGGTAATTTTAAAACTACAGTTGAGGAGGAGAGGTTTCGTCTGTGTGCACAGAGCTCCGGGAACTCGGGCCTCAGCTATTGGAGACTCTCAAATCTCAAGAGCAGCTGTCTTTCTGTTGGACCCTGGCCAAGCCTGAGGGGCACACAACACACACAGAACATGGTGGATTCTATAGCAGAAGGCTCATCGTGTCCTGGGTGTCTGGAAGAGTGGTGGGAATCAGGAGAGGACCAGACAGCACCATGGAAAAGACAGGGCTCTGAAAATGAGGCCATGGTTTGAAACCTGTGGACGGCACTGCGCTCAGCTCTGGACAGGAGGATTTGTGTAAGCAGAGACACCTACAGTGTGCCGGACGGGAAGCTGAGAGGCTCAGGGCTCCCATGCACGGGACTAGAAGTTGAGAGGCTCATGGTTCCCACGAAGTGTTGCCTTATGCATTTGTAAATCTCCAAGCATGTGGGAATGTCCAGACATCACTGCAAAAGGGAAGACCAACTCTTCATGGGTGATGGAGATCTTTCCTGGTTGAGTTTTTTTAATATTTATTTATTATGTGTACAATATTCTGTCTGTGTGTATGCCTGCAGGCCAGAAGAGGGCACCAGACCTCTTTACAGATGGTTGTGTGCCACCATGTGGTTGCTGGGAATTGAACTCAGGACCTTTGGAAGAGCAGGCAATGCTCTTAACCTCAGAGCCATCTCTCCAGCCCCAGTTCTTAAATATTTATTTATTTATTTATTATGTATACAATATTCTGTCTGTGTGTATGCCTGCAGGCCAGAAGAGGGCACTAGACCTCATTACAGATGGTTGTGAGCCACCTTGTGGTTGCTGGGAATTGAACTCAGGACATTTGGAAGAGCAGGCAGTGCTCTTAACCTCTGAGCCATCTCTCCAGCCCCTACCTGGTTAAGTTTTTGAAACATGTTTTATTTATTTATTTTTTAAAGTTTTACTTTTTAATTTTGTCTGTGCAAACAGGTGCATGCAGGTGCTGCTGATGGCCACAAGAGGGCACCAGTGAGCTCAGGTGTGAACCTTGTGTGTTCCTGCCAAGGCTGCACTGGGGTGTCAGCATGAAGCACAGGCTAGAAGCACCCTAGATTCGTTAGGTCTTCGATTTTGAATTTATTTGGGGAATTTTTCATTCTGAAACCTTTTATTGTTGAAAATGTTCATGACTCCCGCGTTCCACGGTTTGAAAACCTTGGAGCTCAGAATCTTCGCAGCTGGTGAAGGCATGGCGCACTCTTCCCACTAGGTGGCGCTGTCGGATCGTTCAACGCATGAGAGACCGCACCGCCTCAATCCCTGCCAAAGCATTGAACATGTCCTTTCTCTGTATTTACTGTATTCTCTTCCAATGAGTCCACACACACACACACACAGAGACACACACATACACACACACAGACACACATTATATTTATTAGCACATGTGGCTTTCTGGGTCAGCTCTAAAATAAATTTTGCTATGGAAAAGCTTTGAACTTGCCCGCATTTAGGAAAAACTGTACTGTAGAGGTTCAGCAATAGTTAACATACTCCAGTCTTGAAACAAATTTTCACATTGTTTTATCATATCACTCATGAAGAGCTATAGCATTGCCTGAGTGTGGTGGCGCCTGCCTTTACTCCCAGAACCCGGGAGGCAGAGGCAGACTGTGAGTTTGAATCCAGCCTGGTCTACAGAGTGAGTTTCCAGGACAACCAGGGCTGTACAGAGACTCTTGTCTTTAAAAAAAATGGGGGTGGGGGAGTCGCATAGGATGGATCAGTAATGCCCTGTGCTTAGCAAAACCACACTATCTTAGGAAAGTTCTGAAACACACGGTATTTTAGTAGATGTTTGTTCTGGGGATCCCTCAGTCTCTAACGAGGGGAGGGGATACCCTTCCTTTTTCTGCTGTCCAGTTTCCTGATTAACATGTGATGGTCATGTCTGAACTCTCTCCAGATAATGACCAATATCTCCACCCTGTATCCCCCATGATTAGGACGGAGCCTGAAACCTTGTACCCACACCTTGCAGTGTTCTCCCTGTTGTCCACACAATCAATGATCTCCCTGTGCTCCACACACGCAGTGATCTCCCTGTGGTCCACACACGCAGTGATCTCCCTGTGGTCCACACACGCAGTGATCTCCCTGTGGTCCACACACGCAGTGATCTCCCTGTGGGTCCCCACCAGCATCTCTCTCTCTGAGTAATGATGACATGAACTTCCCCTGCGGAAGGTCAGAGAGGGGAGCTGAAACAGCCTGGATTGCAGGTTTTTTCAAGAGATTGCAATGGGCACCCCATGTATGAGGTATGGACTTCGAGTACAGCAGATGTGGAGACTCAAGTCATATAAACCATTAAATGCATTCTGCCCTTGGTAAGCATACCACGTGGCAAGCACGCCACACACGTCCCTCTCTTTGGTATCAACCTCCTTCCTGCACTGCCTTGACCATTGGCAGTCACAGATTCTGTCTGGAATGTCGCTCATCTGAAGGGTATGCCGTACTGGCAGGAGACGTCGGTCGCTGTCAGGACACCTGCCTTCTGGAGCAGCCTCAGTTGGGGTGTCTGCTCCTCATGCTTCCCTCAGGTCTTAGTAGGGCACCGACGGCAGTGCTGATGTAAGGCTTCTGGAGTTTGGAGGCTCGTCTGTGTTTCCTCATCTTTAAAGACTGATCTGCCTCTGGCAGAGCCTAGAAACACAGCCAAGAGTTGGCTCGGTGGTTAAGAGCACTTACTGCTCTTCCAGAAGACCTAGATTTGGCTTGCAGCCCCTGTCATGCCCCTCAAAAACACCTATAATTACAGCTGCAAGGGATATAGCACCTTCTTCTGGCCGACACAGGCACCTGCAGTCATATGCACACACCTTTCAGACACATAAATATAAAATCCAAAAACAAAAGCAAGTTAGTTTCATGAGTAATTTTAAAAATACAGTTAGTAGGAGACGTGTCGTCTGTGTGCACAGAGCTCCGGGAACTCGGGCCTCAGCCATTAGAGACTCTCAAATCTCAAGAGCAGCTGTCTTTCTGTTGGACTCTGGCCAAGCCTGAGGGGACACAATACACCTAGTCCTGGGCACAGAGCACGGCTGATCCCATTAGCAGAAGGCTCATGGAGTCCTGGGTATCTGGAAGAGTGCTGGGAATCAGGAGAGAACCAGACAGCACCATGGAAAAGACAGGGCTCTGAAAACGAGGCCATGGTTTGAAACCTGTGGACGGCATTGTGCTCAGCTCTGGACAGGCGGATTCGTGTCAGCAGAGACACCTACCGTGCGCGGACAGGAAGCCGAGAGGCTCACGGCTCCTGCGCTCCAGATGCGAAACCGAGAGGCTCACAGCTACCAAGAAGTGTTTCTGATACATTTGTAAATTTCCAAGAATGTGGGAATGTCCAGACCCCACTTCCGAAGGGAAGAGTCAGTCTTCATGGGTGGTGGAAAACTTCCTGGTTGAGTTTTTGAAACATGTTTTATTTATTTCTTTTTAAGGTTTTACATTTTAATTTTGGGAATATCTTTGCACACAGTTGCATGCAGTTGCTGCTGATGGCCACAAGAGGGCACCAGATTCCCCGTGATCCTGAGCTGCTGCTCTATGTGGTCGTGAGCTTCCCATGTGGGTGCTGAGAATTGATTGAACTTGACTCCTCTGCAAGAGCAGCAAGTGTCTTTACCACTGAGCCATCTCTCCAGCCTTGATTGTTTTTTAAATTTAGTGGAGTTCTTTAGTGTCTTAATGTATATTAATTCCTAAAAAGAGTCCTACAGTCTCACTCAGAAGCTGCAACATGCATGCACCAGGCCATCTATACAGCCAGCACGGTTCAAAGCCCCTGCGTTGTTTTTCTCTTTAAGTATGTATTTATTTTTATGTGCACAAGTGTTTGCCTGCATGTGTATGTCTGCACACCACATGTGTACCCAGTCTGTTCACGGAACCCAGAAGAGCATGTAGATCCTCTGGAAGTGGAGTTACAGATGGTTGTGAACCTCAGTGTGGATGCTGGGACCCGAAACTGGGTCCTTCCCAAATGCAGAGTGCTGCCCTTATCTCCTGAGTCATTCTCTCCAGCCTCAGTGTTCTGTTTTATCCCTTAACAGTGTGTATCTACGAAGCAGCGTTTAGCGCCCTGGCATAGAGGTTGCTCATGTGTAGTAAACAGGAAGGGATTACAGAGAGGACCATAGGAAGGAGCAGGTGCAGAGCCTCGGGCAGTGTCTACAGAGCAATGCACGTCCCCATGTTCACCTGTTCTGATGTTCGGATCACGGGTCTATGAACCTGTCACTGGGTTTCCAGGCACTTTTCCCAGCGAGTAGCTCTAATCTCCAATCAAAGTCTTACATTCTTCTTGTTTATTTATTTTTATTCAAAAACTGTTTATAGTCAGGTGCAGTGTTGAATGTCCTTTAATCCCACTATACACGGATTCTAATTGGTCTTAATAATAAAAACCTGGAGTTAACGATCAGGCGTGAAAGCAGAAAGATCAGAGAAGAAGAGTGTTTGGCCACTAGTTCATACCTCTGCTTCAGACCAAAGAACGATCCTGTTCCTCCAAATTCTCAGACTGAACCCTGAGCTCCTGTCTGCTCCCCACCTTATATTCCCCTCTCCTCTTTAGATCTCATTCTATCTAGGTAAACAATCTCCCAGGTGATGGTGTTCATTTCTGGTGTTTGTTTTAGGTACATGGTCCGCACATGGCCATCCAAGTACCCTGGAGGGTCTGGAGATCGCATACCTGTGTAATTCTTCATATGGGATGGTCGGAAAGAAGCCTCAGACACATATGGTATCCAGTGACTTACAATTAAAGAGAAGGAAACCTCTTCAATTAAAATGTGACCCCTTGAGCATTTCCAAGGCTGCTGGTCCTGCAGTGCCCAGGGGTTTCCTCCCAACACTAAACAGCTCACATTATTTTTTTTCCTTCCACGTTAAGCTCTTCAAGTACTTCATACTGCAAAGACCCATTTTCCTCTGTGTGTGTTCAGACTGTGATAGAAGAAGCTATCCTGGGAGATTTACTGCAGTTGGGAAGGTGTTTCCTCAAGTTCTTAGCCAGATTGTCACCTGGCTGTTTGCCATGCCACCAATCCCAGTGACGAATGTTTTCATACTTGGCTTGGAGATCACACCTTCCTAATATTCCCGAGGCGGGTTGGAATCCTCCCCAGCTGGGCTGCGGAGCAGGACGCACGAGGGTCTCACAGACCGCTGCTGGGACTCAGCCCTTGATTATTTTATCCAGCATAGAGGTGGTTAGTGCTAACTGTCTACTCCGCAGGGTCTAAACTCACCTAGAGATAACCCCCGGACACAACTGTGAGGGACTGCCTGAGACGGTAAGACCCTGAGAATGTAAGGATTATCTTTCTATTTTTATGTGTATGGATACTATGGAAACTTTGTGTCGGTGGGGGCCAGCAGGGGACCCCGGATGTCCTGGAACTGGAGTCACATATGTTTGTGAGCTTCCTGGGAATAAAACCTGGGTCCTGTGGGAGAATAGCCTGCTGAGCTGTCTCTCTAGCCTCTCACCAAATTTTCTTAATTCTGTGTTTCCAAACCTTGCTTTCCATCGTTATCAGCGGCGCTCATCACGAGGCGCCCGTGCCTCTCCACCTGTTGCCTCTCAGCTCTGAGTCTGTCTTCTCACAGCCCTGTCCTTTGCAGCCAGCGCAGTTTTACGTTTTGCCAGCAGAGGACGCAGGAAGTACGCGGCCCGAGGAAAACGCTGGCTGCTGGGGTCTGCAGGCTTCCTGGTGGCTGCAGTCGGGGGGGGGGGGTCAGCGAAGCAACACTCAAGGGTCTCCGTCCCAGCTGCGTGCTAAGGACACGCCTTTCCTCCACGCCCTGGCCTCGGCTCCTCTCCCGTCCAGACTGTTACCCCAGGACAGAAGGGATGTCGTCTGTCAGCCAGAGCCTCATCCCTCATTTCTTACTAAGCGACAATCTCTGTCAAATGATCCCCGCTCAAGTTACAGGTTAACTCCAGTCTTCTGGCTGTACCTTGAATCCTTGGCGGACATCTTTTTGTTTGATTGGCTTTTGGATTTGGGGTTTGTTTGTTTTTATTTATTTATTTCTCTTAATGTGTGTGAATGCTATGTCTGCTTGTATGTATGAAAATCACGCGTGTGCCTGGTGTCCACGGACGGCAGAAGAGGTCGTCATATCCCCTGGAACTGGAGTTAGTGACAGTGTGAGCCACCTTGTGGGTGCTGGGAGCCAAACGTTTGCCCGTCCTCTGGAAGAGCAGCCAGTGCTCTTAACCGCTGAGCCATCTCTCAAGTCTCAGATTATTTTAGAAATCGTATGTGTGTGTGTGTGTGTGTGCGTGTGTGTGCATGTGTGTGAGTGTGTGCGTGTGTGTGTGGTCATAGGACACTAGGAAGAGGCTGGTTTTCTCCTTCCATCATGTGGGTTCTGGGGATCAAACTGGAGTTCTGAGGCTTGGCAGCCAGCTCCTCTGCCTGCTGAGCCACCTTCCATACCCACCTGAGAAATGTTTATGTCATCCTCAGTTTATGAGTATGAAAAATAGGCATTCAAACCAAACACATAGACAGTAATTTACAAATTTATAGAAGGTATGAATAGAAATCAAACATTCATAGTAACAAGTTTATCTTAAAAGACTTGTTTGGTACATGTAATTTTACTCCTTATTTACTTATTTAGACTAGAGCAGATTGCACGTTGGCTAGATGGATTCAGTAGCTTGTCTAACCTAATGCCGACTCGAGGTGGACTAATTTGATAATTATGTTCTGAGGAATGACAAGGAAATATTAAGTGTTTGCTTTCCATCATCAAACCGTCATGATCTGTAAGAGCAGAAACAGTGTATAGAGAGAGAGCAAACAGTGCGGTTCGTCACGTTGAAGAGTCTGCAACCTGAGCATCGGTCTTTCAGGCAGCGTTTGTCGGTCTTTCTGACAGTGAGCTCAGGTGTGAACGTTGTGTGTTCCTGCCAAGGCTGCATTGGGGTGCCAGCATGCAGCAGCACAGGCTAGAAGCACCCTAGATTCTTTAGGTCTTCGATTTTGAATTTATTGGGGGGAATTTTTCATTCTGAAATCTTTTATTGTTGAAAATGTTCACGACGCCCACGTTCACGGTTTGAAAACCTTGGAGCCCAGAATCTTCGCAGCTGGCGAAGGCATGGCGCACTCTTCCCACCAGGTGGCGCTGTCGCATCGTTCAACGCGTGAGAGACCGGACCACCTCCATTCCTGCTAGAGCATTGAACATCTCCTTTCTCTGTATTCTCTTCCAATGAGTCCCCCACACACACACACACACACACACACACACACACACACACACACACACTATATTTATTAGCACACATGGCTATCTGGGACAGCTCTAAAATAAATTTTGCAATGGAAAAGCTTTGAACTACAGTTAGGAAAATGTATAGGTTCAGCAATAGTTAACATACTCCAGTCTTGAAACAAATTTTCATTGTTTTATCTTATCACTTTTAAAGAGTTACAGGATTGCCTGAGTGTGGTGGCGCCTGCCTTTAATCCAAGCACCTGGAGGCAGAGGCAAACTGTGAGTTTGAGGCCAGCCTGGTCTACAGAGTGAGTTCCAGGAAAACCAGGGCTGTACGGAGACTCTTGTCTTTAAAAAAAATGGGGGTGGGGGGACTGGAGAGATGGCTCAGTGGTTAAGAGCATTGCCTGCTCTTCCAGAGGTCCTGAGTTCAATTCCCAGCAACCACATGGTGGCTCACAACCATCTGTAATGAGGTCTGGTGCCCTCTTCTGGACTGCAGACATATACACAGACAGAATATTGTATGCGTAATAAATAAATAAAATATTAAAAAAATGGGGGTGGGGGAGTCGCATAGGATGGATCAGTAATGCCCTGTGCTTAGAAATCCACACTATCTTAGGAAAGTTCTCTAACACACCAAATTTTAGTTGGTATTTGTTCTGGGGATCCCTCAGTCTCTAACAGGGGAGGGGTACTCCTTCTTTTTCTGCTGTCCAGTTTCCTGATTAACATGTGATGGTAATGTCTGAATTCTCTCCAAATAATGAAAAATCTCTCCACCCTGTGTCCCATGGTTGGGACAGAGCCTGAAGCCTTGTTAACACACCATGGAGTGATCTCCCTGTGGTCCACACAGACAGTGATCTCCCTGTGGTCCACACACAAAGTGATCTCTGTGGTCCACACACACAGTGATCTCCCTGTGGTTCACACACTCAGTGATCTCCTGTGGTCCACACCATGCATCTCTCTCTCTCTCTGAGTAATGATGACATGAACTTCCCCTGCGGAAGTGCAGAGAGGGGAGCTGAAACAGCCTGGATTGCAGGTTTTTACAAGGGATAGCAATGGGCACCCCATGTATGAGGTATGGACTCTGAGTACAGCAGATTTGGAGACTCAAGTCATATAAACCATTAATAAAATGCATTCTGCCCTTGGTAAGCATACCACGTGGCTACCTTGCCACCCACACCTCCATTCGGGATCAACCTCATTCCTGCACTGCCTTGACCATTGGCAGGAAGAGATTCTGTCTGGAATGTCTCTCATCTGAAGGGTATGCCCTGCTGGCAGGAGACATTGGTCGCTGTCAGGACACCTGCCTTCCGGAGCAGCCTCAGTTGGGGTGTCTGCTTCTCAGGCTTCCCTCAGGCTCAGTAGAACACAGAAAGCAGCGCTGATGGACTTCTTGACTTCTTCTGGAGTTTGGAGACTCGTCTGCGTTTCCTCATCTTCAAATACTGATCTGCCTCTGGCAGAGCCTAGAAACACAGCCGAGAGTTGGCTCAGTAGTTAGGAGCACTTACTGCTCTTCCAGATGACCTAGATTTGGCTAGCAACCCCTGTCAGGCCCTCACAACCAAATATAACCACAGCTGCAAGGGATATTCCGCCCTCTTGTGGCCGACACAGGCACCTGCAGTCATATGCACACTCCTCTCATGCACATAAATAATAAAATAAATATAAAATCTAAAAAACAAAAGCAAGTTAACTTCATGGGTAATTTTAAAACTACAGTTGAGGAGGAGAGGTTTCGTCTGTGTGCACAGAGCTCCGGGAACTCGGGCCTCAGCTATTGGAGACTCTCAAATCTCAAGAGCAGCTGTCTTTCTGTTGGACCCTGGCCAAGCCTGAGGGGACACAACACACACAGAACATGGTGGATTCTATAGCAGAAGGCTCATCGTGTCCTGGGTGTCTGGAAGAGTGGTGGGAATCAGGAGAGGACCAGACAGCACCATGGAAAAGACAGGGCTCTGAAAATGAGGCCATGGTTTGAAACCTGTGGACGGCACTGCGCTCAGCTCTGGACAGGAGGATTTGTGTAAGCAGAGACACCTACAGTGTGCCGGACGGGAAGCTGAGAGGCTCAGGGCTCCCATGCACGGGACTAGAAGTTGAGAGGCTCATGGTTCCCATGAAGTGTTGCCTTATGCATTTGTAAATCTCCAAGAATGTGGGAATGTCCAGACATCACTGCAAAAGGGAAGACCAACTCTTCATGGGTGATGGAGATCTTTCCTGGTTGAGTTTTTTTAATATTTACTTATTATGTGTACAATATTCTGTCTGTGTGTATGCCTGCAGGCCAGAAGAGGGCACCAGACCTCTTTACAGATGGTTGTGTGCCACCATGTGGTTGCTGGGAATTGAACTCAGGACCTTTGGAAGAGCAGGCAATGCTCTTAACCTCAGAGCCATCTCTCCAGCCCCAGTTCTTAAATATTTATTTATTTATTTATTTATTATGTATACAATATTCTGTCTGTGTGTATGCCTGCAGGCCAGAAGAGGGCACTAGACCTCATTACAGATGGTTGTGAGCCACCTTGTGGTTGCTGGGAATTGAACTCAGGACATTTGGAAGAGCAGGCAGTGCTCTTAACCTCTGAGCCATCTCTCCAGCCCCTACCTGGTTAAGTTTTCGAAACATGTTTTATTTATTTATTTTTTAAAGTTTTACTTTTTAATTTTGTCTGTGCAAACAGGTGCATGCAGGCGCTGCTGATGGCCACAAGAGGGCACCAGTGAGCTCAGGTGTGAACCTTGTGTGTTCCTGCCAAGGCTGCACTGGGGTGTCAGCATGAAGCACAGGCTAGAAGCACCCTAGATTCGTTAGGTCTTCGATTTTGAATTTATTTGGGGGAATTTTTCATTCTGAAACCTTTTATTGTTGAAAATGTTCATGACTCCCGCGTTCCACGGTTTGAAAACCTTGGAGCTCAGAATCTTCGCAGCTGGTGAAGGCATGGCGCACTCTTCCCACTAGGTGGCGCTGTCGGATCGTTCAACGCATGAGAGACCGCACCGCCTCAATCCCTGCCAAAGCATTGAACATGTCCTTTCTCTGTATTTACTGTATTCTCTTCCAATGAGTCCACACACACACACACACAGAGACACACACACACACACACAGACACACATTATATTTATTAGCACATGTGGCTTTCTGGGTCAGCTCTAAAATAAATTTTGCTATGGAAAAGCTTTGAACTTGCCCGCATTTAGGAAAAACTGTACTGTAGAGGTTCAGCAATAGTTAACATACTCCAGTCTTGAAACAAATTTTCACATTGTTTTATCATATCACTCATGAAGAGCTATAGCATTGCCTGAGTGTGGTGGCGCCTGCCTTTACTCCCAGAACCCGGGAGGCAGAGGCAGACTGTGAGTTTGAATCCAGCCTGGTCTACAGAGTGAGTTCCAGGACAACCAGGGCTGTACAGAGACTCTTGTCTTTAAAAAAAAATGGGGGTGGGGGAGTCGCATAGGATGGATCAGTAATGCCCTGTGCTTAGCAAAACCACACTATCTTAGGAAAGTTCTGAAACACACGGTATTTTAGTAGATGTTTGTTCTGGGGATCCCTCAGTCTCTAACGAGGGGAGGGGATACTCTTCCTTTTTCTGCTGTCCAGTTTCCTGATTAACATGTGATGGTCATGTCTGAACTCTCTCCAGATAATGACCAATATCTCCACCCTGTATCCCCCATGATTAGGACGGAGCCTGAAACCTTGTACCCACACCTTGCAGTGTTCTCCCTGTTGTCCACACAATCAATGATCTCCCTGTGCTCCACACACGCAGTGATCTCCCTGTGGTCCACACACGCAGTGATCTCCCTGTGGTCCACACACGCAGTGATCTCCCTGTGGTCCACACACGCAGTGATCTCCCTGTGGGTCCCCACCAGCATCTCTCTCTCTGAGTAATGATGACATGAACTTCCCCTGCGGAAGGTCAGAGAGGGGAGCTGAAACAGCCTGGATTGCAGGTTTTTTCAAGAGATTGCAATGGGCACCCCATGTATGAGGTATGGACTTCGAGTACAGCAGATGTGGAGACTCAAGTCATATAAACCATTAAATGCATTCTGCCCTTGGTAAGCATACCACGTGGCAAGCACGCCACACACGTCCCTCTCTTTGGTATCAACCTCCTTCCTGCACTGCCTTGACCATTGGCAGTCACAGATTCTGTCTGGAATGTCGCTCATCTGAAGGGTATGCCGTACTGGCAGGAGACGTCGGTCGCTGTCAGGACACCTGCCTTCTGGAGCAGCCTCAGTTGGGGTGTCTGCTCCTCATGCTTCCCTCAGGTCTTAGTAGGGCACCGACGGCAGTGCTGATGTAAGGCTTCTGGAGTTTGGAGGCTCGTCTGTGTTTCCTCATCTTTAAAGACTGATCTGCCTCTGGCAGAGCCTAGAAACACAGCCAAGAGTTGGCTCGGTGGTTAAGAGCACTTACTGCTCTTCCAGAAGACCTAGATTTGGCTTGCAGCCCCTGTCATGCCCCTCAAAAACACCTATAATTACAGCTGCAAGGGATATAGCACCTTCTTCTGGCCGACACAGGCACCTGCAGTCATATGCACACACCTTTCAGACACATAAATATAAAATCCAAAAACAAAAGCAAGTTAGTTTCATGAGTAATTTTAAAAATACAGTTAGTAGGAGACGTGTCGTCTGTGTGCACAGAGCTCCGGGAACTCGGGCCTCAGCCATTAGAGACTCTCAAATCTCAAGAGCAGCTGTCTTTCTGTTGGACTCTGGCCAAGCCTGAGGGGACACAATACACCTAGTCCTGGGCACAGAGCACGGCTGATCCCATTAGCAGAAGGCTCATGGAGTCCTGGGTATCTGGAAGAGTGCTGGGAATCAGGAGAGAACCAGACAGCACCATGGAAAAGACAGGGCTCTGAAAACGAGGCCATGGTTTGAAACCTGTGGACGGCATTGTGCTCAGCTCTGGACAGGAGGATTCGTGTCAGCAGAGACACCTACCGTGCGCGGACAGGAAGCCAGCCGAGAGGCTCACGGCTCCTGCGCTCCAGATGCGAAACCGAGAGGCTCACAGCTACCAAGAAGTGTTTCTGATACATTTGTAAATTTCCAAGAATGTGGGAATGTCCAGACCCCACTTCCGAAGGGAAGAGTCAGTCTTCATGGGTGGTGGAAAACTTCCTGGTTGAGTTTTTGAAACATGTTTTATTTATTTTTTTTTAAGGTTTTACATTTTAATTTTGGGAATATCTTTGCACACAGTTGCATGCAGTTGCTGCTGATGGCCACAAGAGGGCACCAGATTCCCCGTGATCCTGAGCTGCTGCTCTATGTGGTCGTGAGCTTCCCATGTGGGTGCTGAGAATTGATTGAACTTGACTCCTCTGCAAGAGCAGCAAGTGTCTTTACCACTGAGCCATCTCTCCAGCCTTGATTGTTTTTTAAATTTAGTGGAGTTCTTTAGTGTCTTAATGTATATTAATTCCTAAAAAGAGTCCTACAGTCTCACTCAGAAGCTGCAACATGCATGCACCAGGCCATCTATACAGCCAGCACGGTTCAAAGCCCCTGCGTTGTTTTTCTCTTTAAGTATGTATTTATTTTTATGTGCACAAGTGTTTGCCTGCATGTGTATGTCTGCACACCACATGTGTACCCAGTCTGTTCACGGAACCCAGAAGAGCATGTAGATCCTCTGGAAGTGGAGTTACAGATGGTTGTGAACCTCAGTGTGGATGCTGGGACCCGAAACTGGGTCCTTCCCAAATGCAGAGTGCTGCCCTTATCTCCTGAGACATTCTCTCCAGCCTCAGTGTTCTGTTTTATCCCTTAACAGTGTGTATCTACGAAGCAGCGTTTAGCGCCCTGGCATAGAGGTTGCTCATGTGTAGTAAACAGGAAGGGATTACAGAGAGGACCATAGGAAGGAGCAGGTGCAGAGCCTCGGGCAGTGTCTACAGAGCAATGCACGTCCCCATGTTCACCTGTTCTGATGTTCGGATCACGGGTCTATGAACCTGTCACTGGGTTTCCAGGCACTTTTCCCAGCGAGTAGCTCTAATCTCCAATCAAAGTCTTACATTCTTCTTGTTTATTTATTTTTATTCAAAAACTGTTTATAGTCAGGTGCAGTGTTGAATGTCCTTTAATCCCACTATACACGGATTCTAATTGGTCTTAATAATAAAAACCTGGAGTTAACGATCAGGCGTGAAAGCAGAAAGATCAGAGAAGAAGAGTGTTTGGCCACTAGTTCATACCTCTGCTTCAGACCAAAGAACGATCCTGTTCCTCCAAATTCTCAGACTGAACCCTGAGCTCCTGTCTGCTCCCCACCTTATATTCCCCTCTCCTCTTTAGATCTCATTCTATCTAGGTAAACAATCTCCCAGGTGATGGTGTTCATTTCTGGTGTTTGTTTTAGGTACATGGTCCGCACATGGCCATCCAAGTACCCTGGAGGGTCTGGAGATCGCATACCTGTGTAATTCTTCATATGGGATGGTCGGAAAGAAGCCTCAGACACATATGGTATCCAGTGACTTACAATTAAAGAGAAGGAAACCTCTTCAATTAAAATGTGACCCCTTGAGCATTTCCAAGGCTGCTGGTCCTGCAGTGCCCAGGGGTTTCCTCCCAACACTAAACAGCTCACATTATTTTTTTTTCCTTCCACGTTAAGCTCTTCAAGTACTTCATACTGCAAAGACCCATTTTCCTCTGTGTGTGTTCAGACTGTGATAGAAGAAGCTATCCTGGGAGATTTACTGCAGTTGGGAAGGTGTTTCCTCAAGTTCTTAGCCAGATTGTCACCTGGCTGTTTGCCATGCCACCAATCCCAGTGACGAATGTTTTCATACTTGGCTTGGAGATCACACCTTCCTAATATTCCCGAGGCGGGTTGGAATCCTCCCCAGCTGGGCTGCGGAGCAGGACGCACGAGGGTCTCACAGACCGCTGCTGGGACTCAGCCCTTGATTATTTTATCCAGCATAGAGGTGGTTAGTGCTAACTGTCTACTCCGCAGGGTCTAAACTCACCTAGAGATAACCCCCGGACACAACTGTGAGGGACTGCCTGAGACGGTAAGACCCTGAGAATGTAAGGATTATCTTTCTATTTTTATGTGTATGGATACTATGGAAACTTTGTGTCGGTGGGGGCCAGCAGGGGACCCCGGATGTCCTGGAACTGGAGTCACATATGTTTGTGAGCTTCCTGGGAATAAAACCTGGGTCCTGTGGGAGAATAGCCTGCTGAGCTGTCTCTCTAGCCTCTCACCAAATTTTCTTAATTCTGTGTTTCCAAACCTTGCTTTCCATCGTTATCAGCGGCGCTCATCACGAGGCGCCCGTGCCTCTCCACCTGTTGCCTCTCAGCTCTGAGTCTGTCTTCTCACAGCCCTGTCCTTTGCAGCCAGCGCAGTTTTACGTTTTGCCAGCAGAGGACGCAGGAAGTACGCGGCCCGAGGAAAACGCTGGCTGCTGGGGTCTGCAGGCTTCCTGGTGGCTGCAGTCGGGGGGGGGGGGTCAGCGAAGCAACACTCAAGGGTCTCCGTCCCAGCTGCGTGCTAAGGACACGCCTTTCCTCCACGCCCTGGCCTCGGCTCCTCTCCCGTCCAGACTGTTACCCCAGGACAGAAGGGATGTCGTCTGTCAGCCAGAGCCTCATCCCTCATTTCTTACTAAGCGACAATCTCTGTCAAATGATCCCCGCTCAAGTTACAGGTTAACTCCAGTCTTCTGGCTGTACCTTGAATCCTTGGCGGACATCTTTTTGTTTGATTGGCTTTTGGATTTGGGGTTTGTTTGTTTTTATTTATTTATTTCTCTTAATGTGTGTGAATGCTATGTCTGCTTGTATGTATGAAAATCACGCGTGTGCCTGGTGTCCACGGACGGCAGAAGAGGTCGTCATATCCCCTGGAACTGGAGTTAGTGACAGTGTGAGCCACCTTGTGGGTGCTGGGAGCCAAACGTTTGCCCGTCCTCTGGAAGAGCAGCCAGTGCTCTTAACCGCTGAGCCATCTCTCAAGTCTCAGATTATTTTAGAAATCGTGTGTGTGTGTGTGTGTGTGTGCGTGTGTGTGTGTGTGTGTGAGTGTGTGCGTGTGTGTGTGGTCATAGGACACTAGGAAGAGGCTGGTTTTCTCCTTCCATCATGTGGGTTCTGGGGATCAAACTGGAGTTCTGAGGCTTGGCAGCCAGCTCCTCTGCCTGCTGAGCCACCTTCCATACCCACCTGAGAAATGTTTATGTCATCCTCAGTTTATGAGTATGAAAAATAGGCATTCAAACCAAACACATAGACAGTAATTTACAAATTTATAGAAGGTATGAATAGAAATCAAACATTCATAGTAACAAGTTTATCTTAAAAGACTTGTTTGGTACATGTAATTTTACTCCTTATTTACTTATTTAGACTAGAGCAGATTGCACGTTGGCTAGATGGATTCAGTAGCTTGTCTAACCTAATGCCGACTCGAGGTGGACTAATTTGATAATTATGTTCTGAGGAATGACAAGGAAATATTAAGTGTTTGCTTTCCATCATCAAACCGTCATGATCTGTAAGAGCAGAAACAGTGTATAGAGAGAGAGCAAACAGTGCGGTTCGTCACGTTGAAGAGTCTGCAACCTGAGCATCGGTCTTTCAGGCAGCGTTTGTTGGTCTTTCTGACAGTGAGCTCAGGTGTGAACGTTGTGTGTTCCTGCCAAGGCTGCATTGGGGTGCCAGCATGCAGCAGCACAGGCTAGAAGCACCCTAGATTCTTTAGGTCTTCGATTTTGAATTTATTGGGGGGAATTTTTCATTCTGAAATCTTTTATTGTTGAAAATGTTCACGACGCCCACGTTCACGGTTTGAAAACCTTGGAGCCCAGAATCTTCGCAGCTGGCGAAGGCATGGCGCACTCTTCCCACCAGGTGGCGCTGTCGCATCGTTCAACGCGTGAGAGACCGGACCACCTCCATTCCTGCTAGAGCATTGAACATCTCCTTTCTCTGTATTCTCTTCCAATGAGTCACACACACACACACACACACACACACACACACACACACACACACTATATTTATTAGCACACATGGCTATCTGGGACAGCTCTAAAATAAATTTTGCAATGGAAAAGCTTTGAACTACAGTTAGGAAAATGTATAGGTTCAGCAATAGTTAACATACTCCAGTCTTGAAACAAATTTTCATTGTTTTATCTTATCACTTTTAAAGAGTTACAGGATTGCCTGAGTGTGGTGGCGCCTGCCTTTAATCCAAGCACCTGGAGGCAGAGGCAAACTGTGAGTTTGAGGCCAGCCTGGTCTACAGAGTGAGTTCCAGGAAAACCAGGGCTGTACGGAGACTCTTGTCTTTAAAAAAAATGGGGGTGGGGGGCTGGAGAGATGGCTCAGTGGTTAAGAGCATTGCCTGCTCTTCCAGAGGTCCTGAGTTCAATTCCCAGCAACCACATGGTGGCTCACAACCATCTGTAATGAGGTCTGGTGCCCTCTTCTGGACTGCAGACATATACACAGACAGAATATTGTATGCGTAATAAATAAATAAAATATTAAAAAAATGGGGGTGGGGGAGTCGCATAGGATGGATCAGTAATGCCCTGTGCTTAGAAATCCACACTATCTTAGGAAAGTTCTCTAACACACCAAATTTTAGTTGGTATTTGTTCTGGGGATCCCTCAGTCTCTAACAGGGGAGGGGTACTCCTTCTTTTTCTGCTGTCCAGTTTCCTGATTAACATGTGATGGTAATGTCTGAATTCTCTCCAAATAATGAAAAATCTCTCCACCCTGTGTCCCATGGTTGGGACAGAGCCTGAAGCCTTGTTAACACACCATGGAGTGATCTCCCTGTGGTCCACACAGACAGTGATCTCCCTGTGGTCCACACAGACAGTGATCTCCCTGTGGTCCACACAGACAGTGATCTCCCTGTGGTTCACACACTCAGTGATCTCCCTGTGGTCCACACCATGCATCTCCCTGTGGTCTCTCTCTCTCTCTGAGTAATGATGACATGAACTTCCCCTGCGGAAGTGCAGAGAGGGGAGCTGAAACAGCCTGGATTGCAGGTTTTTACAAGGGATAGCAATGGGCACCCCATGTATGAGGTATGGACTCTGAGTACAGCAGATTTGGAGACTCAAGTCATATAAACCATTAATAAAATGCATTCTGCCCTTGGTAAGCATACCACGTGGCTACCTTGCCACCCACACCTCCATTCGGGATCAACCTCATTCCTGCACTGCCTTGACCATTGGCAGGAAGAGATTCTGTCTGGAATGTCTCTCATCTGAAGGGTATGCCCTGCTGGCAGGAGACATTGGTCGCTGTCAGGACACCTGCCTTCCGGAGCAGCCTCAGTTGGGGTGTCTGCTTCTCAGGCTTCCCTCAGGCTCAGTAGAACACAGAAAGCAGCGCTGATGGACTTCTTGACTTCTTCTGGAGTTTGGAGACTCGTCTGCGTTTCCTCATCTTCAAATACTGATCTGCCTCTGGCAGAGCCTAGAAACACAGCCGAGAGTTGGCTCAGTAGTTAAGAGCACTTACTGCTCTTCCAGATGACCTAGATTTGGCTAGCAACCCCTGTCAGGCCCTCACAACCAAATATAACCACAGCTGCGAGGGATATTCCGCCCTCTTGTGGCCGACACAGGCACCTGCAGTCATATGCACACTCCTCTCATGCACATAAATAATAAAATAAATATAAAATCTAAAAAACAAAAGCAAGTTAACTTCATGGGTAATTTTAAAACTACAGTTGAGGAGGAGAGGTTTCGTCTGTGTGCACAGAGCTCCGGGAACTCGGGCCTCAGCTATTGGAGACTCTCAAATCTCAAGAGCAGCTGTCTTTCTGTTGGACCCTGGCCAAGCCTGAGGGGACACAACACACACAGAACATGGTGGATTCTATAGCAGAAGGCTCATCGTGTCCTGGGTGTCTGGAAGAGTGGTGGGAATCAGGAGAGGACCAGACAGCACCATGGAAAAGACAGGGCTCTGAAAACGAGGCCATGGTTTGAAACCTGTGGACGGCACTGCGCTCAGCTCTGGACAGGAGGATTTGTGTAAGCAGAGACACCTACAGTGTGCCGGACGGGAAGCTGAGAGGCTCAGGGCTCCCATGCACGGGACTAGAAGTTGAGAGGCTCATGGTTCCCACGAAGTGTTGCCTTATGCATTTGTAAATCTCCAAGAATGTGGGAATGTCCAGACATCACTGCAAAAGGGAAGACCAACTCTTCATGGGTGATGGAGATCTTTCCTGGTTGAGTTTTTTTAATATTTACTTATTATGTGTACAATATTCTGTCTGTGTGTATGCCTGCAGGCCAGAAGAGGGCACCAGACCTCTTTACAGATGGTTGTGTGCCACCATGTGGTTGCTGGGAATTGAACTCAGGACCTTTGGAAGAGCAGGCAATGCTCTTAACCTCAGAGCCATCTCTCCAGCCCCAGTTCTTAAATATTTATTTATTTATTTATTTATTTATTTATTATGTATACAATATTCTGTCTTTGTGTATGCCTGCAGGCCAGAAGAGGGCACTAGACCTCATTACAGATGGTTGTGAGCCACCATGTGGTTGCTGGGAATTGAACTCAGGACCTTTGGAAGAGGAGGCAATGCTCTTAACCTCTGAGCCATCTCTCCAGCCCCTACCTGGTTAAGTTTTTGAAACATGTTTTATTTATTTATTTTTTAAAGTTTTACTTTTTAATTTTGTCTGTGCAAACAGGTGCATGCAGGCGCTGCTGATGGCCACAAGAGGGCACCAGTGAGCTCAGGTGTGAACCTTGTGTGTTCCTGCCAAGGCTGCACTGGGGTGTCAGCATGAAGCACAGGCTAGAAGCACCCTAGATTCGTTAGGTCTTCGATTTTGAATTTATTTGGGGGAATTTTTCATTCTGAAACCTTTTATTGTTGAAAATGTTCATGACTCCCGCGTTCCACGGTTTGAAAACCTTGGAGCTCAGAATCTTCGCAGCTGGTGAAGGCATGGCGCACTCTTCCCACTAGGTGGCGCTGTCGGATCGTTCAACGCATGAGAGACCGCACCACCTCAATCCCTGCCAAAGCATTGAACATGTCCTTTCTCTGTATTTACTGTATTCTCTTCCAATGAGTCCACACACACACACACAGAGACACACACATACACACACACAGACACACATTATATTTATTAGCACATGTGGCTTTCTGGGTCAGCTCTAAAATAAATTTTGCTATGGAAAAGCTTTGAACTTGCCCGCATTTAGGAAAAACTGTACTGTAGAGGTTCAGCAATAGTTAACATACTCCAGTCTTGAAACAAATTTTCACATTGTTTTATCATATCACTCATGAAGAGCTATAGCATTGCCTGAGTGTGGTGGCGCCTGCCTTTACTCCCAGAACCCGGGAGGCAGAGGCAGACTGTGAGTTTGAATCCAGCCTGGTCTACAGAGTGAGTTCCAGGACAACCAGGGCTGTACAGAGACTCTTGTCTTAAAAAAAAATGGGGGTGGGGGAGTCGCATAGGATGGATCAGTAATGCCCTGTGCTTAGCAAAACCACACTATCTTAGGAAAGTTCTGAAACACACGGTATTTTAGTAGATGTTTGTTCTGGGGATCCCTCAGTCTCTAACGAGGGGAGGGGATACTCTTCCTTTTTCTGCTGTCCAGTTTCCTGATTAACATGTGATGGTCATGTCTGAACTCTCTCCAGATAATGACCAATATCTCCACCCTGTATCCCCCATGATTAGGACGGAGCCTGAAACCTTGTACCCACACCTTGCAGTGTTCTCCCTGTTGTCCACACAATCAATGATCTCCCTGTGCTCCACACACGCAGTGATCTCCCTGTGCTCCACACACGCAGTGATCTCCCTGTGGTCCACACACGCAGTGATCTCCCTGTGGTCCACACATGCAGTGATCTCCCTGTGGTCCACACATGCAGTGATCTCCCTGTGGGTCCACACCAGCATCTCTCTCTCTGAGTAATGATGACAAGAACTTCCCCTGCGGAAGGTCAGAGAGGGGAGCTGAAACAGCCTGGATTGCAGGTTTTTTCAAGAGATTGCAATGGGCACCCCATGTATGAGGTATGGACTTCGAGTACAGCAGATGTGAAGACTCAAGTCATATAAACCATTAAATGCATTCTGCCCTTGGTAAGCATACCACATGGCAAGCACGCCACACACGTCCCTCTCTTTGGTATCAACCTCCTTCCTGCACTGCCTTGACCATTGGCAGTCACAGATTCTGTCTGGAATGTCGCTCATCTGAAGGGTATGCCGTACTGGCAGGAGACGTCGGTCGCTGTCAGGACACCTGCCTTCTGGAGCAGCCTCAGTTGGGGTGTCTGCTCCTCATGCTTCCCTCAGGTCTTAGTAGGGCACCGACGGCAGTGCTGATGTAAGGCTTCTGGAGTTTGGAGGCTCGTCTGTGTTTCCTCATCTTTAAAGACTGATCTGCCTCTGGCAGAGCCTAGAAACACAGCCAAGAGTTGGCTCGGTGGTTAAGAGCACTTACTGCTCTTCCAGAAGACCTAGATTTGGCTTGCAGCCCCTGTCATGCCCCTCAAAAACACCTATAATTACAGCTGCAAGGGATATAGCACCTTCTTCTGGCCGACACAGGCACCTGCAGTCATATGCACACACCTTTCAGACACATAAATATAAAATCCAAAAACAAAAGCAAGTTAGTTTCATGAGTAATTTTAAAAATACAGTTAGTAGGAGACGTGTCGTCTGTGTGCACAGAGCTCCGGGAACTCGGGCCTCAGCCATTAGAGACTCTCAAATCTCAAGAGCAGCTGTCTTTCTGTTGGACTCTGGCCAAGCCTGAGGGGACACAATACACCTAGTCCTGGGCACAGAGCACGGCTGATCCCATTAGCAGAAGGCTCATGGAGTCCTGGGTATCTGGAAGAGTGCTGGGAATCAGGAGAAAACTAGACAGCACCATGGAAAAGACAGGGCTCTGAAAACGAGGCCATGGTTTGAAACCTGTGGACGGCATTGTGCTCAGCTCTGGACAGGAGGATTCGTGTCAGCAGAGACACCTACCGTGCGCGGACAGGAAGCCGAGAGGCTCACGGCTCCTGCGCTCCAGATGCGAAACCGAGAGGCTCACAGCTACCAAGAAGTGTTTCTGATACATTTGTAAATTTCCAAGAATGTGGGAATGTCCAGACCCCACTTCCGAAGGGAAGAGTCAGTCTTCATGGGTGGTGGAAAACTTCCTGGTTGAGTTTTTGAAACATGTTTTATTTATTTCTTTTTTAAGGTTTTACATTTTAATTTTGGGAATATCTTTGCACACAGTTGCATGCAGTTGCTGCTGATGGCCACAAGAGGGCACCAGATTCCCCGTGATCCTGAGCTGCTGCTCTATGTGGTCGTGAGCTTCCCATGTGGGTGCTGAGAATTGATTGAACTTGACTCCTCTGCAAGAGCAGCAAGTGTCTTTACCACTGAGCCATCTCTCCAGCCTTGATTGTTTTTTAAATTTAGTGGAGTTCTTTAGTGTCTTAATGTATATTAATTCCTAAAAAGAGTCCTACAGTCTCACTCAGAAGCTGCAACATGCATGCACCAGGCCATCTATACAGCCAGCACGGTTCAAAGCCCCTGCGTTGTTTTTCTCTTTAAGTATGTATTTATTTTTATGTGCACAAGTGTTTGCCTGCATGTGTATGTCTGCACACCACATGTGTACCCAGTCTGTTCACGGAACCCAGAAGAGCATTTAGATCCTCTGGAAGTGGAGTTACAGATGGTTGTGAACCTCAGTGTGGATGCTGGGACCCGAAACTGGGTCCTTCCCAAATGCAGAGTGCTGCCCTTATCTCCTGAGACATTCTCCCCAGCCTCAGGGTTCTGTTTTATCCCTTAACAGTGTGTATCTACGAAGCAGCGTTTAGCGCCCTGGCATAGAGGTTGCTCATGTGTAGTAAACAGGAAGGGATTACAGAGAGGACCATAGGAAGGAGCAGGTGCAGAGCCTCGGGCAGTGTCTACAGAGCAATGCACGTCCCCATGTTCACCTGTTCTGATGTTCGGATCACGGTCTATGAACCTGTCACTGGGTTTCCAGGCACTTTTTCCAGCGAGTAGCTCTAATCTCCAATCAAAGTCTTACATTCTTCTTGTTTATTTATTTTTATTCAAAAACTGTTTATAGTCAGGTGCAGTGTTGAATGTCCTTTAATCCCACTATACACGGATTCTAATTGGTCTTAATAATAAAAACCTGGAGTTAACGATCAGGCGTGAAAGCAGAAAGATCAGAGAAGAAGAGTGTTTGGCCACTAGTTCATACCTCTGCTTCAGACCAAAGAACGATCCTGTTCCTCCAAATTCTCAGACTGAACCCTGAGCTCCTGTCTGCTCCCCACCTTATATTCCCCTCTCCTCTTTAGATCTCATTTTATCTAGGTAAACAATCTCCCAGGTGATGGTGTTCATTTCTGGTGTTTGTTTTAGGTACATGGTCCGCACATGGTCATCCAAGTACCCTGGAGGGTCTGGAGATCGCATACCTGAGTAATTCTTCACATGGGAAGATCGGGAAGTAGCCTCAGACGCACACGTAGTCCAGTGACTTTCAATTAAAGAGAAGGAAACCTTCTGCAATTAAAATATGACCCCTTGAACATTTCCAAGGCTGCTGGTCCAGCAGTGCCCTGGGGTTTCCTCCCAACACTAAACAGCTCACATTATTTTTTTCCTTCCACGTTAAGCTCTTCAAGTACTTCATACTGCAAAGACCCATTTTCCTCTGTGTGTGTTCAGACTCTGACTTGAAGAAGCTATCCTGAGATATTTACTGCAATTGGGACGGTGTTTCCTCAAGTTCTTAGCCAGAGTTGTCATCTGGCTGTTTTTCACACCAGCAATCCCAGTGAGGAATATTTTCATACTTGGCTTTGGAGATCACACCTTCCTAATATTCCCGAAGCGAGTTGGAATCCTCCCCAGCTGGGCTGCAGAGCAGGACGCACGAGGGT
Source organism: Microtus agrestis (assembly GCA_902806775.1). Taxonomy (NCBI): domain Eukaryota; kingdom Metazoa; phylum Chordata; class Mammalia; order Rodentia; family Cricetidae; genus Microtus; species Microtus agrestis. Next base: position 183,784 of record CADCXT010006930.1, read on the forward strand.
CTCACACAGCACTGCTGGGACTCAGCCCTTGATTATTTTATCCAGCAGAGCGGTGGTTAGTGCTAACTGTCCACTCCGCAGGGTTGAAATTCACTTAGAGATAACCCCCGTACACAACCGTGAGGGGGGCTGCCTGAGAAGGTAAGACCCTGAGAATGTAAGGATTAACTTTTTATTTTTATGTGTATGGATACTTTGGATACTTTGTGTCCTGGGGGCAGCAGGGGACACCGGATGTCCTGGAACTGGAGTCACATATGGTTGTGAGCTTCCTGGGAATAAAACCTAGGTCCTGTGGGAAGAACAGCCTGCTGAGCTGACTCTATAGCCTCTCACCAAATTTTCTTAATTCTGTGTTTCTAAACCTTGCTTTCCATCGTTATCAGCGGCGTCCATCACGAGGCGCCCGTGCCTCTCCACCTGTTGCCTCTCAGCTCATAATCCATCCTCTTACAGCCCTGTCCTTTGTAGCCAGCGCAATTTTAAGTTTTGCCAGCAGAGGGCGCAGGGCGTACGCAGCCCGAGGAAAACGCTGGCTGCTGGGGTCTGCAGGCTTCCTGGTGACTGCAGTCGGGGGTCAGCGAAGCCACTCAAGGGTCTCGGTCCCAGCTGCCTGTTAGGGACACGCCTTTCTCCATGCACTGGCCTCGGCCACCGGTCCCCTCCAGACTTTACCCCAGGATAGAAGGGATGTCATCCGTCAGCCAGGGCCTCATGCCCCTGCCCTGAGTTCTGGTGCAGAAGTGAGAGGCAGCGCCTTCCACATTTGCCTTTCCGTGGGTGCTCTCCCTCAGCCCTGGAAGGCTTCTGAGTTGTCCTTACTTGGCTTTAACCCCCCCCCCTTTTTTTTAAAAAAAAAACTCTTTTAAAATTTTTAGGTTACAGGTCGTCTCCTGTCTACTGACTGTACCTTGAATCCTTGGCAGACATCTTTTTGTTTGATTGGTTTTTGTATTTGGGGTTTTGTTTTCTTTTTTTTTTCATTTTATGTGTGTGAATGCTATGTCTGATGTATATATGAAAATCACGTGGGTGCCTGGTGTCCACGGACTGCAGAAGAGGTCGTCATACCCCCTGGAAATGGAGTTAGTGACAGTGTGAGCCACCTTGTGGGTGCTGGGAGCCAAACGTTTGTCCGTCCTCTGGAAGAGCAGCCAATGCTCCTAACAGCTGAGCCATCTCTCATGTCTTAGATTATTTTAGAAATCGTGTGTGTGTGTGTGTGTGTGTGTGTGTAAGTCATAGGACACTAGGAAGATGTTGGTTTTCTCCTTCCATCATGTGGGTTCTGGGGATCAAACTGGAGTTCTGAGGCTTGTCAGCCACCTCCCCTGCTGCTGAGCCATCTTCCATATCCACCAGATCAATGTTTATGTCATCCCGAGTTTATGAGTATGAAAAATAAGCATTCAAACCAAACACATAGACAGTTTTACAAATTTATAGAAGGTATGCATAGAAATCAAACATTGATAGTAACAAGTTTGTCTTAAAAGAGTTGTTTGGGCCGGGCGGTGGTGGCACACGCCTTTAATCCCAGCACTCAGGAGGCAGAGGCAGGCGGATCTCTGTGAGTTCGAGACCAGCCTGGTTTACAAGAGCTAGTTACAGGACAGGCTCCAAAGCCACAGAGAAACCCTGTCTCAAAAACCAAAAAAAAAAAAAGTTGTTTGATATATGTAAATTTACTCCTTATTTACTTATTTAGAATAGAGCAGATTGCACATTGGTTAGATGGATTCGGTAGCTTGTCTAACCTAATGCCGTCTGGAGATAGACTAATTTGATAATTACGTGCTGAGGAATGACAAGGAAATATTAAGGGTTTACTTTCCATCATCAAACCGTCATGATCTGTAAGAGCAGAAACTGTATATATATAGAGAGCAAACAGTGCGGTTCGTCACGTAGGAGAGTCTGCAACCTGAGTGTCGGTCTTTCAGGCAGCGTTAGGTCTTTCCGACAGTGAGCTCAGGTGTGAACCTTGTGTGTTCCTGCCAAGACTGCACTGGGGTGCCAGCATGCAGCAGCACAGGCTAGAAGCACCCTAGATTCGTTAGGTCTTCGATTTTGAATTTATTGGGGGGAATTTTTCATTCTGAAATCTTTTATTGTTGAAAATGTTCACGACGCCCACGTTCACGGTTTGAAAACCTTGGAGCCCAGAATCTTCGCAGCTGGCGAAGGCATGGCGCACTCTTCCCACCAGGTGGCGCTGTCGCATCGTTCAACGCGTGAGAGACCGCACCACCTCAATCCCTGCCAAAGCATTGAACATCTCTTCTCGTATTCTCTGTATTTTCTTCCAATGAGTCCACACACACAGAGACACTATATTTATTAGCACACGTGGCTTTCTGGGACAGCTCTAAAATAAATTTTGCTATGGAAAAGCTTTGAAATTGCCCGCAGTTAGGAAAAACTGTACTGTATAGGTTCAGCAATAGTTAACATATTCCAGTCTTCAAACAAATTTTCACATTGTTTTATCTTATCTCTCATAAAGAGCTATAGCATTGCCTGAGTGTGGTGGTGCCTGCCTTTACTCCCAGAACCAGGGAGGCAGAGGCAGACTGTGAGTTTGAAGCTAGCCTGGTCTACAGAGTGAGTTCCAGAACAGCCAGGGCTATGTGGAGCCTCTTGTCTTTAAAAAAAAAGGGGGGGTGGGGCGCATAGGATGGATCAGTAATGTCCTGTGCTTAGCAAAACCACACTATCTTAGGAAAGTTCTGAAACACACCGTATTTCAGTTGGTATTTGTTCTGGGGATCCCTCAGGCTCTACGAGGGGAGGGGATACTCCTTCTTTTGCTTCTGTCCAGTTTCCTGATTAACGTGGGATGGTAATGTCTGACCTCTCTTCAGATAATGACCAATCTCTCCATCCTGTGTCCCCCATGGTTGGGACGGAGCCTAAAGCCTTGTACCCACACCATGGAGTGATCTCTCTGTGGTGCACACACACAGTGATCTCCCTGTGGTCCACACATGCAGTGATTTCCCTGTGGTCCACACACGCAGTGATCTCCCTGTGGTCCACACACGCAGTGTTACCCCTGAGGTCCACACACGCATTGATCTCCCTGTGGGTGAACACCATGCAACTCTCTCTCTGAGTAATGATGACAAGAACTTCCGCTGGGGAAGGTCAGAGAGGGGAGCTGAAAACAGCCTAGATTGCAGGTTTTTACAAGAGATAGCCATGGGCCCAGCCTGTATAAGATATGGACTCAAGTACAGCAGACATGAAGACTCAAGTCATATAAACCATTAAATGCATTCTGCCCTTGGTAAGCATACCACGTGGATAGCATGCCACCCACATCCTCTCTTCCGGATCAACCTTCTTCCTGCCCTGCCTTGAATATTGGCAGGCACAGATTCTGTCTGGAATGTCGCTCATCTGAAGGGTATGCCCTGCTGGCAGGAGATGTCGGCGCTGTCAGGATACCTGCCTTCCGGAGCAGCCTCAGTTGTGGTGTCTGCCCCTCACGCTTCCCTCAGGTCTCACTCAGTAGGGCACCGAAGGCAGCGCTTCTGGAGTTTGGAGCCTCGTCTGCGTTTCCTCATCTTTAAAGACTGATCTGCCTCTGGCAGAGCCTAGAAACACAGCCTAGAGTTGGCTCAGTGGTTAAGAGGGCTTACTGCTCTTCCAGAAGTCCCAGGTTTGGTTAGCAGCCCCTGCTGGGCCCATCAAAACCACCTATAACCACAGCTGCAAGGGATACAGTGCCCTCTTGTGGCCGATACAGGCTCCTGCAGACATGTGCACACTCCTCTCATGCACCTAAATAAAAAGTAAATATAAAATCCAAAAACAAAAGCAAGTTAACTTCATGAGTAATTTTAAAAATGCAGTTGAGGAGGAGAGGTGTCGTCTGTATGCAGATCTAAGGGAACTCGAGCCTCAGCCATTAGAGACTCTCAAATCTCAAGAGCAACTGTCTTTCTGTTGGACTCTGGCCAAGCCTGAAGGGACACACAACACACAGAGCATGTCGGATCCCATTAGCAGAAAGGCTCATCGAGTCCTGGGTATCTGGAAGAGTGGTGGGAATCAGGAGAGGACCAGACAGCACCATGGAAAAGACAGGGCTCTGAAAACGACGCCATGGTTTGAAACCTGTGGATGGCACTGCGCTCAGCTCTGGACAGGATGATTGTGTAAGTGGAGACACCTACAGTGCGCCGGACCAGAAGCCGAGAGGCTCAGGGCTCCCGTGTACCTTACAGGAAGCTGATGGGCTCTTGGCTTCCAGGAGCTCTTACCTGATACATTTGTAAATCTCCAAGAATGTGTGAATGTCCAGACACCACTGCCAAAGGGAAGAGCCAGGCTTCATGGGTGGTGGAGATCTCTCTGGTTGAGTTTTTGAAACATGTTTTATTTATTTTTTAAGGTTTTACTTTTTAATTTTGTGAATGTCTGTGCACACAGGTGCATGCAGGTGCTGCTGATGGCCACAAGGGGGCACCAGATCCCCATGAGACTGAGCTGTTCTAGGTGGTTGTGAATTGCGCAAGTGGGTGCTGAGTATTGATTGAACTTGGCTCCTCTGCAAGAGCAGCAAGTGCCTTTACCACTGAGCCATCTCTCCAGCCTTGGTGGTTTTTAATTTATTGCACTTCTTTAGTGCCTTAATGTATATCAATTCCTAAAAGAGTCATACAGTCTCACTCAGAAGCTGCAACATGCATGCACCAGGCCATCGCTACCACCAGTCGGGTTCAAAGTATTTATTTATTTTTATGTGCACGAGTGTTTGCCTGCATGTGTATGTCTGCACACCACATGTGTACCCAGTGTTCACGGAACACAGAAGAGCATGTAGATCCTCTGGAAGTGGAGTTACAGACGGTTGTGAACCTGAGTGTGGATGCTGGGACCCGACCTGGGTCCTTCCCAAATGCAGAGTGCTGCCCTTATCTCCTGAGCCATTCTCTCCAGCCTCAGTGTTCTGTTTTATCCCTTAACAGTGTGTATCTACCAAGCAGCGTTTAGCGCCCTGGCATAGAGGTTGCTCATGTGTAGTAAACAGGAAGGGATTACAGAGAGGACCATAGGAAGGAGCAGGTGCAGAGCCTCGGGCAGTGTCTACAGAGCAATGCACGTCCCCATGTTCACCTGTTCTGATGTTCGGATCACAGGTCTATAAACCTGTCACTGGGTTTCCAGGCACTTTTCCCAGCGAGTAGCTCTAATCTTCAATCAAAGTCTTACATGCTCCTTGTTTATTTATTTTTATTCTAAAACTGTTTTTAGTCAGGTGTAGTGTTGCATGGCCTTTAATACCACTGTAGCACGGATTCTAATTGGTCTCTATAATAAAAACCTGGAGTTAACGATCAGGCGTGAAAGCAGAAAGATCAGAGAAGCAGAGTGGTTGGCCACTAGTTCTTACCTCTGCTTCAGACCAAAGAATGACCCTGTTCCTACGAATTCACAGACTGAACCCTGAGCTCGTGTCTGCTCCCACCTTATATTCCCCTCTCCTCTTTAGATTTCTTTCTGTCTAGGTAAACAATCTCCCAGGTGATGGTGTTCATTTCTGTGTTTGTTTTAGGTACATGGGTCGCACATGGCCATCCAAGTACCCTGGAGGGTCCCAAGGACCCGTGTACTCTTCCTCTAAATTCTTCATATGGGAAGGTCGGAAAGTAGCCTCAGACACACATGGTGTCCAGTGACTTACAATTAAAGAGAAGGAAACCTCTTCAATTAAAATGTGACCCCTTGAAATTTCCAAGGCTTCTGGTCCCGCAGTGCCCTGGGTTTCCTCCCAACACTAAACAGCTGACATTATTTTCTTCCTTCCACGTTAAGCTCTTCAAGTACTTCATACTGCAAAGACCCATTTTCCTCTGTGTGTGTTCAGACTCTGACTAGAAGAAGCTATCCCGAGATATTTTGCTACAATTGGGAAGGTGTTTTCTCAAGTTCTTAGCCAGAGTTGTCACCTGGCTGTTTTTCACACCACCAATCCCAGTGAGGAATATTTTCATACTTGGCTTTGGAGATCACACCTTCCTAATATTCCCGAAGCGGGTTGGAATCCTCTCCAGCTGGGCTGCGGAGCAGGACGCACGAGGGTCTCACAGACCGCTGCTGGGACTCAGCCCTTGATTATTTTATCCAGCAGAGCGGTGGTTAGTGCTGACTGTCCACTCCGCTGGGTCTAAACTCACCTAGAGATAACCCCCGGACACAACTGTGAGGGGCTGCCTGAAAAGGTAAGACCCTGAGAATGTAAGGATTATCTTTCTATTTTTATGTGTATGGATACTTTGTGTTGGTGGGGGCCAGCAGGGGACGCGGATGTCCTGGAACTGGAGTCACTATGGTTGTGAGCTTCCTGGGAATAAAACCTGGGTCCTGTGGAAGAACAGCTTGCTGAGCTGATTCTCTAGCCTCTCACCAAATTTTCTTAATTCTGTGTTTCCAAACCTTGCTTTCCATCATTATCAGCGGCGCCCATCACGAGGCCCCCGTGCCTCTCCACCAGTTGCCTCTCAGCTCTGAGTCTGTCTTCTCACAGCCCTGTCCTTTGCAGCCAGCGCAATTTTACGTTTTGCCAGCAGAGGACGCAGGAAGTAGGCGGCCCGAGGAAAACGCTGGCTGCTGGGGTCTGCAGGCTTCCTGGTGGCTGCAGTCGGGGGTCAGCGAAGCCACTCAAGGGTCTCGGTCCCAGCTGCCGTTAGGGACATGCCTTTCTCCGTGCACTGGCCTCGGCCCCGGTCCACTCCAGACTTTACCCCAGGATAGAAGGGATGTGGTCTCTCAGCCAGGGCCTCATGCCTCATTGCTTACTAAGCGACAATCCCTGTCAAATGCTCCCGCTCAAGTTACAAGTTAACTCCTGTCTTCTGGCTGTACCTTGAATCCTTGGCGGACATCTTTTTGTTTGATTGGCTTTTGGATTTGGGGTTTGTTTGTTTTTGAATGTTTATTTTCATTTTATATGTGTGAATGCTATGTCTGCTTGTATGTATGAAAATCATCTTTGTGCCTAGTGTCCATGAAGGCAGAAGAGGTCGTCAGTTCCCCTGGAACTGGAGTTAGTGACAGTGTGAGCCACCTTGTGGGTACTAGGAGCCAAAGGTTTGCCCGTCCTCTGGAAGAGCAGCCAGTGCTCCTAACTGCTGAGCCATCTCTCATGTCTCAGATTATCCTAGAAATCCTGTGTGTGTGTGTGTGTGTGTGTGTGTGTGTGTGTGGTCCAAGGATACTGTTTGAACCATCAGCTCTCTGTACCACGTGGGCCCCAGAAATAGAACCCAAGTCACCAGGCGTGGGGGAGAGCAAGCATTTATCAGCTGAGACATGTCCTCAGCTCCAGATTTGGGGGTTCTTGAGACATTCTCAGGTAGCCCAGCAAGCCTCTAGCTCACCGTGGAGTGGAAGATGATCTCAAACTCCTGACCATCCTGCGTCTGCCTCCTAGGTGCTGGGGTTACAGGCGTGTGCTACCCTGGCTGCCCTGCAGCCGGCATTTTGAGCTGAGGTCTGGGTGTGGTCCCAGCATTGCAATGGGTGGGACTGTTTCTGCAGAAGAAATAATTGGTATTCAGTCTCCGCTGAGGTGTAGGAGAAAATCCCTCATAACTAAATATTTTATTATTTATTTTTTAAGACAAGATCTCACTTTGGGGGCTGGAGAGATGGCTCAGAGGTTAAGAGCATTGCCTGCTCTTCCAAAGGCCCTGAGTTCAATTCCCAGCAACCACATGGTGGCTCACAACCATCTGTGGTGGGGTCTGGTGCCCTCTTCTGGCCTGCAGACATACACACAGACATAATATTGTATACATAATAAATAAATAAATATTTAAAAAAAAAGATCTCACTTTGCAGCACAAGCTGGCCTGGAACTTCCAGGGATCCTCCTGCTTCAGCCTTGCAAATTCTAAGAATATTAGCACACATTATTAAATAGACAAAAATTTATGTAAAAATATGCTAACCACATATTAAGATCTAAAAAGAGCACAAAGGACGATGGAGTGCCAGAGGGGAGAAAGACTGGGGAAACCAAGGAAAGGATGGCTTACTTGAAGGAAGGTCCCTGTGGGGCCGGAACTCGGGCTGAGAGAACCGGCTTGTGGGCTGGTGTAGCTGAGAGGGTGGGACGAAGCTGTCACAGGAAAGCTGTGCCCCGCAGTTAGGCACCAACTGCTGCCCCTGGAGTCAGCGGAGGCTGCCCAGCTGCAGGCCTTTGCCTGTGCTGAGGAGACTAATAAAATGGGAAGAAACCCAAGCCCCGGTCTGCTCTCCTCCTCAGCCAAGCCAACTAGAGGAGTGTGTTTGAAGCAAACAGTAGCCCAGTCCCCATTGGGAGCCTCCACCAAAGGCTCTGCGTGTCTGCACATGTCACTGGCCTGGCCACCCTCACGGAGGGCATTCCTGAGTTAGTTTTCCTGGGCCAGGTCCGGCTGCCGTGTTCTCAGGACCGCCTGGGGAGAGCTGAGAAGGCTGGGGTGGCAGGCTCCGGAGAGCAAACCAACCCCCAGGTGGAATGCAGGGGTCCCAGAGCCACGCGGGGTCAGGCAGCAGCTGGGCTTCCTATGGCTTGTCAACTAGGTCCAGGCAGTCAAGACACCTCTGCTGGGAGGCGCTTGGTGTCCCCATCCCCACTGAGACCTGGCTGTGGAAGTCACTGCTTGTAGGATTTCCCACGGACAATTTTATCCGCTAAGGCCGCTGCCCGCTCATGATCCGTCCTGTTTCAACCGCTAAGTTTCCTCCCCATTTAGTCAAAGGAGACCGTCAGACCTCCTGGAGAGAAGCCAGGGTGTCCATTTAGTACTTGTAGAGCCTTCATTTTTGCCCCGTCCCTTCTACCTTACTCGCTTTTCTTTCTTTTCCTTCTCTCTTCTTTTTTAAACAGGATTACGCGATGTAGCTCTGGCTAGCCTCAAACTCAAGGCAATCCTCCTGCCTCTGCTTCCCAAGTGCTGAGATACAGGTTTTCACCAGCATACTCAGAATGTCTTGGCTTAAAAAATGATTTATTTGTTTTTATATTTCTCTGGTGATTGTTGTGTCTGTGTGAGGATGCTGGATCCCCTGGAATTGGAGTTACAAACAGGTGTGAGCTGCCATGTGTGTGCTGTGAATTGAACCCAGGTCCTCTGGAAGAGCAGTCAGTGCTCTTAACCTCTGAGACAGCTCTTTAGTCCTCATGTCCCTGAGGATTTTTTGCTGGTGTTATTTTTTTTGAGACAGGGTTTCATTGTGTAGCCCTAGTTGTCCTGGAACTCACTCTGTAGACCAGGCCGCCTGGAACTCACAGAGATCCCCCTGCCTCTGCCTCAAGTTCTGGGATTAAAAGTGTGGGCCACCACCTCCCAGTGTCCCTGAGATTTTGTTAAAAATAGTATTTATTTTTTAAAAGTAAAATAGATTTATTCCTAAAAAATATACATGTGTGTCTGCATGTGGGTATGTGCTTGGGGGTGCAGTTCACTTGAAGGCCAGAAGAGGGCACCAGGTCACCTGGAGCTGGAGTTCCAGATGGCTGGGAGCCAGCCATCAAGGATGCTCAGTGAGCTTTGGTAACTACAGAGCCTTTCTCCAGCTCCTGGCCCTGAGCTTTCAGATCCACACCAAAAGCAAACACTATGGGCTGAGCCTCAGTGTGGGTTACACAGGCATCTGAAGACGTGTAAGAGACTTCTCTCTCAGTATGCCTCCACTCTGTGTTAGACATGCTGGATCTGTTTTGAGACAGGGTGTCAGGTAGACCAGGCTGTCCTTGAAGTCATATGTATCCAAGGCTAGCAACATCACCTGCTCCTCTTGCCTCCTCCTCCCAAGAGACTGGGATTAAAAGCATGTGCCACATACTGGGTTTATGCAGCCATGGACTTTTGAACCCAGGGCCTGGACATGCTAGGCAAGCACACTACCAACTGAGCTACACCCCTAGCCCTTAATGCTTGTTCCTGGCAACCTTGTTATCCCAGCATGTGAAAGGCTGAGGCAGGAGGATTGTGAGTTTTGAACCCAGCCTGGATTTCTCTTCCTTCCTTCCTTCCTTCCTTCCTTCCTTCCTTCCTTCCTTTCTTCCCTTTTTTTTTCTTTTCTTTTCTTTTTTTTTCGAGACAGGGTTTCTCTGTAGATTTGGAGCCTGTCCTGGAACCAGCTCTTGTAGTCCAGGCTGGCCTTGAACACACAGAGATCCTCCTGCCTCTGCCTCCCAAGTGCTGGGATTAAAGGCGTGTGCCACCACTGCCCAGTTCCCAGCCTGGCTTTCATAGAGAGACATTATCTCAAAACAGAACAATAAAGCAGCAGATCTCTGTCCCCAACTGGGGTTCGTCTATGGGTTCTTCTGAGCCCCCATTCCCTATGGCATCGCTGGCAATTCAGTAGCAACTCCCTGCTGTGAAGGGGGCCCTCCCTCCTTAGCTTTCTTACCCCTACAGGCCCAGGGATGGAGAGCTCAGCTTCTCTCTGCCTAGGCTTGTTCACACCCTCCCGTGGCCATGTCACACAGGATTAGCTTGCTTTCTAGCGTGGCTCCCACCTTCTTAACCAGAAACTCAGCCTTTGTCCTGAAAATGTGGGGACCACAGATCCGGACCCAGCTTCTCCTACACCTTAACCCCAGGACAGAAAACCAGGCTGCCTTCCACTCAGGTCTGCAGGAGTGTGTCAGACTTCAGTTCGCCGCTATCCACCAAGGAGCTAGAAGACCTATATTTTAAATGTTTAAATTAATATGATCGTATTCTGTGTTAGATGTTTATATACAGCAAATGATACTAAGTAACACCTATAGGTGTCAAGAAAAATTCTGGAGTATCCTTGATTCAAGGGCAGAACAGATAGGACCTTGGTTTCTGTGGAAACCATAGCCACAGGTACTTTGATATTTTCATTTGTTTGTTTGTTTTTAAGACAAGGTCTCACTATGTAGCCCTGGCTGTCTTGGAACTTGCTACATTATGGCTGGCCTCAAACTCAAAAATATTCTCCTGCCTCTGCCTCCCAAGTGCTGGGATTAAGGACTTTAAAAAAAATTATGTGTATTGTGTTTTGCCTGTGTAAGGATGTAGGGTCCCCTGGAACTGTGTTTACAGACAGTTGTGAGCTGCCATGTGGTTGCTGGATCTTGAACCCGGGTCCCCTGGAAGAGCAGTCAGTGCTCTTAACTGCTGAGCCACCTCTCCAGCCCCTCCTTTGTTTTTTTTTTTTTTTTTGACTGCCACTGTATTTTGTTCTAAGGACCTCACTGGGAGAAAAATAGTCTTGTCTTGCTAAGCCAGGAGGTAGGTGGAGCAGGCAAGACCTGACCGTGTCCATCGATCCATTGCTGCACTGATTACTAACCTGGAGCACAGAGTGATTAACACTGAGAAGCCCAGCTACTGGAGGACGCTGCTGTAGATACCTTACCTGATCTCTGCAGAACCTCTGACTCAGGCCTTCAGTGTGGCAAGGGTCATCAGGAGCCTACAGTCAAGTCAGGTGTCCCGCACTCCTGTACTTCCAGCACTTGGAAGGCAGAGGCCTGCGGAGCGGGTTCAAAGTTATCCTTGGCAATATATAGAGTTCACAGCCAGCCTGAGCTACGTTCAACCCTTTCAAAACAAGCAAAACATCCTGCAGTAGGGTGGGGAGATGGCTCCGTGGGCAAAGGCACTTACTGCCCAGCCTGAAGACATGAGTTCAAGCCCCAGGATCCCCGTGGGGGAAGGAGAGAACCAACTCCATAAACTTCTGCTCTCCTGAGCCCTCCGTGCTGAGGTCAGCACTTGCCCCAGAGTTAGCACTTCTGAGGTGTGCAGAACGAGTGAGTGAGCGAATGAGCCAGCGAGTGGCCCAAGGGTGTGACTGCTGTGAGCAAGGAAGGGAGGCCCCAGGGCTCAGTGACTCACCAGCCCCTTATCGCGTTTTGTGGGTTATAAAACATCATCATTTTCACGTTTAACAGCTCTGGAATGGAGATATGTCAGCACCAGCGTCAGGTCCTCGCCTGATTGACTTTCCTGTCTTAGTGGTGCGTGCAAGGACGGGGATATGCAGCCAGTGGGGTCTTTGTAGTCGGTCAGTGTAAATCCACTTACAGCACAGTGGACGTGTGCTGTGCCTACGCGCCATCAAGTGCTCTCAAGGAGGGAGCTGGGGTGTGACACGGAGCTTGGGAACTTCAGTGCGAGGCGCCGAGCCAGGTCAGTCCCCTGATGTAGTTCTTGTGACTAGATCAGGAGAGGTGCTGATCCCTGGGCCACTACCCAGTTATTGCCACTAGGGGGCTCATGAGCACGGTTCATCTGGGTTTGCAGGCTGTCTTGACGGTCCCTTCAGGCCTGCCTTTGTTGTCATGGATACTGTTTCCATAGTTATTTGACTGGCGTGGCATGTTTCCCTCCATTATTTACTTTTGCATGCTGAGCATATATTCAGACTTAATCTTTATCCACGTCAACCTAACAATTTTACCTTCTGTTTTTATCAACCATGACGTTCCTGGGAGTTGACTCGGCTGGTCACTCTCTAAACCGTCTGCAGCAGGGGAGCAGCAGCAGGCAGCTAAACACCCAGCGTGAATACTGGTGGGAACCGGAGAGACTAGGTCTGCTGTCCCAGTGAGAGGAAACCTCGGGCTCCACGGTGCAGCTGTACCTCCTGATGGGCACTCAGTGAACGTTTTAATGGTCCACATTTTTTTTAAAAAAAAACTTCTCAAGATTTCTAATACAGTCCAGGGGTCTGGAGAGATGACTCAGTGGTGCAGAGCACTTGTTGCTCTTGCAGAGGCCTGAGCCTCAATTCCCAGTACCCATGCGGAGGCTCATAACCATCAGTAACTCAGATTCCATGGGATCCAACACTCTCTTCTGCCCTCGGTGGACACCTGGCACACATATGGTGCTCACACATACATGAAGGCAAAACACACACACACACACATGTAAAATAAGTAAATCTAAAATAACTTACTATAGTGTATATTGGGAGACTGGTCTGTTTCAGCCTCTTCGCTGCCACACCAGGAGGTGGGACCTCTGCATCATCTCTGCCTCCTCCTTTGTGTGTAGACAGGCAGACCTGGGACTCCCCGTGTAGACAGGCAGACCTGGGACTCCCCGTGTAGACAGGCAGACCTGGGAATCCCTGTGTAGACAGGCAGACCTGGGAATCCCTGTGTAGACAGGCAGACCTGGGAATCCCTGTGTAGACAGGCAGACCTCGGAATCCCTGTGTAGACAGGCAGACCTGGGACTCAGAAGCATCCACTTGCTTCTTCCTCCTGAGTACTGGGGTTAAAGTTGTGTGCCAGATACTCTTGTATTTCTTTGCAATTTTTTGTTTACATTTATCTCTATATGCTGTGTGCGCGTGTCTGTGTGTTCATGCGCATCTCTCTGTATGTGCGCATGCCTGCACTCCTGCTGTGTCGTGCATGTGGTGGACTGGGGACAACTGCGGAGTCTGTCCTCTCCATGTACCTTGTGGGTCCAGGGGACGGAGCTCAGGGGTTAGGCCTGTCACGGTGTGGGAGTCTGTCCTCTCCTTGTACCTCGTGGGTCCAGGGGACGGAGCTCAGGGGTTAGGCCTGTCACGGTGTGGGAGTCTGTCCTCTCCTTGTACCTCGTGGGTCCAGGGGACGGAGCTCAGGGGTTAGGCCTGTCACAACGCCCTCACTGGCTGAGTCATCTCACAGCCTGTTCTTGTTTTCCTTGATCTTGGCAGATTTGCCTTTTCCTGGCTTTGAGAACGATACGCCTGGTTTCCTAAGCTTTTTGAAGCATGCTGATGGGGTACAAAGAAAGGGCATGGACTGACAGGCAGTGGTGGCGCATTCCTTTAATCCCAGCACTCAGGAGGCAGAGGTAGGAGGATTTCTGAGTTCAAGACCAGCCTGGTCTACAAAGCAAGTCCCAGGGCAGCCAGGGCTACACAGAGAAACTCTGACTTGAAAAACGACAAAACCCAAAACTCTAGCAAAGGCCAACATGTGCCCTAAGCGTCAAAATCGACAGCGTGTTCCTCATTGTCTGCGGTGGACCTAGGTGAGGTGGTAGGGGAAGCACAAGAGCCCGGGAGTGTGGGAGCCATAATGACGGTAGAACAGGAGCTTCAAGAAACCTTTTTTTTTTTTTTTTTTTTTTGGTGGTGGTGGTGGTGGGACTAGGCTTAAAACCCAATCCAAAACAGATTTAAAAGAAGTACCCAGACTGTGCAAGGCAGAAGAGTATGAAGGTTTTCATTCCTGTAAGACTCTGTGAGATGGGGCTGGAGAGATGGCTCAGTGGTTAAGAGTATTGCCTGTTTTCCCAAAGGTCCAGAGTTCAATTCCCAGCAACCATATGATGGCTCACAACTATCTGTAAAAGAGGTCTGGCGCCCTCTTCTGGCCTTCAGGCATACACACAGACAGACTATTGTATACATAATAAATAAATATTTTAAAAAAAGACTCTGTGAGGTGATGGAAGCTGCCCATCTCCTGGGGTTCAGTTCAAGAGGGGCAGAGAATGATGTGGAACTAAGGGACTCCAGAGGCCACCAGCTCTTCCCTTCAATGTGAGCGTTTTAGTCTTCTTGAGCCTCAGTCCTATCCTCCCTCCCTTCTTCCTGCCTCTCACTCTTGTCTCTTTGGACAGGATCTTGGTATGAAGTCAGGTTGGTCTCGAACTTGAGACCCTTCTGTCGCAGCCTTCTGAGTGCATTAACACACGCACCCCACACCCACCTTCAGTTTTTCATATTTTCTTCTTTTTGGTCTTTTTTCCATCCTTCTTTCTTCTCTTCCCTCCCTCCTTCCTCCTTTCTTTCTTGGTGAAGAACGTGGCTGCGTTTGCCTTGCCTGAAAAGTTGGCCCGAGGCTAAAGTGAAGAGTTTCGGATTAATTCCCCTGGCAAAGGAAATCTCAAAACAGCCTAGTCTAGACACTGTTGTGTGGTCACTAGTGCTACTCTAATGGAGATATAGAGTGAAAAGGAGCAAGCTGAGCAGGGAAAAATATCTTGAGAAAAGGGGCACCAGAATGTGGAACGGAGCAAGTCCGGTATTCAAGCAGATAAACAGTGTAAGAAATAGAATAAAGGAAACGGTGATCTCAGGGAAAGATCTAATCCAGCTAAGTTTCCTGATGTGGGATTCCCCTCTGTATGATATGAATATATTTTATTACCATTGGCCGATGGTTTAGCAGAGTAAAGCCAGGTGGAAATCTGAACAGAGATACAGAGAGTAGGCAGAGTTGAGGAGATGCCATAGTAACTGCCAGCACCTTGTCTGGTAAGCCACAGCCACGTGGTGGTACACAGATTAATAGAAACGGGTTAATTTAAGATGTAAGAGCTAGCTGAAAATATGCCTAAGTAGTTGGCCAAAAAGTGTTGTAATTAATATATTTCTGTGTAATTATTCGGGTGTGTGTGAGCGGGAACAGTTGCCAGCTTCTGAGAGGGCATTAAAGCGAAGCTTAGACCTGGGTGTGGTGCCACCGCCTCTAATCCCAGTGCTCAGAAGGCAGAGGCTGGCACATCTCTGAGTCTGAGGCCAGGCTGGCCTACAGAGCAAGTTCCAGAAGAGCCAAGCTTAGGCAGTAAAGGTAGCCATGGAAAACAGAAAGTTTGTGAAGATGTAATTGAACAAGGAGACCATGTTCCAGGCCCAGGAAGCAGCAGAACTTGGCAGCTTTGGCCACGTGGTTCTGGAGTTAAGCACAGAAGAAAGGGGCTATGGAATTTGCCTCCGTAACTAAGGAAACCGGCTGAGGCCCGGCATGTGTCAGGGGTGCCCTTGAATGGAAGCCTAGAGAGCTTACTGCATGGAGCTGTGCAGTTGAAGCCTGGATTACTTAAGAGACCCCAAGATGCTGGAGACACCAGAACCATGGGGTACCTGCCGAGGGGAGCTGCTAACAGGAAGTGGAGCCAGCCCAAGAGAAAGAAGTGTGTTGGAGTCAACAAAGCTGGTTGAAACTGGAGATTTGAAGACTGTTTCGACATCAGACACGGAGAGGCAGAGTTTGGAGTTTGCCCAGCTGGTTTTCTGTCTTGCCTTGGTCCAGTATTTCCTCACTATACCCCTTCCCTATGTTTTAGAATGGTCATATATATCCTGTGCCATTCTATGTTGGAAGGATGTGATCTGCTTTTTGATTGTGATTTCACAGGGGATAATAGTTAATCGATTTCACGAATCTTGGAGAACTTTGGGCTTTAAAGCATAATTGAGACCATTATAGATTATGGAGACTTTTGAAGCTGGGCTGAATGCATTTTTGCATTATAATATGGTTACAAGCTCACAGGGGCCATGGAATGTAATGTGGCGGTTTGAAATAAAATGGCCCTATTAGGAGGTGTGGCCTTATTGGGGTAAGTGTGATCTTGTTGGAGGAGGTGTGTCCCTGTGAAAGCAGGCTTTGAGGTCTCATAGATACTCAAGCCATGCCTAGTAGAAACCCTAAGATTGGCTTAAAACTCATAGCAATCCTCCTGCCTCACCGTTGGGTTACAGGCATGAGGCACTGTGATTAGCAGTCTTTGTATTTCGAGACCAGATGGCTTTCCTGTCTCATGGAACTCAAACAGGGGGGTAGGAAGGGAGCAAGTTCGTGGAAGCGGCACCTATAGCCTTAGGAACGGTTGCCTGTGTCTTGGGGCTCTCTCATGCATGTGCACAGGCTGGAGGAGCCCCCCTACATATCTCCCTGATACACCCCTTGATTACAGCACTCGGTGCTTTTGTGTTAACACTGTGAGTTGTCCCGTGTCTGAGGGCAGGGACTGGGTCACTCCTGTGAGCCTCCTAAGGAGGTGGGCTGGCGAGATGACACAGGGCAACCTGAGTTGGATCTCCAGGACCCACATGGCAGAAGGGGAGAACTGGCCTGAAGTTGCTCTATGACCTCCACACTCCTGCGTGGCAATGCAGACCCCCCCACACAAAATAAATGAAAAAGTAAATAGATTCAATAAAGATGAAAAATCCCCATCATGTTTAGACACTCGTTTAACTGAGCCTTAATTTCTTTGTGTTTTCAAATAAGATCAAAACAGAAGAATTCGGACCGAAATAAAGCATGCCTACATTCATGCCCTCTGAAACACATTCTGTCAGCTCTAAGGTGACCTTGGTACAAAGGCACCATTGCTTATATCCACCCAGTAAGACAGGGCCCCGCCTTAACCCGCAACACCTGGGGGACTGGGCGCCTGTGATGGATTTATGCCTGATCCCTGAGGACCTGCGCTGTCCCACACACTCCCCTTCAGACCCCTGTTCTCAGGGAAGTGGCATTCCAGAAGCAGGGTCCCGGCAGTGAACAAACACACTCATGGAAACTCAAGTCTACTGCCTGGCCGGCTCCACTGCGGTGTTAGAGATTGAAGGCTGGGTCTGTGTCAGATAACCCCACAGTCCTGACTACACCTAAAACAACAGCTGTGTTTACCAAGGTGTCAAAGATTCCGTATAAGGAAGGCGTCAGATCCTTATTGTCGGAAAACGTCACAGTGTCCTTGCTGGTATAGATGCAGGACTGATTGGAATGCCCACGCATGGATGTTTCCGTGAGGGTGGCATGCCAAGCAGGTGTGATTTGGCCCTGGCTGGGCTTGTCTGGGTCCTCAGTCTGGGCAGCATAGTAATCATATGTGCCAGTTGAGACCCCTGGGCTTGGTTCCACTCCTTAGCTATACAGAGACTTTACATGGGGTGGCAGTGGGATTGTCCGAGGGGTCCTGGGTTCACACGGAGTTAGCTGGATGCACTGACTAGAGGGATGGCACAGACATGGCTAACTAATCATGAGTGTCGTACCAGCTCTCTGTCTCTGTCTGTCTGTCTGTCTGTCTGTCTGTCTGTCTGTCTCTCTCTCTCTCTCTCTCTCTCTCTCTCTCTCTCTCTCTCTCTCTCTCTCTCTCACACACACACACACACACACACACACACACACACACCTTTAATCCTGCTCAGATGTTCAAGCATCTTTCAGGGTATTCAATGCAGGAGTTTTGTATTCCTTCCAGTGCCATGTGGAGGTGGCCGTGCTTTGGGAAGGACCATGACATGGTCATCTGGGGGTTCAGCAAGGACCAGGCAAGCCCCTGGTAGAGGTATGGACACAAGGGATCTAATCTACATGGGAAGTAGAAAAAGACGAGATCTCTTGAGTAAATTGGGAGCATGGGGACCTTGGGAGAGGGTTGAAGGGGAGGAGGAAGTCAGGGAGGGGAGCAGAGAAAAATGTAGAGCTCAATAAAAATCGATTGAAAAAAAGAATTTGGTGCTCTGGTAGAGGACCTGGGTTCCATTCCCAGCAACCACATATTGGCTAACAACCATCTGGAACCACAGTTCCAGGGGATCTGACATCCTTTCTGGCATCTGAGGGCACCAAGTGTGTGTACACACACATGCACACGTGTGAGGAGAGAGAGAGAGAGAGAGAGAGAGAGAGAGAGAGAGAGAGAGAGAGAGAGAGAGCGAGCACAACTGAACAAGAGCACTCATCTTTTCCTGCTTCCGAACAGTGGCTACAATGTGACTAACCACTTCTAGCTACTGCAGCCTCCCTGACCCTTGGACTGTGAGTCAAAATAAACCCGAGCTTTCTTAACTTGCTTCCTCAGGAGTTTGTCATAGCAAGAAGAAACGTCACTAATGTCTCTATCAGAAATTTTTGTGGGTGCTGGGGCTTGCGCCCTTGGCTTCCTTAAAGCTAAGTAGGAGCTCTTCCAATGAGTTATGACCCCGGCCTCTGTCAGCAACTGAGTGTGACTAGTGCATGAATCAAGGACCTGTGGCCACTTCCCTCCTAAATTCTTTCCATCGGCCACCCCTTGAATGCTTTAGTTTCAAGGCGTCGTGAATGTCTTAACCATGTGTGTATCACCCATGTTTTTTTTTAAGGGGGTTTGGAAGGTGGTTCAGTGCTTCAGAGCACTGGTGCGCACTTCCAGAGAACCTGGATCTTATTCCCAGCACCCACATCCTTGTTTTTGGTTGTTTTTCTTTTGTGTGTTTGTTTGTTTGTTTTTCTAGACAGGGTTTTTCTGTGGCTTTGGAGCCTGTCCTGGAATTAGCTCTTGTAGACCAGGCTGGCCTCGAACTCACAGAGATCCCCCGCCTCTGCTTCCCAAGTGCTTGGATTAAAGGCGTGCGCCACCACTGCCCAGCTCTCACCTGTGATTTTACACACATGTGTGGATGCATTGAGATCTGGGGCTTTGCCTCTCGGTGCAGAGGTCAGTGCACAGTGGCCTCTCCAGTCCTCTGCCTCCTCTTCTACCTCTGAACATTCCTCTTTCCCCCTCGTCTTTTCTAGTTTCTCCTTTCTTTTCTTCCCACCGCTCCCCATGTCTCCACAAAGTTCTCTTTCACATCCCACAACCTCTCCGACTTCCTTTCTTCCCCTGTTGCCAGTGTTCACCCCTCCCCAAAAAATCCTGTGGTGATCTGAGAAGAATGTCCCTCATAGGTTCCCGTATTTGAGCACCTGGTTCCCCTGTTGGTGGTGCAGTTTGGGGAGATTTAGAAGATGCGACCTTGCTGGAATGAGGTGTCCCTGGGGGTGGACTTGTGACCTCCCCTCCTTTGCTCCATCTGCTTCGTGTTTTCAGTTGAGCCCTCGGCTTCCTCCTCTGGCGGCCATGCCTTCCTCTTCAGGAAGCTGTGGTGACATGCTTAAGATCAAGCCAGCAGACACTCCAGCATGGAGGGAGAAGCTCCTGAGGTCTCACCCCATCTTAGGAGCTATTGACTGCTGCTGGTGAAGGGAGACATTTTTCTCTGGGGGTGTGGCCAAGGGTAGGTCATCCATATTCCTGCAGACAGCCCTCTTAAGCTTCAGTGAGACATTGGAAAAATAGAGAAGATGGGACTGGAGAGATGACTCAGAGGATAAGACCACTAGCTGCTCTTCCAGAGGTCCTGAGTTCAATTCCCAGCAACCACATGGTGGCTCACAGCCATCTGTAATGAGATCTGGTGCCCTCTTCTGGCCCACAGGGATACATGCAAACAGAATATTGTATATTGTAGCGAGCTGGACAGGATCGCCATTACAAGATGGCGATGACACCCTGTCTTGTTGGAAATAACTCCATGTTGGCTTTGCCGTGGGAGTCCGTTCCCTGCTTCCCGCCACTTGAGCGGTGGGTCAAGACCCTTTAGCCTATCGCGAAGTGCTCTGGTGTCAGCTGATAGTGACGGCCAATCACAGGGCAACTCACCCGCCATTTCTCTTTTTAAGCAGCTGCCTGAATCCCGCCAGGGGCCCTTCACCCCCTGCTCTCCCTTCCCCCTCCAGCGCCCCGCGCTCCCTGCCTTTTGTCTCCCTGCACCCCTTTTCCTGCCCCCCTCAAGTAAGGTACTCCAGTAAAGCGTGTTCTGAGTGAATCCTCGAGTCGTGGTGTTCTTTCTCGCCGGATGAGAAGTCCCTCACAGTATATATCACAAATTTTTAAAAAAGAAGAGGAAGTGGGGGTGTGTGAGGGGGATGTGTGGGGGTGTGAAGGGAATTGTTGGGGTGTGATGGGATGTGTCAGGGTGTGAGGGGGATTGTTCAAGTATGAGGGATGGGTGAGGGGCAGAGGAGTCGGAAGTGGATATAATCAAGAGACAGTGAATACATGTACATAACTATCAAAGGATAAGTAAAAGCATTTTTTTAAAAAGTGCTGGGCAGATTTCCTGAAATCCCCATTTTATTGTTTTCTTCCCATGCATGTTGGGGACCCTGGATATATTTGCTGGGACATTGGGAGAGCTTTCTGACTGGATTCTGCCCTTTATGTTCTACTTGTTCAGGTAATCAACTCCCCCGCCCACACACACACCCAGTCCCTTACACCCTACACTGTCCTGATGGCTGGCTTCCTGTTAGGACAGGCTAAACTCCCGACTCCAGTGTGTGGCACTCCTAACCCTGGGTTAACCCCAGGGCTTTCCCTGTGTGATGCTATCTAGTTCCATGAGTCTTCTGACCCCTTGTTAGCCATGCCCTGACTTGCAACCGCAGCCTGCCTTGTACTCTCGTCTCTGCCCCATAACTCTTCAGACCCTACCTGTCTGCCACTGTGTGAGCAGCCCCGCCTCTCCTGGGCAAAGTTCCCTGTGTCCCTTCGGGGAAGGACAGTGGAAAAGCCTTGATCACAGCCTACTAGTCTTCTGTCTATAAACCTGTCCCTCCACAGTACCCTCAGGTCATCCTTGCCCCCTGATCAGCCTACCCCATCTCCCCCTCCCAGGGACCTTCTTAGGTGCCAAGCAAGCTCTTTGTATAGAGCAAGAGGAAGCAGATGGAGGTTTTAAGATAAAGGATGAGGGACTGGATTGGCTGAAGATGGGGTGGCTGAGTGACAAATCACTGTTTCAGGATATTGTTTTATGAAACCCATGACAATGTTCTTATTTTAATAGAGGCAAAATTTACATTATATTATACAGATCTTCAGCATTCAGTTAGATGGATCTTAATGCTTTTTAAGGATTGACTTTATTTTTATTTTATGTGTATGGATCCTTTATTTGTGTTTAAGTGTACCATGGGCATGCATTGTCTCTGTGAGTTTGATGTCAGCCTGGTCTGCAAGAGCTAGTTCCAGGACAGGCCCCAAAGCTACAGAGAAACCCTGTCTCAAAAAAACCAAAAACCAAACCAAAATACACACACACACACACACACACACACACACACACACAACAGAGAGAGAGAAAGAGAGAGAGAGAGAGAGAGAGAGAGAGAGAGAGAGAGAGAGAGAGAGAGAGAGCAAGCTGCATCACTGGGGTGGGCACCTGTCTTCAGTGATGTGTAAACATCCACAGTCGGGCTCCTGTGCACGGTAGATTCATTTAGTCTCTTTAATCGCACAGTCTTAGCTGTAGACTTTTCCTTTTCCTGGTGGGAAGGAAGCAGGAGGGAGGCTACTTGGCTGCTCCCCTAGGGCTGGATCCTCCAGGTCGGCTCCCGACCTGCTGAGGATGCTGAGCTGACTTTTGCTTTTTGGATCACACAGACAGCTCTTCCAGCTAGCTCCATGGCTGCAGGAGGACTCTGGTCCCTGAAGCCAGTTCCAGTGGTGCTTGGCTCATGTTAGCCTTGAGGGTGTAGCCTGTGGCTGGGGCCCTGGGGGTAGCTCAGGTTTGTGGGGAGGTTTCTTAGGCAAGGATAGTTTTTCTAGGAAGCAAGATGAAACCCCTCAGGGGTTGAAGTCCTTGAGAGGTACATCCCCGCTTCCATCTCTCCATCCGCAGCACCCTTAGCCCTGTGGGAGCTCACTCCTTACTTCTGCCCAGCTATACATCATCTAGATAGTACCTGGCTTTCCCAACCCTCTCTCTTGCCCGTTCTAACCCACCATTTCTGTGTAACTCTTTCTCAGTCCCTCTCCTTGTTACCCCCACTAAGAGGCTCTGCTGTCTACCCTCTTGCCTGCACTCCTGGTTAGAAAAGGGGTTCCTACTTGGTCAGTACTCACAAGAGAGGCTGTGAGCCCGGCAGCAATAACTGTAGCCAGGGCAACTGAGGCCGACTCCATTAGGGCAACTTCCCATGGTCTCAGCTGGCCCTCTAGGCTTCCCTCACTTACTGCAGCGGCTGAGCTTGCGCTGGGGACACTGGAGGTTGTAGCTGCTGTATTGTTGATGTCGGAGGCTGCTGTCATTGTGCTGAACTCACCGGACCCAGGAGCTGCCACTGTTATAATTGTCCCAGGTGTGGTGGCTCCAGAGGGATTCACTGTGGGGCTCCAGGAGCAGGGATTGTGGGGCTCTGACTGGAAACTCTGCGTGGCGTGGTGGGGTAGGAGACAGAGGAAGTGTTGCTGGTCAGTTCCACCGTAAAGTTAGCTTAGTCCAGCGGCTACTATCTCATATTGCTCCTTACAATGACAATAATGATAGCTGTCACTTATGGAGTCTCACTATGTTGCAAGCATCGTGCAAAGTGCCACCCACATAGGAATTAGTATCTCAAATCTGTATGGTCTCTCCATGAGGCGGGATCTATCGTCCCCCAAATTTTAGAAACGAGGAGACTGAAAATCAGCAAAATAAAGCAACCGTTCTGGGCAGACAGCAGCGGAGCAGGCTTACCTCAAACCAGTGCGGCTCCAGAGTCAGCGTGTAGCCATAACTACTCACATCTACGCGCAGACAGTAGCGGAGCAGGCTTAACTCAAAACAGTGCGACTCCAGAGTCAGCGTGTAGTCATAACTACTCACATCTACGTGCAGGAGGCAGCGACCTGTGGTCACAGCGGGCAGTGCTGTTGATTCTCCAGCCTTCTGTGAGGTTTTACAGATGGAGTGCACAAAAGGGACAGTGGAGGGGCCTGGGGTGCACGCCGCACAACCTTCCAGATGGCGTTGAATCCTTCTAAAGAAGATGGTCAGAGGAGTCAGGGTTGGGGAGAGGGAAACATATTCTTTACTGCCATGAGGTAACACTTAAGCACACAAAAGTTTAGGAGCCTCCAGTCCAAGGAACCTTCATTGGCCTTGGCACACAGTCCAGCAAACCTGGCAGGTGTGGCCTGAAGCTTAATGTCTTCTGGCTTCCACGGTTGGTCAGTTAGAGTCAAGGGAAGGCCTTGGGACACCTGGGGAAGCAGGACATGAGAAGGAGGTTCCAACTGACTCTGGAAAGGGGAGGTTTCAGGTGAATGAGACCTGGAGACAGGCCCTTGGGTATTACTGAGTGTGGAGAAGCTTGCAGAGAGTGGGGAGAGATACCTGGTGGGAACTAGGTTGTAAGGACGACATCTCTGGGGTACGGGAATCTGGGGTGTGGTTGTGAAGGTAGACTCGTGTTGTTATATGCCTACAGCAAGAGCCCATTGTTACATTTTTAGTATTTTTTTGTGAAACTGCCATCAATAAAATTAAATAGTATTAATCTAGAATGAATTAAATGATTTAAAAATAAGATTAAACTGCCTCAACTCGTCACTTCTGAATCAAACACTACTCTGATTTGCTCTCAGGAAGGCACACACATCAAGTGCATGCAAGGTGGGGACAGTGTGCACAGCCAAACTTCCCGTGTGTGCACAGCCAAGCCGCCCGTGTGTGCACAGCCAAGCTGTCCATGTATGTACAGCCAAGCTTCCTGTGTGTGCACAGCCAAGCTGCCCATGTGTGCACAGCCAAGCTGCCCGTGTGTGCACAGCCAAGCTTCCTGTGTGTGCACAGCCAAGCTGCCCATGTGTGCACAGCCAAGCCGCCCGTGTGTGCACAGCCAAGCTGTCCATGTATGTACAGCCAAGCTTCCTGTGTGTGCACAGCCAAGCTGCCCATGTGTGCACAGCCAAGCTGCCCGTGTGTGCACAGCCAAGCTGTCCATATGTGCACAGCCAAGTTTCCTGTGTGTGCACAGCCAAGCTGCCCATGTGTGCACAGCCAAGCCGCCCACTTCTTTTCAACTCTGCATCCTGTGACTCACACTGGCAGTGAGAATTTAGCCACAGACAGAGCCCCCCCCCCCAGTCACACTCAGAAGGACTTACAGAGAGCAATGACGACTGGAAAGGATGCCCTAGCTGCTAGGCCCTCCTTGGCCCTCCTTTTCATTTTTAGAGAGTTTATGGGAAGCCCTCCCTGGCCTGAGCAGGGCTCTGCCAGCCAAGCTGAGCCACCAGCTTTTTCTTCCCTTTGCCAGGGAATTGAGCTCCTACCAGCAGCTCTGGGGAATTGAACATAGGGTCTCGCACATGCTAGGCAAGCACTCTGCTATAGAGCTGTGCCCCGAGCCCTCTTTTTACTCATTTACTTCTGAATTCTTGAGTCAGAATCTCATGTAATACAGGATGGCCTCAAACTTGCTATGTATCCCAAGTTGGCCTTGAACTCCTGATCCTCCTGCCTCCACATCCTAAGCTCTCTGATGCTGTGGGAGCACATTCCACTCCTTCAGCCAATATCATTTAAGATACCAGGCCACCTCCTCCAAAACTGTGACTAGACACACACACCATGCATGGCTTACATCTCATTTGACATTTAATAGGACCAGAAGGAGTGCAAAGTCAGTTGAATTATCAAGATGGAACAGAGATGCTGATGGGATGAGGTGTTGGTAGTATGTCTGACCATAGTTCATGGTGAAAGCTTCAGGCTAGACTGTGGGAATTTTAACTTTATATGATGTGTGACCAAACAAGCTGTTGCTCCGTTCTCCAGGAACCTGGCTTCTTGGCAGAGGAAGGACCTCAGAGTATTGAGGTGTATGCATGAACCAGTGTGTGTATGCGGCTGTGAGAGGGAAGGATGCTCACAACCAGGCGACTGATATTTCATGAGTGTCTACTGGGTACTGTCGTTAACCTTCAGTGAGCAAGAGGGGACTTAGGAGTTCATTTGGAGCTGTCATTCAAATATACAAGAAAGCCTTAGTGAACAAGTTCTAGGAGTAGGAAGAGAAGGGATCATGGTAGAAAAGGGGGTTTTGGTTGGAGATGGGGCAGGAATCACGCTCTTATAAAGCCTGGGAAAGGACTTGGAAGATGAGCTGGGTATGTGACTTCATTGATTCTTGCCTACCATTCACAGAGCCCTGGGTTTGATCTCCGTTACTGCATAAAATCTGGGTGTTACCCAGGTTCCCCCACCTGTCCTGGAGCACAAATGCTAAACTGCTTCTGCAGCTTGAACTCTGGTCTGCTTTGGAGCTGAGTTGCAGACTAAACATCAGACTGCTTTAAACTTTGGGACACAGAACTCATTTTAATTAAAATATTAACCTCTCTTCACTTAAGAAGGGGGAAAATTGGGGGTTCCTGTCACTGTTGCTCAGAGACTGGAACTGGTGGTATTTGATAACATCAATGTATGTCATTGTACTCCTACTGAAATTGTTCTAATGATATTTGTAACTATTTATAGATGTTGGGAAAAGCTTGACACATGCTGTAAAATGTTTGGGTTTAATGCATATGTTAAAAATTTTAGATTTTGATCCCTTTTACACTGCCCTAATTTTTGGCAGGCAGCACACGTAACTTTATGTGGAGTAGGCACTTAGGAAGGAGGATATACCATAGGCCAGACTGAAAGGTGAATACTGGGTTGGGAAAAAGCCCTTTCTTCTTGTCTGGAGATGGAGTTATTGGTGTCAAAATTATATCATTATATCTTTTGTTTGAGGAGCTCCTCACAGTCTTTTCATTAATGATAGACGCAGGGGCCCAATGACGGGAGTTAGTGTGGATCCTCGCCTGAATAGCACACCATACAGAGGTTGTAGAAACCGGCTCAACATGGCAGGGTACAGGTATGAGGGAGCTCTCCACATGGCCTAAGACAGGGTGCCCTGTGATCTGCTTACTTTAATCCTGCTAGATGCCTTTTATTTGAGGAGCTCCAAGGACGGGGCGACTTATGGCAGGATAATCCCCCAACCCAAGGCAGGGCCCTGGGAACCCTAGGACGGGTAAGGGGGAAAGAAAATAGGCCTGGTCCCCACTCGACCTAGGAGTCATCGGGCACCCCTCTGTTCCCAGGAGAGGTGGATTGCTTCACCTCTCGAGAGGAGGGTCTCTCCTTGTCTCAGTCCCTTCTCCTTTGGTCTGACACCATGGTTGACTCTGACTGGTGCTCTCCACGTGATAGCTGCCTGCCTTTGTATGGGAGGGGGGAGGGGATCTTTTGGGAGCCGTTTCCCCCTAGAGATCATTGCAGGAACCATCGCCCTGGGGAGACTGCGGGGAACCCCACACCCATGGTTGTGCTGGGAATGGTTCTGTTGCCCCACACCCAGTTGAAGCTGTTAATGGAGAAAAATAAAATAAATAAAATAAAATGGGGAAAAAAATGTGATGTATAATTAAGAAATATAAGTTAATAGATACTCATCTATAATAGTTAAGCTTGTAGTCATGTTAGTTAGATTTTCTAGATGTATGAAGATATATTTCAGTTAGATAGGTATTCTTCAAAACTTTCAGAGACCTTCAGAATATGGAATTTAAAATGTTTTAATAACTTAGGACTTTTCATGATAATGAGACTTATCTGCTTCTGGCAGCATAAGCTACTTTAAGAGGAAGATGGGCATCAAAGAGGCTCCTCATGGAGATTGCTAGCCATTTGGGCAAGAAACTGCTCTTGCCTAGATTGCTTAACTGGACATGCAGGACCTGCAGAGAAATGACTGCTGAACTTGCCTAAAGGTGAGATGATCCTTCAGGGCTTCTGCTTCATGAAAGAGTCTGCCAGACATTCTTCAGGACACAGAAAAAAATGACTGAAAACTGCCAGTATAGATGGAATTGTCTTTGAGATTCCTGCTTCGTGAAAAGTCTGCTGGATACTATGGCTCTGTAGGCTGAAGATGGATGCCCTGACGGTACAGAAGAACTTTGGGTGACTGTCCAGGCAGTGAGAATCTGCTGTCATTTCTAGAGTTTTGGATGTTGCTTTACAATATACTTCCTGTTAACTTAGGTAATATTGTATTCTTCTAGAGTCTTTGATGAAGTTGAGAAATAAGTAGATATAAATATTGTAAAAAAAAATCTGGGTGTTGTGGTGTACACCTGCAATCCCAGAATTCAGGAAGTTGAGGCAGAAAGATCAGAAGTTCAAGGCCATCCTCAGCTACATAGTGAGTTTGAGGCCAGTCTGGGATTCATGAGACCCTGTACTGAAAAGGGACAATAGGGGACAGTTGTAAGTTGATTTGGAGTGGAATGTTCCATGTGGGGGATAGACAAGGAGTGTGGTCAGAAACCTAGTGCAAGGAGTAAAATTTCTCACACTTTTTTCCCCTTAAAATGAACCAAAGGGGCTGGATAGATGGCTCAGCAGTTAGAGCACTTATTCTTGCAGAGGACCTGGGTTCCATTCCCAGCACCCATGTGGTGAATGGAAGCTGTCTGTAAAATCAGTTCAAGGGTATCTGAGCGCCAGGCATGCATGTGGTATTCATACATACGTTGGGGAATATTGTTTTAAGGTGTGTGACTTTTGTTTATGCTGCAATTTGTTTAAGTCAGTGAAGCTGTGATTCTTTGCCTGTCTGAAACACCTGACTGAACAGCCAATAGCGAGACAGGAGAAAGGATAGGCGGGGCTGGCAGGCAGAGAGAATATATTGGCCGCTCAGCTCCATTTATTCATTCGTTCATTGATTCATTTATATTTATTTTTCTTCTTCTGAGATTTATTTACTTTATGCAGATGAGTGTTTTGTCTGCATGTGTTATGTCCATGTACCACATGAGTGCCTGGTGCCTTGGGGGTCAGAAAAGGACACTGGATCCCCGAAACTGGAGTTGTAGATGGTTGTGATCCACCACATGGGTGCTGGAATCAAACCCTTGTCCTTTTCTGGAGCAGTCAGTGCTCTTAACCACCAAGTGTCTCTCCGGCTCCTTTATTTTTCTTTAAGATAAGAGTCTCACTTTGTAGCTCTGGATTGTCCTGGAACTCTCTCTGTAGACAGGCTGGCCTTGAACTCACAAAGATCTGCCTGCCTCTGCCCCTCAAGTTCTGATATCAAAGGTGTGCTCACATGACTAGTTATATTGGAGCTGATTTACTTGTGTGACTGACTCCAGTGTCACATCAACTCCCAGAAGGGTTGATGGAAGCTTCCTTCATCTAGGCTTTAGAAGGGAGAGGCACAGACAGACCGACCAACATCTTTGACAAGATCTGGGCAGCTCTTTGTCAGGTATGGTGGTGGGACACCTGGCCTTTATTGCAGCGGGGAGGTTTGGGGCTGTAGCTCAGGCGTAGAGTTCTCGTCTAACGTGCACAGAACTTCACGTTCCGCCCCCAACGCTGCAGAAACGTTATGGGCTGAATCACTCCTTTGTTGATCTCAGGGGTATGGCAGGGTTGCCGGGAGACAATGGCCTGTGGTTGGGCTCTTCCTTCACGGAAGCCTCAGCATGGCCAGGTCAGGACTCGGGATCCTTGGCCACAGTGACTTAATCAGAGTGCACCTGGGAATCAGAAGCTAATCAGCCACTAAAATCTCACCTGGGTGCTTGGAGAGGCTAAAAGTCTGTCCTGCTTGCAGAGTACCCAGGTTCAGTTCTAGCACCCACAAACAGCTCTTAACTGCCTGTAACTCCAGTTCCAGGGGATCCCACCACCGTTTTTGGGCCTCTTCAGGCACCACATACATACAGGGTGCACATATACACATGCAGGCAGCAGACAACATTGTAAACATCTTAAAACTTGAGTTTTTCTATGTGAGGGAAGGTGGGGGTTTGGAGGGTGTCGCTGTGTGACTGACACGTTCTGTGGCCCCTGGACTCCTTAAGGGTGGAGAAGATGGGTGTTGACTGAGTCCAGCTTCTGGGGTCCTACAAAGCAGGCTGTTGTCCTCTTCCAGGAGTGGGGAGGAAGCTCAGAATCACCCATTCCCCTAGGCCTGTCTTTCATAATGATTTCTCAGCACTGACCATGGTTCTAACCACTAGGAGCCCCGATTTTAGGCTTCTCAAAGCAGTGAGCTTCGGTGCATGCCACAGGGTCACAGGTATCAGGGAAAAGCACACTCCTGTTTGCTGTCACTGCTTAGTACTTGGACCCTCATTTCTATTGGTGGCAGAGAGGGCCATCCTTCTGGTGGGAATTCACGTCTAAATTTCCTAAGTACTGGTGCTTCAACTCCACTCCTTCAAAAGGATTTCTAGCAGTGGCTGCATTTATGCAGAGGGCAAGTTCAGGAGAAGTCAACTAATGATGATTAAGTTAAAATAGTGGCTACTTCAGGCTGGTAGGAATGAGGAGGGACAGGGAGGGGCAGGGAGGAGCCTCCTGGAGGAGAAGGTGGTGTATTCTGAAGAGTCACTATGAGTGTGTGCCTGAGTTAAAACCCAATGATTTAGAGCAGGCTCGGGCTGAGGAGGCCTTAGAATTGTCATGCATGGGAAGCCAGCCAGAGCAACACACAATGAGACCTTATCTCAAAGACCAACAAACAAACAGAAACTAAACCAGTGTGGCTCTATTGGGAGGGAGTGGAAACTTTGAGATGGGGCCTAGTTGGAGGTTTTCTAGCCACTGGAGTCTGACACTTGAAGAAGATGGGGACCCCCTCCTCTTTCCTCTTCTGCCACCCACAGACTCACAGCAACAGGGTCAGGTGATCATGGGCTGAAACCCCTAAAATCTGCAGTCAAAATAAAGCTCTCTTGGTAAGTAGCTCATCTCAGCCTTTTGTTATAAGGACAGACCACTGGGACACTTTGTTACAAGGACAGACCACTGACAGATACTTTGGTACAATAACAGACCACTGAGACACTTTATCACATTGACAGACCACTGACAGACACTTTGTTACAAGGACAGACCACTGACAGACACTTTGTTTTTTTTTATTTTTTAAAATTATTTATTATTTATTTTTTATGTATACACTATTCTGTCTGTGTGTATGCCTGCAGGCCAGAAGAGGGCACCAGACCTCATTACAGATTGCTGTGAGCCACCACGTGGTTGCTGGGAATTGAACTCAGGACCTTTGGAAGAGCAGGCAATGCTCTTAACCACTGAGCCATCTCTCCAGCCCTGACAGACACTTTGTTACAAGGACAAACCACTGACAACACTTTGTTACAATGACAGAACACTGACAACATTTTGTTACAATGACAGACCACTGGACAGATACTTTGTTACAATGACAGACCACTGATGGACACACTACTTCATCAATAGGATAGATGGGTTCTGGATTAAAAATTCTGGGGTGGTCATGGTTAGAATGTATCTAGACTATAAAACCACCAATGCTGAGGAGGCCCGGCCATGTGAGTTTGGAAACAGTGTCATCAGAAGAGACAGGTCACTGTGAAAGACTCTGGAGCAGTTTGACCTAGGGAAGTTGTCAAGTCTGAGGACACTTTCTGTGTGCCTCTTTGGAGAGTCAATGGCTGCAAAGGGAGACACTTGCAGGGGCTTCAGGCTTAGAGCCCATGCTTGTTTTCAGTGAGAGAGGTCAATTTTGGATGAAAAAAAAAATGAGGACATGACTGCTTCTAGGTATGGTTGGGGTGAAAGTTACTGTAGATTTGAGGGACAGCCAGCCAGAGGCTTCTGGAAGGGTCCAGACTGAACCGGGCCATGAGCTGGGGTGGGGGGCGGGTTGGATGGAGAGCGAGAGAAGAGGAGAAGAGAGAGGGGAGCAAGCAGACCAAGAGGCCAGGAGCAAGCCAGGAGACAAAGAGACCGTGTGTCCAAAATGGCTAAGTTATAGAGGGGCCAGAATCTGGGCGAAGGGAAGGAAGTCCAGACCCTGAGAGGGAGGGGCTCAGGGTAGTGGGCGGGGCGAGAAGTGCTGGAAGGAGCTGCAGGTATGGGGTGAGACTTGTCCCAGGTTCCTCTAAGACCTGACAGCACAAGGAATTTAGGAACTATGACTTTATCAATGTGAGGAGCACGTGATAAAGTGGAGGCGTCTGTTGTGAGTGTTCCTTTGAGCCAAGTGACTGCTGTCGGGCGAGTTCAGCTGTGTCTCTGAGCAAAAGATTTATTCCATCTGGGCTTCTTGATTGCTTACACCCCTTTCATGGAGAGTTAAGAAGAGACACAAGACCCACACATGAGTATCAACAGCTCCTTGCTGTCTGTTGTATGAAATTCTGTATGAAATTGCCTGTGACCTTGGGGAGGAGCTAGAATATATAAAGGCCAGGGAACACAGCAAAGGGGATTCTATCTATGTAATTATGGGGAACCTTGATCCCTGCTGGGCAAAGCCTCTCTATGTGTCACTTACTGTGGGTTATATGGAGATTGGATGGATCCCTGAGTGGATGTGTGTTGTTGGCGTGGACAATCGCGCCAAGGACTCCATAACCTCAGACTCATGGGGAAATGGCAAAGCCTCCCCCCCTCCCCGCTGGTTCAGAGGAATGACAACGCCTCCTCTGGTTTGGGTCTTGATAGTGTTCCCAGAAAACGTTCATCACTTTCACTTCTGGATGCTTACAGCCCAAAGACTGTTCCTGCCAAGATTAGCTAAACAGGTCTCTGATTCAGCTGTGCACTCCAAACCCGGCCTCCTTATTTAGCTGTACGCAGTACCCACCCCTAGTTCAACACTATATTATAAATGTCCCGAGCTTCCTGGGTGCTGCAGCTTCATCAGAGAACACAGCCCACCCGCATATCTCTGTGTATCTGTTTTGTCTTCATTCTGCTGCTGCCCTAATCATGTCCACCCCTGAAGCCATACTGGATGTGCCCAAGGACAAGTGAGCACCAACAGCCTTGTAAACAACCCCTTCTCTATGCTCCATGGGGAAACTGAATAAGCTCTGGTGGAATTGTGCCTCGGTTTGTCACAGGGACTCTAGGAGAAGGGGGGAGATTGTTCATGTCTTCCCCCAGAAAAGAATTTTAGCAGTAGGTGTAAAGGACCCAGTGCAGCTTTGAAATTGACCTTGCGTGGCTTACACTGCTTACTTAGCAAATACCGTAGTTCCTGATTCTCACTGTCATATCATCTTTTCAACATGGCTCTAAGTCTGCCTTGTTTCTAAGTTTAGCCTATTCCCAGCCCCAGCATGATTCTCCTCATCCAGATGTGAAGGCTGTTTCCACAGTGTCGTCGAGGCTAAGGTGCCTTCCTACAGGGCACGTGGTTTACAAGAAAACAAATACACAAGAGAGATGGGAGCGAGCTCGGAGGCACACTGCACTCTGAGCACAGGCAAGGGAGCGAGCTCGGAGGCACACTGCGCTCTGAGCACAGGCAAGGCTGTCCTCAACCCTCAGCATTGAGAAAGAAGAAAATGCGAACCAGGGATGGCTCAAGGGTAAGAACACTGACTGCCACCTGTAATTCCAGTTCCAGGAAATCAGGCGTCCTCTACTGTCTGCAGCACGCTCTGGGCACACATGAATGCAGGCAAACATCTCTACACATAAATAAATGGGAACAAGACCTTTGTGAATTCAGCCTGGTTGCTCTAAGCCTGCGTTCTGTCTTCACAAGCTGCCCCTGAGCAGTGGTGGCACCTATCCCTCAGACTCATGAGGCTACTAGGCTTTGTTGACTGACAGAGCCTCCAGTGGTGTGGGATGCCCTTGTGTACCTGAACGGCAGTCTTAGTTGTTGTTTAATCTTCTGTGGATATGTTCTCAAAAGGGAATTTTGAAAAACCGTATTCTCCTATGTATCTAACTTTTTTGTCATAAATTTAATCATCCCAAAGAATCTAGTTTGTACTACACTGCAGATTTAGACACTGAAATGGTAGTTTGAGTGTACTCAGTATTCTTTCCAGTGTTTTTGCCTAAGTCCAGTGGTCTTGGTGGACTTGGACATTGGCAGGATAAAGAAGTAGAACACCTGCCACAGAGCCTTCCCCCATTCCCTCCCCACTTTTGTCAACTGAGTCTTCCTGAATCTCTAGGCATAGTGGTTTAAATGACAATGGCTGCCTTAGGCTCAGATGTTGAATACTTGGTCTACAATTGTGCAGCTGTTTGGGAAGGATCAGGAGGTGTGGCCTTGTCGGAGGAGGTGTGTCACTGGGATTGAGCTGTAATGTTTCAAAAGTCCATGTCATTCCCAGTGTTTTTGTGTCTTTTAGTTATGCCTCAAGATGTGGGATCTCAGACATTGCTCCAACAACATGCCTGCCAATTCACCTGCTGCCACGCTACTCACCATGTTGGCCTTGGATTCTGACCGTCTGAAACCGTAAGCTCCCACTACATTCCTCTATACATTGCCTTGGTCATGGTGTTTCATCACAGCAACAGAAAAGTAGCTAAAATACCAGGATAATGGATCCTGCTTGGGGCAGGAAGACTAAGAAAATGGGAACACAAGAATCTCAAGCGAGGTCTCTGGAGTTTGCTGTGGAGATTGTGAAGACTGCACAGATTCCACCATGAAAGCTCTCTCATGTAACCGGACAGTTCCCTCCAGAGCTCTAGACACCCACCCATACACATAGGTTCTCTCCTCAGACATGTTGGATGTATTTATTTCTTTGTGAAATGACCAATGCATTATCCTCCTCCTTGTATCTGGTAAAAACCGGGAAAGGGAAGAATGCATCTTTCTCAAGGGACCCAAACAGAGTTGGGAAGGGACTCCTGGGGGGGTACGGAATACGAAGCAGCCCCCATCTCCTCTGAAGGATGCAGTCCTGGGGGGGTACGGAATACGAAGCAGCCCCATCTCCTCTGAAGGATGCAGTCCTGGGCTTCATGGGCAGCACTGTTATCTCTCATTCATCTCCATGACCCCGGAGGTGACTGGTCTCCTCCAGGACCAGGTAGGGCTCCGTGGAGGCATGTGGGGTTCTCCAGGACCAGGGTGGCAGTTGTGGGGGATGTAGACAGCTATGTCAGCAGCATTTCTCAGAGACAGGAGACTCCTCTGCAAAAAGAGTCCATAGTTTAAGAACCATGTCTCCCCCTCCCAGGCACGTACCATGGATGACTCTGTAACTGTTCCCCTCTCCCCACAGCTATTTCTTATGTTACAACCATCTCCTCCCCTAAGACCCCCCAGCCGGCCCTCATTCCTCTTAACACCTGTAGCTCAGACTCCATGGTTTCCTTGGAATGTGAATACATCCTTCTGAATATAACTTGTTGTTTCTACTTGAAACTCCTGATCTCTACTTCTTCCCTATCTACCTCTGACTTGGGGCCTCTGTGATCCACCAACCGCTCCTTTCCCTAAGCACCTTATTACATATCAGGCACTCACCACAAAAAGGAAGACTCCAGCAGAGAGTGCTGTGGCCACAACAACAGAGGCCAGGGTGATGAGGACGGTTTCCCATGGCTCCAAGGACCCACTGGGCTTTGCATCATTCACTGGCGTTACAACTGTGGTGGTGTTGTTGGAGGTGGAGGTTGAAACTGCCAGGCTAGAGCCGCTATGGGGGGTAGTCCAGCCAGAGCTGGAGGAGGTACTGGTCTCAGCAGTGGTTGGGGTGGGTGTAGAGTTGATGGCTGTGCTGGTCCCAGCTGTAGTTGGGGTGGGTGTAGAGTTGATGTTTGTACTGGCCCCATCTGTGGTTGAGTTGGGTGTAGAGCCAGGTGCTGTGCTGGTCCCAGCTGTCATTGAGGTTGGTGTAGAGTTGATGGTTGTGCTGGCACCTGCTGTGGTTGGGGTGTGTATAGAGTTGATGGTTGTACTGGTCCCATCTGTGGTTGGAGTGTGTATAGAGTTGATGGTTGTACTGGTCCCATCTGTCATTGGGGTGGGTGTAGAGTTGATGGTTGTACTGGTCCCATCTATCATTGAGGTGGGTGTAGAGTTGATGGTTGTGCTGGTCCCAGCTGTCATTGAGGTGGGTGTAGAGTTGATGGTTGTGCTGGTCTCATCTGTAGTTGGGGTGGGTGTAGAGTTGATGGTTGTACTGGTCACAGCTGTCGTTGAGGTGGGTGTAGAGTTGATGGTTGTGCTGGTCCCATCTGTCATTGGAGTGGGTATAGAGTTGATGGTTGTGCTGGTCTCATCTGTGGTTGGGGTCGTTTTAGAGGCAGGCACTGTGCTGGTCCCAGCTGTCATTGAGGTGGGTGTAGAGTTGATGGTTGTACTGGTCCCATCTGTCGTTGAGGTGGGTGTAGAGTTGATGGTTGTGCTGGTCCCAGCTGTCATTGGGGTGGGTGTAGAGTTGATGGTTGTACTGGTCCCATCTGTCGTTGAAGTGGGTGTAGAGTTGATGGTTGTGCTGGTCCCATCTGTCATTGGGGTGGGTGTAGAATTGATGGTTGTACTGGTCCCAGCTGTCGTTGAGGTGGATGTAGAGTTGATGGTTGTGCTGGTCCCATCTTTTGTTGAGGTGGGTGTAGCGTTGATGGTTGTACTGGTCCCAGCTGTGGTTGGGCTGGTTGTAGAGTTGATGATTGTACTGGTATCAGTGGTGGTTGGGCTGGGTGTAGAGTTGATGGTTATGCTAGTCCCAGCTGTCGTTGAGGTGGGTGTAGAGTTGATGCTTGTACTGGTCCCATCTGTGGTTGAGGTGGGTGTAGAGTTGATAGTTGTGCTGCTCCCAGCTGTCGTTGAGGTGAGTGTAGAGTGGATGGTTATACTGGTCCCAGCTGTAGTTGGGCTGGGAGTAGAGTTGATGGTTGTGCTGGTCCCATCTGTGTTTGGGGTGGGTGTAGAGTTGATGGTTGTGCTGGTCCCATCTGTGGTTTGGGTGTGTATAGAGTTGATGGTTGTACTGGTCCCATCTGTGGTTTGGGTGTGTATAGAGTTGATGGTTGTACTGGTCCCATATTTGTTTGGGGTAGGTGTAGAGTTGATAGTTTTACTGGTTCCATCTGTGGCTGGGGTGGGTGTAGAGTTGATGGTTGTGCTCGTTTCATCTTTCATTGAGGTGGGTGTAGAGTTGATGGTTGTACTGGTCCCATATTTGTTTGGGGTAGGTGTAGAGTTGATAGTTGTACTGGTTCCATCTGTGGCTGGGGTGGGTGTAGAGTTGACGGTTGTGCTCGTTTCATCTTTTGTTGAGGTGGGTGTAGAGTTGATGGTTGTACTGGTCCCAGCTGTGGTTGGGCTGGTTGTAGAGTTGATGATTGTACTGGTATCAGCGGTGGTTGGGCTGGGTGTAGAGTTGATGGTTATGCTAGTCTCAGCTGTCGTTGAGGTGGGTGTAGAGTTGATTGTTGTATTAGTCCCATTTGTGGTTGAGGTGGGTGTAGTGTTGACGGTTGTGCTGCTCCCAGCTGTCGTTGAGGTGAGTGTAGAGCGGATGCTTGTACTGGTCCCAGCTGTAGTTGGGCTGGGTGTAGAGTTGATGGTTGTTCTGGCCCCATCTTTCATTGAAGTGGGTGTAGAGTTGATGGTTGTGCTTGTCCCATCTGTGGTTGAGGTGGGTGTAGAGTTGATGGTTGTACTGGTCCCAGCTGTTGTTGGGTTGGGTGTAGAGTTGATGGTTGTGCTGGCCTCATCTGTGGTTGGGGTCGTTTTAGAGCCAGGCACTGTGTTGCTACCAGCTGTCGTTGAGGTGGGTGTACGGTTGATGGTTGTACTGGTCCCAGTTGTCATTGAGGTGGGTGTAGAGTTGATGGTTGTGCTGGTCTCATCTGTCATTGGGGTGGGTGTAGAGTTGATGGTTGTACTGGTCTCATCTGTGGTTGGGGTCGTTTTAGAGCCAGACACTGTGCTGGTCCCAATTGTCATTGGGGTGGGTGTAGAGTTGATAGTTGTGCTGGTCCCATCTGTGGTTGGGTTATGTATAGAGTTGATGGTTGTACTGGTCCCATCTTTGTTTGGGGTGGGTGTAGAGTTGATGGTTATGCTGGTCCCAGCTGTCATTGAGTTGGGTATAGAGTTGATGGTTGTACTGGTCCCAGCTGTCGTTGAGGTGGGTGTAGTGTTGATGGTTGTACTGGTCCCAACTG
Source organism: Microtus agrestis (assembly GCA_902806775.1). Taxonomy (NCBI): domain Eukaryota; kingdom Metazoa; phylum Chordata; class Mammalia; order Rodentia; family Cricetidae; genus Microtus; species Microtus agrestis. Next base: position 221,095 of record CADCXT010006930.1, read on the forward strand.
TCGTTGAGGTGGGTGTAGAGTTGATGGTTGTGCTGGTCCCAGCTGTTGTTGAGGTGGGTATAGAGTTGATATTTGTGCTGGTCCCATCTGTGGTTTGGGTGTGTATAGAGTTGATGGTTGTACTGGTTCCATCTGTCACTGGGGTGGGTGTAGAGTTGATGATTGTACTGGTCCCATCTGTGGTTGGGCTGGGTGCAGAGTTGATGGTTGTGCTTGTCCCATCTGTCGTTGAGGTGGGTGTAGAGTGGATGGTTGTACTGGTCTCAGCTGTGGTTGGGGTGGGTGTAGAGTTGCTGGTTGTGCTGGTCCCAGCTATCATTGAGGTGGGTGTAAAGTTGATGTTTGTGGTGGTCCCACCTGTGGTGGGGTTGGTAGTAGAGTTGATGTGTGTACTGGTCCCAACAGTGGGTGTAGAGTTGATGGTTATGCTGGTCTCAGCTGTTGTTGTGGTGTTTTGAGACTCAGTGGCTGTACTCGGTTCTGTGGTCTTTGTTGTTGATGCAGAGGTCAAGGTTGTTTTGGAGGTAGTAGTGATATTTACTATGTTATAAGAGAAGATATTTTTCTGAATATGACCATGAAAGATAACTCTGCATATTGAACATATTTGCTATCTGCTTCCTACTTTGTCAAATTTACTGCATGGGTGACTTTATTCAGTGCTCATGACCTGCTCTGTGGACACCATTATTACCAATTATCTCACGATGAAATTAGAAATATTGATGTTTGCCCGCTGCTTGTAGAGGACAGAAGAGTGTGTTAGATCCCAGGAAACTGGAATTACAGAGGGTTGTTGTGCATTCTGGGAGTGGAACCTGGGTCCTGTGGGAGAGCAGTCAGTGCTCCAAACTACTGAGCCATCTCTCCAGCCCCATTAAAATATTGTAAAGGAATTACAAGGGCTGCACTTTAGTGGTGTTTGCCAAGTGTGGGCAAAGCCCTATATTTGAGCGTCAGTGTAAATATAACAGATTCTGTTGCTGTTATAAAATCTAACAAAGCAGCCTTACTGGCAGAAGGATTTAGTCACAATTCCAGAGGTTCCCCCGCCTTGGCAGGGAAGCCAAGGATGACCCAAGTAGACATGACATGTGAAAAGGGTGGATTTGACTGGGAATGTTTTGAATGATAAAAATAAAATAAATTGTCTACAATATGAAAAGTTGATATTAAAAAACAATCAACTCAGGGCTGGAGAGATTGCTCAGTGCTTAAGGTCATAGACTGCTCTTCTAGAGGATCCAGGTTCAGTTCCCAGCACCCGCATGACACAGCTCATGACTGTCTGTAACTCCAGTTCCAGGGGATCTGACACCCTCAAACAGAATACATACAGGCAAAAACATCAGTACAAATTAAATAAATAATAAATAAATCTCTCTTTAAAAAACCCAGCAAACTCTTCTTACTCAACACCTGACCCATACCACACAGGTGTCACCCTTTCACAGATGTGTAAAGTGAGGCACAGGGAAGCCAGTCCTCCACAGCGTACTAGTGGAGCCATGACACAGGTTGTAGCAATGTGAGACCAGAGCCCACAGTGTCAGCTGCTGGCTCCTCCTGGACTCTGGGGAGACCCGGGGCCTGCCACAACCTCTCCCACCTCCTTAGCCTCTCCCAGATCATCCAAGTTTGGATAAAATCACTCACCACCATCTCCCAAAAGCAGGAGCTGCAAAAGCAGCCAGCACCAGAAATGGCTTTCCCTCCTTGTCACCATCTGCCTCCTTGTGTCTGACCAGCGAAGATACCTGGATCCCAAATGCATCCAAGTTCTAGAGAGTTCTTGAGAAAGAAGAGATGAAGATGAGCTCCCAGGAGTCCTGTTCCTCTAAGGGCTTCCTGGGGAGGGGGTGGCTGGATGCCTGAGCTGTTAGATTTCCTGAGCTCCAAGCTGTTACCTCGTTCTGATCATTGAGACCTTTATAGTTTCCTGTGGGTCAGGGAGCGGTTGGGCACTTACCCTGACGGGCTGCCAATGCTGAGCATGTAAGGAAACAGTCCTGAGCCTGGGAAGGCAGCAGCCTAAGGTTCAAGGGGATGGCACAAAAAATGACCCAGTCACACTGGGCTGGGTTGAAACAGGAAGAGAAAAAGGAAAGGAGATCAACATTGCCAGTGAGAAGGGACCCAGCCCCGAGGCAGGGATGGGTCAGAAACCTGTTCTAGCTCAAGATTTTGTTTCCTGGTCAAGAAATTCTGTGGTTTGACTTCAGCAGAGAAGAAGCCCCAAAGACCCCAACGGAAGGGCAGGGCCCTACGTCACCCAAGCAAATGAAAACGTGAGGCTCCGAAGGGAGCAGCGGTCGGTAGGCACCTGGGCTCCTGGGTTGCCGTGAGTGGCAGACACCCATCAACTGGAGTTGAATCAATAGAGGAAGAGAGAGCCATTGTTAGCAAAGCCTTCTTTGGGTTCCTTGTTTATTTTCTGTTGTTATAACAGAGTGCCTGTCCTATTTGATCTCTGTTGCTGTTTCGTACACTCTGACCAAACGCAGCTTGGGGAGGAAAAGATGTATTTATTTGACTTGCACTTCCAGGTCATGGTCCACCACTGAAGAAAGTTGGAGAAGGGGCTCAAAGAGAAGCGGAGAGCTGAAACCATGGAGAAAGGCTGCTTCTCTGACTCACTCCCTGGCTCCTTTGCTGGCCCCATGATCAGTTAGCTCTTTTACAACAGTGAAAGACACTGCCTAGGGATGGTGCTGCCCTCAGTGGGCTGGACCCTCTTCCACCTGCCTAGGGATGGTGCTCCCCTCATTGGGCTGGACCCTCTTCCACCTGCCTAGGGATGGTGCTGCCCTCAGTGGGCTGGACCCTCTTCCACCTGCCTAGGGATGGTGCTCCCCTCATTGGGCTGGACCCTCTTCCACCTGCCTAGGGATGGTGCTGCCCACAGTGGGCTGGACCCTCTTCCACCTGCCTAGGGATGGTGCTGCCCTCAGTGGGCTGGACCCTCTTCCACCTGCCTAGGGATGGTGCTGCCCACACTGGGCTGAACCCTCTTCTATCAATTAATACTCAATGGTTTCCTACAGACTTAATGTATTAGAAGAACAATTTCTCCATCCAGACAGCTCCTCTCAGATGATGCTAGGCTGTGTTAAGTTGACAATTATAGTTAATCAGGATAATGCCTGAAGTATTTTTTTTAAATACTTTATTTTTTTTAAAGTTGATTTAGCTCATAGTTTAAGAGGCTCAAAGTCCAGGATTAGGCAGCCCCAATCTGCTTGCCTGTAGTGAAGGCTCTTCTTTCCAACATGATGGTTGATGGTGAATCAGGTCATGGCAGAACACGTGTGAGCGGAACAGATCACATGGTGAGATATGAAGAAAGGATTTTTAGGAATATCATAGGTTCTCTGATAACACCCTGCTCTCTCCAGAGCAAGAAAACACTCCCCCTCATCATGAGACAAACAGTGACCCCTCTCAAAATCCCAGTCACCTCTTGCTAGGTCCCACCGCTTGACTCTCAACCATGGATGTGCCCCTCCTTCCAACATGCCATTTCATCTTTCCAAACAAAGCGCCTCCCAGGAGTATACACCTGGGTGAGGCGCAGGCAGGCCCTGCCTGGGAAGACTGAGTCTAACGGAAGTGGGCTTAGACAGTCAGGGTCTTCTGGGAGTGTTGAATTTGGTCTGGACACTTGGATGTTGCCAGCAGAGATGTTGCAGGATGTTGCAGCACAGGGTCAACAAAACGACTGTGACCGCACAGATCCAAATGAGCAGAGGGTTTCGGAAGTACGGGGGGAGGGGCGCAGGTCTGTCACTCCATCCCGCCCCTCACCCTCCTGTGCAACAGGAGCTGCACGCAGGAGAAAACGTTTCTGGTAGTCTGTGTGCAGGCAAGCAGACGCTCTTCACGAATAAGACCTGTCGTGAGGAAGCTGGCGGTTAACTGGGACGCAGCTTGGAATGAAAGGGTCTGAGACAGCAAGGGATGTGGCGTTGGGAAAGGCTCAGAAGCGGGTCTCCCCTGTGGCCACGATGGGCCACTCCTGTGACTAAAGCAAGAGCCTGCAGTGACAAGTGAGGTTTTAGGTGCCCAGCAACTCTACAGCTGAAAAACTGCCGGCTCTCCAAGAAAGACCTTGCCAGCCCAATCCAGACTTAGCCGGAGGGAAGGATCTTAGCTGCAAATTCAGTCTGTGATTTAGCAGCTTTTCAAAAGTTGTGCTGGGTGTACTGATCAGAATCTAAAAGTAACTAATCTCTCCACTCAAAACAGGGAACTTGGAACACCTCAATAACTCTCATGACTCATCTCCAGGGTCACACCCGAATGCTGTGAGTGAGTCTGTTTGCTTCCTGAGACAGGGGTTTGCTATGTAGCCTAGGATGGCCTCAAACTCCAGGCCCCCCAGCCCCACCCTGTCCTTCCTGTGTTAGGTATACACCACCACACCCAGCAATCTGTGTTGCCTTTTTGTGTCTGTGTGGTGCTTGGCCTGAGCCTTCTGCACTTCAGGCAGCGCTCTACACCCCCACATAGCTGCAGCCCCCTGGCTTAAATTCTACTGTATCCTTTTTCCTTCAGGAGAGACTAACGTTACTGGTTTGTTTAAATGCCAACAGCCGAACATTGTTACACAGCTACACGAAGGCACAAAGGACACTGAGGAACACAACTTGAGCAACCGTACTGCGTGTGATAGCACACGCCTAGGACGCCAGGACTTGGGAGACGAGGCAGAAGAATACAGGGTTCAAAATCAGCCTCAACTACATAGAAAGTTCAAAGCCAACCTAGGGTACATGAAACTCTGTCTCAGTTCACATCTAACCCACCCCTCAAAAACAAAGAGCAAAACTAAAGATGGCCGTGGATATTTGTGGGTAGCTATGAAGCCATGACACACATTCAAACCCATTTACTTTACAGTTACAATGTTCCCAACAGCGAAAGTCTTTATAGACTTGAGCCTTCTTTATTTAATGTTTGTTTACATTTAGGATTTCTGACTCGTGTGGATTTCTCTTAGAGTACCTGTCTGAAGGCTAGGCTGAAGGAATGACCTTCCTCCTAGAACCAAGCACACACAGGTGTGGCCGGTTGGAGAGTCTTTAGATTGGCTTGTAAGAAAGACTGAGGGTTTTTGTTTTTTTTTTTGTTGTGTTTTGAGACTGATGGCCTTGAACTCACAGAGAGCCCCCCACCACCACCAACTTCTGCCTCCTGAGCGCTAGGAGTAAAGGTGTACACCACTACACTAGGCCACATTTCCTCCTTAAAAATAGAATTCTAGGGCTGCCGAGATGGCTCAGCGGCTAAGAGCATTGCCTGCTCTTCCAAAGGTCCTGAGTTCAATTCCCAGCAACCACATGGTGGCTCACAACCATCTGAAATGAGATCTGATGCCCTCTTCTGTCCTGCAGGCAGACACACAGACAGAATATTGTATTCCAAATAAATAAATAAATATTTTTTTAAAAAAATAGAATTCTAGCTGGGCAGTAGTAGCACACGCCTTTAATTCCTGCACTTGGGAGACAGAGGCAGGTGGATCTCTGTGAGTTTGAGGCCAGTCTGGTCTACAGAGTGAGTTCCAGGCAGAGAAACCCTGTCTCAAAAAACCAAACCAAAACAATCCTATGTCAGGCATAGTGGCTCAGGCCGTTAACACCAGTGCTCACGAGGCAGAGGCAGGGGGTATCTCTGTAAGTTCAAGGCCATTGTGATCTGTGTATCAAGTTCCAAGACAGTCAGGCCTACAAAGAGAGACCCTGTCTAAAAGAACAAAATTTACTAGTATGGAGGTGGTGCAGGAGAGGGTACTGGATCCCTGCAGCTGGAAAGTCACCTTTGTGGGTGCTGTGTAGTGAACCATGTCTCCAGCACAGCAAATGCTTTGAACTACATTGACTATATTGTTTAAATTGTTTGTTTATTTTGGTTTTTGGAAACAGGGTTTCTCTGTGTAGTCCTGGCTGTCCTGGAACTTGCTTTGTAGACCAGGCTGACCTCGAATTCAGAGATCTGCCTGTCTCTGCCTCCCAAGTGCTGGGACTAAAGGCACGCACCTCCTGGCTTTTAAAAAGCTTTTGTAGGGGCTGGAGAGGTGACTGAACAATTAAGATCACTGTCTGTTCTTCCAAAGGACCCAGGTTAGGATCCTCACACCCACGTGATAGCTCACAGACAATTAAAGCTCCAGGTCCAGGGAATCCACTGTCCTCGTCTGGACCCTGTCTGACTGCATTCATGTGACACATTTACACGTATGTAGGCAAGAAACACACACAAAATAAAAATAAACAAATTCAAGCCAGGCATGGCTCATAACCCTTAATCCTAGTGCATGGGAGGCAGGGACAGGCAGATCTTTGTGAGTTTGAGGCCAGACTGATCTACAGAGTGTGAGTCACTCTTTTAAATAAATAAATAACACTAAATAAATAAATTCAAATATTTTAAAAAAGATCTCAACTCTAGCGGTTAACCCTCAAGTATCACAGGACTGAGGTCTTTCATCTAGCTGGGAGTTAGATTAGATACTGCTGTGTTTGTTCTCAAGGCTCCTTACCCTCCTCTGTACCATGCCTAGAGGCAGGTGATTTTACTTGTATTTCCTTGTATGAAGGATGATTTTAATTTTAGCTTATATTCTCGGGGAGGGTTCGTGATTTAAATGAGGACTACTGGACAGGCCACCTGGACTGGTCCCACCAAGGTTGAAATACCTTGAGCTCAAATTCCATGGCTGCTTCTTGCTTCCTGGTTCTTCAGCGTCCTGTGTCAACGCAGGTGTCCTTTGTATATCTAGGGTCATGCCACACAGCCCAGGCTGCCTGCAACAGTCCCGAGTGCTGGCTTCATAGGCTGCCAACCCCGGGGTTGGCTCATTGGTTTTTAACTTTAGCACTGCCTCCTCTCCTGTCAACTCAACAGCTTCCTGAAGAAGACTCGCCAGCCCCTCTCTTTTCCCTCAGCATATTTTCAGCCAGGACCCTGGTCCATTACAGAGTGTTACAGTTTCATCCTGTCGTTACAATAAAACCCCCACCAAAAGCAAATTAGAGGAGAAAGGGGTTTACGGTTTCAGGCCCCTCTGAGGGAAGTCGAGACAGGAGTGGGAGGTAGGTCTACACTATATTGTGTAATTCTGAAGAAAACGGAGTCTCACAGTCTAGAGCCTCCATTGACCCCTAAAGCCCTGCCCTGTTCCATTTATTTAAATTCCATTCTAGAGCCTGCAAGATGACTCAGTGGGTAAAGGTGCTTGCTGTCACGCCTGAGGCCCTGAGCTCCATCCCCAGGACTCAGATGGTAGGAGGAGAATTTACTTCTCCAAGTTTTCCTCTGACCTCCATGTGTGAGGCGGGATGCCTCCTGCAACCAACTGATAAATGTAATAGAAGTTTATTTTTTTTTTAATTAATTCTATTTAAATGTCACCAAAACCCACAGCTTGGATACTTGAACAGGACTTTCTTTTTTCCAGTAAGAAGCCCCTTAGACCTTCTGGTATGGCTTCTATTGATTCAGGACCTGACCTAGAGAGGCCACAGGTTTGTTCCTGAGGTCACGGTGACTTGGGCTAGGACCAAAGCCATTCTGCCTTGGCTCCACACTCTCAACATCTGGCAGCACTAGGAAAGTTCCCTCTTTCCAAACAAGCTCACTCGCCACGCAGACACTCAGTCCCACAACACCCACAGCGGCTAAAACTAGAGAAATGAGGGAGCGAATTCAGCTGGTTTGACCCTGTTTGTTTGGGAGGGGGGTGCTTGTTGATACAGACCCTGTTTATTTTTTGGGGACGGGTTCGAGACAGGGTTTCTCTGTGTAACAGTCCTAGCTGTCCTGGAACTAGCTCTTGTAGACCAGGCTGGCCTTGAACTCACAGAGGTCTGCCTCCCGAGTGCTGGGATTAAAGGTGTGCGCCACCATCGCCCGGCTGATACGAACCCTATTATATGGCCCTGTCTTTGGGTCAGTTAATGGATGAACTGTCTGGTTGTCGTAGTTTGAATGTAATTGGCCCCCAAAAGCTCATAGGGAATGGCACTATTAGGATGTGTGGCTTTGTTGGAGTGGGTGTGGCCTTGTTGAAGGAAGTGTGTCACTGTGGAGGTGGGCTTTGAGGTCTCCTACACTCGAACTATGCCTAGTGACATAGTTCACGTCTTGTTGCCTGGGGATCAAGATGTAGAACTCGCAGCTCCTTCTCCAGCACCACGTCTGCCTGCAAGCCCCCATGCCCCACCATGATGATAATGGACTAAGCCTTTGAAACTCTAAGCCACCCCAATGAAGTGTTTTCCTTTGTAAGAGTTGCCGTGGTCACGATGTCTCTTCACAGCAACAGGAACCCTGCCTAAGACACTGGTCCTTCTGATCTAAGGATGGAGGTCCATGATGCTGCCACAGGGATGTATGCCCAGGTGAGACGCATTGGAGCTGTTGATAGTGTGCACGGGGTCCCTTCCAGGGTCACAGAAACAGAAGCGGAGGTGGGCGTATCAGGTGCTCTGGTTTCTGTGGAAGACACTGCCATTGTCCAGGGTCTCCAGTGGAAGTGGCCTCGGAGCCTGGGCTGGAAAGATGGCTCCACAGTGGAGAGCAAGCACCGCTCTCGCAGAGGCCTGAGTTTGGTTCCCGACACCCATTCTGGGTGGTTCACAACCACCTGTAACCAGGAGGATCTGGTGCCCCCTTCTGGCCTCTGTGGGCAACTGCATATGTGTGTGTGTCTAAAAAAAATAATAATAAAACCTTTCTTATCAATACTAAATTTCCCACCCCCTCACTTGAAAATTGAACTGAGCTTTTGCCTAAACCCAGACATAGCCATTTTATTTTTTTTATTTTTATTTATTTATTTATTTATTGGCTTTTCGAGACAGGGTTTCTCTGCAGCTTTGGAGCCTGTCCTGGAACTCCCTTTGTAGACCAAGCTGGCCTCGAACTCACAGAGATCCGCCTGCCTCTGCGACATAGCCATTTTAGGACCAACAGAAATCCTATCTCCTCTCTCTGGCTCTTCAAAGAACTCAGGTCCTGCCCTCCAGTCTCCTGTCCAGGGTCACCCATAAGGCCATGGACACCTGAGAGTCGGCAGAGTCTAGAGTCCCTACTGCTTTATTGCAGAAATCCAGCAGAGGGCACCTGTCCTCTGTCTACTAACCCCCCTCCTGCCCCAGCAGTACTAGATAGAACGATGGGGTAAATTGGAGAGAAAATCCCCAAAGCACACTGAGATGAACTGCCTATAAGATGGAAACGTCAGAGCGTGGTGGGAGAGTGTGGAGAGGGGACACGCTGGGGAGTAGCTGGTGACGCTGCAAGATGAAGCCAGCACCCACTTTTGGGGAAAGATGCCAGAGGACATGCTGAGTGGGTGCACCACCAGGGAAGGTTGGGCGTGAGGTGGGTGGGTAAGACCACAGGCAAACAGAAGCCCCTCTGTGCATACCCACCCACAAACAGAAAACCTGCCAAAGACACCCAGAACAACCAAGGGACTCACAGGGAGGCAGGAAGAGTCACGGAGAGGAAGAGTTTTGGGATCTTCGCAAGATTGGTTGGGGGTCTCTCTCTCCAAGCAATGGAGAGGATAGGAAAGAAAACACTCCAATCTTCCTTTATTCTTAGGTCCTTTTTTAATTAAAAAAATAAGATCTAGTACCCGGGGAGCTCAGAATTGTGTGCACCTTTAAGTGGGGGTGGACAAAATTGCTATACATCCGTTTTTAAACCTGGGCACTGCCTCCATTCCTCCTGCCTCCCAGGGTCCTACTTCACTCTTGCGTTGTTCTCTTCTGAGGTGCCAAAGCTTCATATAGCCACGCCTCTCTCAGAACTGGTCCTGCCCTGGCCCCGCCCCTGCTGTCCGTGAACCGCCTTATTCCCACACCACCACTTTCTACGGAGAGCGCCTGCGTTATTCATTCTTTCTTCTCTTTCCCCCACAGGTACATGTCACCCTTACTCAGTTAAGAATATGGCCGATAGGGGTTACAGCTGTTATCTGTCAGTTTTTGCTGCCCTTTCTACGCCCAGGAAGTTGGCGTCGTGAGTCTAATTCATCTTCCAGAAAAGGGGAGAAGCCTGGAAGAGCTGGGGGTGCAGTTCTCAAGATCATGGAGGGGACGGGATCTGGCTTGGTTTCAAATTCTGCTGCTCCATCAGGTAGACGGGGTAGGAATTGCGGCCCCCTCTGTCCTCAGGGTCGAAATCCTCTGAGTTCTGGGTCGTCAGTACACGGCGTGTTCGCCACCCACAGGCAACCTGAGAAGACAGGAAGGAGTAAGGTCACCGCCAGCTGTTCGACTTTGTCAACCACCCGTGGGCCTTTCTCTCGCTCGGGTCCTGCACCTTTTGCTTGTCCAAGATTCTATCCAAGCCCTGGTTCGTATTCCAGACCTAGCTCCAATACAGAGTCCCAGATTCCACACACAACCCCCTCTGCCCTGGTCACCTTATCCTTAAATCTCTACCTTCACACCCAAGACTACAACCAACTCCCAGATTTTCTCTCTCACACCCAGCCATGGCCTTCTCTTCCAACTCTTCCCATCTTACAGATTTGCTGGGTTTCTCCTCTTTACACCCCAGCTCACTATTCTCTCTAACTCTCCTCAGTCTGTCTCCCCTCCCCCTGCCCCATTGCCCTTACCAAAAAGATCAGGCCAATGGAGATGAGCAGGACGATCACAGCCAGGAGGATCACGACAACTATGGCCCAGGCAGGGAACAAATTGTTCTCTCCCCTCGCCCCCTCAGCATGGAGGCCTCCAGGTGAGCTGTGGCTGCTTTGCTGCTGGTGAGTCCCTGAAGTGCTGGATCCCAGGTCTGTTCTAGTTGTCACAGAGCAGAGGCGTCCCCGCTGTGTGGTCTCAGATTTATGGAGACGAGGAGAGAGAGCAGTAGACTTGTCCTCTGTGACCTTGACTGGAGGCCGCGTGCTCACTAGGACTGCTACTGTTTTCTCTGGGTTTCCTGGAGCTTTTATGGGCTTAGTGGTCAGTGTGGTTTTTCTCCAGAATACCGTGGGACTTTGTGAGACGCGTGTGGCTTCCTGGGTGGTTGACGTGGCTTCTTCTGGGTGTTCTGTAGACTTTGCTGAGACTTGTGTTGTCTTTTGATTGGCCAGTGTGGTATCGTGTTCTATAGGCATCACTTGGGCTCTTGTGGTCCTCTCATTGGCTGAGACGGTCTCACTTTCATACTGAGTGGGTGTTGCTTGGGCTCTTGTGGTCCTCTCACTGGCTGAGATGGTCTCACTTTCATACTGAGTGGGTGTTGCTTGGGATGTTGTGGTCCTCTCACTGGCTGATATATCCTCTCCCTCATGCTCTGCCGGAGTCACTTGGGCTGTTGTGGTCTTCTCGCTGGCTGATGTGGTCTCTTTGATGTGTTCTGTAGTCGTTTTCTCAGGCTTGTCTGAGGCAAATGGAGTCCTGTGAGCTTCAGCTCCTGGTGTTGCTGGGGTCCTTGGAGTCTTTGGGGCTTCTGAGGATTTTACTGAGGAAGATGTGGTTTTTCTACTGAGCTCTGAGTCATGGGAAGGAGTTGTGGGTTTATGTGATGTGGTCCTTAGCCCAGTGCTGGTATCCACAGGTCTCGTTGGTGTACCTGAGTTCCGCGTTACTCTGGTTTTGCTTGTTGTAGACTTACAGGTTGTTCTTCTCCTGGGTGCTGAGGTTGGATGACTTCCCTCTGATCCTTTCTCTGTGTTAGTGGATTTGGGGTGATCAGCTGAGCGTCCATTCCGGATCATTGGGTCTTTTCCTGGGCTGGTGGCATTCTTTTCCAAAGCAGGGGTCATTTCATGGCGAACAGTGGTGTTTTGGTTATCTGTGGCTTTGGAGTTGTCTACAGATTTGTGAACTGGTTTGTTAAGGCGTACGGTGGTGCACTGCTTTTTGGGCTTCTGGGTTGCTGTAGACTTAGGGAGGTCCAGAGCTTGTTGGGGGTTCAGATCAGTGTGGCCAGAAAGAGCCTTGTGAGTAAGGCCTGGAGTAAGGGTGAGCAGATGATCAGATGTTGAAGGTTCACCAGTCTTCTGAAGTTCCTGAACTGTGTTAGCACCTGTGGAGAGAGAGACAGATGAGGGGCTTCGCTACAGTCTTGCCTGCCTTTGTACTAGGCGTCCTCAGGATGCACAGCTGTCTTCTCTGGAAGACTCATTAGAATACCACACTGCTTAACCCATTCTCGCCTCTAGCCGCGGAACTTTTGCCCAAACTGCACCTTCAGCAAAAATGTAGTCTCTCTCCTTCCCCACACCCATACCTCAACTTTCATCTCAGCCTTCTGGCATCTCTCCTGGGTCCTCTTTTTTTTTTTTTTTTTTAATTCTGGGTGAAAGGATTTTTTTTAGATATTTATTTATTTATTTTATTATGTATATAGTATTCTGTCTGTGTGTATGCCTGCAGGCCAGAAGAGGGCACCAGACCTCATTACAGATGGTTGTGAGCCACCATGTGGTTGCTGGGAATTGAACTCAGGACCTTTGGAAGAGCAGGCAGTGCTCTTAACTGCTGAGCCATCTCTCCAGCCCCCTCTCCTGGGTCCTCTTTAGATCTAGTGTCTCTCGTTGGTTAATATGGTCTCTCCCTCATACCCTGTGTGACACGTTTGGACTCTTGTGGTCCTCCCATTGGCTGACACATTCTCTGTCAAAAGCATCGTCATTGACTCCTTCAATAATCTTTCGCTTGCTTATGTGCCTGTCAACATCTACTTCCTACCGCACCTGCCTCGGTCTCCCTTCCCATGGAATTGCTGAGAGGAAAAGGAATTCATGTCAGAATCTCGGTCTTTCTGTGGCATCCCAGTTCCATTCCAGAGGTGACAATGTGAGAAACTGAGGTACACTTCAGGCAGAACTTTCCAGGTGAGAGGTTGAGAGAGGAGGGTGAGGTGGAAGAGGATGGGAGAGGAAAATGGAGACTTCCATTCGGGTGCTGAAGTTTGGTCTGAGCGAAGGAAGGTAGTTCAGCCCTTGTTTCTACCCACATTGGGTCCCCTCTTTGTACCATGTCTGAGAATAGATGAGGGAGACTCTTGACAGAAAACGGTTTCTCCTGGCAGGTCCTGGCAGCGGTGAGCAATCAGCTGGATTCTGGGAGGGGTTCTGTTTAGGGACAGGGTGTGCAGGAGAACACCCTTATCAGCAGGCAGATATGGGCCTTAGTGAAAACACAACTGGATAGGGACAGATGTGTCTCTGACGCTGACCAGAAGAACGAGAGCCCGGAGATTACCAGGGAGTAGAGAGACATAGCTGAGATTGTCAGCACTGTTAGCTCAGGGTGGCACCCAGGCTCAGGGCTGATTCCCAGTAGTGGGAAACAGATCCACCTGCCTTCCCGCTAGTGAGAATGGGGGCTGGGAACTCAGTCCTAGGAAGTGTGGGAAGAGCAGACCAGGAGGTGAGAATAGAGAAGCCCAAGTCCCATGAGCTGCAAGGAAGAGGCCTCACTGTCCCTCTGACCTCCCTTCCTTCTAAAGCATTCTCCTCTCAGTGATTGGGAGCATCATTTTCCAGATGCCCCTAAAGGAGTTAAATACCTAGTCCCCAGATGGGCACTGATGGGAGGTGATGGGACCGTTGGGAGGCGGGGTCTATGAGAGGAGGTTGGGTTATAGCACATTCCCTTGGAGAGACTGCTAGGCTACCGGCTCCTTTCTCTTTTCTGTTCCTGACCAATCAGGGAATGGCGTCACTCTGTCCCATGAGAACGGGCTGCAATGGGCTCAGAGCACCAGGGCCAGTTGTTCATGGATGCAATCATCAAAAACTATAGCCCCAAACAAAACTTTTGTCTTCATAAGTCCATAACCTCCGGCATTTTGCTACAACTAGGGAGAGCTAACACAGCAAGCCAGGTACCTGATACCTTCACAGGTATTCACTCACCACGGCTGAGCTTCCAGCCCTCACCAGGCTCTTAGAAGCTGCCAGTCTCCCCGTTTTTCCATCTGTGGAACTGGAATCTCATGGAGGAAGTGACCCCCCCAGCAACAACAACTTTTGTTCAGTATTTCCTATAATCCTCATTTATTTGCCCCAAGGACCTCTTGAGGGTGAGAATTATCTTCTGTTCTCCCCGCTTTATACCGAGGGTTCAGAGTGGTTAGGTAATCCCTGGGATACCCAGCCAGTAAGAGGTGGAGTCAGGATTTGAACACACATCCTGGGATGCCAGCCCCAGACTAGGACTGGCTAAGACCTCAGCACCGACCCTGTGAACCCGGTCAGTCTCTCTGGGGAGGGGAGGGCCCTGCTGCAGCTTACATGTTTGTTTATTTAATCTTTTTTCACAAACCCACGTTTTTACAGGTGGGGAGGAAGCTGAGATCTAAATACCCAGGTGTCCACTACCCAGGCGTCCACTCCCCAGATGTCCACTACCTTCCATGCTTCAAACACGCCAAGGGCTCGATAGAGACCCACAGAATGAACCAGTGAGCCACTCACGGCGGAGAGTGCTGAATCCCACTGGCCTTGCAGAACTGAGGGACAAGCTTGAAGTGCAGGCTTTGTCCCCATCAACTTTGTCCTCACTCAGGTAACCTCAATACTTGGAACTCAGAATAGCAGCTTCCAATAACAGGCAACATTGTAAAAACTTACTGAATTGTCAGAGAAAACTGCTGAAAAGACTTTAGAATGCCCACTGCCTTCCACTATGCACATTAAGAAACACACACACAAACACACACACCACAATTTGTGACTTCCACAGGCTAGAAGACTCAGGAGTGACATCTGCTCTTTTTAGTGACTTCCCGAGATGAACAAGCAGGAGGAAGATGGCAAACCATCAAGTCTGGGGTGGGTGTCAGTTTTATTTATTTATTTATTTATTTTGAAGCAAGTTCTCACGTATCCTAGGCTATGAAGTTTTTTGATCCTCCTGCACCTACCTTCCAGTGTTAGGCTTACAGTGTTAGGTGCACCACCACAGTGCGGGGAATCTTACTCAGGGCTTCAAGCATGCTTGCCTAGAACTGTACCGATGTAACGACAACCCCAGCCCCTCTTCCCACAGCCTCTGTCTGAACTTCCCTGCTGTGACTTAATCTGAGTGCTGCCCCTCTGTTTCTGGGACTTCCCTGGGCAGGCTCTGGAGTTCTGTGCCCTACCTGAGTCTGGGGACCAACAGGTCCTGTGGACAGATGCTGGACCACATCGGAACAGTCCAGGGGAATTTTCCCACCTTCTTTTTCTGCCGTACACAGTCATGTGCCCCAACCCTGGCCCAGACAACACACACACACACACTTGTGTGTACATGCCTGTGTACCCTCCAGTCTCTCCCCGTGTCCTGCCCTACCAAGCTCCAAGGGCACTCCCCGACCTCACCCATCACTACTGCTGCGCCCAGCCTTCTGTCCTGATGCAAATCTCCAGGTGACTAGGGTGAACTTGCTCCCCTGCGCCCCCTACTGGTTTGTTCCATTCGTGCAGCAGCTTGACACCAGGTGGACATCCATTGGCACGGGCTCTCTAGGGCTGTGCCGCAGGGCCATCTGGGTAGGAGCATGGGACGTCAGCTCAGAATGCCGACAGAGCACACTGTAGAGGTCTGTCAGTGGCGCTGAAAGAGTCTCAGCTTCCAACCCTGCCATCCTACAGGAACCCCAGCAAGACCCCGAGCTCAGGGCAGGAGCCCCAGCCCAGTTTCACCAGGTGAGCCTATTGGAAGCAGATGCTGCCTGCCATGCCCCAGAAGTACCCACTCCCAGAACTCTGGTTTGAGGATCTCACATCTGTTAGGGAGGTAGGAGTTCTGCACTTTTGTCTACATGATAAAGACACCCCCGTAGATGTCCAGGCCCCATCAAAGTGTCCCCTGCATTTGGCATCTCTACTCCCTGTCCCAGCACTGTTTGTTAACTAAGTGAACTGACCTAACGATGCTACCTCCTTCCCTAGTGTCTCTTGTGTGCGGCACACTTTTCTTATCCAAGTCTTGGGATATTTTCCACCTATCAGATGGGGACTGAACCTCGTTGAGCTGCTGTGAAGGTTAAATAAATAAATATGGACAAAATGCCAGAACCATGCCTGTGCAGAGTAGGCTGTACCCCCGTCACGGGCACAGGCTGCCAGCATCCTTCCTGCTGTATCATTGACAGGTGAGCTAAATGGCTGAGTCAAGTGGGGAAGCTGGGTCTGTCTTGAACCTTCTGAAACCCACCTTGCGCTCTTGCCCTGCAAAAACCCCCAGCTGTGTGACTCCTCCGCTAGAAGATGGAGATCATTGACCCTCTGGGGGATTAAGGAGACACCGGCAGAACTAAAGTCCACACAGCATCTTTATGTAAGCTTGAACCTCTAGGCAGGTGTAGCCCCCCAGACCATCTCAAAAGAAATGGAGCAGAATTGAGATTCCTCTCCTGCGTGTCGTGAACACACTAGGCAAAACCCTTCACAGCCATGCATGCCACTCGCCATGGTTCATTGCTGTGGCCGACCATCCAGCCCCATCCACACCAAGAAATAAGACCTTCGTGATTTCTATCCCCTATATAATGGCGACCCCTTTACCTCTCTGAGCATCTTACCTGCCTCCCAAGAAGCTGGAAGGAAGAAGAGGCAGCAGAGGAAGCCAAACGTGGAACAGAGACCGCTGGTCAGTTGAGCCATGTCAGAGCTAGGAGACCACTGAGGGACCACGGACCAGGGACCCTTCATCTTATAAGGGATCAGGTTTGACGTCACGGGGGCTGGGGCTACTCTGAGCTAAGCCTTAAGCAAATGGAGCTGCCCCACCCATAGGGGTGCCCTGATAATGGGAGACCGCAGCTGTGTCATGAGCTAGGAACCTGGGTTCCACCAAAGGCGTGGGATCTGGAGACTCAGAAGGGATCTGGGTGGGGTAGCCAGGCTGCCTCCTTATCCAGCCCCTGCAGAAGGAATGGTTTGTATGGGGTGGCCTGCAGGCTCTGAGCCAATTCTTGTGTTCTAGAGGGATTGGACAGGGCACTGGACAGGTCCAGGCTCTGGGAGGAGGCTCATACTCACCCTCCTGTGTCTCTAGCGTCATCCAGCCCCACGCCCCTAACTCACACATAGCCAGCCACACTTTCTGCCCTGGGTGGAGTGTCCCCAAGTCTAGGTGAAAGAGCAGGGAAGGGGGCAGCCCTCACGTGGTCCATGACACATAGAAGCTTCCATTGCGTAAGGACAGGCTGTGGGGACAGCTGAGGCAGGGAACCCCAGGACTGACATCACTTGTCCCCTCTGGGGACATCTGTCCTTCCTATGCCTCTCCTGCCATCCCAGGCAGCAGCTGCCTCAACCTCAAAGCTGCATCTTCCCCTGCTCAGAAAACTGCACCTCCTATTTCTAGACTTTCTGCCCCCCTTTCTCCTCATTGAAAAGTCTCAGTTGTGGGGCTCAAGGGGGAATCACCTCATATCCCCTTTGAATCCCATACCTGAGACTTCACTCTTTCCCTACCCAGAGCAAGTGTTAGAGACCAGCTCCACCGAGGTTCTAGGAGAGAGGAGCCCCTACCCCTCCCTACAGCTGACCTACTTGAAGGCCTCCTACACTGTGAGCACCCTGGGGCAATGCCTTTGTCGTCCCCCCCACATCCACATCCCCAGTCTCTGGGGCAGTGCAGCAGACAGCCAGTCAGCGATCCATTGCCAGTGTGGGGATGTGGCTCAATGGGGAGTGATTGTGTAACTCCAGCACCCTAAAAGATGTGAGTTCCCTGGTGGGATGGAAGCAGAGCCGTTGCTCCCTAAGGGAAGTGGGCAGCAGAGAGGATAGCGGGACCTGAGATCCTCAGGGAGGGAGCTGGGGCTGGGGCAGCTGAGGCTCCTGACGACCAGTGGTCCAGCATGAGTAGTGCCTACGCCCTTAGGGCTGGATCAGGAAAGGGGAGAGGTCAACTGCCATGAACTCAATTAACGGGAGATTAATGAGCCTCTGCGCTTGTGCCTAAGACTGCTGGCTCAGAGCTGGGCAGCCTGTGAAATCACAGCGAAGCCTGAAGGACGAGGACCCTGAGGCGGAGACAGGCCTCTCCCTGCAGCTCCATCCGGACCCTAGAGCCCCTGACAGCCTCCTTTTCCACTTGTCTTCTACACCACGCTTCCTCTAGGGTCCCTAGCTCCAAGACACTGGCTCCCCGTGGAAAGGGCCAGTTTTGCCTCCCCAGGGGAGACTCGGGAATTCCAGGAGCATCCATGTCACAGAGATGCGTGCTGTGGGTATCTAGCGGGAGGAGACTAGAGATGCTGCTGGCCACAAGAGTTTCTGTTTGGGAGTAAACTCCAACCGGTGCCTGTGAACAAACACCCTCCTCCCACTGTGGTCACAGCTCACAGAAGACCCAGCTGTCTAGAGAGGAGGAGCCTGGCATGGGTAGAGGCCAACAGACTCGGTTTCTAGAATAACTCATTAACCGCCATTCTTTTAAGTATGTTTTTTCATGTGTGTGCGTGTTTTGCCTGCATGTGTGTCTGCAAAACAGTTGCGCATCACCCATGGGGGCCAGAATAGAGAGCTGGAGCTCCTGGGATCGGAGTTAGGAGTTACAGACAGTTGTGAGCCATCGTGTGGGTACCGGGAATCAAACCCTGGTTCTTTGGGAGATCAGTCAGTATTCTCAGCCTCCCCAGCCCTAGGCACTCAATTTATCTTTTTAAATTTTTTTGTTGTTTTACTTGGCTTAATTCTCTCTCTCTCTCTCTCTCTCTCTCTCTCTCTCTCTCTCTCTCTCTCTGTGTGTGTGTGTGTGTGTGTGTTTTGCTTTAAGACAAGATGTCACAAGGTGTCCTGTACTCCAAACTGGTCTTGATTTTGCTATGTAGCTGAGGATAGCCTTGACCTCATGATCTTTCCCGTCCCACCTCTCATGTGCTGGGCTTACAGGCATGTACCACCATACCTAACTACTAAATTGTTTTGTTTTGTTTTTAAAGATTTATTTATTTATTGTGTATACAACATTCCTTCCATGTATGCTTACATGCCAGAAGAGGGCACCAGATCTCATTATAGATGGTTGTGAGCTACCATGTGGTTGCTGGGAATTGAATTCAGGATCTCTGGAACAACAGTCAGTGCTCTTAACCTCTGAGCCATCTCTCCAGCCCTTGTTTTGTTTTTTTGAGACAGGATCTTGGTATCTTAAGTTGGTTGTCCTGGAACTCTTATGAAGACCAGGCTGGCCCCCAGTTGGTGACTCTTTCTGCCTCTGCCACTTGGGTGCTGAGATTACAGGAAGACACTACCATGCCTGGCCCAAGATGGCATCTTACAGTCACAAGAGGTGTTGACTCTGTCTGAGTCAGAGGCAGGGGAGTCAGTCACGGGAGCCTCTTGTGAGAACTGACGAGGTCAGCAAAGCCATCTTGTTTTTCAGATGAGGGCAAACGGCTCGTAGCCATTTCAGCCCTACCTGTCATGAGCATTGCTGGCAGCCAGATGGTAGCAATGTAAGGGGTCACAGCTGCACCCCTAACTCATCTCCCCCAGAACTGGCATGTCTGTGAGATGAAAAATGAATAGGATGTCCTGATCAGGAGGTCTGGGGGTCAACTGCCCGGATCTGGGCTCTTGCGTGGAGTACTGCTTCCTGTGACCACCCAGTCGTCAGGGTTCTTTGCTGAGCAGGAGTAGCGGTGATTAAGAGTCAGCGCTATTAGTGCCTCACACATGCACTCATGTGATGCTCCCAGGATCTCTTTGAGGTAGAGGCTGCTCCATCCCGCTCTGAAGAGTGTGCCCTCAGCACACAGCACCAGCTTGCAGCGGTGGTTCACACCTGCCACACGTTGTTACTGTTTAGGAATTATCATTGGTTCATTGGTAAAGTGTTTGCTGTACAAGCACGAGGGCCTGAGTTCTATCTCCAGCACCCACATAAAAAGCCCGGCATGGGGGCTGGAGAGACGGCTCAGGGGTTAAGAGCTCTTGTTGCTCTTCTTCCAAAGGACCTGGGTTTGATTCCTGTATGGTAGCTCACAACCGTCTGTAACTCTGGTTACAGAGGGATCCGATGCCTTCTTCTGGTCTCTGTGAGCACTGCACACACGTGGTGCTCATACACACATGCAGACAAAACATTCACTCACAGAAAACAAAATAGAAATAAAATCTCAAAGATGGAAGCTCTCCGCTGCCCAGGTTTCCCACCTGGCAAGCCACTGGGCTGTCAAGACAGCAAGAGGGACCCGGTGAGGCCCCACCCACCCCTCCCTTTGGGGTGCGCATTCCAGAGCCCTTCTCTGGCAGGAGTGATGACAGCTGAGGACGGTTAATCATTAATCCCTCAAGAACCTCTGAGGGACCCAGGCTTGGGTGGGGCCTGGCACTTGCAGGAGGGCCCCCACTTGTCCCTACCTCTCTCCTCTGAGGTCTGAAGCAAACAATGGGGGGGTACCCATTCACATTACCCAGGAGCCAGTGAGTGGCCCTCTCCAGGGTCATGGGAACCACTGTGGGAGAACTGGAAAATCCAGTTGCCGGGTCTCTTGGTGCCCCCCACGCCGGTGCTGAGGTAAAGAGTGGCTGTTTCTATTTCCACAATGGGGTCTTCGATGCCCCTCTTCCTCCTCCTGGCTCTCCTCAACACCTCACAGGCAGCAGGTGAGGGCTGGAGGGTGAAGGGGGGGGAATTCCTTGGTACTGAGTCCCTGATCTGATGGGGCAGCGCTGGAGGAAAGGGAGTCTGGGGCGGAGGCAGGGGACATGCCCCCCCACACACACACCAGGAGGTATCATGACCCTGACTGCTGGGCCCTGAATCACATTTTTGGTTTCCCAGGGCCAAAGGTTATTCTGAAAGTAAAGCTGGCGGAGGTTTTCCAGGCCAAGGCCTCCCAGGACTCCAGCTTCCTGGGCATGCTCCAAAAGGTAGTTCTTAGAAAGGGGATGGGGTGCTGTGTGCTTCTCTGAGCTCCTGCGGGTCTCTGCTCGGGCTGCCTGAGTCACGGGGGTTGGGGAGGTGGAGGGGTGGGAGAGTGGGGTACCATCTGCAGCTCATCCTCTACTCACTTTTGTTCCCCAGATCTGCCTCCTCCTCCACCTCCCATCGGGGACCAACATGACCCTCCATCACAAGGGGCCACTACACCATCTCACCTGCAGAACCTGAGGGCAGCTAAATTCAGCTTTCAGCTTTGGGGAGTGGGTGACGAAAGGGAGCCGGCCTTGACCTAGCAGGCCCTCGCCGCACCACATGCTAATAAACAGGTGGGATCTAATGACTGGCCTGGTGTGTGCAGTGGGTCTGTGAGCACAGGACATGCCAGCATCTGGGTCTGTGAGCACAGGGCACGCCAGCATCTGGGTCTGTGAGTACAGGACACGCCAGCGTCTGGGTCTGTGAGCACAGGGCACGCCAGCGTCTAGGTCTGTGAGCACAGGACATGCCAGCGTCTGGGTCTGTGAGCACAGGGCGTGCCAGTGTCGATGACTGATTCTCTGGTTCGCTGAGCAGAGGTGCTAACTCTCTCTGTATACCATGGAAGCCTAGAATATTAGGAGTGAGGTAACTTAGAGAGACGACAGACAGGGTAGACTCCAGAGGATGAATCACAGAGCCTGCCGTGCTGTAGGCAGGCACATTTGGGACAGACTGATGTCAGAGTTCAAATCCTGCCAGGTACCCAGAGGTGTCTTCCTATTTTTACCAGACTGCCTCCCTCAAGATAATCTTGAACTGGGTCTAGAGGTGCATGCACACCTTTGATCCCAGCACACGGGAGGCAGAGGCAGGCGGATCTCTGAGCTTGAGTCCAGCCTGGTCTACAGAGCGAATTCCAGGACAGGCAGGTGTGGGACCCAAGCAGCAGTGAGACCCCCCCCCAGAAAGTAGGCCTGAGTTTCTGTTTACCCTAAGCAACACTTGACTCCAGGAAAGACCACAAACTGAGACCACCCAGGTACCACCCAGGAACGGACCAATCAGTATCCAAGGGGACAATACCTGCCTTTCCAGCCACTGTAGATAGGATTGCCAGGTTCCTTAGCCCAGCACACATCCATCCCTTTCACCCAGACACTCCTAGACAAATGTCACCCAATCAGGGGTCCTGAACCTTAGGAATCTCCTCACTCCAACTTCTACTATGATGAAAACCCCACCCCAACTGAGCTCGGAGCGCTCCGCTCTCTTCGCTGCCTCAGGCAGACTAAGCTCAAGCTTGAAATAAAGGCTCTTTGCCTTTACATATGGGGTTCAGTCTCCCTGGTGGTCTTTTGGGGGCCCCCATGATCCAGGCATAACGCCAAGGCTACATAGTGGAACCCTGTCTCAAAAACGGACTAAATCCTGTAACCTTAGACCTGACTGACCCGTTGGGAGGGTTGGGATGACTGCTAATGTCCTTCCCGGTCGAGAACATCTCTGAAGCCGAGGACGCACAGACGGGAAGGAAGCAGAAGCAGACATTTTGCTCTGCCTCTCTTCTCCTCTCTGGCTGTCTTGGAACACGCAGCATCAAGGAGAGGTAACCCACAGGTCCCCGGGGGACCCCGGTGTTCTGTGACTTGCGCTTGGACTGCCCCAGGAGGAAAGTGGCCCCCACGGGTCAGGCGTGCAGAGTCCAGGTGAGCTAGGGGCTTGAGGAGCAGACAGACGTCTGTTCTGTCCAGCTCCTAGTGCTCAAGGCCTGGGATCATCAGCGCGTAGCTTCTGGATTCTTTCCCTAGAGCAGTGGAGATACCGCCTTGGGGTTCACCGTAGCTGTGAGGGGGACAAGGTAAATGAAAGTCTCCCTGGGGTGGGGGTTTCTTGTTCCCAGAAGACATTGCAAGAAGAAATGGCAGGATGGCATGGGGGCGGGGTTTCTAAAAAGGGCCAATAGGTGAAAGGGGGCGGACCCAGGGACCTTATATAACACCCAAGCCAGCTCCCGTTAGCAGATGATCAACTTTGGGGCTGTTAGTTTTCTGATTCTGCAGCTTCGTATTTTATCTTTCCCCAGTGTTCAGTTCTCCAGGGGACACACTCAGCAGCTCCTACATGACCAGCTAGAGATTTCTCTCTTAAGAACCACGGTGGCGTTTTTTTTTTTTTTCCCGAGACAGGGTTTCTCTATAGCTTTGGAGCCTGTCCTGGAACTAGTTCTGTAGACCAGGCTGGTCTCGAACTCACAGAGATCCGCCTGCCTCTGCCTCCTGAGTGCTGAGATTAAAGGCGTGCGCCACCATCGCCCGGCTGGCGGGTTAAGTCACCACTCCCAAGCAGAGACAGGACAAACCAGGCCCCAAGGTACTGGGGAGGAAGGGTTGCAGAGGGCAGTTTCCTCACTCAGCACACCTGAGAAAGGAAAGATGGGGTAGGGCCTTAGCTTGCTCATCTGCCTGCTCTCGGGCCCTCGACCTAAGTGCGGGCACCTGGAGGTGGGCTGTATGGGGGTAGGGAAGACTCACTCAGCTTTACCTGCGCGTTAGCGCCTGCGCTTGTGTGCCTGCGCCCCCGCAGAAGCCAGAGGCATCCCCTGGAGTCACAGGCTGTTGTGTGCCCCCTGACCTGGGTGCTGGGAATGAAACGTGGGTTTTCTGAAGAGCGGAGTCGTTTCTCTGCACTGCTTCCTAAGCTGTTGTAACTTTGGAGAATTCAGAGCGGTCTTGACGCAGAGGAAAGAGGTGCAAACTTGCTTTGAGTTGGAAGCGGCTGAAAGTGGAGGCAGCGACAGGTGAGGCGGTCGGGGCCTCTTAGGGGCAGGAAGGCTTTGTTGTATGCTGGTACCCCGACGGCTTTTGTTGTTTGTTCAGAACCCACATGGCTACTGTTGAAGTAACGGGACAAATGACCTCTCCACCCTACCCCATCCTCTAAATCAGGATCTCCCCACGCCAGACATCCCCCAGCCCTATTGTGTGTGCGGTGCCCCCCCCCTTGCTGAGACCCTGAACTTCGAGTGTCCTGTGGCTGGAAAAACAGGCTGTAGGGGTTGAAGGCTTGCCTAGTCTTGCACAGGGCCTGGGTTCCATCCCCAGCACTGAGGTTTGCAGCAGCCCAGGGTCAGATTCTAGCCAAGCAGCTAGCAGTCACTGCTAGGCTCGGTCGGCCGAGGGAGAGGCTCGGTCGGCTTGAGGGGAGGCTCTGTCGGCCGGGGGAGAGGCTCGGTCGGCCGGGGGGGAGGCTCGGTCGGCTGGGGGAGGCTCTGTCGGCCTGGGGCGGGGGGAGGCTCGGTCGGCCGGGGGGGACACTCGGTCGGCTGGGGGGTGGGGCTCAGTCTGCTAGGGGAGGCTGGAGCTGCAGCTTCCACCAGCTCTTTCCACCCCACATCTCCAGACTTCTATTTTTTTCCTCTTTGCTGCCTGTTTCTGCCCGGTCACACCCTGGGCACCCACTTTTGTTTTTAATTTCCAGTTGCTATAACATAAATAGGCAGGGGGGAAAGCCTTCTGTTTCTCTAGGTCACAGGTACATGTGTTAAATAATTCACCCCAGGTGCTGAGCTTGCTTACAGATTATAGACTTGAGGGGGAAAAGATGGTTCGATGGAATGTTTACTCCGGTTTTGAGTGTTTTTTTTTTTTTTTTTGGCAAGGGAATTCATTAATCTGAATAAACTCCCCCTTTTCTCTTTGGTCCTACTGAGAAAGGAAAGGGTACAGGTACCCATACCAGGTCAGTAAAATCCCAAGAGGATGCTCTGGCAAGGTCTTGTTTCAGTGTCTATCTTGCCTACAGATGGCCCTCATCAGCAGAGGTTCCCGTGGTCCTTCCTGGGACTCTGATCATGGGTCTAAGAAGGGAACACCTGGTGTTTTTCTGCACACGGACCTGACCTCAATATAAACTGGAGGACTTTTTTTTCCCCAAATGGCCTCTAGTAGGAAATATCAGTATGTAAAAACCAAAAGAGAGGTCAGCACCTGTGCGTGAATGCTGGCGTGGGTGAGAGCTGGCTGGTGGGGTCGAGGGGTTCCTTGCTGGTGAAGTTTGATAAACTGTTGCAGAATCGTTAAGCACTTTTCAGCTAGGTGTTGTCAATTAAGGAGGCGCTTTCCTGGCTGCACCAGAAACAAGGGGCACAGTTAAGGTAGCAGGGACTGCTGGCTCCTGCAGGGTCGCAAAAACAAGGAGGCTAGCAGGGCCCTTTGAGCACCCACAGTCCATTCTTTCTAGGTTCCAGTTTCCCGGTTAGAGGGGAATGTAGCTTCTGACGGACTACCCTGTTCAGCTGGTCTTTTCCACCTCAGGTGCCATTCCTTAGCCTCTGTCTGGTCACTGTGGTCGGGGCTGCTCCGGAGGTTGGAGAATGGCCTCTGTTTGGTCACTGTGGTGAGGGCAGCTCTGGAGGAGGGAGGATGGCCTCTGTCTGGTCACTGTGGTGAAGGAGGTTGAAGGACGGCCTCTGCCTGGTCACTGTGGTCGGGGCAGCTCTGGAGGATGGAGGACGGCCTCTGGTAACTGTGGTGAGGGCAGTCCCGGAGGTTGAAGGGGACGGCCTCTGTCTGGCCATTGTGGTGAGGGCCACTCTGGAGGATGGAGGGAGGCCAGCCTCTGTCTGGTCACTGTGGTCGGGACAGCTCCAGAGGTTGGAGGATATTACTATTCTAGTCGTCAGGAGTGTCCTTTTGGTATCCATGTTTGTGCCATGGGCTCTTCTATCCTTGGGACCGTGACTTTTCCTCCCAGCTGGAAGACCCTGCCCCTCCAGGTGTAGTTTGAGGTCACTTTAAGGATCCCGCCCTGTGACTGCTTTCTGCCTTAAACCCTTGGCCTCATGACGAACAGCCAGTTCCTCTTGGTAAGTGGGCAGAGTGACTGGCAAATGCTCTGGTCTGGATGCAGGCCCAGCATGTCTGAAACCTTGCAGGCAGAATGCAAAAGAACTCATGCATGCAACCCGTTTCAGTGATACTAGTCTCAGGTGTGGCGCTTGAATAACCAGTTCTCTCCAAAAGCCTCCAGCCTGCACATCTGGGGACCAAACAGGAGGTGGGCACCATGGACACTGTCAGCTGTGGCTGATAATGGAGCAGTAGGCTTGGCAAAGACCAACGGCCATTCTCCTTCCCTAGGGCCATGGAACAGAGCTGGTACCTGGCGCCTAAGGAACACCTCCTGCCTCCCTCTGCAGCTCGGCTGACTGTATGATGATATTCTATCCAACTCAATGCAAAGGGGGGGATATTAATATCCTTGAGGAAAGGGTTTCCAATCTGGAGGGAAGTCCAGCCCTTCAAAGAGCCCCACGATACAAACCTCTGTGACGACATGCTTTATAACTGGACCCCTGCAGCAGCCGCTAGCCAGTTTGAGGGAACTCCTGCAGTTGAGTAGCTGGCCATGGCACAGCTCCCTACCACACCCCTCTACTTTGGGCTTTCTTTTGTGTGCCCCATCTCAGCTTTTCTCTGAGGAACACTCTTTCCCAGCCACCAACTTGGCTATTCTTTGTTCTCTCTCTCTCTCTCCTTTCTCCAGTTTATTATGAAAGCATTGCGGTGACTTGTGCAGTGACATCATCTTAGAGGAGGGAAACGGTTCCATCCAAACAACTCTCCAGGTTTTCTGACAACAAAGAACAATGTGGGGCTGAGATTGGAGAAGGGGATAAACCGAGCGAGCGCAGACAAATCACACAATTAAACTAAATGGTATCCCTGAAAAGAAACAGCTAGAGGGGAGGCCTGGGTATTTATTTAAAATGTTCACCAAGCTCCAGTGATTGTTTGCTGTTGTTTACAGTCATGCTGAGTAAGCCACAGCTAAGTGGGAGTCAGCTGTACTCAGGTGTTAATGTTGCATCCTATTTCTGCAGTCTCTCGAAAGCAAAGGTGACCACAGTTTCTCTAGAAACTGGATTCTTGACCAACAATGTCGCGTCAGCATGCAATGAACTTGTTCGTTCTAAAGTGGTCATGGCTGTTGATGACAAGAGGCTTTGTATTTTTATATATATGGCACATCTTTTGGTCCGTGTGAAAACAAGTTTTTTTGTCTTTTTTTATTTTTGGTTTTTCGAGACAGGGTTTCTCTGTGGTTTTGGAGCCTGTCCTGGAACTAGCCCTTGTAGACCAGGCTGGCCTCGAACTCCCAGAGATCCTCCTGCCTCTGCCTCCCGAGTGCTGGGAAAACAAGTTTTTTTGAATGTTAACTATTTTCTGACACTTTGGAGTTACTGGTGATCTCTGAACACCAACATAAAGCTATTGGCATGATTAAATGTCTCAGAAATATCTTGGCCAAGGGTATAACCAGCTCCTCAAGGAGATATCCCCCAGCCGCCACAGTGACCTGGATCTGACCACAGCAAGTCACACACTGGACTCTCATGAGGTGATCAAGTGCTCAGATGGGATCCAGTGTTGTTGGGGACTGCGGACCACCAGACCCTGAGTTTCCTGTAAACGACTTGTTTTCCTCTGCTCTGAGCAGCCTGCAGCTGCTCTGGGCATGAGACCCTGATGGTAGGGGAGTGATCTCTGGTGGGCCTGCAGCTGAAAGATCCCGAGAGCTGGGGTGTGGCCAGAGCCCCTGAAAACCATAGTTTCAAGGATGACCTGTGTCTCAGGGCTACAAGGTGTCTATGGATGGTATCCACCCAGGCAGTGAGAGGAAGATAGTCAAAAGGGTCTGAAGTATTTCCAAACGTTTGCATTTCTGTATTAGCCATAAACTTGTGTGATCTGTCTGCTGTCATGATTCCCTGGAGTACAGTACTCTCATGGAAACAAACCTTAAGAGCTAGCTACAACCTAGTCCACATAGTCTCCCATAAACAAGTCATTTGTATCTGATTTACCACCCATTCTTTTTTTTTTTTTTTTTTTTTTTTTTGTTTGTTTGTTTTGTTTTGTTTTATTTTTTTTCGAGACAGGGTTTCTCTGTGGTTTTGGGGCCTGTCCTGAAACTAGCTCTTGTAGACCAGGCTGGTCTCGAAATCACAGAGATCCGCCTGCCTCTGCCTCCCGAGTGCTGGGATTAAAGGTGTGCGCCACCACCGCCCGGCTTTACCACCCATTCTAAAGAGTTCCCTGAGGTCATGAAATTGCCCATGTACATCCCCACACAGTGACCAGACATGGAACCGGAACCTCTGCAGGTTGGATTCCTTTGTCAGTATTTCTTTAGCTTTCCTGCAGGCTCTTGACCTGGGACTCGGAACGCTGCTTGCGCTCGCTGCACTGGTCCAGCTCCTTGGTAAATAACTTATCGTCCGTGATTATGAACCAGCTGCCGCTCGGCCTTGCTCCCGTGAGCGCGGCCCCTGCACCTGGGCCACAGGCCTCCACGCCCCATGCTTTGTGCGCCCCCTGGTGGATGCTAGGCGCTAGCACCTGCCCGGCTGGCCCACTACTGAGCCACTCCTCCTCCTCTGCTCTCCCTAGCTCAGGACTTTCTGTAATGGCAGCCGCCCCAACTTGGCTATTCTTTGTTGTTTTTTTTTTTTTTTAAAAAAAAAAATTTTTATGTATACAATGTTCACTCTGCATGTATGCCTGCCCACCAGAAGAGGGCCCCAGATCTCATAGATGGTTGTTAGCCACCATGTGGTTGCTGGGAATTGAACTCAGGAACTCTGGAAAAGCAACCAGTGCTCTTAACCTCTGAGCCATCTCTCCAGCCCCCAACTTGGCTATTCTTGAACCTCCCAGAAGTCTTTGCTTAACCCCATCTAAGATTCTTGACCCTTTTATATTTCAACACACTCAGTTCCCTTGTCTTCCCTTTGTCCCTCGCGTTTGGTGACTTTTTAAATTTTTGTCTGCATTGGTGTTTTGCTATGGATGTTGGGTTCCCTAGAACTGCCATGTGGGTGCTGGGAATTGAACCCGGGTTCTCTGGAAGAGTAGTCAGTGCTCTTAATTCCTGAGTCATCTCTCTCCAGTCTGCATTTGACGACTTTTAAATTCACTATCATGCGGGGCGGTGGTGGCGCACGCCTTTAATCCCAGCACTTGGGAGGCAGAGGCAGGTGGATCTCTGTGAGTTCGAGACCAGCCTGGTCTACAAGAGCTAGTTCCAGGACAGGCTCCAAAACCACAGAGAAACCCTGTCTCGAAAAACAAAAATAAAAAAAATAAAAATTCACTATCACCCACCGAACCCGGGGGGAGGGGGGATCAGGAGACCCGTCTGCTTCCTTCCTTCGATAAGCATGCAGACGCATGGCAGCAGCTGCAGCTAATGTGTCAGGGTGGCAGCCGAGTCCCTGCCCTTCTGCCCAGCAATAGGAGCACGCGTCAGAGCAACTGTCGTGTTTGAAATGTGGTTACTGCAGCAGAAAGCGCTGCACCGGAGCCGGGGTGCTGGGTCAGCTAGGCTGAGTCCCTGTTGGTGAGCTGGGCGAGTTCCTTCCACTCTCTGGCTGTGTCCAGATGAAGCAAAAGCCCACAGGAATCGGTTCTTAGTAAGATATCAGGAGTGACAGAAGACCCAGCCACAGAAGGCTCAACACAAACATCTATCCTGAGCCCCTCCGTGCAGAGGGGCTGAGCAGGCTCTGAGTTTCACTGAGGTGAGGCATTTGGGTGCAGGTGGCTGCCGGCATCTGCATGGAACTCAGACACTGAGTCCGTCTGTGCTCCCCAGAGTCCTTATCGCCCTAAAGCCCAGAAAAAAGTATCAGCCTCTAGGCACAGCGTCACCAGAGCCCTGCCTCTAACTTTAGGGAACTGTTGGAACCAGTGTCACACCAGAGCACCAGGGCAGCCGCCCTCTTCCCAGAGCAAAGGAGAGAAAGGATCACACTCGGTATATTTGGGGTTTCATCATTTTATCTCCCTCTCCTCATTCTTGCGTCGGGGACTTCAGGTCTGCTTCCTTTACAAGACAAGGAAGGCACACGAGGTCACTTCTGAGGCCGCCCTGCACCACAGGTCTGGGAAGGAAGGCTGGCACGGTGCAAATGGGGCTCAGAGCTTCCTGGCGCTGGGCGTCTCTTCTATCAGCTGCTGGAGGTGGGAGGCTGCTTGGTCCAGCTTTGACAACTCCAGGCGGAGGGAGGAAAGCTGGATGAGGAGGAGGATGAGAATGGGTGAGCCGGCTCTGCACCATCCCCACCAGGGCTTGGGCTTCCTCACTTACCCTCTGCTGCCTCTCTGCAACCCCCTCTGACGCAGTCCGATTCAAGAGGTCAGCGAGCTGTTTCTGTAACTTCTGCCTCCGGGCAGCAAGCCGAGGTAGCTGGCTCTGGGGGTCCACCAGGCCCTAGACATCGGGAGCGAGGGCTGAGACACTGGCAGCCTGCAGCTTCCACCCTGAGACCCTCCCCTTCCATCCTCTTCTGAGATCCCTCCAGTTTCCTCTGCTCACCTGCAGCTCCATGTAGATCTTAATGGTGTCATTCAGTGGGGCAAGGGCCCAGCTGGAGGGAGCTGCTGCCCCTGGGGGCAGGAACCCTACAGCCCCACAGTGGCTCAGGGTGCTCAGGGGCTCCAGGAAGGGCTGGAATAGGCCCTGTTCTTCTGGATCTGAGCTCTGGAGCAGCACTAGTGGGGGCAGGGACATTGAGTCAGGGTCAGTGAGGCCATCAGCTCCCACCCCACCCTTGGCTGCCCTTCCCTGACAGCCCCTTCATGACGACACCCAGGACCAGCCTCACCTTGGGGTCGGGCTTTTGTGAGCTGGTAGGTGGCTCGGAGGGCCCGTAGTGCCTGGACAACCTCTTGGACCCTGGAGAAGCAGCGTTCCAGCTGGGGCTGGCGCCAGGACTCCTGGTGAGAAAACCCAGAGTCAGCATTGCTGCTGCTATACCCGCTCCACCTGCAGGAGCAGGGCAACAGGTGAGGGCACCACCATCTACGGGAATGTACGACCAGTAGCTGATGACTGTACTCTGTAGTACCAACCAATCCCCACTGGGCGAGAAATCCAAATACTATCAAGACACAAAGCCCAATGTCAGGTTCAAATCTAGAACATTTACTTTGAATATTCTGCAAGCATGTACTCGGTACAGCATATGCGTGCCTGCGGGATCTCTTGGAACTGGGGTTACAGTTGAGAGCCACAGTGCGGGTGCTGGGAATCAAACCCTGGTCGTCTGCAAGAACAGATGCTCTTGGCTGCTGAGCCACCTCTCTAGTCCCAGACTCCCCACACCTCTTTGTTTTGTTTTTTTGAGACAGGGTTTCTCTGTGTAACAGTCCAGGCTGTCCTCGAACTTACTGAGCTCCAGCTGCCTCTGCCTCCCAAGTTCTGGGGTTAAAGGCGAGCACCACCACTGCCTGTACTTTCCCCTCTATGTAGTCCTGGAACTCCTGGAACTTGATATGTAGACCACGCTGGCCTCAAACTTACAAAATCCTGCTGCTGCCGGGCAGTGGTGGCGCATGCCTTTAATCCCAGCACTCGGGAGGCAGAGGCAGGCGGATCTCTGGGAGTTTGAGGCCAGCCTGGTCTACAAGGGCTAGTTCTGGGACATGCACCAAAGCTACAGAGAAACCCTGTCTCGAAAAAAAAAACAAAACAAAACAAAAAACCCCAAAATCCTCCTGTCTCTGCCTCCCAAGTGCTAGAATTAGAGGTACGAATCAGTTTAGTGAGACAGTATAGAAACAGTAGTGCCCGACATGGTGGCACATGCCCTGAATTCCAGCACTTGGCAGAGAGGTAGGTGGGTCTATACAGTGAGCTCCAGGACAGCCCAACTGCATAGAAAGACCCTGTCTCAAAATGGAAAAAAAAAAAAAAAAAAACAAGGCTGGGAAATGGCTCAGCAGGTAATGCCTGCCAGGCAAGCGTGGTAACCTGAGTTGGAACTCATGTGAAAAGCCCCATGGTTAGTGGCAGTGGCCCCACAACCTTGCCATCACAAGGCTACCCCTCCACCCTTGACCCTGACTTACCAGGCTGTGGGCACTGGGGTAGGGGGCCACACAGATGCTGGGGGCAAGGGGACCACCTTGCCTGGGAGGCAGTCTTTGCCAAAGTTCTTCTGCCAGGAAGGGCATCAGTGGGGCGAGGAGGCGCAGACCAACATCGGCACAGAAGAACAGGACCTGAGGGGGTCCTGGGGGACACGGAACCTTCAACAACACTGGCTTTACCGCTTCCTAGGGAGAGAGCTGACAGGTAGAACAGCCACACCGCATTTTGCCTGCCTGTCACTGCTGTGCCGGTGGGGACCAGCTCCTGGGCTGGGGTACATGCTAAGGTCATGAGCATCACCAACACCATGCTATCCCTGGATGTGCATGTGAACAGGACTCCGTGCAGTGTTTCCCAGAGGTGTGGGAGAGAAAGTGGGACAGTTTGGTTTTTTTTTCCTCTTCTCAGAAAGGGACAGAGGTGGTTTTTTCCCTGCAGTGCTGGGGACAGAAGTGTCCGATGCACCAAGTCCTCTGCCCTGGAACAAGGCTGAGAAACAGTGAGGGAGACCAGCCCACAGCCACCACTGCATGCCCTGAGTGACCCTGAGTGGGGAACTGAGGCAGGCAAGCACTCTGGGTGATTGTCATGGACAATGCTTAGAGACCCTGGTCTGAAACCCACCACACTGTCCCCCCAGGACACAGCAGCTAGAGTGGCTGAAGCAACCGTGACAGGCAGCAGCGCTGGGCTGCACTCCAGGGGCCAGGCAGCGAAGGAGGAACAGGTGCACGCACCCCAGACCTCTGGAAACTCTAGGCCCTGCCCTACCACTCACCAGGTAGACATCACAGAGGTTGTGGAGCCAGAAATGATACAGGGTGTGGGTGACGAGCGACAGGTCCCGGCTGAGGAAGCCCCTCTCACACTCGTGGGCTGCAAAGGCCAGGCGGCTCAGAATCCAGGCGTCCATGGCGGAGGAGGGTGACACCTGCAAGCAGGCGGCATGAGGAACCAAATGGCTGGACCCCGTCCCCGGTCACTCCAGGCTGCCGTCCTCCCACCTTCTCTGCTGGCTGGGGTACAAAGTTCTCCCCCAGGGCACGGAGGATAAAGCGCAGGGCGTTCCAGAGCTTGTTGCAGAAATGGCGGTAGTTCAGGACCTCAGAGACAGACAGGTGCAGGTTGCCCCCTGGAGGGAGAGAAACAGGAGTCTCCCTGTCCTCAGCAAGCAGGGCTGGCTGTCCACATAGGGGCCCTCTGCCATGCCAGCCGCCAAGGCTCACCCAGGATTCCATGAGAGCACAACGCAAACCTCAGGGCATCTGTCCCACACTCAGGGATCCCATGAGGAAAGTCCTTTTTCTGCAAGCAAAGGAAGACAGGGGTGGCCAGTGCCTTCAAGGCTGCAGGGAAAGCTGGCAGCCACGTTAGAGGCCTGGCCGTGGGTCTTACCTGTGCTGCGGCTGCAATGGCCAGCTCTCTCGGGTCCAAATTGCCATCTCTCAGCTTGGCCTGTAGCACCTGGGGACGAGCCACGAGTTCATGGACCACGCCCCCTGTGCCCCCTCTGACCTCTTCATCCCTTGAGCTGAAGTCTTTGTCCTTACCTGCAGCTCTTGCCCGCTAATGATATCCCGTGGGTCTAGCACATTCCCCAGGGACTTGCTCATCTTCCGGCCTTGCCTGTCTCGAACCATGGAATGGAGAAGCACCTGGAGACATGGAGGGGGTCAGCAGAAGGGCTTAGGGACCAGGGGCAGACCGGGCATATGGGGCACTAGAGTACATTACCTTGCTGAATGGGAGCTGCCCAGTGAGCTGGGTCCCCAGCATGACCATGCGGCTCACCCAGAACAGCAGGAGGTCACTGCCAGTTTCCAACAGTGAAAGGGGATAGAAACGAGCGAGGTCTGGCGTCTAGGACAGGATAAGCAGTAAGGGCCATGGCCGCCTTAGCCAGCTCTGTCCACCCGTGTGGTGCCCACCCTCATGCTTTCTGCTTTAACCACCTCACCTCTTGGGGCCATCCCAGGGCAGAAAAGGGGAAAAGAGCCGAGGAGAACCAAGTGTCCAGGACATCAGGGTCTGGGGACAAAACAGAATGGGGACAGCTAGAACCCAAGACATCAGGGTCTGGGGACAAAACAGAATGGGGTCAGCTAGAACCTTTGGCCGCTGCTGCCAGTCCCAGTGCCCCTCACAGATTTGGCCACGCACTCACCCCTCTCCAGGGTCAGTTCTGCTCCTGGTCTCCCGGTCAGCTTTGCTGCTACAGCTCTGGCCTCAGCCTCTGACCGCCCGACCACCCAACATTCCTTCCCGTCATCCTGAAAAAAAGCACGGGATTAATGTGGCAGGCTCTCTAGAAGAAACACGCTTGGGGGAACTGTCACACATTGGGCTCTGAGTTCCCCGCCCTGGGGCTTCCTTCCACACCAGCTGCTGCTCACCGACCTCTGTCTTCTCTCCAACCACCATGTAGGCCGGGATCCGATGGCCCCACCACAGCTGCCGGGAGACACACCAGTCCCTGCCAAAGAAGATTCCAGCTGATGCCTCAATGTGCCCAGCGGTCCTCCCCCTCCCCAACTTCATGAGCGCCCCCCTTACCCGATGTGGGAAAACCAGTGCTTCCAGTTCTTCTGGTGGAAGGCAGGCCAGAGCTCCAGAGCCCCTGACTCCACAGCCTGGAAATAGAGGTGGCCCATGCCTTTAATCCCAGTCACAGGCGGGCCTCTGAGTGTGAGGTCAGTCTGTTCCAGTCCCGCCAGTATGATGGCTCAGCAGGCAAAGAGCTTGCTTGGCTTACAGAGCGACAGCCTGAATTCTAGCCCCACAGAAGAACCCACTCCACACTTAAGCCTCTCATCTCCACCTGTATACGTAACACAGGCGATTAAATTAAGTTTTAGAGCATTATGTCCATGTATGTAGACACACATAGAGGTCATAGGTCAACTTGTTCTCTTCCGGCACCAAGTGTGGCAGCCAGAGCTTTTGCAGGTCATGGAAAGAAGCCAGGCGGTGGTGGCACACGCCTTTAATCCCAGCACTGGGGAGGCAGAGGCAGGTGGATCTCTGAGTTCGAGGCCAGCCTGGTCTACAAGAGCTAGTTCCAGGACAGGCTCCAAAGCCACAGAGCAACCCTGTCTCGGGAAAAAAAAAAAAAACAGAAAGGGCCTTGAATTCTGTCCAAGATGATTCTGGACTAGAATAAGGGTGCATAGCAGCCTGCTCAGGCCACCTGCCTCCATCGCCACCAGAGCCTTTAGGACAGATCCCAGTCTGTGCTTCACCACGATCCTCGGAGGCTCCCCCCCTCCCCATACTGGGCCTTACCTTGGCAGCTCGGTCCCCCATTTCCTGGCAGCGGACAAACCACTGGCTCTTCAGCAGGTATTCTACCACGTCCCCGGAACGGCTGCAAGGGTGGCAGGGTTAGGACCCATGTGCTAGGGAGCAGCTGGGGACAAAATCTCACAGAACCCTGGACTGGTGGCGCCCTTTTATAATCCTAACACCAGAGAGGCTGAGGCAGGGAGTTCCAGGCCAGCTCAGATTACACGATCAAGACCCCGACTCAAACAGAAGCCCACCCCCTTTCGGGACGGCCCCCAGTGGAGGACTAAAATGGCCCTACCTGCAGAGGGGCAGCACCATGGGGTGCTCCTGCAGGCCCCGGAGCAACCCTCGCTCCCTCAGTGCACACATAATCTTTTCCCGGGCCACAAATCGGTGAAGACCCTGGGGAAGTGACAGACAGGATGAGGCAGGGTGGAGAGTGCCCACAGGAGATGGGTAGCACCAAGACAGGACCCACCTGCAGCCAGTCTCCACACAGAGACGTCATTGTCCCATCTTCTGCGATGACACTCAGTGGGGTCAGGCCGTGCCGGGCCCCCATCTCGGCATCCGCTGGACTGTGAGCCGGGGTCACCTTCACTGCCCCTGGGGGAAGGAGCTGCTGTGAGGCACCCGCTCGCATGACTCTGCCACTGTGTCCCCCCTTCTCCCCGAACCCTTGGCTTCCACACACCTGTGCCCACATGTGGCTCAACAGTGGTGTCTGTGATGAGCGGGAGGAGCTGTCCTGTCAAAGGGTGACTGAGCTGTCGCCCGTGTAAATGCTAAAGGGAAAGGTGAGTGTCAGAAACAGAGGGTCCACCCGTGAGACCCCAGAGCGAGAGGGACAGAGGGTCCACCCGTGAGACCCCAGAGCGAGAGGGACAGAGAGTCCACCCGTGAGACCCCAGAGCGAGAGGGACAGAGAGTCCGCCCAGTGAGACCCCAGAGCAAGAGGGACAGAGGGTCCACGCCGTGAGACCCCACAGCAAGAAGGACAGGGTCCAACCCATGAGACCCAACAGCAAGAGGGACAGAGGGTCCACGCCGTGAGACCCCAGAGCAAGAGGGCAGAAGGCCCAGCGAGTGAGCCAAGGAGCAGACACTCAGAACAGCTCCTCTGCTGCTCCTACGAAGGCAGCCATGGGAAGCACACGAGCCAACGAGTGTGGTGGATACAGAGATGGGCAGCAGCGTGGTCTGGGGGCCGTGGTTAACCCTGAGCGTGAGGAGAAGCAGAATAGCAAAAGAGAAGGGGGCATAGACTGGGCCGCCGCAGAGCTGGGAGGAGGGGTCTCAGCAGGGGAAAGTGAGGAAGGGTGCAGTGTGGGGTGCAGGCCCACTCCAGTTACTCACTGTGTATCGTGGGTCGTCGGGGTGGACGGCCACAGCCACGTCTCCAGGCAGCGTCTCGGGCCTCGTGGTTCCCACCACAATTTCCACACCTGGAGACAAGCATTCAAGCCCTGCAGTCAGCCATCGCCCGGCCTTCCCCCGACACGGGTGGAGAAGACAAGGCCCGGCTGGCCCCATGCTGCCTCCTGCCCCCTTCTGGCCAGCTGAAGCATTAAAAACGTTACAGCTACCTTCCTTTGTGCTGCTTTCCTGAGACGGGGCCCAATGTCGCCCCGGCTGGCTTAGAACTTGCTAGGTAGACCGGGTGAGCCCTAAACCTAGAATCCTCCCACCTCTGCCTCTCAAACGCTGTGATCGCAAGTGTGCCATCATTAGTCAGAACTAACCTTTCACCTCTTTCCTGAGTGAACCCTAAGTTCCCAAAGAAGAGGACCCCCAGAGTAAGGACCCACAGCAGCAAACCTACCAGGGGTCCCAGAGGCCCAGTATGTGCTCGAGAAAATGGGGAGCAGAGGAAAGAGGGCAACTTTAGGCTGACACTCACCGGGCTCGCCATCCACAGGGAAGGCAACAGAAGCAAGGAGCCCAAAAGACACAGGGGTCGGGCAGCCGGGCAGCTGGAGCACTGTGCGGCCAGGCAGGGGCCGGCTCTCTACCTGGAAGGTTGAGGAGGCAGGTGAGAGAGCAGCCTCTCCGCAGAGCTCACATCCAGGATATCCACCGCCATGTGTCCCGCTTCCCTGGCGTCCACCCAAATCCCATCCAGAGGGCTTGCGAGCCAACGTCCACAGTAAAGTCACAGAGCTCAGAAGCCAAGGCAGCGCAGTGCGCTGGAGCACAAACTCTGAGTCTTTACAGTGCCCCGCGAGGCCACCACCATCTGACTGAAGGGAGCAACACGATGTCTAAAGCTGAGACAGGCAAACACAGCTGCCGGCGGCAAGGGCCTGACCCCGCCAGCCTGCTTCCCTCCTCTTCCTCACCTCAATGTCTGAGATGGCCGATCTCAGAGTGCATGACCAGTTCACAAGCTGACGGCTCCGGTACAACAATCCCGAGTTGTAGAGTCGCACAAACGCTTCCGTCACAGCTGCCGAGGAGCCCTCGAAGGATGACACCCGACATGCTCCCTCAGCCGAACCCAGAGGTTCCCCTCGTTCCTCTCCCAACACCCTCCCCAGAAAACCCACAGGGACTATAACGTGAACTCACAGCATCCATGGTGAAACACTCTCGGTCCCAGTCCAGAGAGGCACCCAGAGCGCACAGCTGCTCATAAATCTCCCCTCCTTTCCTGTACCAGAGATTCCTATCGGTAAACATGACCAGAGCACCTCCCGCACACTAATCAAGGATGCTCACCAATGCCAGGTAGCACGTGGCACTGGCCCAGCAGAGGCTAGAAGCCGATGGAGACAGACAGAACCACACACCCAGGGTGGATCTGATGGAGACAGACAGAACCACACACCCAGGGTGGAAGCTGATGGAGACAGAACCACACAGTCAGGGTGGAAGCCGATGGAGACAGAACCGCACAATCAGGGTAGAGCTGATGGAGACAGAACCACACACCCAGGGTGGAGCTGATGGAGACAGAACCACACACCCAGGATGGGGCTTTCCAGGGCTTTAAGAGCTGCACAGAAGGGCTAGAGATGGTTCAGTGGTTAAGAGCATTGCCTGCTCTTTCAAAGGTCCTGAGTTCAATTCCCAGCAACCACATGGTGGCTCAGACCATCTGTAATGAGGTCTGGTGCCTGCAGTCATACACACAGACAGAATATTATATACATAATAAATAAATATTAAAAAAAAGCTGCACAGAGGTCTCCACAGGGGTGTCTAAATTTCTGGCTTCTCTGAGCCATGCAGGATGAATAATTGCCTTGGGCTACACCCTGTGGTGGCTACACTGTGGCCCCGGGTTATGAGGACATGGACATAGACATACACACATACACACACACACAAGCTGCAGCCCATGGGTTGTGAGCGCACACATACATTCATTTTGCACAACACCATAACACAACATTGCTTTTGCACAACACCATAACACGACACTGCTTTTTGCACAACACCGTAACACGACATTGCCATCTAGAAAGTTCACATTTGAGGACTGTGCAATAAAGCAAAAGAAAGAAACCACACACACAAAACATGTCCCCAACGTGTTTTAAATAAGTTTACACTTCACAGCTATGCTGGGATGCACGCAGCCCATGGGCCACAGGTTGTATATGCCTGCCCAGGAACAGTCACACGGTGAAAAACCTAAGAAAGTGAGAGACAAAAACATGTGACAACAGATGTGAAGGAGACGGGCCCGGGCGCAAGGGAGAGGACGAAATCCAAGAGGAAACAAGACAAGCAGACAGGATTAAAAAAACAAACAAAAAAAACCAACACAGATACGTGCATAGATCCATAATATACACATACATGGTATTTACATTCTGACATAAACACAGCATGCGCGCACACACACACACACACACACACACACACAGAGCTTGGACACCCGGTCCCTCAAACGCTGAGTCCCAGAGCTTCTGCTCTGAGGCGGTTTGGAAGAACCGAATGCTACCAGTCAGGAGAAAGCAAAGATTCAGCCAGTCAGTCATGCAAGTGGCCCTGCCACCGTACTCATGTTTCCACTGCCACACGGCCTGGAGGAAGTCTTCCTGGCTCAGCTCGTGTCTCCTCACGCCCTGCTCCTTCCACAGGTGTTTCTCCACCACAGCCTGGAGTGGGATCAGGAGCAGATGAAAAGCTGGTCAGGTGCTTTGGATAAAGACTGCGCCGTTGTCCGAGAAAGGGAATCGGGACGAAAGACCCACCTGGGTAGCAATTCCTGCGTGATCTGAGCCAGGGATCCACAGCACGCGATCCCCACGCATCCGGTGCCTGAGACGGAAACACCAGAAGGGACCCTTGAGTTCACTCACCTTTCCCTTCAGAACTGCGGCCACCCCAAGTCCTCTCACCAGCGCACAAGCGCGTCCTGTATCGCTACTGTGAGTGCGTGACCGATGTGCAGGGAGCCAGTGACGTTGGGAGGTGGGATACACATGGAAAAGGTCTCCCCTGTAGCGTGGGGCAGCCGCGCCTAGAAGGAATGAGGAGGTCTGAGGCACAAGAGAGGACTGTGTGTTACCTGGAGGGCAACAGAACCCTCTGGTGTGCCCCGGTCAAAAAGAACTTCAGGAGGCCAGGTGTAGTAAATCACACCTTTAATCCTGGCTCTCGGGAGGCAAAGACAGGTGAATCTCGGTGAGTTTGAGGCCAACCTGATCTACATAGAGACCCTATCTCAAAAAAAACAAATCATGATGATGATGATAATAGAATTTCATCCAATGTACAGAAAGCAAAAAGAAACCTCTGAAGCAGTCGGGGTCAAAAGAAAGTTGAGCTGTGAAGCTGGCCTGTGCCCACAAAGTTCAAGGGCTGCCCACTCGGTCCCTGGGCCCTCGCAGCCCCGTTCTGCCCAGCACTGACCTGATACTCCGGCTTGAAGAAGCCCTCTCGCGCCCACCACTGGTACCAGGCCGCCTCAACATATCGGGGACTGTAAGCAGGAGGCAGGGGCCCAGAAACATCTGTACAAGCAGAAGAGAGAGCCACCACTGAGCTGTATTTCAGCAGACCACAGAACAACAAAATGGCAAAAACATAACCACAGTTTACCTTTCTTTTCACCTGGCTCGGTGGGGATTTCATACAGTACTACCTCCTTGTGGCTCCAGGCCTTGGGCACTGAAGGTGACTGTGGGAGGAAAGGGGGGGGTGCAGATCACAGTAAGTACACCACAGTCATCTGGATCCCCGCACCAGATCTCCTTCAGTCCCTTCCCAAGAACTGACCCCTGACCTTGCTCGTCTCAGCTAGCCCAGCCTCCAGGGCCGCCTGCTTCTCCTGCAGGCGCTTCTGTTTGGCTTCGCGGTTCCTCCGAGAGAGGGGCGAGCTTTGGAGCTCTGGCTGTGTACACAGTGGCTGGGGCCTGGAGAGACCCCAGGAGGGCCTCAGCACCCAAAGCGGTGGCCGGAAGGAGGCCAGAGGTAAATGAGACATGGGGAGAGTTTGGGAAAAAGTCAGGTGCGCTCATTAAGAGGCCGGGGTGCAGGAGGTCACAGCCCGTCACTCCCAGCCCAGCGGCTGGACCCTCTCACTCTGTCCTTCCGCCTGGGGGCGGAGCGCATGGTGTCAACACCATTCTGGGTCGCTGAAACCTTGGCGTCCAGAAGGCAGGGGCTCTGGCGGTCACCCTGCGCTGACGCGGACACGCGGAAGAGAAGTCTGGGGTTCGGAAACCAGGGAACCCCCAAACCTCCAACACGCCACTCTATCCTGAACTCCGCAGCGGATTCGGCGTGCGGACAGGCAAGCCGCCGAGTGTGCGCACGCGCGCAAGGGCGGGGCCACGCGGGCGCGTGCGTAGAAGACGCTCGCTCCGAGGGTTTACTGTGTAGCCGTGGGTACCACCACCTCAGACGGGGAAACGCGGGCAGGTGTCCGGAGCCGCTTAGCTTTTTCCTTAATTTTATTAAACAAGAAATGTCCCGGTGTGTAAACAAAATACATCTGAGTTGGAAAGCTGCCCGCCCGCTCATCCGCCCGGGCCCAGACCCGGCCGGCTCAGGAGCTGTGCTTCTGCCGCTTCCAAAAGCGCTTGACGTCGCTGTGCCCGGTCGGCGTCACCACCATCAGTCGCTTGGCCGAGTTCTCGAACACCAGCACGCCCAGCTCCCGCGCATGGGCCAGCAGCAGCTCAAAGTCCACTTGCGACAGGAACTGGTTATACAGGACGCCTGGGGTTGGGTGAGACAGGCAGGAGGTGAGGGGCTGCAGTGGCCTCGGCCCCTATGGGCAGCATCAGGGCAGAGGCAGCAGACCAGTTTTAAGAACGAACTCGTGCCATCCAGACGTTCGAAAAGACAACGGAATACCACAAGAAAAAACATGCAAACCTACTCAGGGCGATGACTGAATGACCCTGCTTCTTACCCTCACCTAGATAGCTTAACCCAAACTGCACTGAATTGGGATCTATTTCCTGCTACCAATAAATATATCAAAATAAAGGATCAGCTTTCCTCTCCTTCTCTGTGAGGGAAACAAATAAGAAATGCCCGAGACCCTTTTCATTCACCATGGCCAAACTGCTGGCCTTGCCTCTTAGATCAACAGAAGCCACGCACCTTCAGTGAAACGAAGTCTGTCCCTCTCCAGCTCCCACAGCCGAATCTGGTCTGTTATGGTGGGAGGCAGCACAGGAGTCTGCAGGAACAAGGGAGGGGCTATAGGACCCAGGGCAAGAGCCCAAAGCAGTCTCTGTGGTTTAGATGCCCCTTTCCATCCATCCTTCCGTCGCTAGGTGCCCAGGCTGCCAGCTTCCAGCATCTTGGTATCCCACCCACTCATACCTGTTTGAGCATCACTGGATGGGCCCTTGTCCTTAGGAAATGGATTATCTAGGAAAACACAAGAATGCAGAAAGCTGTCTGAGGGGTCTCTGTCACTGAAACAGCATCTCTTGCACTTGCTAGCCACGAACCCGACAGAGCTGAAGCTATGCTTCCATGACAGGAAGAGCTTGTCTCCCATCTCTCGACCTCCATTCCAGGTAGGGATACCTGCTGGGCTGTGATGCCACTGGCAATGGCCTGCTGCACGCTCTCCCGGGTCACCTGTGCCACCACCATGTTGGGGAACCGATAGAGCATCTCGGAGAAGAGGGCGATGAGAGCGATCTGCAGCTCCGACTCTGGCCGGGGATCAAGAGGAATGAGGAGGTGCCCACTCCTGCCTCCCTCTAGCCCTGCCCTTGTGTGTTAGACGAAATACCAGAGTGCTCCTAACCATAAACATGGCATAACTGGAATCCCTCCTGCGTCTCCCCTCCACCTCCATCCAGCCTCACCGGTATAGGCATACAGTCGGTAATTGGTTTCCACGACAATGAAGCCCGGCTGGTGCACAGTGCCCCCAGCCCCAGAGACGCCAGACGAGAGGTTGATGGCTAGGCGTGTGGGGTAGTAACGCCGGGACTTCCTCTGGAAGGGCACGGGGAAATAGGGTCCTCTGTCACCACCCTAGCATCTTCCTGATAGACAGATCCCCAGGTTCAGGGTGCAAAACCAACCCTGAACTTCCCCCCAAAATGACCCAAGCACTCAGTCCTGGCAAGGGCTTTCTGCACCCCAATACCCCACTCTCCTAGAAGCCAGGTGGCTGGGTGTGCGTACCTTCCTCTGGAAAACGAGTCCGAACTCACGCAGGTGTTGCAGGAAGTTCAACAAAGAATCACTCATACCCTCTACGGAGTAGTCCTGGGGAAGAAACGGCCAGCGAGGGCTGGGCACACAGCCCACCACTGGCCACCCAGCCCCTGCACCACCCACCTCATGCCTTCTCAGGCACTTCTGTGGTCATTCTTACACTCCACTTCTCCATAACCTCTCTTTATCTCCCTGTCCTCCAGCCCCTACTCACCTTGCCCAGAGTAGAGAAACTGAGCTGGAAGAGGAAGGAGAGAATCTCCACTAGGTCCATGCCCCGACTCTGAGGAGAAAGGGGAGGTGAGAGAGGATATGAGGCAGAGTGGCAGGAAGAGGGGGTTAAGGAGCGCAGTCTAGGGACCAGAGGAGAGCGGACACATGGTCATCGGCCCAGGCTCTTACCTGTGCTGTCTGCAGATACTGCAGCATGAAGTACCAGAGCTGGGCAGACGTGTCCAGCAGCAGGAACTGGAAGCCAGCA
The DNA here is from genome assembly GCA_902806775.1 of Microtus agrestis. Classification (NCBI taxonomy): domain Eukaryota; kingdom Metazoa; phylum Chordata; class Mammalia; order Rodentia; family Cricetidae; genus Microtus; species Microtus agrestis. Next base: position 264,283 of record CADCXT010006930.1, read on the forward strand.
GAAGTGATGCAGGGTGGCTCTCCAGGTTCAGCGCTAGAAACGGAGGGGCTGATGGTAACGGCACGCAAAGAGGAGCTGCCTGTTTCTTATACCTACTCAGACCTCTTTCTTTTCAATCCCTCCGAGCACTGGACACCCGCTTTATCTGAGACCCAATGAGCAGGGAGCTGCTGTGTTCTGTACTCCTCACCTTTTCATAAGCCCAGCCTGGCTGAGGAGCTGGGCCAGGTCCTGGCTGACGGCTGCACTGGGGGAGCCTACCATGAAGTGCAAGACCACCTAGAGACAAAGGGGTCAGACTGGAACTCAGGGCTCCAGGGATGGGGGCAAAGCAGAGACGAAGGGGTCGGACTGGATCTTAGGGTTCCAGGAATGGGGCAGAGCAGAGGCACACAGAGGCCTGGTCCTCACCTCCCAGCGCTCCTCGGCGTACTTGTCAAGCGAGGGGACGTCCCGGGCATGCTTGTCTGGTCCCAGCTGACTTGTGTCATCAGACCAGGCCTTGCCCCTGCGGCCAGCCAGGATGAGTAGGAGTAAGGAGCCCTGTCTGCTTCCCCACGGACCACAAGGAGGGGGCATTTCCTACATCCTGCACCCACACCCGGTCCAATGTATTTTTGAAGGAGCTTCCAAAGGGGGAGGGGGCCTCTCAGGGGCTTCTCTTTCATTGCTGCCATCAGCAGTTCCCCGGCCCTAGCTCAGGAAGAGAGGGAAATGACATACCCACCCAGAAGGGCAATTCGGAGGTTCTGGCGGAAGATGGGGTTGAGGATGAGGCCCTGGAGTCCACCAGGGAGCAGCTGCGTATGCCAAATGCGGAGGCCACTAAGGAGCCCTGTACTCTCCTCCTGAGCCCTGGGCAGAAGCAGAGGCAAGGGGCGTGTTACAGGCAGAAAGAGACCTCCAGGGCTTCCATTTCTACCTTTTCTAAACTGGCAGCCCTTGGAACAGCGTCCCAGAATGAAGCTGCGTTTCTAACTACAGCGCTAAGTAGAGCCTAGTTTTTCTTTTTCTTTAAGACAGGGTTTCTCTGTAGCTTTGGAGCCTGTCCCGGAACTCACTCTGTAGACCAGGCTGACCTCCGCCCCAGAGATCTGCCTGTCTCCATCCTGAGTGCTGGGATTCAAGGCGCGTGCCACCACCACCTGGCTTGTTTTCTCTTCTTTTAATCACTGTTTGTTTCTCTGTTTCATTTTCTAAGTCAATCCCTTTTTTCTCTTTTTTTCCTTGTTTTGTTTTGTTTCTGAAAGGGTCCTATGAAGCTGGGGACAGCCTCAGACCTACCGTGGAGCCCTTGAACTTCTGCTCTTCCTAGTTCTCCCTCCCAACTCTCAGGACTGCTTCTTTCTTTTCTTTGCTCTCATTTTTAAGTCAGCATACAACCAGTTAGTTACAGAAATCACAACCTCCAAAGGGGAAACCACTGCAAGTGTGCGGGGCAGAGCCTGCGGAGAGGCCCGAGGTTTGACCCCTAGCTTCTCTATCCTAGCCATGCAGCTTGAGAATGCGGCCGCTGGGCAGCCGGCACGGCTGTGCTCAGGACTCACTTGCTGAACTCTTTCTTCACCCACAGGGCCACTGCAGCCTGCGGCAGAGGCTGCTCCAGAAAAAGCATCCGCATCACCCAGTTCTTTGCCAGAGAAGGGAGCTCCCTGAAAGGTTCAGAGGCCAAAGGTTACCAGAAGCTGCCTCACGCCTGCACCTCGGCCCACATCTGCCTCTGGAACGTCTCACCCCACCTCCCACCTCTTTACCAGTCCCACTGCCCCCACACTCTGTTTTGCATTGCCACACCGTGTGGTAATGTCTAACGCGCCGGTGCTCACACTAAGCTAAACCTCTCCCCATAAGATTCCAGTCTGCAGGCCCTGTTACGTTCCCCAAACCACGGTCCTTGCTTTGAAAGGCTCTCACCTGAAGACAGCCAGACAAGTGGCTGGGTGCCCATACAATCGGTCCAGCACCCCAGGGCTCAGGCCCCCTAAGAACTCCTGTAGATTCCTACATTGTAGGTGTGCTCGGTTCAGTCCACCCCTTGCAGGGGCGCTCTCCATCACCTGAGAGGTACAAACATCAGCGGTACTCCCCCACGATCCAGGCCAGTGTCGCTCTGCCTTCAGATCTATCAGGTTCACCATCACCCACCATTTCTACACATTCCTCTCTGGTGCTACTCATTCCTTACTTCTCCCAAACCCCTCATGTTCCTGCTTCTTCATCAAACAGCCCAGGATCACCTTGAACTTGATATGTGGCCAAGGATGGCTTTGAACACCAGATCTTTCTGCATCCACCTCCCAAGTGCTGGGGTTACAAGAATGTAGCAATGCTGGCTTTTCATCCCACATCTCCCATAAAGTTAAACCTTCTCTCAGTCTCCAACTGGTGGGATTATTCCCACTTTTGTGTGTGGCCCTGAGGATCATGTCTAGATCCTTACCAACGTGGCCTGGTGACAGAATCATTTATTGTTCCGTACTTGCAAAAGAGTTTTGCATATTAACGATGCCTCAAATTTATCGCAGCAGTGACAAAGATGCTTATTTGAACCCAGCCCTTTCTGTCCTCCACCCTCCTGGTCAGATCGGTCTACAAGCTCCAAATCTGTCAAGTCCTTAGCTCTCATCTGGAGACCCGGCTATAAACTCCCTCCCTGGTGATATAAATGCCTTTCTATCCCCTTTCCTCCGCGCCAGCCTCACCCTCTCACCGTCCCACACCGTCCGAGCTCCTCACTTCTTCCTGGCTTTCCTTTCACGCCACCTCTAGCTTAACTCTCTCTCCCTTATCTCTCTCATATCGCCCCCTCGCCACTCGGATCCCCCTCGCATACCCCGGGTCACGAGCCGTCGCTTAATCAGAGCCAATGTCTCGCATTGGCTTCTGAAAATAAAGGATGAGAAAACGGTGGGAGAACCACGAAGTCTTCCACAGACAGGAACCAGCCAATAACCAGTCCAAAGGGTAGGGAGCGCAGAAAAAGTGTGAAGAGTTAAGGGGGATGAGAATAGGCAATGCACTCCCTTGCCGCGTGGCATGTTGGGAATTGTAGTCCTCTCCTTGCCTGCATTGTAGCATCGTGAGGACGGTTTGACTACAATTCCCGAAAGGCACCGCAAGACTACCAGCAGAGAGAAGCTGGTTTTTCATTGAATTCCCTAAGAACACCCTACGACAGACCATTTAGTTCCACTTCTCTGTTTCCCTTGCCTCTAAGGCGAGTCCTTGTCCCGCCCAGACAGGCGGCAACCAATCTGGAGATGCTCCCGAGGCTTCCAATCAGAGGCCCGCTGAGGCCGCTCAGTGGCCATGTGTTGGATTTAGAGACCTAAAAACTGGGTGTCTTGACCTCTGCTATTCCCCACGAAACTGAGATAATGTACCGCGCAGAGCATTTTCACGAGGCGAGGCTTAACACATTCCAGTTCGCCCTTATTTGACAACCAAATGCTTAATCTTAATCTCTTCCTCCAGGGTCCCTCCAGCTCTTAAACAGTTGGAAGACTCCATTACAATTTTTTTTTTTTTTGGTTCCTGTCCTGGAACTAGCTCTTGTAGACCAGGCTGGCCTCGAACTCACAGAGATCCACCTGCCTCTGCCTCCCGAGTATTGGGATTAAAGGCGTGCACCACCACCGCCCAGCTCCATTACATTTTTTTTTTTTTTTTTTTTTTTTTTTGGTTTTTCGAGACAGGGTTTCTCCGTGGCTTTGGAGCCTGTCCTGAAACTAGCTCTGTAGAGCAGGCTGGTCTCGAACTCACAGAGATCCTCCTGCCTCTGCCTCCCAAGTGCTGGGATTAAAGGCATGTGCCACCACCGCCTGGCTTCCATTACAATTTTTAAAAGAAAGCTGCCATTTGCTCTGATTTGGTTGATGAATTTACCGGAGAGAAAGGTAAGACAAGGGAAGACATCCACCAAGGTCAACTATAATTTCTCCAGTTCTTATGAGTCAAATTCTGATTTTTGGTCTTTTGTTTGTTTTTTGGTTTTCTGTGTATCCCTGGATGTCTGGAACACGCTCTGTAGACAAGCCTGGTCTTCAACCCAGAGATCCTCCTGCCTCTGTCTCCCAAGTGCTGGGATTAAAGGCGGGCACCAGCACCATCCGGCTTAAATTCTGTTATTCTTACATCACAGAATACCAAGCCCAACAAGAATAAGGAATTTGCATAAGAGATCCCCAGTGCTGGGATAAGAAACACATTTACAAAGGACAAAAGATGGCAGGACCATGTAAGGCTTTGTTATGACGTGTTATGCCCACTATTTGCCAGTCGGTATCTACAATTAGCAGAGCATCACGAAGCTGACAGCGCTTTTCAGCACACGGTACCGTGTTTGTATATTTCAAACACAAGAGTCACAGTCTGGGAAGAAATGTTGGATGAAATGAGCAGAACTGAAAGAAAGCACCTCTTATGGAGCAATTAAAAAAGACAACAAGGGCTGTGAGATGGCTCAGTGGGTAAAGACTCACTCACCGGGTGACCTGACTTCTCCATGCATGCCATGGCAATATGAAGCCCCCCCAACCCCGCGCCTTTGCCCTCCTGCACTCACAGGAATAATGAATGAGTAATTAAAAAAAAAAGAAAATCATTTGACATTGTCTTGTTTGTCAATGTTAAAGTAAACTCTGTGCCAGCCCCTCCCCCCTCATTGCCGGTACCAAACTCAATGACCTTCATCCTGATAGCAGGGGGAAGGCAGTTTCTAAACATAAAATGACCTTGTCTAGAAACAACTCCAAGAGGAGAAACCGAAGGCTGGCACACAGCCCCAGAGGTGGATTTAACTTCCCATTCCCCAGACCTCCTCTATAAAGCCCAAGCATCCCTTTCGTCTTTGGCAGACACCCCCTTACTGCCATGTCTGCCCCTCTATGTTTGAAGTGAGCACTTCAGTCTGTTGAGGTCCATTTCCAGCCTCTTTTCTGCCTCCTGTCTCTTTAAGATGCTTCAAAAATCTAACAGTAAAATAAGGAGAGAAGAAACATACTAGATTAGCAAAAGAAACAGCAAGCAATAGTAAGAAATCCCATCGTGTAAAGAGATGGGAAAGTTTTGATTTGCAATTAAAGGTGGTGGAAGGAATGGAGACTGGAGAGGGAAAAAAAGAAGCAAAAAGAATAAAAACAACGCCGGGAAGTGGTGGCGCACGCCTTTAATCCCAGCACTCGGGAGGCAGAGACAGGCAGATCTCTGTGAGTTCGAGGCCAGCCTGGTCTACAAGAGCTAGTTCCAGGTGGTAATGCTTGCCTGGAATCTCAGCCTTCCAGAACCGGAGGCAGTAGGATTAGGAATTTACCGTTTGCCTGGTTTTTTGTTTTGTTTCTTGAGTCAGGGTCTCTTTATGGCTGTCTTGTAACTCTCTCTGTAGGACAGCCTGGCCTTGAATTTACAGAAATCTGTTTGACTCTGCCTCCTGAGCACTGGGAATAAGGTGTGCTCCATGACTGCTCCTGACCCTCCTGCCTCCACCTACCCACCCAGTGCAGAATTACAGGCCCATAACGTCACATGTAGCTTTGCTCTTTTTCTTTTTTGCTAAGATTTGGTTGCTTCTTTAATTTCAGTTTTATTTATTTATTATTTATTTTGGTTTTTCAAGACAGGGTTTCTCTGGAACCCCATGGGCTGAAGAGCATTGGTGGAGATCTGGTCTGACCAGAAGAGATTGCTGAAGGCTAGCAACACAAAACCCAGGGAACAGTTTCTGGACAAAGGCACGTCACAAAGGCCCCTTGTTAGGAGGGTCTGTGGCCTTGGGGAAGCTGAAAAAACGGTGGTGTGTGCAGAAGAGTGTGCTAGCCCAGAAAGTCAGCCCTGGACAGAGCAATCAGAAATGGACTTGGTGGAACACTTCTACTATAAGCTTTCAGGAGACTGAGGCAGGAGGATTGCTAGTAGTGAGATTCTTATAGCAAACAGCACAGGCCTTTAATTCCTGAACTCAGGAGGCAGAGGTCCATAGATCTCTGAGTTCAAGGACAACCTGGTCTACAGAGGGAGCCAGGCCAATCTTGGCTACACAGTGAGACCCCATCTGAATAAAGCAACAGAAAGATCCACAAAAGCGACTAGGGGTACAGCTCAGTGGGAGAGAGCTCGCCTAGCGTGTGCAAGACCCTGGGTCCAATCCCGGCATTGTACTCATTACCATTATCGTCATCACACATACATAAACATAAAATAAAACATAGTAAAAAACAATTTAAAGGGGCAGGTGAGATGGCTCAGAGGTAAAGGCAGTTGCCACCATACCTGAGATTTCTACCCAGGACCCACATGGTGGAGCTAGAGAACCAATTCCTGCAGGTTGTCTCTAACCTACACACACAGACACAGACACACACACACGCATGCACACAGACGCGCACACACGCACAAACATATGCACACACATGCACACACACGCATACACAATTCCGCACACATGCACGCACACTACATAGATTTAATATGTAATAATTTTTGAAATACAAGCTACAGAGGACCCGGCACGGCGTTGTGTGCCCGCAACTCCAGCACCTGGGAGGTAAAGGCAGAGCATCCCATCCGGATTATTCTCTGTTCCACAGCAAGTTTAAGACAAGTCTGGGTCACATGAGACCATAAGATCCAGCCTCAAAACAAAGGTCACTGTGGCTACAGAACTAAAAACAAACCACCGTAGAGGGACAGAAGCGGTCCTGGGTGACTCGCTAGGACACGCCAGTGTAGCAGCCTGTGCCCGGGCAGGGGAAATGTCGAGAAGAACGAAGATCTGGCAGCTGACCTATGAGCTGTGCACTGGACTGGACTCAGCATGGAGGAGGATCGAGGGTGCCATTGCTGCTGCGGTGGGAGAGGGGCAGGTTTGGACACGCTGTCCTGAGCTTCACAGGAGCCAGAGTTACATAGTTCCAAAGCTTACTCAAAGCAAGTCTGGGCACAGAACCCTGGGAGCTCTGGCTCCCTGCCAGGAATTCCATTGCTTGTTATTCTAACATCTGACCTCTGAACTGTAACCCATCAATGTCTGTCTTAATCGTAAGGCAGTAGCCTGACCTCCGCAGCTTTAACAAGACTGTTAGATTTGTGACCTGGGCCCTGAGAGCCCATTAATCCAGCCTCAGATTAAATTATCTTTACTGTTGTCCTCTCATTATCTGTTTGGCTCACTTTGTGAATATCGTCAGCCAAAACCCCAGGGTCCTTGTTTCACAGAAATGGCTGTGAAGATGGGGCTGCTTTCTCCAAACCTGCAACTCGATTGTTTTTTTCCTTGCTTCCCAAAATGAACTCTCAAGCTTGCCCAGTGACTGCAGCTTGTCCTTGCAGGCCTGAGACATCCAGGCTCATAGCTGTGGCTTCCACCAGACAGCTCACGGGCAGGAGTCATGCGCATGCTCCCAAAACCAAACCCAGAGATCACCTGGGTCTCCCCAACCCTTGGGATCCAAGAATTGGACAAGGAAAAGAAATCACACCCTTATTTTGGATACCCTCAACCCAAAATCTATGGGGAGTGAGAGAACTCCTGGTGGCTTCTGAGGTAGCTGTTGACTGCCACCGATCAATACCACTGGTTTTTCTTTTTTTAAATTTTCGTTAATTTTACATATCAATCCCAGATCTCTCCTTCCCTCCCCTCATCCCACTCCCCCACCACTTTCTCCTCACCCCACCCACCACTTGCTCCTCAGAGAGGGTATGGCCTCCCATGGGGAGTCAAGGAAGTTTGTCCCATCACCACTTTGAGGTCTGACCAAGGCACTCCTCCCCCTCTCCCGTGTCTAGGCTGAGAGGTGTCCCTCTCCCACCCCCAACACCCCCTGTGTCTAAGCTGAGCAAGCTGCCCCTCTCCCACCCTCCCACCCCGTCTAAGCTGAGCGAGGTATCTCTCCATAGGAAATGGGCTCCCAGAAGCCAGTTCCTGTACTCAGGATAGATCCTGGACCCACCACCAGTGGCCTCATAAACTGCCCAGTCCACTGTCACCTGCATTCGGGGGGTCTAGTTCGGTCCTGTGCAGGTTCCACAGCTGTCAGGCTGGAGTCCGAGAACTCTCACTAGCTCCGGTCAGTCGTCTGTGGGTTTTCCCATCCTGGTCTTGACCCCTTCGCTCATACCGCCTCCCCTCTTCTCTCCCACTGACTGCAGGGCTTGGCCTAGTGTTCGTTGTGGATCTCCGTATCTGCTTCCATTGGTTACTGTGAAGGTTTGCCGGTTACAGTGGTCCTCAATCTGATTACAGGGGAAGGCCAGTTCAGTCTGGCTCTCCACTATCACTTAGAGTTTTATCTGGGGTCACCCTTGTGTACTCTTGAGAATTTCCCTAGTGCCAGCTTTCTCGCTAATCCCATAATGGCTCCCTCTATCAAGATATTTCTTTCCTTGCTCTCCCTCTCTGTCCTTCACCCAACCTGACTTTCGGATCCTCACGTTCTCCTCCCCACCTCCCCTTCCACCCCCCACCCCTTCCTCCCACACTCACTCCCAATTTACTCAGAAGATCTTGTCTATTTCCCCTTTCTAGGCGGATCCACGGATGTTTCTCTTAGGGCCCTCTTTGTTACCTCGCTTCTCTGGGGTTGTGCACTGTAGTCTTGGACACCACTATCTATTTATGTTTGCTTTTAATTATTATTTATGTGCATTGCTGACACATTGGTGTCAGACCTTTGAGAGCTGCCATGTGGGTGCCAGGAATTGAACCTGAGTCCTCTGGAAGAGCAGCCAGTGGTCTTAACCACTGAGCCAGCTCGCCAGCCCCCAGTGGACGTCACTATTCTCCCTGCAGAGCATCAGAGTGGACAGGGCTCTCAGGGCCCAGCGGGCATGGGCCTGGATTATGTGACCACAGACCAATGCTAGGACAGGCAGGATGTGGGACACGGACTGGGGAAAGGGAAGACAGCAGGCTGGGAGTGGGGGGGGGTAGACGTTACCCAACTCCCAGGAAATGCACCCGCAGCTGTGGAAAAACTCAACTTTTATTATTACCTGCCTAGTGCAGGAGATTAAAATTGCCTCAAGCTAAGTCCATATATTAGTGTAAAAATCTGTGTCTCTCCCCCCAAAAATGTACAAACCCACGTGATTATAGAAAAACCAATGTGGTAGCTACAATAGAGATCCCCGCCCCCAGCCTTGGGCTATTGATCCCTCCGTCCCCCATCCTAGTATTTACTCCACAGAAACATATAGGCTTTGAGAAGTTCTAGCTGCAGCACAGAGGGTGGGAAGGAGGGGCGTGTGATCGAGGATCAGGGCAGGGATCACCCCCGGGTCCAGTGTGTCAGGGGGCGGAACAGAAGGAAGCCAGGGCTGAGGATCACTGTAGGGGTTAGGCCTCCTTGTCCACCTCGTCCCCCAGTTTCTCAGCTGGCAGTGTCCAGTGTGTGACAGGAAGGCGGCCGGGGCCACAGCCACCTCCCCAGGAACCAGTGTTGTCCAGTGGGGCCCAGGTGCTCCAGTGGGCCTCATCCAGTGTGCGCCCTGCATTTGCCCCCATCCTTCCCCAAGGGGTGGCTACAAGAAGTCAGGCAGGGTCCCAACCCCAGGGCCAGCTGGGTGGGTGGTGCTCAGGAAGGAACCAGGAAGGGTGCGTGTCCAGTGACAGAGGCTTCAGCTCCTTGGGCAGGCCCAGCCCACCTGCAGAAACACTGCCTCTCGGGGATGGAAGGGTGGGGTGCCATAGGCTTCTCTCGTGTCCAGCGTCCCCTGGATGGCTCCGGCGGGCAAGGGCTGCAGGGTCCTGAGTTTACACTGTGTTGAGAGCATCGTCTGCCAGGAACCGGTGAAGCTGGGCAAAGGGCGGCCGCTGCTCTGGCTCCCGGCTCCAGCACCGCAGCATCAGCTCATAGAGGGTCTGCGGGCAAGCGGGTGGCCGGGACAGGTACACCTGCAAGACGCCCGCCATGTGAACGAGAGTTAGGGACAGGTACCCTCACCACAGGGTCCGCCCCCCTGGCCCCTCCCTCAGCTCTGACCTGCCGGCCCTGGTCCCTGAAGAACTCCCCCGCGTTCTCGATGACCTGCTCATCCGTAAGCTGCCCGAAGGGCTGGGACCTACAGAGCATCAGCACCTCCCACAGGGTCACTCCGAAGGCCCACACGTCACTCGCTGTCGTGAATTTCCCCTGACACACAAGAACGCAAGGAAGGCAAAGGAAGACCTCAGACAGGATAGACTCAAAGTCTACCTGAGCTGTCCTACCTGACTCCCCGCACCTGCTTCTCTGTTCCTGGCTTCCTCACCCCTCCCCCTGCTCTGGTCCTATCCCTTTCCACCTGCCTTCCACCTGCTGGTCCTGAGTCTCTATCCTACCCCTTCTAGCCCATTTCCAACTCTTACCCCCCAGCCCAATACCCACTCTTGGCTCCTGAATCTCCTGTTTCTTCTATTCCCAGTTCCTTGATCCAGGGTACCCTCAATTTTCAAGGGAGAAAAGTATAGCCCCAGAAAGGCAAGAGGAGTCACAAAATTGGCAGAGGGGCAGCCAGTGTCCTCCCCTAGTCTGCTCCTTTGGGATGCTCACCATGGCAGAGGGGCAGCCAGTGCCCCCCCTCAGTCTGCTCCTTTGGGATGCTCACCATGGCAGAGGGGCAGCCAGTGTCCCCCCACACACACACACCAGTCTTTGGGGTGCTCACAATGGCAGAGGGGCAGCCAGTGTCCCCCCATACACACCCCAGTCTTTGGGGTGCTCACCATGAGGATGCACTCCCAGGCCATCCACCTGATGGGCAGCACTGCCCGGCCCTGCACACGGTAATAATCCCCAGCATAGAGATTCCGGCTCATGCCAAAGTCAGCGATTTTGATGGTGAAATTTTCCCCAACCAAGCAGTTCCTGGTGGCCAGGTCCCGATGCACAAAGTTAAGTGTGGCCAGATACCGCATGCCCGAGGCGATCTGGGCTCCCACGTGCAGCAGCATAGGGTAGCTGAGAGAAGCAGAGAGAAAGTCACAGAGCAGCCCTGGCTCCTCCCCACCTGACGTACTTCTGTCTAGGAGAGGGAGCAGAGCCCACACCCCAGCCACTCGACAAGTCGCTTCTGATCCTGGCAGGGAAGAGGTTCATAATGGGGCGGGTCCTACTCTACCCATCCAATCCCAAGGAGTTCATGCTTTGTTAGGCTGAGGCAAGAGAGAATCATGGAGGCTGCAGTCTCTTCACCTGCTCCTAAGAGCTCAGCCTTCCCGGCCTAGTTCATGGACTACCATGGAGATGAGCTCCTCATCCTAGGCCCGCCCCCTGCTCCCCTCCTCCCTCCCCAGCTCAGTGAGGGTCAGGAGACCCATCTGGGGTGCTCTGGAGAAGGTACCTGATTGTGGGGCCCTGGTCAGACTCTCTGTCCCCAGGCACGCCCTGTGCTGCCTTGTTCTCCAGCTGGTGGGCACTGAGAAACTGGTTCAGGTCACCGTTCTCCATGTAGTCAGTAATCATGCAGAGGGGGTCGTCCTGCACACACACGCCCAGGAGTCGGATGATGTTTGGGTCCTTCAGCCGGGACATGATCTTCACCTCCTTCAGGAAGTCATTCCTGGGGAAGTAGGGAGGAGGCTGGAGAAGCGCCATGGCAGTGCGTCCTCCTTCCTCCCCCAAGGGCCTCCCTCCCTCCAGACACCAGGATCAGCTCCCTGATCGCCATTGGCATCCCCCCCTTTTCTAGACATCACCCCTAGTCCTTACCTAGCTAAAGTATGACTACATCGTCTCCCCTCCCTCTCTCCCTCCATCCTCTCTAGGCTCTCCATCCACCTTATTCTTCCTCAATCTATGGCCTGTTTAATCATTCTTTAATTGTTATTGTGTTTTTTTGGTTTTTGTTTATGTCTTGAGACAGGTTTTTGTTTATGTCTTGGAGCCTGTCCTGGAACTCGCTCTGTAGACCAGGCTGGCCTCAAACTCACTGAGATCCACTGTCTCTGCCTCGCGAGTGCTGGGATTAAAGGTGTATGCCACCATCATCTGGCTAATTATTATTGTTATATATACGTGTATGGATAAATCTATGTGTGCACTCTGCCCAATCCATTTAGTGTTAAAGTATGTATAGGTTGTAAGGCAAGTTGTTGGTTGTCTGTAGCTCTCCATCTACGAGTGGGGCCCCGCGTGGTCGCCCCCGTTCACACCGGCATGTGCTATCATTATTGCTGCCGTGGGTCTCACCTGGCATTTTTGGTGGCATCTGGCCGGAGGATCTTCACTGCCACCAGCAAGGGGTGTCCCTTCTGCACACTGATAGGGAAATCACTACTGACGAGATCTTGAGGGTTCTCTACTTCACACAGGTGCACCTGGAGAGGGAAGGTCATTCACTGCGTCACAAGGTCCTCCAAGGCCATGGTGTCAGAGGGGCATCACAGCACAAACAGTCAAGGAAGCATGCAGCCGTGGCGACAAAGCCCTAGTCTGGCTCGATGCTGTGGAAGCTGGACAGGCATCCTCCTTACCTCCCCAAACTGGCCTTCGCCAAGCTTCTCCTTGAAGCGGAGCCGGGACCGAGGGAAATCCACTCTGGGGGGCCCATCCCCAACTGCCCCTGGAGGCAGGGCGGGCACAGCATAGGTGTTGCCCCCAGTGACGCCCTGCAGGGTAACAATGTCAGCCTCGGCATAATGGGGGACGCTGTTCTGGGGAGGTGGGGGTAGCAGCGGGGCACCAGGCTTCTCAGGTTCCATATAGTCCCCACTGCAGGCTGGAGAGGTGAGGGGAGAGAAGACAGGATGAGGCTTCAGGAGCAGCCCTGAGCGGTACAGTTTTTCACGCCCCAATCTCCCAGAGGTCCCAGCCCCTATGTCCCCTCTGTCCCAGCCTCAAACCAGAGAAGGCCGGTGCAAGAACTGTGCGCCACACCCAAAGGCTTTCGAGGCAGCACAGACAGTTAAGCAAAAAGTACCCGAAAATTTCCCCCTTTGGGGGTTTCCTGGCACAACCCTGACCACTAGGTAAGCCTGGGCTGGAAGAGGGACTCCTCCACCCAGCATCTGAGTCATGAGTCTCCTCCATGTTCCAAACCCTCGTCCCACTGATCACCAGCTCCTGCTGCTGCCAGCCCAGCCCCTCCCAGCCACAGTGGCTCCCAATCCCAAACACACCAAGCTCAAAGACAGGCAGAGACAGGGCACACAGAGAGGGGAGGGGGAAAGGTCCTCACAGGCAAGATGTTTACAGACAGGAGGGAGGCAGAGCTGTCCCCTCTAGGGAGGAAGCAACACAGAAAAGAGGAGCAGACAGGAGGGCGCGTGAGCCTTCACCTCTGGGACTGCGGAGAGAGGACACAGGGGGGAGAGGGCAAGCGCCCAGGGTGAGGCCCTCCTCCTCGCAGCTCTAGAGAGAGGGGAGAATAAAGGCGGAGTTACAGAAGAGCGGCACCACAGCAGTGTCCTCTCTAGCTCTGGAGAGCAGCGCGAGAGGAGGAGGGGACAGAGCTAAGACCAGCGCCCGCAAGCGCGGTCCCCTTGGCTCCAGGGGCCGCAGAGCTTCCAGCTGGGAGCTCAGGAGAGCAGAAAAGGCCATAGTGGGGAAGTGGATAGTGCAAGGTGTGAGGGCTTTCCCTGCCCAGTAGAGGTCCGGGAGCCTGCAGAGCCCAGCAGCAGAGGGGCTTACCCTGCGTGTTGGTGGGTTTGGCCCAGGCGGGTGTGGGGGGGCCCGGGCCTCGAGGGGGACGGGCGTAAGTGGCCAGAAGGAGGCGGTAGGCCGGATTGGAGAGCAGCAACGCTGTCGGGAGAAGGAGGGGGGAGACACGGGGAAGGGATGAGACTCAAGGCTGGACAGACAGGGAGACCTGGAATAAGGCAAGCCTAGGGTTTATGGGACTGAAAGTGCGGGAGACAAGAGATCGAATCACTGAAGGCCCTCAAGAGTGATGGAGAGCTGAGTGGATGAGATGGATGTGTATGCGTGGATGAGTGGATGGTGGATGATGGATGTGTATGCGTGGATGAGTGGATGGTGGATGACGGTGAGTGCAAAAACTGCTGTCTGAGGCTGAATGCTGGAGAAACAAATGAGTTTATGAATATAGATGGATGGACAAGGTTGGGTGGGTGGGTGCATGGATGGATGGGTGGGTGGGTGGATAGATGGATGGGTGGATGGGTGGATGGATGGGTGGGTGGGTGAATGGATGGGTAGATGGATGGATGGATGGATGGATGGATGGATGGATGGGTAGTTGGATAGATGGATGGGTGGGTGGGTGGATGATGGGTAGATGGATAGATGGATGGGTGGATGGGTGGGTGGGTGGATAGATGGATGGGTTGATGGATGGGTGGGTGGATGGATGGATGGATGGGTGGGTGGGTGGTGGATGGATGGATGGATGGATGGATGGGTAGATGGATGGATGGATGGATGGATGAGTAGATGGATGGGTGGGTGGGTGGATGAATGGGCAGTTGGATAGATGGATGGATGGGTGGGTGGATGGGTGGCTGGGTGGATGGAAGGATGGGTGGCTGGGTGGATGGATGGATGGGCAGTTGGATAGATGGATGGGTGGGTGGATGGGCAGGCGGATGGATGGGCAGTTGGGTAGATGGATGGAGGGTGGGTGGATGGATGGATGGGTAGATGGATGGATGAGTAGATGGATGGATGAGTAGATGGATGGGTGGGTGGGTGAGTGGAAAGAACAAACGTTGAGGGGTAAGGAGACAATGACGGCACAACAGAAATCTATGACACAATGACAGGGTGAGACCACTGGCATTCTGGGTAATACACAGGACAACCTTGGGGAGACTATATGGAGGTACATAGAAATAAGAAAATGAACTGGGGCTGGGCATGGACAGTAAAGGAGAAGAGGGGCTAAGACAAGAATACAGGCAGAAGACAAGGCGGGACTGGAACAAGGCAGGCCTTACCAGAGCCATTGGGGACACAGGGCGCAGAATGGGGTGGAGTCCCCCGAGGCCGAGGCTCCTGGTAAGGGGGTGGCTCTCGGGGCCCTGGGCGGTTGTTGATGAGGATGGTATCCCCAGGGACAGACAGGTGAACTGTCAGCTCCTCCTCCAACACCCGGCGCTCAGCCTTGTCATGGGATTAGACAACATTAATTGAACTACTACTTAACATGGCTTTAGCTATTCTCTCCTCATGGCAACCCCACTTCCCTGATGTCACCCCACAGCACCCAACCACATCTGACCAGGCCCTAATTATCAACTGTAATGGACATCACCCTCCCAGACGTGGGAAGTCCAGGGCATAAGGAGAGCAGGTGGCCTGACACTCGCCCCCTTCACTCGCTCGTCTCCAGCTTCTGTTCCCAATATTGGTTGGGCTCTGAGAGAGGGACCTCCGACGGATAGAGCTTGGCTGGAGGACAGAAAGTGAGGCTACATTCTGCTCTGGAAGGCCCTGCCTGTTTCAAGGTACCCTCTAAGGACTCTAGGTTCTTGGTCCTCCCTAGCTCTGGTGAGGTTCGTTTCACAGGCCATGCTTACTCTTGAGAGGGGTCTCTGTTTCCGATACTAAGCCAAGCCCTATAGATCGCACTGACCCTGACGGTGCGTCCGTCCCCGCCCACACACAACATGCCCCGCCCACACACGTCATGCCCCGCCCACCTTGCTGAGCAGCCGGCGCCAGTGCAGCCTCCAGAGCATGAGAGCGATGATAAGCAGTAGCAGCAGGATGATGGCCACCAGGCAGCCGATGAGGATGGCAGTGGGGCTCCCTTCCGCCTTGGCCACTGGCTGTTGGCCCCGGGGCTCCAGCTCTGACAAGGGAGAATGGTCAGCACCACAGCAGGAGTCCTGCCGCACCAGAGGGGGAGGCCCGGAAGGTACTGCGCCCGCCCGAGGACTGCTCACCAAAGTTGCTGAAGTTGGTGGGAGGTGGGCCAGGCGGCCACCAGGGGGCCGGTGGGAAGGAGTCAGAGGAATCATTCATCACATCTGGGGAGAAGGAAGCAAAGAGGAGAGCTAGTCAGAGTAGGGGACCCTAGGGGATGCAGGTGAGTGAGACATAGGGAACTGAGGGGCAGCGCGGTTAGCCAGCTGGTACAGCAGTAGGGAAGGTCCCTGGCTGAGGGGAAGTGGAGAGCTCAGGGAGGGGCCTCGTGGGTCTGCAGGCTTAGAGAAGAAGCTCTTTCTCAGCGAGGCAGAACAAGAACCGGTCATCCTCTTTCAGATAGATCAGGAATGAGGGACTCATACAGGAAAGAGAGAGGTCTGGGGACAACCGAGATCCTACACATCTATAATCCTATTTTTTTGTTCTTTTATATACATAAAATATTCTGTCTGTGTGTATGTCTGCAGGCCAGAAGAGGGCACCAGACCTCATTATAGATGGCTGTGAGCCACCATGTGGTTGCCGGGAATTGAACTCAGGACCTTTGGAAGAGCAGGTGATGTTCTTAACCACTAAGCCATCTCTCCAGCCCCACATCTATAATCCTAATGTGTGGGAGGCTGAGGCAGGGGGATCATAAGTTTTAGGCTGGTGCAGGTTACATTATAAGACCTGTCTCAAAAAAATAATATTTTTTAAAGATGTATTTATTAAGTTTATAGTGTTCTGTCTCCGTGTATGCCTGCATGCCCAGTGAGGGCACCAGATCTCATTACAGATGGTTTTTGAGCCACTATGTGGTGGTTGGGAATTGAAGTCAGGACCTCAGGAAAAGCAGGCAGGGCTCTTAACCTCTATGCCATCTCTCCAACCCACCCCCCACCACAAATAATTTTTAAAAAGAATCTTTAAAAGTTAAATTTTTTAAAAAAAGAGTCTACCTGGGTGTGGTAGCACATGTTTTAATCCCAGCACTCAGACAGCAGAGGCAGGCAGGTCTCTATGAGTTCTAGGCCAGCCAGGCTACATAGTGAGACCTCATCTCAAAAATACAAAAAGATAAAAAAGAACCTACAAAACACCAAAAACAAAACAAAATAAAATAAAAACCCACTGAAACCAAACAAATGAAAAAAGACTCTACAGAGGATTGGGGTCTGATTCTTTGGCCTCAGTTTGAGAAGTCTCATGGGTGACAGGTGATATACCAGGAATCCATATGCTGGGGACACTACAGGGTTAACAGTCAGATAAACCTAAGGACTACAGAGCCAGGTACACTCTGGGACTTACTCGAGATGAAAGAGATCTCACTGAAGAGTAACCAGGGTCCTGCGAAGAGGAAGCGGCACTGCAGGAAGCGGCCCACGCGGCCACCCAGGTTCACTAAGATGGCCCTGGCTCTGGGGTCTCCGAGGCTGCCCCCCAAGGCATGGCGCACAGGCTCTCCCTCCCAGGCCATGGCGGGGCCTCTTTTAAATCGGCATTCCACCCCGCCGGGGAGGCGGGCTCCCAGCGTGTGCATGTTGTTACAGTGGACCTGAGAAGAGAGGGGAGGGACACTGAGTCGTGGCCAGGAAGCTGCAGCAGCACTGTCCCCAGCCCCGTATCCTCAGGAGGGCGGAGCTCGCTCACCTCCATGGTCTGGAAGGTCCTCAGCCTGTCGAACTCAAACTCCATCTCCACATAGCCACTGGGGAAACTATGGTTGCTCCATCCAACATAGTCATAGCCCGGCCAGACCCGCAGCTCCTGGCTCTGCCTGAAGTCATCCAGCCCTATCACACCATCGGCCAATTGGCCCAGACCACCATACTGCAGCCTGATTGGAAGGAATGGGAAAGGACTGTTCACACGCGCTTGCATGCTTGCGCGCGCACACACACACACACACACACACACACGCACACACGCATGCACACACACACAGTGGTGGCCTGAACAGCCGATTCTCACTCCGCTCTCCCTGCCCAGCCCACACCAACATCCTGCAACCCTCTCCCCTCTTGCATGCATCGTACCCCAAACTATCACAAGGTGGGTCGCACACCCTGCCGAAGAGCCACCACGAAGGCACATGGGTCAGTCTATAGTATGTATATTTAATGTGACAATTCTCAACAGATGTTCCTAGCCGGGGTGGTGCCTTGCTTTGTTTTTAGAGAATGTCCGACTAGCCTAGAACTTGCTCTGATGCTCCTGCCTCTGCCTCCCGAGTACTGGGATTGCAGTTCCAGGTGCCCTGCGGCTTTTCTTACGAGGTGATCTTTGTCTGCACTATGGGACACCTCTTTCTAATCCAAACAAAATGCCCTTTGGGCTAGTGGTCACCTTACTATCCTTCATTCCTGGTCTGACCTTTTAGACCCCACCTAACCGGCATTCTCTTCACCTCTTCCATTTCACTGTTCAGGCTACTCCCTGCTCCACCTCACCTCTCATACATACGAACACCACATACACACAAACACACCACATACACATGGACACCACACACACACACACGCAAACACACCACATACACACAAACACACCACATACACACAAACACACCACATACACACGGACACCACACACACACATGCAAACACACACACATACCACATACACACGGACACCACACACACACACAAACACACCACATACACACAAACACACCACATACACACGGACACCACACACACACAAACATACCACATACACACACACATACCACATACACACGGACACCACACACACACACAAACACACCACATACACACAAACACACCACATATACACGGACACCACACACACACGCAAACACATGCACATACCACATACACATGGACACCACATACACACAGACACTACACACACGCGCAAACACACACACATACACATCACCTCTCACACACAAATACCTACACCCCACATACATACACCCCACTTACACATGCGAACACCACACACACACACCACATACACACCATACACACACGCACCACACACACACACATACACACCACATACACACCACACACACATGCACCACACACTCAGCTACAGCTCTCTCCCATCCCGAGCCCCACATAGGCCATCCCTCTTACCCGCCAGCCGTATATCCATCATAGGTGGAGTCGTTGAGATATACCGCCTCAGATAAGTACATGGTCTGCCCCACAGGGGCTGTGTACGACAGGAGCCCATCTGGGAGGGTAGAAAGAGGGGAGTCAGAAGGAGGCATCAGGCCTGAGCGGCTGATTTCAGCCCCTTCTTGTTGGTGTGGAGAAGGCAACACTGCACAGCCCCTTTCTCCTCACTCAGTGACAGTCCTGACAGACAAGGACTGCTGATGCCCTCTCCCGTCTCTATTTCTTGCTTCCAGGCCTGGAAAGGGGTTCTTGTGGGGCTGAGCTACTCACCCCGCCAGAGGCAGCCATACAGCTCCACCCGCAGACAGACGCTCATGACTCGGTCAGCCCGGGGGTAGAAGCGGACCAGCCGGGCCACCATGGGGGGCCCAAGGTCCTTCAGCACCACTCCACCGGGATCCTCATTACCTGAAATCACCTGAGGACCAGGGAGGAAAGGGGTGGATGGCTGGGTAGAGCTACAGGTCAGACCTAACCACCCAGGCTTCAGAGGCTCCCTGCCCGCAGCCTGCAGGGGCCACTGAGAGGCTGGAGAGGGGAACATACAACACTGTGGAA
Organism: Microtus agrestis; assembly: GCA_902806775.1. Taxonomy (NCBI): domain Eukaryota; kingdom Metazoa; phylum Chordata; class Mammalia; order Rodentia; family Cricetidae; genus Microtus; species Microtus agrestis. The sequence continues at coordinate 283,781 of CADCXT010006930.1, forward strand.
TGCAGCTGGGCATTTTCAAAAGGAAGTTCTGTAGCAGTGGGCACTGATACCTCTCAAGGCTTAAAGGTCTGTCCTCAGACTGCCTGCTCCCATGTGTCCCCAAGCCATTCAGGCTGCTGTGCCCAGACCCTTGCCCAGAATCCTATCTCAACACCCCTGCCCGCTTCACCCCACTCCCTCTGTTCATTCAGAGGACATGATCACCCTGGACCGGACATGATCTCAGTGGTGAAGTCAACCCCTCCTCCCAGGACAGCTGTGAGGAACAAGAGGCAGTATATGGGGCAGAGCTCTGAGGTGGTGCCCAGAGCAGATCTGCAGGAGGAGACATCTCCGAGGAGAACTGGATGGAGTGAGGGGGAGTCTCTGGTGTTGGGAGGAGGCCTTGCCAGGCACAGCGAGCAGCGGGTGATGGTCCCTGACTGTGGGGAGGGGCCCTGGCTTGTCCCACAAACAGCAACAGAGGCCGTATGGCAGTGTATGTACATGTATGTGGGTCTGGACACACACATGCAGTGTTTGTAGAGACCAGAGGAGGGGACAAGATCCCCTGGAGCTGAAACTGGGTTCACCCACATGCTTTGCACTCAAAGAATGGGTTGTTTTGTTTTGTTTCAGTGCTGGGCTGAGAGCTGGGTGTGGCCATCTGATTTACATCAGCTACTGTGTGCTGTTCTCTGAGGAAGGGGTTTGGTAGGTTGTAGAGAGGGACAGAAGCAGGTGGAATAAGGTTTAGACTTCATCTCTGCCGGGTGAAAGAACACACGGCTTAGAGCTAGCAGCAGGGGGTGTACAGTGATGGGGTTCAGAAAATGCCACAAGGTGGGCACAGAGAGGAACTACTGAGAGAGAGAGAGAGAGAGAGAGAGAGAGAGAGAGAGAGAGAGAGAGAGAGAGAGCGAGCCACCAATACCATCTTGTGGTCATGCGAGGGGGGGAGGGGTACATTTCCCCAAGCTGAGAACAAGAAAAAGAAACAGATTTGGGATAAGAGTGGGGACTGAGGTCCACTGGAGAGGCCACAGGATGTTAAAAGGTGGCCAGACTGGCAAGGAGAAGAGCGATCCTCCCCAGGTGCCTCACCTCCTGACCCCAGCGGTCCTTCCAGTCCATCCAGCGGCGGCCATCTCGGGAGTAGCGCAATCGGTAGCTGCGGGAGAACTCTTTGCCCAGGCCCCCAGCGTGGCGGCCCTGTGTGCCCACCAGAGCCACCAGGTGCAGCCTCCGAAGGTCCACCTGCAGGTACTCCTCCTCTTTGGGGAACACGGGCCCTGCAGGGCACCATGCGCCATCTCCGTCACTGCTCTCCAGCCTGGGAGGAAGGAGGTTTTTATTTTTGAGACAATGTCATTTGTAGCTCAGGCTGGCCTCACTAAGTAACCTCTTCCTGCTTCTGCCTCCTGAGTGATGGGATTACAGCATTCAACACCACACCCATTTATGGGTGCAGGGAATTGACTACAGAGTTTCACAGTAGCTAGGTACCCTAACTGAGCCACACTGCCAGCCTAGTCATGGGTCTATGTGGAGCCTATTTCCACTACATGGCATATATCTCGCTGGCCGGGGCCTTCTCAAAAGCCCCTTGGCCTGTGCAAAGGGGGGTCCATTTAAGAGCTCCCCCACCCCCCGTTTCAGGTACCTGCTATGGCGGGCAGCAGTGGAATCTGACCAGGAGCTGGACACAGAGATGTCGCTGTCGGGAATGGTGCGGTCCTGCATGCCCAGGGCATAGCGGCACTTGGCTGAAGGACACAGACACAGGATGGGTCAGGGTCCCCCCAAAGCTCTGACTCCCAAGCTGTATTCCTCAGAGACCCAAGATCAGTTTCCTTACCAGGGTCAAAATGTCCCTTCATGTCAGCATCTCCAATGGTCACCAAGAGTAGCAGCAGCAGTAGGGATGAGAGGGTCCCTGTCCCCATCGCTCCTGCTCCCTCCAGCCTACGGAGGAGGGGACAGCATCTCTGCAGGGGACAAACAGGGAGGAGGTCTGCTCACCAAGGGATCTAGGTATAGACATCAGCAAGAGACAGACAGGAGGGCAGCTTTGGGGATGAGAAGAGTAAGTTGCTGTTTGGAGCAAGGTTCTACTTTTAGACTGCCTCCTACACATCGGGTCCGGCCGAGCCTTAAACCAGAGTCCATAACTTCATCAGCAGCCACTTTATAAGGTAGATGTTATGATCCATATTTAACACATAAAGAAACCAGAGATCTGTTCATTAAATAACATGCCTAAAGTCCCACCCCAATCAATAGAGAAAGTAAAAACAAAAACAAAACAATGGCTTCAAAAATGTAGGCAACACACAGACGAGAAGGGCATAATAGTTATAATAAACTAAGAGTTCTTATAAATAGATAAAGAAACAATTTTAGGGGGCTGGAGAGATGGTTAAGAGCTCTGGCTGCTCTTTCAAAGGTCCTGAATTCAATTCCCAGCAACCACATGGTGGCTCACAACCATCTGTAATGAGATTTGATGCCCTCTTCTGGCCTGCAGGGATACATGCAGGCAGAGCTCTGTATATATAATAAATAAAATTAAAAAAAAGAAACAATTTTATAAACAACCCAGTATAGAAATGGCCCAAGACTCTTCATCGAAAAGCAGAGCCAACATGTTTAAAATATATATTTTAAAACATATCCAAGTTCACTGGAATTAGAAAAATACAAATCAGACTGACAAAGGAATGCTTCTTTTTTTGAGACAGGGTCTTCTGCTGTAGCCCAAGCTGGCCTCAAACTTACTATACATCCTAAGGCTGGTCTTTTACTTGGCAGAAATCCTCCTGCCGCAATATCCCAAATGCTGAAGTTACAGATACACACTTGACACCTAACCTGACACAGTATTCTTTAAGATTTATTTTTAGGGCTAGAGAGATGGCTCAGAGGCTAAGAGCATTGCCTGCTCTTCCAAAGGTCCTGAGTTCAATTCCCAGCAACCACATGGTGGCTTACAACCATCTGTAATGAGGTCTGGTGCCCTCTTCTGGCCTGCAGGCATACACGCAGAAAGAATATTGTATACATAATAAATAAATGTTAAAAAAGAAAACCTTTTTAAAAAGATTTATTTTTAAAAATTTTTTTTAATTACTTATTAAGCATACAATGTACTGCTGGCAAGGAAGGCACCAGGTCTCATTACAGATGGTTGTGAGCCACCATGTGGTTGCTGGGAATTGAACTTGGGACCTCTGGAAGAGCAGCTAGTGCTCTTACCCTCTGAGCCATTTTTCCAGCCCCCTATTTTTAAAATTTTTATGCATATCAGTCTGTCTGTATGTATGTGTGCTTCGTGCATGCAGTACCTGAAGAGGCCAGAAGAGGGAAGCAGAGCTCCTAGAACCTGAGTTAACAGATGGTTGAGTGGTCACCACGTGGGTGCTGGGTTCTCTGCCAGAGCAGTAAGTGCCCTTAACCACTAAGCCACCTCTCCAAGGGTTATATCTTCCATGGAAAGAGGAACATACGGGAAACCACTATTCAGGGGAGAGGGATGTGCTGTTATAGTATCAGAATCTACTTGGTAAGCAATCTAGCAATATGAGCATGCCAGATGGTGCAAACATAGGGAATAGGAGAAGTAAGAACTCAAAACTGTCCCTAGATGTCCCCAGAAATCCCTAAACTATGTGAGTGCCCATGGGGGTGTTCTGGGGCTTTGGGGGGGTTAATTTTCTATGTAGCTGTGAAAACACAAAAAGGGGAGGGCCAGAGAGATGATGCGGGGTTAGGCACTTGGCTCCAAGCTCAAGGACCTGAGTTCGATCCCCGGGACTCACAAGTGGAAAGAGAAAATGGGGTGGAAGGTGAAAAGTGACCCTTCTTATATGTTTCTGAGACAGGGTCTCTCTACATAGCACTGGCTAGCCCAGAACTCTGTAGACCAGGCTGGCCTTAAGCCCCCAGAGCTTCACCTTTCTACCCCCTGAGTGCTGGGATTAAAGGTGTGCACCACTATCAGTCATCCTCGGACCCATATACACGAAAATAAATGTAACTAACAGCAGTTCACAAACATCTGTAACTCAAGTCCTAGGGGATTCCACGCTCTCTTCTGGCCTCCAAGGGCACCATGCATGCGTGGTGGTGCACAGACATACATGTAAGCCCAAACACCCATACATATAAAATAATAATTATAATAATACATTTGAAAGAAAGGCAGGGTGTGGTAGCATACACCAGCAATTCACTCGAGAGGTGAGAGACCAGGAGGTCAGCCTTAGCCTCGTTCTAAAGTCGAAGCTACATAAGACCCCGAGTCAAACACCAAAACCGAAAGCCAAGAAAAGTAACGAAGCGCGGGCTGGAGAGACGGCTGAACAGTGAAAAGCATTTGCTGCTCTTACAGAGGACCAGGCTCAGTTCCTAGTCTCCATACCACGGCTCACAACCATCCATAACTCCAGTTCTAGGGAATCCAATGCCTTCTTCTGAGCTCCGTGGGTAACAGGTACACACAGACATCATGGACATGCAGGCAAGCAAAGTACTCATAAAGAGAATGAATACATACATATATATTAAAATGATTTCAAATTGAAAATAGTATGAATCTGACCTGGCATGTGTTCCCCATGTCCCCCATGCCACTGCTCAACATGGAAACTCAGAACTATGGGAACTACTCCACCCCGAGAAAGCAAAGGACAAACAAACCCACGTCTGTTCGCACTCTCACACGTATGTCTAGTGAGGCTGTGCGTGACCGTGAACAGGGAAGCGCACATGAAGAGGAGAGAGGTTGGCTGTGTCCGCTCTCTAAACTTGTGAGACGGTAGCACGCATCTATGCAAAGCCAGGTAGCGTATAAACCAATGTAAAACTTAACTCTGGTTTCCAAAACCTAAGTCCTAGAGAAGTTTAATTGGCTTATTGAGGAAAATACAATAGAAATACCAGCTAGCCTGAGCCCCTCAAACCTCTAAAGACGAGACTCCATCCATGTCCAACCTGATGGTCCCCTCTGCGGTTCCTTATGTCACTGTGGCAGTCAGACCAGCAGACGGTTGTCAGACTCAGGACCCCACCTAGACCCTCAGGGTCAGAGTCTCCACGTAACAGTTTCCCCTGAAGACAGTGACACTTTCTTTCTCTGTTCCTTCTGGGGTACAGGCATCCTCTGTCCCAGGGAAAGAGAAGCTCTCCTGACACCTGGCAGTGCCTGAGGTCTGTACTGAATTTTAAAGATCCTGGAATCCAGAGGGACACCTACTGAGCCTCTCACAGCCCTGCCACCAGGTCCCCTCAGTTCCTTGCTCTGCCTCTAACATCCCAGTTCCCCCAAGTTCCAACTTACTGAGGGTAGCAGAAGGGCCTTGAGCAAAGAAGACTGAGTTGCCTTGGAGATGAGGGCGGGCTTAACTATGGGGAAGCCAGGTCACCCCAGGAGGTAGGAGGAGTTGGGGGGAGTCTCCCCCATCCCTTTGTCCTCCAGCTGCTCCCACAATGCTCTAGGGCAGGAATGTAAGAGGCAGCTGAGACCACCCCCCCCCATCATTGAAGCAGCAGCTGACTGGGTTGCCAGAAGCCACTTGGCTATCAAAGGAGAGCCTAGAACCAAAAGACACCATAACCAGTCCCTTGGGGGGTACAGCCCCATGGTGCAAGGGAAGCAGGCTGCTGGGCCTGGGAAGCCTGGCAGGGAATTCCTGGGTGCCACTCTCCACCCCCACCTCTGCAGAAACAGCAAGGCCCTTGTTCTCCTGAGTAACCTTCATGCCTATCCCAGATGAGTCATCAGAGCCAGACAGTGCTGAGAGGAGCCTGGGGCAGAGATACAAAGCCAGGCAGGGACAGGAGGCAGGGGGAGACTGAGCAGAAACACAAAGCTGGAGGTAAACAGAGCAGGGCGCCTAGCCAAGCGGAGGAGCTGCAGAAGCATGCCGGCAAGGTCTGGGGCAGTCCCTTTCTCTGTCCCCTAGGTCTTGATTCCCACAGCCAGACAGGCTAGGGAGTTCCACCTCACTGGCACCTGACCTGGCCCTTCTTCAACCAATTACAAGCTAAGGGTCAGGACTGTCCGCCTCGGGCTTTTCATTCTTTCCTGAACTCCATTCCCCAGTCCGGAGCACTCCGCCCACACAGCTCTACACAGGTACACACGCAGGTGGAGTGTTAACAAGCCCACTGGAAACACCAGAGTAAACTAAATGACCACGCTCACATCTCCAGGTGCCTCACCACCTCTCTCTCTCTCTCTCTCTCTCTCTCTCTCTCTCTCTCTCTCTCTCACACACACACACACACACACACACACACACACATTCTTCTTCTTCTTAACTCCTGACCCTCCTGCCTCTTCAGCATATCCTGCTGGCCTATGTCCCACTGAGACCAGCTCACACACGACTCTTATCCGCTCCACACACACCTTAGCATCTTTTGTTGTGTTTCATGGCTTTATGTTTTTTAAGTAGGCAGCTGGTTGATTGGCTGGAGGAATTTTTGTTGTTATTCTGGTTCTTTTGAGACAGGGTCTCACTATATAGCCTTGGTGGGCCTGGGACTAGCTAGGTAGACCAGGCTGGCCTTGAATTCATCAGGAGCCCCTTGCCTCTCTCTCCTGAGTGCTGGGATTAAAGACGCGTTCCACTACAGCAAGAGAGTGGGTTGGTTTTCTGAGACAAGGTCTCAAATATGGAAGCCTCCAAACTCACGATGATGCTAAGGCAGGCTGACCTTTAACTCTTGATCCGACTGCCTCCACCTCTCGGGCGATTACAGGTGTGTGCCACGCACCCTGAGGTCATCCATACAGCCAGATCTCACCGTTTAGCTAGTGAGTTGCCACCTTTAGACACCTGTGAGTACTAACTGGCAGACACAGGCTGCGTTGATCAGAAGACAATGGGGAACCCACTCAGGATTCCCCAGAGAACTGCCCCTCCCAAACACGCATGGGTGACTAAGCCAGAGGGAAGCCGAGAGCAGGTGGGAAAAGCAGCAGGAAGCACAAGGCCGTTTCTTCACTTTCCCACTCATTCTGCCATGACCTGTCTCTACAGTGCCGCCAGGGTCTGGACACACCTCCATCCTCCTCAGCCAGTCAGTTCCAAGTCTGCCGGGCGGTGGCTGGGAGAAGGGGTGCTGGTCAGGAATGCCCGGCCAGAGGGTACCCTGGGAGCGTTGCTCATTGGGCGGTGATTTCGTCTCTTGGCACGACCCGGCAACCACCGAGCATGGCTGGTCTGGTAGGTTGGGCGTCAGGCTGGCTCCCTCTGGCTGGGTCAGCTTAACCGAGCATGCTCACAGGCACAGCACCGGGAACACGAATAGGATGACTCAGTGGGCTACATATGCGCACCTGTCCTCTTGGGGCTCGGTTCTCCCCTCACCCAGGAAAAGAGAGATCCTTCCCTACACAAGAAAACACTTTCTCAGAAAGTCAGGGCCCTCTCTGTTTCGGATGGGGAAACCGAAACCCCAAGCGGCGGACCAAGCTGGGGCTTCCCAACCCGCGCCCCCTGCCTCCTGCGCTTCCCCACCTCGCTCCCTACCTCTCATCGCTCTCCGGGGCCGACTCAGGCGTTCGGCCCCGGTTTGGGGCCTCCTCGGCGGCGGGGCACGGGAGGGGAGCGCAGGCGCCGGCGGGGCTCGGGTGTCGGGAGGCGGCTCCCGCGAGCAGCTGTCGGGGGCCTGTTCCGGGGAGAGGAGCCAGCGCGGGGCCGGATCGCGCCCAGGCGCCGCCTCCCCGCGCCCGTCCCCCGCCCGTCCTCCCGCCCCGGCGCCCGCGCTCCCACGCCCGGCGCCGCCCCTCGTTTCTCTCCGAGCACGGAGCCCGCCCCGCAGTTCCCCCTGCGCGCCTCGCCTCCCCCAGGTGATCCGCACGCCCATCCCCCGCCGCCCGGGAGGCTAGGGTACAGCAGCACCAGCAGGACCCCCACGCGGTGGCCCCGCGGGGAGATGGTTCCCCCCACCCTTTTCTGGGCTCGGTTCCTGGAGAGAGGGGGGAGAGAGGCACGGAGGAGCAGCCCCAGGGCACGCAGGAAGCAGCGGGTTCCCACAGGCCCAGCACGGGAGCGAGAGCGGGAACCCGGCTGGGGGAAGGGAGCCGGGCTCACCTGTCTAGCTAGACTCACTTGGTTCTCACCCCACCCCACTTTGCTACCTTTTAGCACCCCCCCACACACACACACACACTCCCAACCTAGATTACCCTCGAGCCTGAGGGTGGGACACACTCTTAGTCTCCGCTTCTCTCCGTCCCCTTCTTCCAGAACCTCTCTCCAGCTCTGCAGCTCCCCCCTGTTCTCTCAGGAGCCCAGAAGTCCAGACTCCCAGGCTCTGGGTCCCCCTGGGCTCCCTCTCCATCCAGGCTAGCTCTGGAGTCCTCCTCAGGCAAGACTTCCTCAGTTCCCAGCCAGCTCAGTCCCTGGTGGGAGCCGCAGAGTCTGGTTTCTGGCAAGGAGAAGCGCAAAATGGAGCCAGGACGAGGTGGGGGGTGGAGGAGAAAGATAGAGAGGCGCCCTAAAAATCACATGGTGCCCCAAAAGACTGGAACGCAAGACCCAGAGATGCAAGAAAACAGCGATGGGGGAGAGCTGCTGAGCCTCGGAAGGGAGAGATGGGGGCAGAAGCGGGGCGACAACAGAGCTGGTGTGGGAGGTGTTCTGTCCCGTTCAGCACCACCTGTGAGTCCTGCCTCTCTCTACAATGTCAGGCCACAGTAAAGTCTCCAGCAACCTTGCCGGTCTCACCACCCTGTTGCACCTCCTAACTGATTCAAAACTCACACTCAAAAGCATTTCCAAAGAGTCTCGAGAAAAACCAGACAAGAACAGAAAAAGCTACCAGGAAGATAAGCTGCCCCTAGGGAGAAGCCAAGGCAGGCTAGATATCCAGTTTACAAACCAGGGACGCTCCCGCTGCTGAAGGGCCTGCTAATAGCCCTCATGGACACTGGGAGAATTGCCTCAGGCCTTTCCACCGAGCCCTTAGGGACATCGCTCCCCCACCCCCAATTACGTACCCCTCTGCAGACAGCAATAGGAAATCTGGGCCCTGCAGAGGCTGGGCGGGGTGTGGAGTCCGACTGGGGGTGGGGCCAAGGCTTCACTGTAACCTCACCTGCGACGGTAACAGCCCCTCCTCCCAGGAGAGACGCTCTGGGGAAGCCCGGGATAGGTGGAACTTGAGCTCCTCACACCCCGTGGGACATTGCATGCCCCAGACTCACACTGACCAGTGAAGGGTCCATGTGAGGGATGGAGGGAGCCAGTCTTGAAGCCTCTGACCCTCTGACACCCTCCCAGGGAAAATTCCTAGTCGGTGATGCCCACCTCGCCCCGTCCAGGACTGGAGAAGTAGGAGGGACACAGGGCTGGGGCCCAGCGGAGTCAAGTGACAGCAGAAAGGGAGCTGGAGCCGGCTGGAATGTGCTGCCTGGAGCCCAGATTCCCAGGGGCCAGAGAGGGAAATCCCAGCCATTCAGGGGCCTACAGAGCTGAGCTAAGAACCAAGAGTGTGCCCATCTGTGGCTCCCCAAGCCCCACCGTACCCTAGAACCCGGGAAAGGCTCTTGGCTTCTCGCTCTTGCACACTCTCCTATGCGGGGCTGGTTCTTTCCCCCCTGCGAGCCCAGGAAGAAGAGGGGAAACAGCTGGGGGAAAATATGAAGAAAGGCACGCAGGAGAAATAAGAGCTCAGCCGCGGGCCTGCAGACCACCCGCCACTGCAGAGAAGCCGGCCAGAAGCAGGAAGAGGAGGGTGACCGGATGGGCCCACCCTCACCACCCCCAACAGACACTAGCCACAGTCCCTGCCCTGAGATGCAGCTGCCTCCGGGGAAGCAGGTTGGGTCAGCAGCTGGGAAGAGTGGGAAGCCTCTGGTGGGTGGGTGGGGAGGGGCAGGCTAGGAAGCTGGAAAAGACCCTAGCCTTGGGTCATATTTTAAAACCACTGTGTTCAAATGGGAAACTGAGGCCTGGGGTATGGGGGACAAAGGAAGATAAATCTGGGGCACCAAAGGCATAAATTAGGACAGAAAAAGGAGAGAGATTAGGCCGTGGATAGGATAGTCTGGGAGAGGGACCCAGAAGGGATGGAGGACTAGGGGAGAGAGACAATGGTGACAGGACCCAGCAGGGGGGAGCACAGAGCTGACTCCAGAGAGGGGAGTAAGGCAGATGGAGCCAAAGTGGAAGATGGGAGGTAGAGGAAGGAGAAAGGATTGAATGGAGGGGAGCTGATCAGACACAGAAGGAAAGCAAAGGTTTGGGAAGGGATAGAGAAAACAGAGAGGGAAGGTTGGAATGAAATTAAGATATGGGGGGGCATGGAATCTGAATGAAAGAAAAAGGGAGAGAGGGAGGGAGGGAGGGAGAACTGGAGGTGGGGAGCAGACCTAGAAAGGAAGGACAACCTCAAGATAGATGGAAGGCCCAGAGATGGAATTGATCCTGTCCAGGCTGCCGGCCACCAAGGCCCCGCCCGCTGGCTCGTCAACCTGTTTCGGTCCAGGGCCTCTATCCTTTTCCCCTCCCACCACGCCTCCAGGCCTACCTGGTCCCTCCTCATAAAGGCAAAGGCCGCCCAGCCCCAAGATCTGCTCCCGTTCTCCCAGGTGAGCTCTGACTTCCTCCTTCTCACCTCCAGGTTCTCCTGGGTTTCAGCGTCCCTAGGCTCAGGCCTTTGAGAATCCAGATCTGAGGCCGTTGAAGCCTCCCGGCTTTGTCCAAGCTCCAGCCTCAGGGGCCCAAGAGCAGCTGCCCTGGCCAGCTGCGGCTGGCTTCAAGGTGACCATGGCAACCCAGCCCCGCTCCCCTCGCTGAGCCTCTCAGCCCCCGCAGAGAGGGAGGGGACGGCCTAACCCAGAGAAAGGGAGGGGAGTCAGAGTGTGAAACTGGACCAAAAGGGTCTCTAGACAAAGAGACCCCCAGACAAAGGCCGCTCGGGAGGTGAGCAGGCGCTGGCTGCAGGCAAAGGCTTAGAGCTGAGTTCGCCCTGCAGAGCAGAGGACAAGGTGGGATGTGGGGGCTGAATTTGGAAACAGTACGGTTTAGAACTAAGGGTGGTCCTTTCGGGACCTCCTTCTGAGTCCTCAACAATGCACTCCCTCCCCCTTTTCTGGAACTTTGGTTTTGTTCACTGAGAAGAATCCCTGTTTCTTAACTGGCTGTCAGAAAAGCGTTCTACTGCGAGGGCTCCCCTGCTTTAGCAATGGCCCACAGAAGCCCCCAAAGCCAAAAGGCAACTTCAGTTTCCAGGAGTTGGTCTGCTCTATGAAAAAGGCATCTTCAGAGGACTCCGGTCGGTGGATTGAAAACTGAATCCCAAGCCAAAAGACTTTGACTGATTGGGCCGGCAGGGGGTGGGGCGGGGAGGTGACAACTCTCAGCACGTGAGAGGGAGCCGGGCTCTGCGCTCGTTTTCAGAAAGGTTGACTCCCCGTCCCATCTGCCTTCCCTTGGCTGAGTCTCCACAGTGCAGTTCCCTCCCACTAAGATGAGGGGCCCCGGAGTTCGTGTGGGCGGGTAACTGCATTGGCCTCAGCTTCCTTTGCGGCTTTCGAAGTGTCGCCGAGGATCTCTGAGTCCCGCCTCCTAATCCATTTCACAGAGTTGGTAAGACTTTGCACGGGGCAGGACTCTGATAGAGCTCAGAGCAGTTGGGATGGAGCGTGCTCTCTTCAAGGGCTTCGCCTCCAGGGGGAGAGTGTAGTAGGCACAGAAGGCAGGCTCCACGTGCCGTAGATAGAGCTGGAAAGAGCTACGGGAGCCAGGAGAGAGTCAGGATGTGTTCTCCTGAGAGGGGTGGGAGGAGATTGAGTGAGGCCTCTGTGAGAGCACAACTTCAAGCAGGTCTAGGTGAGGTTAAGATCTGGGGATGAGGCAGGGCCCCTTCTGACTGAGGCGGCATGGGGTCTGAACCGCAGCTTTAGCAGGAAGTCTGGTCCCAGGGAGGATGACCAGCACCGCAGCTTGGCCAATCTCATCACTAGCTTGGCCCTACTCTGAAGAAGAGCGCTGGGGCTGTGAGCTGGGAAATGACAGGATTAGGGTGCCCCCCCAGATGGAGGGAAGAAAGTAGGTAACTACAGCTTTATCCTGGTGGTTCACCTCCCACCCCAGCCAGGAATGAAATGGCCTACGGTGGCAATCATAGCCAATGGAAAGTAATACACGTGGTAAGTCCCTTCTCCAGCCATCCATTCTGTGTTGTCTCCTCCAGCCCTCGGAGGAGGGTGGCAAGGGCTCTTCATAAAAAACAACCAACCAGGGGCTGGAGAGATGGCTCAGTGGTTAAGAGCATTGCCTGCTCTTCCAAAGGTCCTGAGTTCAATTCCCAGCAACCACATGGTGGCTCACAACCATCTGTAATAAGGTCTGGTGCCCTCTTCTGGCCTGCAGGCATACACACTATTGTATACATAACAAATCAATAAATTAATATTTTTAAAAAAAAAAAAAAACAACAACCAACCAAAGCCAGAGATGGTGGAACTTGCCCTAAGTACAAAGCAAGTTGACTCTTCCCTCTCAGAGCTCTGGATTCTTCCATATCACTTTTCCAAAAATGGGGGTGGGGATCTAGCGTGGCTCCCTGGACGCAATCTTGAGCCTCTAGAGTAATGCGCACTTGACAAACCTCTGTATTGATAAAGACTCTGTCTTCCATGATTTCCCAGTGATAGCAACGAACAAGAAAACCACTGGGGGGCGCTGCCGCGCAGGTGACCTAGACGGACCGCGAACGGAGAAGAGAAAGGCCTGGGGGTGGAAAAACTGGCAGAGCAGGGGAGGGTAGGGAGGAGCCCCAAGCCACAAATACCGAGGGATGGGTCAGAAAGGATGAATGTCAGCTCCAGGGCCGCCAGGCTGTTTACATTTGTGCTCCAAAACGAAAATGTCAAAATGTCGCTTTCTCTCCTGGTGTCATTTGCTAAGGGGCCCTTAGAATCAGCGGCCAGCCTATAATGTACCAGGCTGCCCTCAGGCCCTTTCCAGACTTTCTCAGTTTGATCCACGAGGCAGTTCTATGATGGGGAACTTTTGTTTTGTCTTGTTTTGGAGTCAGGGTCTCACTATGTAGCTCTAGCTGTCCTGGAACTCGCTATGTAGACCAGGCTGGCCTAGAACTCAAAGTCATCTGCCTGCCTCTGCCTCCCCAATGCACCACCAGGCCCTGCTGTGATGGAGAATTTAAAATATGTTCACTCCTGCCAGACATGGTGGCACAGGCCTGTAATCTCATCACTAAAGAGAACAAACAGACAGTTCAAGGGCTTCAGAGTTCTAGGGGTCAGCTTGCTCTATGGATCCACTTGCTGGAGGCAGGGCTGGAGAGATGGCTCAGCGGTTAGGAGCGCTTGTTGCTCTCCCAGAAGACCTGAGTTTGTTTCTCAGCACCGGTGTGAGGTGACTCATAAACACCTGTAACTCAGTTCCTAGCAATCCAGCACTCTCTGGTCTCCATGGCACTCACCTGTGCACAGACTCAAACATAAATAAAAACACAGTTTTCAGACAGAACTCTAAATTGCATATGGGGGTGTACACCTTTGATGCCAGCACTCAGGAGGCAGAGGCAAGCGGATCTCTGTGAGTTCAAGGCCAGCCTGGGCTACAGAGCAAGTTCCAGGACAGTCAGGGCTACACAGAGAAACCCTGTTATGAAAAAAAAAAAAGAAAGGAAGGAAGGAAGAGATAAAACAAAGAAAGAACGCTGACCTTAACTCTTTCCTTCATCTCTCAGGAGAATGCTGTCAAGCAACTTCTCTTTCTTGTTTGTGCACAGAGAACGGACAGAGATCTGGCCAATAAGGGGCTGGGGGAGTGGCTCAGTGGTTAAAGGCACCTGCTACTCTTGCAGAGGACCTGGGTTAGGTTTCTGGCATCTACCTGAAGCTCACGACCATCTGTAACTCCAGTTCCAGGGAATCTGATACTCTCTTCTGGCCTCCACAGGCCCTGCACACACATGACACACTTACACACGTGCAAATCAAACACTCGTACACATAAGTTCAGCTGCGTGCGGTGGTACATGGCGCACACCTTTTAATCCCAGCACTCCGAAGGCAGAGGCAAAGGATCTCTGAGTTTTAGGCCAGCCTGGTCTACCAATGAGCTCCAGGCTAGTCAAGGCTACATAACGAGATCCTGTCTCAAAAAAAAAAATGCTAGGGCTGGAGAGATGGCTCAGCGGTTAAGAGCATTGCCTGCTCTTCCAAAGGTCCTGAGTTCAATTCCCAGCAACCACATGGTGGCTCACAACCATCTGTAATGAGGTCTGGTGCCCTCTTCTGGCCTGCAAGCATACACACAGACAGAATATTGTATACATAATAAATAATAAATAAATATTTTAAAAAATGCTATTACTAATAATAATTAATGGTAATAAATTTTAAATGACAATTTTTTTTTGTTTTTTGTTTTTCGAGACAGGGTTTCTCTGTGGCTTTGGAGCCTGTCCTGGCACTAGCTCTGTAGACCAGGCTGGTCTCGAACTCACAGAGATCCGCCTGCCTCTGCCTCCCGAGTGCTGGGATTAAAGGTAAATGACAATTTTTTAAGTGGCAAGTGATTAACTTTAGGCCACACTGCAAGTCCAGGTCAATGTCTCCCAACAAAAGTCAGAGACTTCTGTGGGTCTATGTGAAAATTATTCGCTTGGTGTTTTCATTTCCCCAGAAACTGAACATTATAGAAAACACGTGTGGATCACGTACAAAGACTCTGCCTGCACGAGAGCACCTGACTCACGTGGGTGTTTACCCTGTGCAGCCTCAACGTCTTGTTGCTTTCATACCAAGCGAAAGCCACAAGGCCAGTACTAACGTATTTCTTGGCAATTCAGATAGACCTGACCCAGGGAAGAAGTGAGTCATTGCTGGGCACACAGCAAAACACCCTGCCAAGTTCAAAAGAACCTAGCACTGGGCGGGGTCCACATTGCAGCAGCAACCTTGTTGCTATTCATCGCCTTAAATTGGTGTTCATCTCCACGTTGTCTTTTGCTTATGTTGGTTGCTACTCTGTT
Source organism: Microtus agrestis (assembly GCA_902806775.1). Classification (NCBI taxonomy): domain Eukaryota; kingdom Metazoa; phylum Chordata; class Mammalia; order Rodentia; family Cricetidae; genus Microtus; species Microtus agrestis. Next base: position 298,784 of record CADCXT010006930.1, read on the forward strand.
TGCGGTTTTATCGCTGTTTAATTGCTAAAGTATCCAGAATTCATAGCTAGCTGATTTTGCACGCATGATAAAAATAGCTTCAGCCAAGCTCATAAAAATGACTGTTCTTCCAAAAGTGTCTGCTCATGCAGCCATGCATGTTTCCCTAGAGTCTCCTCACTGCAGGACTAACGCGAGCCTGGGCCTCACGAGACTCCAGGGGGAGACTGTAGTGTTGGAATCCCCAGTGAAGGTCAACGTCCCCTGTGCCCCGCTCCTGCTCAAGACTAAGCTCAAGAGAGTTGGAACCTGGGGCAGAGTGGAGATGGGGTGAATGCCAAGGCAGGTTTAGAGAACAGACTCAAGAATTAAAATGAGGGGCTGTAGGGCTGGAGAGATGGCTCAGTGGTTAAGAGCACTGACTGTTCTTCCAGAGGTCCTGAGTTCAATTCCCGGCAACCACATGGTGGCTCACAACCATCTGTAATGAGGTCTGGTGCCCTCTTCTGGCCTGCAGACATACACACAGACAGAATATTGTATACATAATAAATAAATAAATATTTTTAAAAAAATGAGGGGCTGTGGATGTGTCTCAGTTGGCAGGTTACCTGCCTCGCATGCACAGTGCCTTGGATTCAAGCCCAGCAATATATAAAACAGGGCTGTCGAGGCCAGACACAATTGTGCACCCCTTTAATCATGGGAAGGAAGAGGTGGTGGAGTTCCAGGTCAGCCAGGCAGCCGGGGCTACACAGTGAGACCCTTTTCTACCTCTCTCTCCTGGCTGTCCTGGAACACATTGTGTAGGCCAGGTTGTCCTGGAACCCAGGGACCTCTGCCTTTGCCTCCTGAGAGCTAGGATTAAAGACATTCACCACATTTGGCTTTTTTAAGCCATTAAACTTTTTTTGGGGGGAGGTCTCTTTCTCAAAACAACAACAAAACCAACCTGAACTATCTAAATTTTTCCTAAATAAATATACATGCATTATTTTTTTCTTGTAGTAAGATAGTATCTCCTATAGCACAAGCCGGCCTCCATCTCGTTATGTGGCCAAAGACGACTCTGATCTTCCTGCTTCCATCCCCAGACAGGATGACTATGATGTCTGCTTTATGTAGCGCTGGGGACAGAACCCAGGGCTTTGTGTATGATAAGCAAGCATGTTTCCAACTGAGCCTGAGCCCAGCAATGGTGTGTGCTCACCTTGAAGGGCTGGACTCTAACAGGAGGAAAGGAGAAAGATACAGAATATGTTGTGGTTGGTTGGGCATAATGGCGCACGCCTTTCATCACAGCACTTGGGAGGCAGAGCCAGGGCTACCCAGAGAAACCGCTGTGGTGGCGAGTATAAGAGGACAGTTAACTAAAGACGCTGGAAGGTTCTGACTTCGGCCCTGCTGCACGTATGGAGACTCACTTCCTGATGCTGAGCAGACGCCTTAGTTACAAATAGCACACCCATTTCCAGAGGCAGAAGATCTCTCCCAGAAGTGCCCTGTGGACTCCCCATGTCCCTGCAGTGAGGGCTGGGGGCGGGTATACAGTGATGAGCTACCCAGCCACCTGGCTTTTTTTTTCTCTTTTAATTTACTTATGTATACAATGTTGGCATCAGACCTCATCACAGATGGTTGTGAGCCACTATGTGGTTGCTGGGAATTGAACTCAGGACCTCTGGAAGAGCAGCCAGTGCTCTTAACCTCTGAGCCATCTCTCTAGTTCTGGACTTTTTCTTTTTTAAAAGAAAAAAAGTGGCTGGGACTGACTATGAACTTGTTATGTATTTAAGGATGCCTTAAACTCCTCATCCTCCTGCTTCCTCCTCCCTGCTCCTGAGGTGGGGAAGGAACCACTCTAGACTTAAAGTGGGTATCTTTGGAGACCACTGTCACTTTCTGCACACTAAGAGTTAATCTCCTGAGGGAAGAGAGGAGCCCTGGCAGCCTGGGGCGGGGGCGGGGCGCTGTCAGGGCTGATCTGCTTGAGAGCTCACAGGCTTAGCACGAAGCTAGCCCAAGCAGAAGCAGAAGCAGCAGGGAAGCCATTGACCCTAAAGCTTAAGTGCTTTAGGTTGCTGCTTATACGTGGGTTGCTTGGTCCCAAACTGCATGTATGCAGAGCCTGTGCACCCCGTGGTGATCCTGAAGGGGACACCAGGAAACACTTGCTGAAAAGAAGAGTAAGTGCACGGGGCTTTCCACCACTGCCAATCCAGCCCTGCCTCCACCTAAGCAGAGGAGAGTGGAAGCTGCAAGGCCCTCTGATTGACAGCATTCCTGGGGGCGAAGCAGAGCTGCAGCACGTCTGGGTGGCTGAACACGGATGAACAGGGTGTGAGGAGCACGCCTGAAGGCCCAGGCGGAGACACGCGGAGTAGGGGTGTGAGGCCAATTTGGGCTACTCAAGACCCTGTCTCAGCAAAGAGAAGGACAGAGAGGACAAGAAGGAAAAAGAGGAGAAAAGGGAGAAGGTTACCAGGGACAATGGTAGCCTTCTGTCAGAAATCCCACATGTCCCTTCCCTGCTAAGCGTGGCTGTACTGTAAATGACGCAAAGAAAAGGAAGAAGCCTTGCACCTAAGTGAAGCTTCCTTAGGAGGCAGCGGCAGGGGGGATCTCTGTGAGTTTGAGCCAGCCTGGGCTACACAGTGAGCTCCAGGACACCCTGGGCTACAGAGTGAGCTCCAGGACAGCCTGGGCTACACAGTGAGCTCCAGGACACCCTGGGCTACACAGTGAGCTCCAGGACAGCCTGGGCTACACAGTGAGCTCCAGGACAGCCTGGGCTACACAGTGAGCTCCAGGACAGCCTGGGCTACACAGTGAGCTCCAGGACAGCCTGGGCTACACAGTGAGCTCCAGGACAGCCTGGGCTACACAGTGAGCTCCAGGACAGCCTGGGCTACACAGTGAGCTCCAGGACAGCCTGGGCTACAGAGTGAGCTCCAGGACAGCCTGGGCTACACAGTGAGCTCCAGGACAGCCTGGGCTACACAGTGAGCTCCAGGACAGCCTGGGCTACACAGTGAGCTCCAGGACAGCTAGGGATACACAGTGAGCTCCAGGACACCCTGGGCTACACAGTGAGCTCCAGGACAGCTAGGGATACACAGTGAGCTCCAGGACACCCTGGGCTACAGAGTGAGCTCCGGGACACCTATCAACACAAGGCCTGGACAGTTGGCTAAAACTTCCTTCACCTCTGAGTTCTGGTTGTCAGCCTTGAGACCTTCTAGCTGAAATACTTTATTTTTATGACCTGGGCCTCGAGCTGCAGGGCCACACCTCTGCGGCTGCCTGCTGTCCTTCCAGCTTCTACCCTTTCAAAGTGTTTTCCTATCCTTTTTGAGACAGGGTCTTGCGATATATCACTGCCTAGCCTGAAACTTGAGGCAATCCTCCTGCAACTGCCTCCCCCTGTACTGGTGTTACACATAGGAGCTCCCACACCTGGTTCCCCCTAAAAAATATCAAACAAAAACATTATTTGGTGATAATCATCATATAATAAACTGTAGAAATGTAAAGCAGGTACTTTAGTTAGGCATGGTGGTTCACGTCTGTAACAAGGTGATCTTGAGCGTGTAGCAAGTTCAAGGTCAAGCCAGACTATTTGAAACCTGTCTGAAACAAAAAGGAGTGGGGGAGGAGGAGGAGAAGGAGAAGGAAGAGGGGGAGAGGGAGGGGGAGGAAGAGGAGGAGGAGGAAGAGGAGGAGGAGGAGGAGGAGGAGGAGGAAGAGGAGGAGGAGGAGGAAGAGGAGGAGGAAGAGGAGGAGGAGGAGGAAGAGGAGGAGGAAGAGGAGGAGGAGGAGGAGGAGGAGGAGGAGGAGGAGGAGGAAGAGGAGGAGGAGGAGGGAAAACTGAGAGTCCTGGCCCTTGGGTAAGTGCTGTCATGTGTGGAGCCAGATCTCCCTAGACAGAGTGCACATCCCTCACCCCCCTTTCTTCCTTCTCTTTTCCCCCCCATTCCCAAGCAAACACTGACTGGCTTCCTGCCTCTACAGAGACAAGTTTGCATTTTCTAGAGTGTTCTGCAGATGAACATGGGCCTGGCTTTGCTCACTTTGGCTGTCAGTGTGAGGAGACACTGCTGTTCCAGCTGAACCCTTCAGCTCGGGAACCAGGCCAGGGAGCTCCTGGCTCTGGGAGTCCCAGGGTTTTGTTTTGTTAGGCTGTGTAAGCTTTATTTTTCTTTTAAATAATTTATCTATTTTGTGTGCCTTGGTGTTTTGCCTGCATTTATGTCTGTGTGAGGGTGTCAGATGTTGGAGTTACTGACAGTTGTGAGCTGCCATGTGGGTGCTGGGATTTGAACCCGGGTCCTTTGGAAGAGAAGTCAGTGCTCTTAACCACTGAGCCATCTCCAGCCCCATAGGTTGTGTGATTTTTCTACAAGGATGTCTACAGTACTTTGTGGTTAATGGATCTCTCCTAATGAGAAGCAGTACATGAATACTCTTATTTTTGCCAGATTCTATAACCTGGAATACCAGCCCTCTTTCTTCTGCCCACTAATTATCACCAAAACCTCAGCTAGGGGCTATAAAGGGCACAGAGGAAGTCTTTTCAGCGCTGTGGAGTCTGTAACCTCAGGCCCTGGCAGTAGTGGAGTGGGTTACATATTACTGGAGTTTTGATTAGTGTTAAGTGATTGACAGACTCTAACTCTTTAGACCTACCTGCAATTTGTTACATAGCCTAGATTGGCCTCTAACATGTGACAATCCTCCTGCCTCGACTTCCTAAGTACTGGGAATTATAAGTATGAACTGCTAACCTGGTTAGAAAACATCAGTTTGTCTTTACTTATATTGGTTTGTTTTTAAAGGTATGTTTATTTGTATGGGGTGCGCCTGGATACATAGCTTACTTATGGAGGTCAGAGAATAGCTTCCTGGAATCTGTTCCTTCCTGCTGTTGGTCCACGGATTGAATCCAGGTTGTCAGGCTCAGCAGCAAGCGCCTTTACCTGTAATGAACAGTTAGTTCACTTACCCACCGGGCCGTATCATCAGCTTGACTGTGTTGTTTTAAACCTTCATAGAATGTCTTACAGCGAACTGTGTGTTGACTCTGTGTTTTCAGCCTATGAGGAGTTAGTGAGGACTGAAGGCCAAGCCAAAGACCATACGGATGAAATTCTACAGTGTCTGGAATTTGAAAACATCTCCAACAAGCCAGGCATAGAGTATAATGCCTGTGATCTCAGGATTCGGGATGTATAATGCCTGTGACCTCAGGATTTGGGATGTATAATGCCTATGACCTCAGGATTCGGGATGCTGAAGCAGGAGGATTTCCATTATTCTGAGACTAGGTAATCTCACAACAAAACAAAGTCTCCGGCAAGAAAGTGGAAGGGGCAGACTGAGTGAATCTGACTGAGTTTGGGCAGTGACTAAAATCTTTGGCTGGGGACAGAAAGGCTTGTTCCACAATCCTTGGGGTTTTTGAAGGTTTGAAATGACCATCAATTTTCTAAGCAGACCAGGAAGTTCCCCCAATGTCTTTATTGTGGGACCTCGCGTGAGACATTCATAATTCATTGTTTCCAAACGACTGTGCTTCAGATGATAAACTAAGGGTACAATACTTACCTCAGTCCTCCTCACTACAGAGCAAGCGCTGAATAGGCCATGCGCAGCTCTTAGAACGCGGCTGTGTCCGTATTGAGTCCCCAGTCTCAGTGGCCATATCTGCCTGAAACTCTGAGGTTTCCTTTGAGAATGAGCAAAGAACAAAGAAAAGAAAATGTCTTTCTCCTGAAAGGCTGTCTTTAGGAAGTTTTCTCTTACCTGATTTCTGCTAGAGGCGGAACCCGGAGTCTCAGCTGCTAGAGATGGAACATAGCATCTTGGTCTGCTAGGCAAGCCCTCGACTAACAGCCTCTTGCTCGCCCCTGAATTCTGGGTGTTTCTGAAAGAACTTTCAAGATGTCTAAGTCTCCCTGGTTGTGGTGTAATCCTGGCACATGGGTGGCATGGACGGGAGGATCACCAGAGCTGCCAGGACCACATAGTGAGACCCTGTCTCAAAGGAGCCAGTGCAAACAGACAGTAAGCCAAAAATATTTCTGAGTCTCAATCCAGGAGGTAAAAAGTATTTTATATGGGATTGGAGACATGGCTCAGTGGTTAAGGGTGTCTGCTCCTCTTAGGGAGGTTTGGAGCGTGGCTCCCAGCACTCACACAGGGTGGTTCACAACTGTCTGTAACGCCAGTTCCAGGGGATGAAACACCCTCTTCTGGCCTCCCCAGACATTCATTGTACACACAGCACATGGTGCCTTCTGCATAGTGAAAAGTACTCTCACCACTGAGCCATCTCTCCATTCCCCACAACGTGGACTGTCCTCCAGATTGCTAGTAACTGAGACTGACCTAGAGCACCTGGCCCAAAGTCTCCACCTCCTGAGTGCTGGGGTGGCCACTGAACACCACCACACCTGGCTAAACGCCCTTAATTGTAAGTGAACGGCATTCCAGCGTCCAAGCTCCATACTATACCAAGTAGATCAGCAAGGTCACAGACCACAGACAGGTGGTTAATATTTACCAGGTTGCTATGTGAAATCAGCTTCACCTCCTAGGAGATCACACTGCAGGTTTTAAGTGGCTGGGACTATTATCAAACACCTGAATCCCAGACTCCAGAAGTGGAGGCAGGAAGATGGAGATTTGAAGCCAGTCTGGGCCACTTAGAATTTTTTTTTTTTTTGGAGACAGGGTTTCTCTGTAGCTTTGGAGCCTGTCCTGGAACTAGCTCTTGTAGACCTGGTTGGCCTTGAACCCACAGAGATCTACCTGCCTCTGCCTCCCAGTGCTGGGATTAAAGGAGTCACCTGGAGAGAAGTTGTATTTTTAACAAGCACAATTATTTGAGATATGGCCTCACCCTATAGCCCAGAATGGCCTGGGACCCAGAGTCTCCACCCGCCTCACCACCCCTGGTGAGGGATTACAGGGATTTCCCAGGGACTGCAGGCGCGTGACATCAAAATCTTTAAGGCTGTGTTTCAGTCTAATTTGTGTTGCTGTGATAAAACGCCTAGGAAAACCACTTAAAGGGGAAGAAGGTTTCTCCTGCACCTGGATCTGAGACCGTGGCTCCCAAATCTACAGCCCAGGGTGTGGAGAAGCACGGGGGAGGGGGGGCTCACTCCACAGCAGCCGGGAAGCAGAGGATTCATAAGTGAGTTCGTGGTACTAGACCTGTCTGCAGGCCACTGGGGCAGGTGAGGCAGGCTGGCCAGGGCCAGGTCCATCGTGGCAACTGGCCACTCCAATACCCAGAAAGCTGAATCCACAGACCTACCACAAGAAAAAACTATGACAGAGTTGAAACTCAGGGGAAAAAAATGACTTCATGCCCTCTCTCATGACTCATGTGTTTTTTTGGTTTTGGGTTTGTTTTGTTTTTTTGCCTACATTCTGCCCTTTTTTTTATTCGTAGGTTTTCTGCCTCCTGATAATAAATTTCTCTGCCGACACAGTAAGCCAGATCAAGCTGAGTTGAGAAAGTATAGCAACTCCCAGGCGGGTTCTAGAGTTCCAGAAATCGAGGCCAGAGAAGTCAGGCACCCAGGGCAGAGGAGGAAAGTTTAATAGATTGTAGGCAAGAGGTCTGCCACAAGCTGGGTTTGTGCCCAAGTACGATCAATAGCTGAGTGCTTAGGCGGGGACTTGGGTGGCTGGGTAACAGGGGAGGAAGTCGCAATAGTCAAGAATGTGGAACAGGGCTTTTTGGTGTCTTTCCTTTGTTAGGAGACACTCTGAGTGGGCAGGAGAGAGAGACCAGAGAGGGAGGAAGGAGAGAGAGAGAAGAAAGAGAAGAGGGAGGGAGGGAGGGAGGGAGGGAGGGAGGGAGGGAGGGAGAGAGGGAGGGAGGGGAAGAGAGGTGGGGGAGAGAGAGAGAGAGAGAACGAGAACATAGGGGTTCCAGGACCATGCAGGGGTGAGCCAGAGGCTCCAACCAAGCACTTATCACCTAACATTACCCCGTTTGATCTCGTTTCTAAATTTTAGTCTATACTCATTTCAAGGAGGAGAAGGACTTTGTGAGCTGAATGTATTCCCTTTCTTCATCTGTTTAAAACTTTGTCAAGGGGGCTGGAGAGATGGCTCAGAGGTTAAGAACACTGATTATTCTTCCAGAGGATCTGAGTTCAATTCCCAGCAACCACATGGTGGCTCACAACCATCTGTAAAGAAATCTGATGCCCTCTTCTGGCCTGTATACAGAACAGTGTAAACAAAATAAACAAATAAATCTTTAAAAAAAATAAATAAAATAAAACTTTGTCAAGCCTGGCAGTGGTGGTGCATTCCTTTAATCCCAGGACTCAGGAGGCAGAGACAAACAGATCTCTGTGAGTTAGAGGCCAGCCTGGTCTACAGAGTGAGTTCCAGGGCAGCCAGGGCTACAGAGAAACCCTGTGTTGAAAACAAAATAGTAGTAGTAGTAATAATAATAATAATAAATAGTTCCATTGGAGCCTACAGCTCAGTCCTGCATGATCCAGGCAGGCCCACCCCACCCCTTTCTCTCCAAACCCTTACCTGCTCAGAGTCTCCTAACAAAGAAAGGCACCAACAACCTAGTTCCACACTCTTGACTATTACAACTTCCTTCCCTGTGGCTGCCAGTCACCCAAGACCCCACCTAAGAACTCCACTTTTTTTTTGTTTTTTTTTTTTTTTTTTTAATATTTTTATGGTCTATTTAACTTTATTTTATATTGGTGTGAAGGTGTCAGATCCCCTGCAACTGGATCTTCAGACCATTGTGAGCTGCCATGTGGGTGCTGGGAACTGAACCCAGGTCCTCTGGAAGAGCAGTCAGTGCCCTTAACCACTGAGCCATCTCTCCAGCCCCCCCTTTCTAAAAAAATATTTATTTATGTATGTATGTATGTATTTATTTACTTATTATGTATACATTCTGCTTCCATGTATGCCTGCAAGCCAGAGGGCACCAGACCTCATTACAGATGGTTGTGAGCCACCATGTGGTTGCTGGGAATTGAACTCAGGACCTTTGGAAGAGCAGGCAATGCTCTTAACCACTGAGCCATCTCTCCAGCCCCCTTTTTTTGTTTTTTTCGAGACAGGGTTTCTCTGTGGTTTTGGAGCCTGTCCTGGAACTAGCCCTTGTAGTGACCAGGGACTGACAGACCCCACGATACCCGGTGATCAAGCATCCCCATCTATCGCTCATGTTAATATGCTTCCGTTCCGATCTTGATGTAAGTGCTTTGCCTGGCATAGTTTTCCCAACCCTGCTGTAGTGATCCTCCACTACCTGACTTTCTCTCCCCCTTAATGTTTGTCGTGTCAATTAAAGGATAAACTGACGCCTTAGTTTAATATTGCGGGTTATGATTCACTAATACAGCTGATAAAGAGATCTGAAGCCTGACCAACTTTCTTTTAGACTTTTAACCCTTTGAGGTTACATAAATAAAGGCCTATTCTTACCAGGTGGTGGTGGTGCACGTCTTTAATCCCAGCACTTCAGAGGCAGAGGCAGGAGGATCTCTGTGAGTTCAAGGCCAGTCAGGGATGTTACACAGAGAAACCCTGTCTCAAAAAACTAAAACTAAAATAAAATAAGCTAAAATAAAGAAATAAAGACACACTCTTTTCTCAAAGTGGTGTCCCCTTTGGGCACAGTCTCCAGAACTTTTTTTTGTCTGAGTCAGGGTTTCTCGGTAGCTTTGGAGCCTGTCCTAGAACTCACTCTGTAGACAGAGATCTGCCTGCCTCTGCCTCCCGAGTGCTGGGATTAAAGGTGTGCGCCACCACCACCACCCGGTCACAGTCCCTAGACTCACAGGCCAGGCTTTGGGTATTCCTCTCTTGAATTTGACCATTTCAGAAATGACCCATACACCTAGTTATGGAGAGGACAGCAGTCTTGGCTGGCGACCCTTCTGCCAGCTTTGATTGGATTCATGCAATGCACCTGGGAGATCGATGGGACTCCTGCTCACCTGTCACACGATGCTCATCGGCTCATGGAAAGCCGTGTGATTCCGTTACAGAATATCTGTCTACACGGTAAAGATGTGTCTTAGCCAAGGCGCCCTCTGGTGGCGTAATAAAGAACTGCATGGCCAATAGCTAGGCAGAAAGAAGTTAGACAGGACTTCTGGAGACAGAGAGGACCTGGGGAAGAAAAAAAGGCAGAGCTGCCATCCGGACAACAGAGAGGGAACTAGAGGTAGAAGATGGAAGAAAGGTAACACCACGTGGCAGGACACAGATTAAAAGGTATGGGTTAACTTAAGTTATAAGAGCTAGTTGAGACAAGCCTAGGCTAAAGGCCAAACTTTCATAATTAATAAGTCTCTGTTGGCAGATGGCTGCTTGTTCGTTCCCAGCTACCCAGACCTGAAATAATCACTCAGAAACTATATTATTTAAATCACTGCTTGGCCAATAGCTTAAGCGTATTTTCTAGCTAGCTCTTATATCCTAAACTAACCCATCTCCATTGATCTGTGCATCACAGGTCGTGACCTACCGGCAAAGTTTCAGCGGGTTCCAGGGGAGGTGTCTGTCTCCTGTGGCAGCTACATGGTTTCCCCCTGACTCTGCCTTCTCTCTCCCAGCGTTCAGTTTAGTTTTCCCACCTAGCTCTAGTCTGTGCTATCACAGGCCAAAGCACCTTCTTTATTCATTAACCAATCAGAGCAACACATATACAGAAGGACTCCCACACCAAGTCTCTGGGTCATTATTTGCAGGATGGTAATCCAAAGATAGTCCAACAAGAAAGGTTGTTACAGTTCCCCATCAAGAGGAACTTCCTCTTTAGATCATCTGGTCTCCAACTCAAAGATCCTCCTGCCTCTGCCTCTCTCCTGAGTGCTGGAATCAAAGGCATGCACCACGACTGCCCAGCTGCTTGCTGATATCTTGCTGCAAGAATTGCACCACTGTTTCGAGTAAGTGAAGCCTGCAGGAGACTGGGTGATCAATTCTGTGTCCTTAGACTGAACTTGGCGATCATGGGAGACGCCTCTGAGGTGTGTGTTTGGAGGTGCATTTCGCAGGTTTGTCTGACTGCAGTGTGGTCCCCGAGGATGCTGATCGTGAGGTTAAACATGGGAACTCAATTTTGCCTGTGATGATGTCCTCAGCCATGTGCACCCAGGCATGCTGATCTGTGGGGAGGGAGGATTCTTCTACACTGGGAGAAGGGGGTAGACACAGTCTGAAGGACGCTCGTTTAGAAACTGAACTCAGCTCTGGAAACTTTTCCTCAATACTCTTCCTAAAGTGTGGTTTTATAAAAGGAAAAGTCTGAGTCAGAGAGCTGGCTCAGGGGGTAAAGGAGCGTGAAGCCTTATGACCTGAGTTCAATGTTTGCAAACCACATGGTGGAAAGGAAGAGCTAACTCCCAAAAGTTGTCCTCTGAGTTTCACTGGAGTGCCGTGGTGTGTGTGCACATGTATGTATAACATAAATACACGTGAATAACATGCATGTATAACATGAATACATGTAAATATCACACATGTATAACATAAATACACGTGTGGTAAAACAGAAAATGCAAAAGCATCCCTAGGAAATAAATATCTCTGGGGATACGCTTCAGGGGCAGAGAGCCTGCCGAGCACTTAAACCCATCACTAAGGGAGCCAAGGCAGAAAATCTTCCTGAGTTCCAGGTCTTCCTGATCTGTACCGTAAATTCCAGACAAGCATGGATTACACAGCAAGATCCTGTTTTTAAAAAACCAAACCACAGACAAGATGGTACACACCTATTATTCTAGAGGCAGAGGCAGGAGTACTGGGAATTCATTGTCATCCCCAGCTGGGTACCAAATTCGAGGCCAGGTACCAAACCGTGATCCAATTACCCATAAAGGCTCCACCTCTGAATTCTGCTATACGGTGACCAACCCCTTGAGCTCCTGGAGACATGCCTGATTCAGACAGCAACAGTGGGCAGGCGTCTTTTTCTTCCTCAGTTGACAAGTGTTCCTGTGACCAGCATTCATAGTCTCAAGTTACAAGGCGACAGTTTGAGCAACAGCTGTGGATCACAAACACCCGTGTTTGTGAGACTCTTGCCAAAAGGAGTGACAGGAAAGGAACTGAAAACAGAGGCTGGGCCAGGTGGGCTCCCCGCCATCGGACACCGAGCTCTCAGCGGACTGGGGACTGCTGTCCTGTAATCTCTACCTGGAAGGATGTGGAACGCACTGGTGCCTGCTCAGCTGAGAGAGGTGAAGGTCCTCGGACTCCCGAGTGTCCCGCCTCAGTTCCCAACTGCCCGGCGTGGTGGGAGCAACGTGGCTCCGACTCCACTTTGCCGCACCTGCTGTCTCTTTGGGAAGTGGTCCCTGCAAACACGAAGACATACTAGCATCCCAGGGACCCTTCTCTAAGACTGCCGTCTGCCCCTCCCCCAGGCTGGGGCCCAGCTCTTTCAGAGATGGATCCTGTCCAGGTCCCACTGACAGCGCCGAGAGGCTGAGAGGCGTTGATGCCAACTCCCTCTCTCTTCTGGCTCTCTTGCTAGCTCTCTCTCTACAGCACCCCGAATTCTCTAGATTCCAGGGAGGGAGTTATCTCAGTCTCCAGCTGCTTGTGAGCAGTGAGCGAAGCATTCCACACACGCCACACCACCACACCGCGGAGACAGGGAAGGAGCCAGAGACCTACGTAGCCTCTCACTTGGGCAGAGGGAGGAGGCCACGCAAGTCTTCTCCTGCCCCCAGAGACTCAGGGGCCACCATCCCTCTTCGTCTCTGAGGTCACTTGTTTTTCTTCTGTTGTGTCTCAACCTCACATTCTTAGCTCTTCGTCCTTTTCTTCCCTATGGATCCACACTGGCCTCATGAGGCACCAACAAAAGCGAGTCCCTTGTGGCTAGAGTAATGCCTCTGATGTTCAGAACCCACACTGCTCTGGCACTGGACCCTGGTGCAGTTCCCAGCTCCCCACGCCCCCACAGCAGCTCACAATGTGTTCACCCCAGATCCAGGTCTGAGGCCTTCTGTTGAAGTCTGAGAGCGCAAACCCATACTCAGTGAGCCACAAACACACATAACTAAAAATAAAATAAAATAAATTTTATAAATCTGTCCTCAGGCCAGGTGCTATGGTGTATACTTCTATTCCCAGTCTCTTAGGAAACTGAGGCAGGAGGATTATTTGAGCCCAAGAGTTCAAAGTCATCCTGGGGACCCTAGGGAGACCCTGTACCAAAAAAGAGAGGGCCGAGTGGTGGTGGTGCACACCTTTAACTCCAGCATTCAGGAGGCAGAGACAGGAGGGTCTCTGTTAGTTGGAGGCTAGCCTGGTCTACAGAGTGAGTTCCAGAGGGGGAGAGAGAGAGAGAGAGAGAGAGAGAGAGAGAGAGAGAGAGAGAGAGAGAGATACTACGTGCAAGGCCTGGGAGTGGAACGATAGAATTCTTCCTTAGCATGAGGCCCAGAGTTCTGTCGCCAGAACTGCAAACGGTTATTTTTTAAAATCTCCTAGTCAAGCACGTTGTCTCATACCTGTACAGTCACATCACTTGGGAAATGGAGGCAGGAAGATTAAAAGGGTTATCCTGAGCTACAAAGCTAGCCTGTGCTATTTCATACTTTGCCCAGAAGAATGAAGAAAAAATAAATAAAAGAATGTCCTAAAGACCCTCCGTAGTGCACCTTCAGCTCAGAGCTGAGGTCCCCTCACCCCCCACACCCCCATAGGCCCAGCAGCAGCAGCAGCTATGGCCAAGGACGGTGGCACTGGCAGGGGAAGTCAGTTTTCTGACCAGAGAACACAGACTCCTGAGAGACTGAGCGAGTGAAACAGACTTTGCTTTTCTTTACCCAACCTCACCCGCTCCTCGGCACCCCACACTTCCAAACCAAGGAAAAGGACTTTGGACTCCCTTCGCCTAGGAGGCCAGAGTTCAGGCTTTTGTTTGCCAGAGCCTTTAGTGCCTTGTGAGGGTGGTGGGGTGGGAAGCAGGCAGAGAGCCCAGAGCCTTTGAGGGCAGCCCCAGAGGAAGGTCCCTGGGCAGGGAAGCCACGAAGTCCCTGGACTGTCTCTTGTTCCACAGCCCAGGTCAGCTCAAGGTCCAGCAAGACCTCAGGGGTGGCCAGCTGCAGAGTGGGTAGGAGCGCCCTGAGGAGCGGTGCCCTGTCGTAGAATCCTGAGTCCACAGATAACCGTATGCAGACAAGCAGGGAGTCCATGCCATCAGGAGACTGGGATTTGGGCATAAGAACACATGAGCAGCCAGGCGGTGGTGGTGCACACCTTTAACCCCAGCACTCAGGAGGCAGAGGCAGGCGGATCTCTGTGAGTTTGAGGCCAGCCTGGTCTACAGAGTGAGTTCCAGGACAGGCGCCAAAGCTACACAGAGAAATCTCATCTGGAAACGCGCGCGCGCACACACCACCAGCTCTGAACGGATGGAGGCTGATGCAGACCACACACAAACCTGAAGATGGACAGAGTAAGATGGCTGCCCGGCTCCAGGGAGTAGGGGGCACCTGGACCCACAAAGCCCGAAGCAGCACCTGCTTTGTTCTGTCCGTTTCACTCCGAGCTCCGCTTCCTGCAACATTGATTTTCTTTCAGTCTTTTCTTTAGGGATAGCGCCTCTACCCACTGGATTCTGGGATCAAAGGCGTGAGCCAACCTCGCCTAACCAAGTTTTAATTTAAGTTTTCTCAGTCCTATTGCTGCTGCTACAGAGTTAGCCGGACATGGGATTTGAAGTCAGTTTGAGACTGTACAGGGAGACCTTGTCTATCAACAATACCATCAATTCAAGGCATCTCCATCTTTAAGGGTTTTCTTCTGCCTGTCTTTTCTGTCACTGCCTGTCTCAGCCAGGGTCACAATCCCTGCAATGAAACACCTCAGCAAAGTAGCTTCCACATCACTGTTCATCATCTAAGGAAGTCGGGCAGGGACCCTGGAGGCAGGAGCTGATGCAGAGGCCAGGGAGTGGAGGAGCTGCTCACTGGCTTGCTCCCCATGGCTTGCTCATCCTGCAATCTTATAGAACCCAGGACTATGGAGGCCAAAAAAGGCCCGTTTCCACGCTGACCAAAGGTCAGAGAGTTGGGACTTGTTTCTGGTTCCTTCAAGGTTATAGTGCTTCTACCTCAGACAAAAGTCCCCCCTAGCTGTAAATCAGAGTTCTGCTCGCTCAAGGCTATTGTCAACAGGTGTGGCTAGTTGCCAGACCTTGTGCTCCAGGAATAGAGAAGTAGATTGTTCCTTCCTCAAACAAGAGGATGGCAATGGGCTAAACTCTGGAAATGTAAGTCACCCAATCAAATGTCTTCCTTCATAAGAGTGTCTCTTCACAGCAATAGAACACTAACAAGACAATGACCTATAGATTTGTCCATAGTCCCATCTTATGAGGCATTTTTAGGACTGTGGCTCCCTCCTCTCAGATGGCCTCAGTTTCTATCAGATTGACATAAAACTATCTAGCACATTGCCCCAATGTTTAGGGTTATTTTTTTTACCCCATTTTCTTTCTCATTCACTAACTTGTTTATTTGTTTATTTTTTGTTTGGGGGTGTTAGTTTTTTTTGTTTTTTGTTTGTTTTTTTGCATTTTGGTTTGTTTTGAGGCAGAGTTTCTCTGAGTAACAGTCCTAGCTGTCCCAGAACTCACTTTATAGAGCTGCCTGGCCTCAAATCCACAGAGATCCACTTGCCTCTGCCTCCTAAGTGTTGACATTAAAAGGTGTGTGCCACCATGCCCAGCTTAAAACGATTTTTAAAAATTTATGTGTCCATGTCTACCTGTGTGAATGAGTGCCCCTCGTGCGCAGGTGTCCATGGAAACCAGAAGAGGGAGTTAGATAATCTGGAGCTGGAATGATGAGCAGTTGTGAGCCCCTTGATGTATGTTTAGGAACCAATCTCAGGCCCTCTGGAAGAGCAGCAAGTGCTCTTCATCACCGAGCCTTTGCTCCACTCCCCTCATTATCTACAGGATTGGAGAGGTGGCTCAGAGGGTTCAACTCTTGGTACCCATGTAGTGGTTCATGAACATCAGTAACTCCTGGTCTAAAGCACCCATCAACCTCTTCTGGCCTCCCTGGGCACCAGGCACACTTGTGGTACACAAACACAAACACAATACTCACATAAATAAATCCCCCCCCAAAAAAAGGAAAAGGAGAATGGCTGGATGAGGGACGTCAAGCCCGCACAGGGGTGCTGGGCGTCCTTTAGCCCTCGGGTCTCCAGGTCGCAGGCATTCTAACACATCCACTGTGAATTCCCCAAAACCACGAGCTGTGCCCGCTGGCTCCAGCTTGCTGACGAGACCCATACCTTCCATGTTCTACATCGTCTGTCTTCAGCAAAAGTCACAGAGTAAACATTCACCTACTGAGTGCTCAGGAACAGCAAGGAA
This sequence comes from Microtus agrestis, assembly GCA_902806775.1. Lineage (NCBI taxonomy): Eukaryota > Metazoa > Chordata > Mammalia > Rodentia > Cricetidae > Microtus > Microtus agrestis. The sequence goes on from CADCXT010006930.1 coordinate 315,174, forward strand.
ACCTCCGTCTGTCCTCCTCACAGATACCCAAGAGGGTCCAGCACCTCATCTCCTGCATCCTCCCCCACCCCTTACAATCCGCAGCGCTGCATTGAACACGGCGCTTTTCTACAAAAACATACCATTCTCTTCACCTTATCCAGGGGATTTCTCAGCCCCATGGCCCTGAAATCCCCTTAGAGTTCCTGGATGGCTTCCAGGCTGGGGCGAGCAGTGCTTTATACAGAGGTGCAGTGAGTGTAGGATTACAGGGTGCTCTTTATGCCATTAAATCGAAGCCAGTCTAGTCCCTGGGGCCCTGTTCACCTTGCACGGCCTCTCTGCAGCCCACAGACCCTGAGCCACACCGCCTGCAGCTCCACCCTTGGTGGCTGTGGGATTATCTTTCTGTACCCTGTGAAGATGTGTCTTTGCCAAGGCGCCTTCTGGTTGGTTTAATAAAGAGCTGAATGGCCACTAGCCAGTCAGGACAAGACAGGTGGGATTTCCGGGGACAGAGAGAAGATGAGGAGATAAATCTAGGCACACAGAGATCAGCAAGATGCGGGACCAAGTTGGGTTTACAGAATGGAGGAGAGGTTAAAAAAAGCTACATGGTAGAATGTAGATTAGAAGAAACATGTTAATTAACTCATAAGGACCAGCCTAATCTAAAGGTCAAGCTTTCATAATTAATAAGACATCTCTGTGTTGTTATTTGTGAGTTACCAGCCCCCAAATAAAGTCAAACAGCACTTGTCTCTGTAACACCTGGTAGAGCAAGGGGAATTTGGCAGTGGCTCTGGACCTTTTGTTTGGTCTTGTGTTTTTAGTTTCAAGATGGTTTTTCTGTGTAGCCCTGGCTGTCCTGAAACTCACTCTGTAGACCAGGCTGGCCTCCATCTCAAAGATTCGCCTGCCTCCCAAGTGCTGGGATTAAAGGCGTGCGCCACCACTGCCCTGCTGGCCCTTAAACTTTTAATCCCACGGTTGGTGCCTTCTAGAGCATGGCAGAATTCATCCAGAAGCTGGGGCTCACGATTCGGTTTCCACACACCTCTCCTCCCGCTGCTGGGTCTCCAACCACGATCTTGTGACCCTGACAGCAAATGAGAAGACCCTGTGGCATTTGAAAAGAGAGATAGTTGCCCCTCTTTTCCACCGGAACATTGTCAAGGGTTATTACACACCTAGAGTCACGTGTAACTCAGAAGTGTGACAGATCCAAGCTGCTGCAGAGAACTGAGTTGAATACATTATATAGGAAAACTGATCCTAGAAAAGCCATAAGCAACGTACACACTTTGGAGCGTGCCCGCTAGGTGTAAGGTGTGGAAAGGGCGCCCCCTTGTGGTCTCCTCCTGAAGGAACTGCAAGCCCCGCCCAGCACAGCTCCGCAATCTGCTATCTCATGCACAATTGGAAGCCTTTTCTTCTCTTGGAGCCAAGTTTCACTCCCGGCACTCTGTCCTGAACTGACACCCAGTTCCAGGAAGAACCAGCCTCTGGAACAAACTGCACAGGCAGCCGCGGAGACAGTCTGGCCGCGGGTTGTCTAAAGTAACACGGAGAAGACTGCCCACAAGGCTCCGCCCCGCAGCCTGACCAGAGGCCCCGCCTGCAAAAGGAGCCAGACTCAGCCAGGCAGAGGGCCTCGTTCTCTGGATAGCAGCTGCCCCATATCTAAACCAGTAGTCTCAGGCCAGGCGGTGGTGGTGCACACTTTTAATCCCAGCACTTGGGAGGCAGAGGCAGGCGGATCTCTGTGAGTTCGAGACCAGCCTGGTCTACAAGAGCTAGTTCCAGGACAGGCTCCAAAACCACAGAGAAACTCTGTCTCGAAAAACCAAAAACAAATAAATAAATAAAATAAAAAATAAAAGAATAAACCATTAGTCTCCATATTTTCAAATACTCTGGGTCAGTCACGACTAGAAAATACTAAGTGGGAACTTCCAGAAACAAACAGTTCATGCCTAGTTCTAAAGGCTGCCTATACTTCCCAGCGTTATAAATGTTCTATCATTGTTGTTGATCTCTTTATTGTACCTAATTAGTGAAGATAGGCATGACGACACATGCCTGTAACCCCAAAACTTGAGAGATTGAGACAAAAGGATGAGTTCAAGGCCAGCCTGGGCTACAAGAAACCCTCCCTCCCTTCCTTCCTTCCTTCCTTCCTTCCTTCCTTCCTTCCTTTCTCTCTCTCTTCCTTCCTTCCTTCCTTCCTTCCTTCCTTCCTTCCTTCCTTCCTTCCTTCCTTCCTCTTTTGGTTTTTTCGAGACAGGGTTTCTCTGTAGCTTTGGAGCCTGTCCTGGAACTAGCTCTTGTAGACCAGGCTGGCCTCGAACTCACAGAATCTGCCCGCCTCTGCCTCCTGAGTGCTGGGATTAAAGGTGTGTGCCACCACTGCCCTGAAACCCTTTCTAAAAACAAAAACAAAACAAAACCTTAGGGGCTGGAGGGATGGCTCAGCAGTTAAGGGTAAATACTGCTCTTCAGGAGGACCCAAGTCTGGTTCCTGGCACCCACAATGCACAGCCCTAACCCTCTAACTCCAGCTTTAAGTGACCCAACGCCTCTGGCCTCCCCAAGCACCTATGCTCACCACATGCGTGTGTGCACATGCACACACACACACTTACAAATTAGTTACAGGTATGTATGTATGGGACAGGCAAACTTGCAGCATCTGTAGGGACTGTGGCTGTCTGGGTTTCCGGCATCTCTTTAAGGAGAAAGCTATAGCTTGCAAGACAACCCAAGAGAAGAAGAGTTTACTGTGGAGCCATTGTGGGGGGCCATTGCCCAGGAGCACATAGGCTGAGGTTTATTTAACATCAGAGCAGACCTGGCTGCCAGGGTCTCCCAGCATCCTCAGTCCTTACCTGTTACAGGGTATGGCTGCTCCTACCTGAAATGCTCCAGGCCAGCCCAGGCCTGCCCTTCCCCAGAGGCTCTTCCCTATATTATACAGGCATTTTGCTATCCCTCACTCCCCTGGCTCTTCCTTCTCACAGGGCTCAGGGTCATGGCCACTCTGGGGACTCCCAGATGTCTCTGCCTCTGGCTGTGCTCTCTTTTATCTGTAACAAACTTTCTCCTCCACCATTTTATCTTTTTTTAAATCTTTCTTTCCTTTCCTTTTTTCATTCACAAAGGGAGTCATAAATCAAGACAAGTTTAGAATGTGTTGGTGGGCTCACCAGAGAGGCAGGCAAAAACCTGGAGACGGGCAAAGCCCTTGGATGGGCAGAAGCTGATGCACTGGGGAGCTAACAGCTTCTGGGGGTGTTTTACAATCACGAGGTGTCAGTTGTTACAGAGAAGGGCAAGGCCTCGCTGTACTAGGAGGCTAAAACTAGTAACCAGCTTCTGAACCGCAAAATTCCAGTCGATCCCTCAGCCTCTGCAGACAGAAGCCTTCCAGGAGCCTTTTGTTCACAGCCTGACAAAGCTTCTTTTCGGGAATCTTTATTTACACTTGAGGATCTCAGAATGTGTTTCCCATGGCTAAGATAGGCCTGCTTATGTGCACAGACATATCCACTGGCTTCAGTGTCCTGCACAGAGCACCTCGCTGTGCCACTCACAAACACGGAGCACCGGGACAGGCATCCAGCTGGGGTAGCTCGTGGGTCAGCTTCTGTCTGGAAGCCATCACTGACCAGGTCAAACAGGGCTTGTAACACTGGTCAATTTACTCATTGCCCTTTTAGAACCCAGCTACACAGCACCCTGGGGGAGCCCTGGCTTCCATGCCCAGCATTAATTTCCGAGGAAGGAAAGGTTCCTATCACACATGACATCCGGGGACTCCCAGTGACTGTTGGCACAGCCCTGGGGGTCAGAGCTCCTCAAATGCATCCTCAGGTTGGGAGGAGGGAAATGACTTTCCCTCCATTCTCAGGTTCAGTCCCGGCTTCCAGGTGTCTCACTTGACCCTGGAGAAAGTGATTCACTTGTGTATAGAGGCTGTTAGAGCATCCCGTGAAGGCCCAGCCTATAGCTACAGAAGTTAACATGGGCAGCCATAGTTACCCAGCCAGTAAGCCAGAGCAGTTAGCCTGGCCACTTCCAAGCCAGAGCAGTGATAATACTGAAGAAAACACCTTAAGATCCTATGCTGGGGGGGCTGGAGAGATGGCTCAGTGGTTAAGAACATTGCCTGCTCTTCCAAAGGTCCTGAGTTCAATTCCCAGCAACCACATGGTGGCTCACAACCATCTGTAAAGAGGTCTGGTGCCCTCTTCTGGCCTGCAGGCATACACACAGACAGAATATTGTATACATAATAAATAAATAAAATAAATATTTAAAAAAGATCCTATGCTGGGGTCGGGTACATACCTTAATGCATACTCTCAGGAGGCAGAGGTAGGCAGATCTCTGTGAGTCTGAAGCCAGCTGGGCTATAGGGAGTTCCAGAACAGCCAGAGAAACAGTGAGACCCTCTCTCATAGAAGAAAAGAAGAAAAAAGGCCGGGGACGGGGAGGGGTGCTGAGTGATGGACAAGTAGGTTAGAGCATTGCCTGCTCTTCCAGAGAACCTGGGTTCCATTCCCAACACCCACATGGCAGCTCACGGCTGTCTAAGCCGCCAGTCCCATGGGCTTCTGGCTTCCCTCCGAAGGCAATGCATACACATAGTGCTTAGGCACGCATGCAAGCAAAACATTTAGATATATTTGTAATAAAAATAAGTAAATCTTTTTAAAAAGCAAACATAAGACAGCCAAGCTGGGGCTGCTAAGACGGCTCCTCAAGGAAAGGCACGTGCAGTGTAAACCTAACAACCGGAGTTGGATTCAGGACGCCACACTAGGCAGGCAGGATGCTGCACTGTCTTCCCAGCGCCAGGGAACCAGGAGGGTCAGAAGCTCAAGGTCATCTTACAGTACAAGTGAGTTGGAGACCAACCTAGGATGTATGAGACCCTGTCTCAAAATAGATAAACGAGGAGCTAGGATTTGCCTCTCGCTATTTCTCTTTCACCGTCTCCAGAAAAGAAAACTACAAATAACTCACTCTGCTTGTGACAGTGGCCTGGGGACGACCATGGATTCCAACAGGCAGTCAGCTGCACCTGGACTTCATTTCCCTCGGCCTCCAGCGCTCTGAAAGGTCACCCAGGTCAGGAGTCTCAGTTGCCACCTGGCCCTGGGGCCAGCAACTGCAGCCAGGAGCCGGGAAACAGAGGGGAGGACCAGGAGAGCAGAGATGAAAGGGGTCTGGAAACTGGTCGCAGCAGCTGACGGCTGGCATCAGAACGTGAGGGCCAGAGGCCGAGGCAGCAGCGGACCCAGAAGAATGGACGGCAGGAAAGACTTTAGTCACCTGGGAGAGATTATTAGGGTATTATGCTCATTTCAAAAGAAACAACAGTGGAGTAAAAACCAGGCAGAGAGCTGCCACAGAGAAACAACGCCACGGCCAGACCTGGTGGTGCACACCTTTGATCCCAGAGCTACACAGTGAGACAACCGCCAAAAACAAAACCTGAAAACACACGGGACTGTAGTTATATACGCTATGTTCTTTGAGCTCTTTTGGGGGCCCTCCACCCAGCTCCCAAATAAATCACACACGGAGTCTTATTTATAAACATCCGGCCTTAGCTTGACTTGTTTCTTGCCCACTTTTCTTAATTTATATAATCCCATTAATCCCATTTACCCTCTGACTGCTATGTTTTTCCCATTGTCTTCTGTAAATCTTACTCTTAGTCCGTGGATGGCTGTGTAGCTGGGTGGCCCCGAATGTCCTCCTCCTTCTTGGGCTACTGCTCCTCTGAACCCCTTCTCCCAGTTTTCTCCTTCTATCCATTCTCTCTGCCTGCCAGCCTCGCCTATCCTTTCTCCTGCCTTGATACTGGCCTTTCAGATCTTTATTAGACCACAGGTGTTCGAGGCAGGCAAAGAATCACAGCTTCACAGAGTTAAACAAATGCAGCATAAACAAAAGTCACACACCTTAAAATAATATTCCTAAACTGGAGAGATGGCTCAGAGGTTAAGGGCACTGGCTGCTCTTCCAGAGCTCCTGCGTTCAATTCCCAGCACCCACATGGTGGCTCACAGCCATCTACAATGAAATCTGGCGCCCTCTTCTGGCCTGAAGGCATACATGCAGGCAGAGCACTGTACACATGATAAATAAATCCTTTAAAAAAATAATACTATCCCCAACACAGGACTGAAAGAATACTCAATAAACAATTCAGGAGAGGCGATTATCTGGGGACTGAGAAGAGTTGAACAATAGTAATTACGCAACAATTAGGTTTGTTGGCTCTGGGCTGTCAGGCAGCTCAGCTTATAAAGGCATTTACCACCAGGCCTGGTGACTCCAAGGGTCCGCGAGGAGAAAACAGAGAGCACTCCCAAAAGTGGTCCTCTGATCTCCATGACCTGTGCACAGTGGTGCCCCAGCCCAGAGGCAAATAAATGGGAAAAAGTCACTAGTTCTAGTGTTGGGCGATTTTGTGTTTTGTTTTGGGATGGTATCTCAGAAAGTCCAGGTGGGTCTCTAATCACTATGTCGTCATGAGTCTCCATGTTCCAAGTGCTGGGGTCTCAGGCATGTTCTTCTGCACCCCACTCTAGAATCGCGAGTCTTGTGTTGAGTGATAGGCAGGTCTTTATTGGAAACACCCTGTAGGGCTTTCTGGGAGAGCTGGCAGCTGGACAGACCCTTCTGCAGCCCTAGCTGCCTCTTCCTGTCAGCCAGCCCGTTTGCACATTGCCTAAGGGGGCCCTTGGGAATGACTGACTATAAAGTCTGCTTTCCAAAGGCTCTCAGTTCAGGACCCATCACCAGAGGCTGAGGGGAGGCAGTCATGAAGTGGAGAAAGCGTGGTCCAGTCACGGTGCCACAGAACAGTTGCCGTGGAGAGAAGCTTCTGAGTTGTCCACGTGAGCCTTTGTCTCAGCCAGGTTGCTTCACCTGAGTACGGGCCGGGCACAGGTGCCAGCCCTTCAGAAGGCTCCCAGTGATTGCTCCTTCCTAGGGTCAAGTCTCCTTGTTTTGTTTTGTTTTTATACAGGGTTTTTTCACTAGCCTGGAAATCACTGATGTGGTTGGCCAGATCCACACTCAGGTTTTTATGTGGGTCTGGGGATCTGAACGAGAGTCCTTACCTGGCTGCTTATCTCACTGTCCAGCCAGCCTCCACGTCTCCTCTCCTCACGGCCATGGACCAAGATGCTATCATGGCCATTTTGACTTGTCCATCACAATCAACAATTTAAATCACAGTCTGTCAAGAGCCGTGGCTCCATCCACGCCTGTGCACAGCAGGTTTTCCTTCTGCGCTCCGAAGAGCCTCTGCTGGGTCTCCAGCTTGTCCTGGTGAGGCTAAAACACAAAATCAGAAAGTCTGAGCGTGTGTGACAGAAGATGGCCTCAGATGTGTGAAACCCTGGGCTCAGTGTCTACCCAAGAACAGGGAGGAGGGAGGGAGGACGCCAGGGAAGAAGGGAGGAGAAAGAGTCACAGGACGAGGCAGGGTAGGCCCGGTTCATGGGGATTTTTGCCGAGGCCGTTCCAAGTGTAACTAGAGTTTCATTTCCTTGGTGGAGAATCCCGTGGAAAAGCACCCAGCTCTTTTCTGGGAACCCGGGCTCCAGCTAACTCATCGCAGTTTCACTCAACTTCCCGTGTACTTGGGAGCTCCTGTGTCCCCACACCCCTCCCCAGAGCTGCTGAGTGAGATGCGAGTGTGTGCTTTCTGCCTGCAAAAACCTTGTGTTACTGACACTTGGGGCCACACCGAGGTCTCTGAATACCTGGGTGTAGCCCCGGCTGGATGGAAGAAAGACTTTCAGTTGACTTTAAACTGTAACTAAGAGGTCTCTGGTGGGCTCCCCAAAACTGAAGGAAGATCTGAGAAAGGCAAGAACACACACACTCTCTCTCTCTCTGCATCTTGTTTTTTGTTTTGCTTTGTGTTTGTTTTTCAAGACATGGTTTCTCTGTAGCTTTGGAGTCCATCCTGAAACTCACTCTGTAGACCAGGCTGGCCTTGCACTCACAGAGATCCCCCTGCCTCTGCCTCCTGTGTGCTGGAATTAAAGTCATGTGCCACCACCGCCCAGCTTTATTTATTATTTTTAGACAGGGTCTCCTGTCCATCAGGCTGGTCTCAAACTTGCCAGATATCCGAGGATGGCCTTGAACGTCTGCTCTTTCTGCCCCCAGATCTGAGAACTAAGGTTATGTTGGACCCTAGCATCCAATCACCGAGGAGGAGGAGTCGCCCCAAGAGACCATCTCTCTCGTCACAGCTGATGTAAAAACATGAGGATTTTATTAATTTTGTCATGACAGGGTCTTTCAGCAGTCGGGAGGCTAGAAGACCCTGAATGTCTGGTACAGGCTATTTTTAAAGGGAAAAACCACAGAAGGAAGGGGTGTCTGGGGGTTGTTCTTTAACTATTATGATTGGCTCATTCAAAAGGGCTATTACCAATAATTGGCTGGAGAGTGGTTGCCAGATCAGATGAGGTAAGGGAAAACATCTGAGGGTCACTTTGCCCTTTCCCAAGGACTAAGTCAAAACATCAGTAACTGAGTCAACACCTAAGGGTTATCTTGCCCCTATTCAGGGAGATGGAAAGTTCCCAACATCTCAGTACGTGCTTGCATAGCTGTTATGTCCTTGGTTCCCAGGGGAGGAGGGGGAGTACTGAGAGTTGTCAGAAATGGCTTCAGAATTGTCTTAAAGTTCTACAGTTATAGGTATAAGTCACCATACCCTGCTTATATGGTGTTGAAGATCAAACCCGGAGTGTCATGAAAGACAAAGAAGGACTCCACCAGCCAAGCTACACCCTCAGCCCCATGGAAACACAAACCCTTTGGATGTGTTCTTTCCTCAGTGCCCCTCTTGACGTAACCCACATGTGACATGCACTAAACTGTGTCCACGTATAACCAGAAGGGGCCGGCTGACACTCAGGGCTCAGTTCCACCCACCCATAGACTCCCACAAGGTAGCCACCACTTTCCACAGGATTATGTACCTTGCCCTCCTCTCTGGAGTCAAGATTTAGTAGAGAGAAGTTCACAGCGGAGGAAGGTACTAACTAATTAGGACAGACTAGGGCCCCACCTGTGCCTGGGGCACTAGCGTAGAAGCTAGGCTTTCTTAGGGCAATGTAAACACTATTAAACAGCTCTCGATCTTCATCCAGATGGCTCAGGGGTAAAGACCACCAAGCCTGATAGTCTGAATTCAGTCCCTGGGACCCCTGTGGTGAAAGTGAGAACTCACTGGTCCTTTGACCTCCATATGCACAGAAAGAAATCATTGAGACGGTGTGACAATTTTAAAAAGCACTGTTGGGGTTTGTGATAGACCTTTTCCCCCTTTAAGAGTGCTGAGATGTTGGGGTGGACTGGACTCCCTGCGCGACAGCTGGTGGATCCTTCCCCAGTGTCTCCTTGCCTTACCTGAAGGATTACCAACAAGCAATCACTTTGGGTTGGCTTTGTGTCACCCTACCCAACTTTCAACTCAGTTCCTGGGTCGGTGAGGCGATGCCCTCCTGATGGCAGCAGCGGAAGCAGGGGCAGCTGTGGGGACGGCAATGGCCTCTTCTACAGCAGCTCCGGACAGTGCGAACAAGGAGGGGCTGAGTGGGCGTGGAAGAGGCGAGGTGAGGAGGGAGAAGGAGGCTGGAGAGGGAGACTGCGAGGAACCAGAGAGTCACAGGGAGAGTTCAGAGGAGCTGACACACTGAAGGATTGAGGGCCCCAGTACTAAGGCCCAGAGGCTACAAATGTCAGTCCCAAAACTCCGTCACCAGAGCTGTCTCCTGCTCCTGTAGAGTGGAGGTCCCAGCACACGAGGCTGCTTCAGAGCTGCAGCACCAACTCCTGGTGGCACACATCTTTAATCCCAGCACTCAGGAGGCAGAGGCAGGCGGATCTCTGAGTGTGAGGCCAGCCTGATCTACAGAGCAAGTCCCCAGACAGCTGGGGCTACATAGAGAAACGCTGTTTGGAAAAACTTAAGAAAACAAGTCTCACCGCTGGTAGCTGCATCTAGAAGCAGAGGATTATGAAAGTCAGGGAGGGGTTGAAGCCCAGAGCAGCAGCCTCTGGCCCAAAGGTTTGCAGCTGCAGGTTCTGCTGTCTAAAGTCTGGAGCAATGGTCCCTAAGCCACGGTCATCTAAGGGCTGGGACTTCCAGTTCTGGAAGAGCTTCCCCCTGCCTACCCACAATTCCTAGCCAAGCAGGGCCAAAGGGCTCCAGTCAGCGCGGTCGTGAAAGACCGCTCCTCTTTCCTCTTCCTCCAGGGGGCTTTTCTACTTGAGCAGAGGACACAAGCTCCGTTCCCAGCACCCACGCTCACAACGCCTGTAACGCCAGCTCCAGGGAATCTGGTGCCCTCTTCTGGACACGCACCGCACTCGCGCTGAGATCAGAGGGCCATATTCAGTTCTTTCTGGGATTAAACTCAGATCATAAGGCTTGGCAGCAAGTGCCTTTGCCTGCTGAGCCACCTTCCTGGCTCCTAGCCACATTTTGTAGCGATGCTGGAGGTTGAACTTACAGCCTGATTCTTTCTAAATAATGATTGTTTTCCTAGCACAACACCTACCACCCACCTGACTCCCCGGCCCTCATCCCACCCACCCTGCTGTTATTTTCACCGGGTTTCACTATGGATCCAGATCTGGCAGGTCTGGAACTTGCTGTGTAGACCAGACTGCCCTCCACCTCAGATACTCACCTGCCTTTTTCTCCCAAGGCCCTGGCTCTCCAGCCCCTTGAACTTCACTTCAAAAATATTTTTTATTATTTTTAATTGTGTGTGTGTGCATGTGTCTGTGTGTACGTCTATGCATGAGCTGCCGGTGCCCGTGGAGGCATCAAACACCCTAGAGCTGGAGCTACAGGCGACTTTTGAGGAGCTGGATGTGGTTGCTGGGAACCAAACTTGGGTCCTCTGAAAGATCAGCACATGCTCTTAACGGCTGAGTCAGTTTCTCCAGCCCCTCTTTCTTAGTTTTTATTTTGAGTCAGGGTCTGCTAAATTGCTCCAACTGGACACACATTGTCGGGAACTCACTAACTTGCGGTCACCGTTGCTTGGTCACCGTTGCATGCCCCATAGCGCCCACCAAGGAACGTATTTCAATCCTCACCACTGTACCGTGATGGACAGAAAACCACACTGAAATGCCGAGGCGCTGAGAACAGGCGCTGGAATGTGCATCTCTGAAGGCCGTCAGCATCTCTATCAGGTTTGTTTAGTCTTTTTTTCCCTGAGCTGCCTTCTCTGGCCTCTCTTTGCTCGTCCTTGACTCAGTGCTGCCCTCTGGTGGCCACAATAAATTAGACTGTACACTCACTCTTCCCGGCTTGAGCAGGGCCCTTTGCAAGGGAGGAAAGTACTAATGTGTTATTTTAGAGCCACTCCCTTTCCCATCAGCGTCTGGCACTCCCCTCGTGAGGAAGCGTTCAAGGCATTAGCCGTGTTCCTGTCCAGATCTTGAGTGGAAAAACTGAGGAAGCTTCGTCTTGACAGGAACGGACCTGGTTATGACAAGAGGCTGGGGCCAGCCATAGACGGTAGAGCGCTTACCTCACAAACATGGAACCCTGAGTTCTGTTCCCTGGCACTGCATAAACCAGACATGCTGGCCGACACCTGCAACCCCAGCATGCGGAGGCAGGAGGATCTCGATTTCAGGAGCATCTAAGCCAGTGCTTCTCAACGTGTGGGTCACAACCCCTTTGGATCGATGGACCCTCTCACAGAGGTCACCCAAAACCACTGGAAAACACAGAGATTTACATTGAGATTCATAACAGTAGCAAAATTACAGTTATGAAGCAGCAATGAAAATCATTCTATGGTTGGGGGTCGCCACCACGTGAGAGACGTATTAAAGAGTCGCAGCATTCGGAAGGATGAGAACCACTGCTCTAAGCTGTCCTGAGCTATATGAGTCCCCGATTTTCAAAAGGAAGAGGCCGGAGAGATGGCTCAGTGTTTAAGAGCACCTGATGTCCTTTCAGAGAATCAGATGAGTTTCCAGCGCCCACAGCAGCATCTCGCAACTGCCTATAACTCCAGCTCCTGGGTCCTATGACTTTCTACAGACTCTTCTAGCACCAGCACTCACAAGTGTCTTCCCACACAGAGACAAACATATGCACATCATTAAATATGAAGAAAAAAGAGAGGGGCTTTTCCTCACACTCCATGGTTTACTGTCTCCAGGTGAGGGACCCTCCATCTTCCCTGAATGAGGTGAGCAGTCACTGATAGGTGGGGATTACAACCCGACCCCAGAAAAGAATGTCCACAGTTGTTCTAAACAAGTACCCAGGCCAGAATTAACCATGGTTTCCTGTTGCCACCAGCGATCACTGAGCTGTGGAGAGGAGGCAGGAGAGCAATGGGAGGTTGCGGGGAGCAGAGTTTGGCTTTCCAAGGTCTACCCCTCCTCTAAGGTCCCGAGGACACATGCAGCTCCACCAAGGTTGCTCTCGGCTACCAGTGGGCTTCCTGACAGAGCACAGATGAGGGGTTACTTACAGGAATGTGGGTGCTCCTCCTGCAATAGGCCACACCTGGAAAAACCTTTACTCATGGGGGTGGAGGCTTCTCCATAGCCAGCACCAAAATGGATCCCCGGCGCCTGATTTCCCTGGCCTATATATCGTGGTTCCTTCCCCCAGGCCAGGAGCAATTAAGGAATTAATTGTGTATTGTGTGTGACCCCTCCATGGGCCATACAGAAGCTCACCTGGAATGATCTTTCTGTAAAGACAACAGCTGAACTCTCCAAGATGGCAGCTGCTTGACTCAAGGCTAGTCCCGTAAAACAGACAGAAAATAGACGACCATCAGAACTACAGGTCGGAGGCCTTAGCACGACTGTATCAACCTTCAAATTCCCGAGAACAAAATGTGTCTGGGAAGAGAGGCTTGCACCTGTTGGGAGACTTGAGATGCATGAGAAATAGGAAGTACTGGACAGCAGTCCCGGCTACATCAAAAGAAAACAAAACATGTGGCCACGAGGGGGCGCCAGGAGCTCATCAAGGAAGAGTCCCACCAGCGTTTTCTCTCTATCATCAGGGCCTCCAGATGGACAGAAGAGGCTCGTTAGGAGGGTTCTGCTCTTCATTATGGTCTGCTGTCTCAGTTCTAATTTTTATTTTTGCAGTAAACACCATGACCAAAAGCAACCCGAGGGGAAATGGGCTTGTTTTATCTTACAGTTGGAGTCCGTCACAGGGGGACTTCGAGGCAGGAGCCTGGAGGCAGAAATGAAGGTGAGGCCAGCAACACTGCACTGACGTGTTCCCCATGGCTTGCTCACCTGCCCAGGGTGGCTCTGCGCACTGTGGCTGGAAGCTTCAACATGGGCTTGCCCACAGGCCTGTCTGGTGGGGTTGGATCATTTTCTCAGTTGAGGTTCCCTCTCCCAAGACGACCCCTGTTTATGTCAAGACGACAAAAAAAATTAACCGGCACACTTTCCAGGACACCCCACCCAGCTCCCACCCCTCTGAAGAAAATGGAAAAATGGGTAAGGAAGTTCCAACCAGGAGGAACTGAGATCAGTTCTGTGGCCGAGTGGAGGAACATCATTTCAACCTCAATCTTGTCCAGTTTCCTTTTTTATTTTTTAGATTTATTTATTATATATACAGTGTTCTGTCTGCATGTTTGCCTGCAGGCCAAAAAGATCACAAGATCTCATTACAGATGGTTGTGAGCCAGCATGTGGTTGCTGGGAATTGAACTGGAGACCTCCGAAAGAGCAGACAGTGCTCTTACACACTGGGCCATTTCTCCAGCCTCCCTCCCCCTTTTTTATGAGATGACGGTCTCATGTAGCCCAGGCTAGCCTCCAGCTCACGATGTAGCCAAGGCTGATGAACTCGTGATTGTCTGCCTCTATGTCCCGAGTGCTAGGACTACGGGTATGGGCCAGCAAGCCTGGGCGCATCCTGTAGATACACTCTGCATAGGCGTGGATGGCTGTGTGAAGAAACATTGATTGGATTCTCCAATCCCAACAGGAGGGAGCCGAGTCTTTTCTCTCACCCATCGGTCTCTCTGGTGCCCCCCGAACCACATTAGACTCACCAGTCTTCAACCTAAACCTCAGGGGGTCTCTCTTTGTTCCAGGCTATTTACTGTCCCCAGACCTCGTGTGAGGGTGTATATGTGCAAACAAGGCCCTGCACACACGTGTGGATGCCAGAGGTTGAGGTCCAGCATCTCCACCACTAGCCACCTTGTTCTGTTTTCCACTTTCTATTGATTTTCAGTGTGAGTGTGCACGTGTGCAGAGGTTAGAGGATTGGGTGTGCACATGTGTAGAGGTTAGAGGATTGGGTGTGCACGTGTGCAGAGGTTAGAGGATTGGGTGTGCACGTGTGCAGAGGTTAGAGGATTGAGTGTGCACGTGTGCAGAGGTTAGAGGATTGGGTGTACACGTGTGCAGAGGTTAGAGGATTGGGTGTGCACGTGTGCAGAGGTTAGAGGATTGACTGTGCACGTGTGTAGAGGTTAGAGGATTGGGTGTGCACGTGTGCAGAGGTTAGAGGATTGGGTGTGCACGTGTGCAGAGGTTAGAGGATTGGGTGTGCACGTGTGCAGAGGTTAGAGGATTGGGTTGCACGTGTGCAGAGGTTAGAGGATTGACTGTGCACGTGTGTAGAGGTTAGAGGATTGGGTGTGCACGTGTGCAGAGGTTAGAGGATTGGGTGTGCACATGTGCAGAGGTTAGAGGATTGGGTGTGCAAGTGTGTAGAGGTTAGAGGATTGGGTGTGCAAGTGTGTGGACGTTAGAGGATTGAGTGTGCACGTGTGTGGAGGTTAGAGGATTGGGTGTGCAAGTGTGTAGAGGCTAGAGGATTGGGTGTGCACGTGTGTAGAGGCTAGAGGATTGAGTGTGCAAGTGTGTAGAGGTTAGAGGATTGGGTGTGCACGTGTGCAGAGGTTAGAGGATTGGGTGTGCACGTGTGCAGAGGTTAGAGGATTGGGTGTGCAAGTGTGTAGAGGTTAGAGGATTGAGTGTGCACGTGTGTGGAGGTTAGAGGATTGAGTGTACACGTGTGTGGAGGTTAGAGGATTGAGTGTGCAAGTGTGTAGAGGTTAGAGGATTGAGTGTGCAAGTGTGTAGAGGTTAGAGGATTGAGTGTGCACGTGTGTGGAGGTTAGAGGATTGAGTGTGCACGTGTGTGGAGGTTAGAGGATTGGGTGTGCAAGTGTGTAGAGGTTAGAGGATTGGGTGTGCAAGTGTGTAGAGGTTAGAGGATTGAGTGTGCACGTGTGTGGAGGTTAGAGGATTGAGTGTGCATGTGTGTGGAGGTTAGAGGATTGGATGTGCACATGTGTAGAGGCTAGAGGATTGGGTGTGCACGTGTGTGGAGGTTAGAGGATTGAGTGTGCACGTGTGTGGAGGTTAGAGGATTGGGTGTGCACGTGTGTGGAGGTTAGAGGATTGGGTGTGCAAGTGTGTAGAGGTTAGAGGATTGGGTGTGCAAGTGTGTAGAGGTTAGAGGATTGAGTGTGCAAGTGTGTAGAGGTTAGAGGATTGGGTGTGCAAGTGTGTAGAGGTTAGAGGATTGAGTGTGCACGTGTGTGGAGGTTAGAGGATTGAGTGTGCACGTGTGTGGAGGTTAGAGGATTGGGTGTGCAAGTGTGTAGAGGTTAGAGGATTGGGTATGCAAGTGTGTAGAGGTTAGAGGATTGAGTGTGCACGTGTGTGGAGGTTAGAGGATTGAGTGTGCATGTGTGTAGAGGTTAGAGGATTGGATGTGCACATGTGTAGAGGCTAGAGGATTGGGTGTGCACGTGTGTAGAGGTTAGAGGATTGAGTGTGCAAGTGTGTAGAGGATAAGTCACAGGAGTGGGTTCTCTGCTTCAGTCACAGGAGTGGGTTCTCTGCTTCGAACATGTAGGCCCTAGGGGTCCAGCTCAGGCCGTCAGGCTTGGAAGTAAACAGTGAGCCGCCTTACCAGCTCTCCAGAGTCTCTTGGTGTAGATTGTCTGCCCATAAGCTCTCAAGATCTGCCCATCTTCACTCAATACCCACAGTGCTGGGGTTATAGGTGCAGCCTTCACGGAGATGCTGGGAACCTGAATTCATGATTCCTGTCCTCATGATTGCATAGGAAACACATTACCCACAAGCCCTCTACCCATTCCTTCCATTCATTTCCTCCTCCTCAAATTCTAGGCACTCCTCTGAGTTGACTTCTTCCTCCCCTTCCTACTCTTAAAAAAACAAAACAAAACAGATGAGCTGGGTAGGCTTGGTGGTGCACTGCCCTTAATCCCAGCCCTCAAGAGGTGGAGGTGAGCAGGTCTCTGAGTTCAAGGCTAGCCTGGTCTACAGAGCAAGTTCCAGGAGCCAGGGTTACACAGAGAAACCCTGTCTAGAAGAACAAAAAACAAAACAAACAAACAAAAAAAAACCCTCAGGTTTTTTTTGTTTTGCTTTTACCCTTGAACCTGCTTCTCAAAGGGAAGCAGACCCAGGGAGCTTCAGGCTGCAGAGAGTTTGGAGAGGACTCTGCAGCTCTTCTGAGCCAGACACTTTCTTCCAGACCCTCAACCCAGAAGAACTGTGAGCAGGAGAAGGGTCCAGGAAGCTGAGAGAGCTGACAGCTGAAGCTGTCCACTCCCCTCGGTCCTTCACAGAGATTCCGCGGCACATCCCTTGTCTGCCACACTTGGAGAGCTCCCCTCCCCTCCCTGGCACACCTGAAATCAACCCCACTTTGACTACATCACCCCATCCCTTGACCTGACGGCAGAAACAATGGAGCTTGTGCATCGCAAACCACACAGTCCATCGGGCTCATGGCTGCTCTCGTTCCCTCTCCCTCTCTCTATGTCTCTCTGCTCCCTTCAGTTCCATGATCATTTCCTCTCCTACCTTTGAACCTCCCCAGAGGTGCCTTCCTGGGCTCTACAAGCAGCTTGTTTTCCATACACCTAAGTGCTGGGCTCCATCCTCAGTCCATTGTCTGCCCTCCCAACTTCATAGTGAATTTCCATTTATACAAGGACTTTCCTGTCCGTTCTACAGCCCTCCAAACTTCCCAGCCCCTCCCCCTGTCTAATCTCTCTCAAAACGAAACACCTCTTGGAGCTAGAGAGATGGCTCAATGATGAAGAACATCTATTGCTTTTTTTATTCTAAGGTTTTGGTTCCCAGCATCCATGTCCGACAGCAGACAACCATCTGTAAGGCCAGCTCCGGGGATCTCAGGCCTTTGTCCTCCATGTGTCGTGTGTCAACGTATTTGCACAATCAGAGAGCCTTGAGCTCAGACAGGGTGGGGTTTTTTAACATAGCAGAGGTGGGGGTGAGGGATTTCTAAGGTTCAGGACCACAGACTGGCTGACATTTGTCTAGGGGTGTCCAGGTGGAAAGGGAATGGGTGTCTGCTGGGCTAAGGGACATTAGGTGATCCTATCTACAGTGGTTGGAATGTTAGGCATTTCCTTTGGAGCATTAGGGACTTTCCTCTTGGATGGTCTGTTCCTGGGTGGTGCCTAGGTGGTCTCTGTTGAGCCTGTCATGGCCGAGCCCTACAACATGTGCGCACACACACACACTATGTGCACACACACACACAATGTGTTCGCAGCGGGCTTATATAGGCTGGTGGAAGTTGGAAAGGACTGTCCAGCTCCCACAGTTGGGAAGACAACTCAAGTCTCCAGCAAGAGCAGAAAGTATGGTTAACCACGTATCTAACTGGCTGTGGGGTCTCCAGGCCCAGGCCAGCAGGACAGTGAATCCTGTATCTCCCCGAGAGAGGCTAGCTAACTCCTTTCCAGTGTGGAAATGAGGGGGTCCTTGGAGCCTCCAGCTCAGGCAACTAAGCAGAGAACCTAGAGAGTATCAGGGCTCTGAATACGGGGGACTTCCCTTACTGGTCCATAAATAGTCGGATGCTGAGGCCAGGAAACAGTCACCTGGCCACACCTACTCCTTGCCTAACTAGGTGTGAGCTCTGACTCAGTGGATCCCTAGGAAAGTTATCCAGAGTTTCTTTATTATAGCTGGCGGGGGGTGCTGCAGTTTTTCTTGTAGCTCCTCTAAAAGAACAAGGGGGGGGGGTCTTAGCCACACCTTTCGTTCCCAGGCCTAGACCTGCTTGGTGCAAGAAGCGTGCCTCAAGGGATATTAGCTCATGTTATTTAATTCATTGTCCTTGCTATATATCTGTCAACTCTCCCAAAATTAAAATTTCTGGTTGAAGTTAGTGAGCAATCATGGGCAAGGCCAAGCATGGTCCCAGGGCAAGGGCACACAGTCGGTCCCTGCCTTAAAGGAAGGTGGGGGGGGCATAGTCCCCGCCTTAGAGGATGGTGGAGGGGGCCATGGTCCCCGCCTTAGAGGAAGATGGAGAGGGGACATGGTCCCTGCCTTAGAGGAAGGTGGGGGGGCATAGTCCCCGCCTTAGAGGCTGGTGGAGGGGGGACATGGTCCCTGCCTTAGAGGCTAGGGGCGGGCATGGTCTCTGCCTTAGACACTGGTGTGGGGCAATGCTAACACAAGCACAGACCAGCAACTAGAGTTTCAGAAAGCCACTGCCCCTGCGGGATGTGGGTTTCCAGGGAAAGGGGGTGACCTAAGGACAGATAAATTTCAAGGAGAAATAGAAACAAGCAGGAGATGAGGGCAGCACTTTGTTGAAAGGGGAGAATGGCCCCTTGCAAGAGCTGTTAGAAGAAGGCCATCAGGAAATCGCAAAAAAAAAAAAAAAAAAACAAAAAACGAAAACACGGAACTTTTCTTAGTGCCAAAGCCAAATTCTGTGGGAGTGGAAACACCCTGGGAGGTGGGGGAGAGACAAGGTCAGGGTAGGGAACATTAGTGACATAATATTCGGTTTGTTTGGGACACAGTGTGACATCTCATCTGTTGCCTCACAGGTTCTGAAGATGAGACATTTGTGTACAGTGTGAGAAGCTTCCTGTTTTGGGGATCATAGGCCAAAATCAATGAGGCTGAGTTTTTTTGTGTTTACTTGTTTGTTTTTGAGACAGGGTTTACATTTGTAGCCCAGGCTAGCCCCACACTCACGGTGTAGCTATGGCTGGCCTTGAACTCTTAATTGCTGCCTTACCCTGAGATTACTCTGTGAGCCACCAAGCCCAGCTGACTGACGCTGATTCTCCCCAGGGCTTGTGTTTCCCAAGCTCATTCGTCCCCCACAGCTATGGATTCTAAACCTGTTTTCTTGCTGGCTGCTCAGCAGTTAGAGGCTACCCATGCGAATCTCTCACACATCAGCATTACTTCTTCAAAGCCAGGAAAACACCCGGAAAAGCCAGACCACTGCCCGCAACCCCCAACAGGCCACAGCTCAGACTCAGTTTCTTACTTTGTTTCATCATTGAGAGTAGGATGGCCTTGGTGGCCCCAAGAACCCATCTCTGCTAGCTCCCTAAGAAGGATGACGCCTGCCAAAATAGAGGCTGCTACCAGGCATGGGGGTACACATTTTTTTCCAGCTATATTATCAACCTCTGTGTTTCAGTTAGCTTCCAATCATGTTTCAGATTATGCTTTGCGAGTTATCAGTGCAAACCAAAGAGGGCAAATTGTAAATCTCAACACAAGATTTTTATTATGTCGTAATAATGAAGACGAGAGAAACAGATGTTTTACATTGCTTTCTGACTACTAGGAGTTAAGAAAGGGTTGAGGCACCCTGAGTCTCTCTCATTTCAGTGGTGTTATATACAAGTCTTTTTATTTATTATTTTATTTTATCTTATTTATTTTGAGGTCAGGCAGGTAGCACACACCTTTAATGCCAGCACTTGGGAGGCAGAAGTGGGTTCTCTGTAAGCTTGAGGCCAAACTGGCCTACGTGGTGGGTTCTAGGGCAGCCAGGGCTGCAGAGAGACACTGTCAGAAAGAAAGAAAGAAAGAAAGAAAGAAAGAAAGAAAGAAAGAAAGAAAGAAAGAAAGAAAGAAAGAAAGAAAGAAAGGATAAAAATCAGTTTTGACGTAAGGTCTTTTAATGGTAATTTTTTGTTGTTGTTGTTTTGCTTTTCAAGATAGGGTTTCTCTGTAGCTTTGGAGCCTGTCCTGGCACTTGCTCTACAGCCCAGACTGGCCTCAAACTCACAGAGATCCACCTGCCTCTGCCTCCCAAGTGCTGGGATTAAAGGCGTGCGCCACCACTGCCCGGCTCATGGTAATCTTGAAGTTGCTGCATCGTGGGCAAATGTATGGATCTCTAAAACAAACAAACAAACAAACAAACAACAAAAAACAAGAAGAACTTATGGGCAAATGTGAATTGTAAACAGACAAACAGTGATGAGAGGAAAAGCTTACAGAGCAGATCTGCGTTCTGCCACCCTTCCTCAGATCATAGCCGCTATTCAATTATAACTTAATAAAAAATGAAAACTCACCCATCATGGTGTCAGCTTTCCCCACCAACACGGACACGGTCATCTGGTGGCAGGTGTTCGGTGGCCTCGGTGGCCTCACCCATCATGGTGTCAGCTTTTCCCGCAGACAAGGACACGGTCATCTCGTGGCAGGTGTTCGGTGGCCTCGGTGGCTTCACCCATCATGGTGTCAGCTTTTCCCGCCGACACGGACATGGTCATCTCGTGGCACGTTCGGTGGCCACCCAGCCCTGCTGATGGATGGTTGGTAGGGCTGGGATACAAGTGGGCTGGTCTTGTGTGGGGTACCTGTCTATCACAGACCACCAGGGTGGTGTTGCACACTGATCGGGAGGAAGATCAACAGAAGTTCAGGGCCATCCTTAGCAGGACACCCTGCCGCAACAGAGAAAAAGATAACAATTACGCAGGGATGGTTTACCAAATAACCATTTTACCACAGCAGCAGGTGTGCTGATGTGCAGATTCCATGGCAACAACCAGACTACAGGCTGATTGTTTTTTAAGGCAATCTCAAATCCAGCCAGACCTAGGACTTGCCACATAGCTAAGGCTAGCCCTGAGTTCCTGTCTCTACCTACCATACCTGATTCTGTATTTTTTATCAACAGAAAAGGAAAATGATATACAAAACATTTATGAGTTCCCTAAATGTCCTTTGCAATGACTCTCTCTTCCCTCTTTGTTCCTTATTACCTTATAATGACTCTCGTAAGGACCACAAGAAAAAAAACCCAGCAGCCATGATGAAAGGTGATTCTTGACTGTGTACAGTGATGATCCAGGTTGCACTGCAGGTGTCCTCCTGTCTCTCCTCTGGGTTCATAGGTGCAGACCACATCGCATGGCAGAGAAGCTCACCTCCTGGTGAAACCCATCAGGAGCAAAAATACCATGCACAGTATCTCAGAATGTTCCTTGACACTGTGTGAGGATGTGTCGCTGCGATTGGTTTAATAAAGAGCTGGATGGCCAGTAGCTAGGCAGGAAGAGGTTAGGCAGAAGGACAGAGAGGTCTCGAGGAAAGAGAAAAGTAAGGTCACCAGCCATACTCAGAGGAAGCAGGACACAAAGGAGAAGAGGTAAAAGCCATGAGCCACATGACAGGACACAGATTGAGACCAGCTTGCATCTCATTAGACTCTGTCTCAAACAAACAAACAAAACAGGGTACTGGAGAAATGGCCCAGAGATGGAGAGCACTGACTGCTCTTCCAGAGGACCTGGGTTCAAGTTTCCACAAAACAAGACAGCGCACAACCATCTGTAACTCCAGTCCCAGGGACCTGATGCCATCCTTTGGCCTCTGTGTGTGGGATACACAGATGCCACACCTCCTTGCAAAATACCCGAATGTGTAAAACAAAAAATGAAAGGAAAAAAGAACCCAACAAACAGGAACCAGCAAGATTTCCCGGTATCCAAATGCTCTTGCCGCCAAAGGCACCCGCAATCAAAGGCTCTTGCCCCCAAGCCTGGCAACCTGAGTTTCACACTCTGGTCCCCATGCAATCCCGACAGGATATCCTCTGACCCCCACACTTGAGTCACGGCACACACATGTGCACCCACACACATGACCGTGTTAAGTAAACAGATGCAATTTAAAAACAGAGAAGCTAATTAGTGAGAATATGAAATAAGTGATCATCACGAGTATGAAGAAGGCTTCCCAAGCCTTTTCAAGTTGTCGGTACACACACGGGTAAGAAATGCAAGTCTGCTCACGCTCAACAGGAAGTCCACAGAGAATCCGTGAGAGCAGCAGAAAAATGCTGGCAAGCAACTCGCCACTGTGAATTCCGTGGTGATTTCATAGGATTCCAGAACTGTGTTCACAAAAGTAAGTTCAGTCTCTTGCTTATTGATACGCAGGGAAGAGGAGCTGGGGGTGTGGCTCGGTTGGTGGCCTAGATGCCCTGGGTTCAGTCAGCAGCACTGTATAAAACAAGGCGTGGCGGAAAACAATCCCAGCACTTGAGAGGCGGGAACAAGATAATACACGCAGGGTCACCCTAGGCTAGTGTTGAGGTAAGCCAGGACTATATGAGACCCATCTCAAAAAAATAAAAATTAAAAATTCAGGAAAGAAAGCCAGGTGTGGTGGTGCACACGTTTAATCACAGCACTGGGGGGCAGAGATTCTGAGTTCAAGGCCAGCCTGGTCTACAGAGTGAGTTCCAGCATAGCCAGGGCTACATAGTGAAACTGTCCCCAAAACAAAACAAACCAAGAGTTAAATTAAGAGGCTGGTTAACATTCCTCCAGTGGGGTATGGAGACCCTGGGCAGGGCAGTGGCACAATGATTTCCCACTTTAACCATGGTCAGGTCAGGCTGCTGACACCCAGGGAAAACTCTCCTGGGGACAATGTGTTCTTTAGCCCCACGCAGCCTCTGTCACAGTGAGGATCCTGGAGACGAGGAATCCTCGCTTCTCCATGGCCTCCAGAGGTGAGGTTGGCAGCAGAGCCTCTCCTTCCACTTTGGAGAGACCCTGTCTTAGTTTGCTTCCCATGGCTGTGATAAAAGCAATTTGGGAAGGAAAAGATTTATTTGGCTTACACATTCCAAGCCACAGTCCACTGAGGGAAACCAAGGCAGGAACCCAGAGGCAGGAACTGGGGCAGCTACCATGGAGGAACACTGTTTACTGGCTTGTTCTCCACAGACTGCCTACCTCGCTTTGCTATACAACTCAGGACCACCTTCCCAGGGATGGCGCCACACGCAGTGGGCTGGGCCTTTCTACATCAATTATTAATCAAGACAATGCCCACTAGCATTGTCTACAAACAATCTGATTGAGAGTCTCACTTGAAGTTCCTCTTTCCAGATGACCCTAGCTTGTGTCAAATTGACAAAAACTAACCAGGAAAGACCCTAAAATTTTTGAAGAGAAAGAACCATGGACAGTAATAAGAGATACTGATACAGCACCTGTGAGGGTCAGAGGAGGGCAGGGGATCCCCTGGATGTAGTTACAGATTCTAAACCACCACGTGGGTGTTGGAACAGAACCTGGTCTGCTTCAAGAGCAACGAGTGTTCTTAACTGCTACACCATCTCTCTCGTTGTGTGATATTTTGATTGAAATCAAGTTTGCTTTAACTCAAAGGACAGAGTTAGCTACTAACTGACCAAAATCAACCATAGAGGTTTTGAAGGGCTGAGGATAGAGAGATAGGAAGAGGCAGGGCCAGGCCTAGAGAGGGTCTTTTAGAAGGAGGAACGACAGAGATGGGAGGTCACTGGTCACATGTTTGCTGCTTCTTACCCAGGTATCTGACTCCCAAGTTTTTATTGATACAGGATAATTAGATAAACCCTCTCGTACTTGGCGTCTTTTGAGTAACAAAACCTCAATGCAAAGCCAGATGTGATCCCAGAACCCAGAGGGGGAGTTCAAAGCCAGTTTTGGGTACGTAATGAGTTCAAAGACAGTTTGGGTACATGAAAGAAAGACAGACCAGGTAAACTGAGGTTGGTAGAGCTCCTGAAAAGAGCCGCCAAGGGCCCAAGCCTTCACTTGATGAGATCACAGCTCTTGGTGTTCCGTGGGTACTGAAGGTCACTCCTCTCTCAGGAGTCATGACTTCCACCTCTGGACCAGCTCACATACAAGAAGCCTGAGGAATGACCATTTCCAGGAGAGGCGGTGATGGAATATCTGAGATGCGGCATTGGCTACTCGTCCAGAGTATGTCGGGATGAGCTGCCAGGTGGAAGATGGAGGAGGCTGCTGAGAAGCAACATTCAGAGCTGAGGAGGCGGTGAAACCCAGCAAGCCTCCCTTGGAAGAAGAGCCACCTGCACCGGCTTGCTCCATGCCTGTGGGCGTCAGCTGATGAACGATAGGGAAGGAGTGGGTAGTTTCATCGCTGCGGGTCATGAGACAACAGGGACTCAACCCATTCCATGACCCTGAGCCTGAGTTCTTTCTGCCGTCCATGTATTTGCAAACCATGTCCAATACTATGACCCTTGAGTGGGTGGCCAGGGCTCTAATGACTTGACCTTGAGGTAACACAATGGCTGGGACTGAATCAGGTGTGTTGCACCGTGAGCTCTGCTGTGAGACATATAAGTACCACAGATGACTTGTAGATGGGGGTACAGGGGTACAGTGGTTAGGGTGCGGGAGAGAAGTGGAAGTTGGGGGAAGGGTGTCTGAAGGAGCCAGACAGAAACCTACTACTTTATGTGCTAACGGGAAAATATAAGTAAATAAATAAAAGACCTTGAGAATGGAGAATGGTGACAGATCTAAGGGCTGTCAACAAGGTTATTCAACCTATGAGCCCTCTACAGTCTGGAATTCCTCTGCCTTCTCTGTTGCCAAAGGGATAGCCTCTCATAGTTATTGATTTAAAGGATTGTTTCTTCACTATACCTTTACAAGAAAAGAACAGAGAAAAATCTGCCTTCACCGTGCCTTATAATAATTCTCAGCCTACTAGGAGATACCAGTGGACTATCCTCCCAAAGGGATGCTCGATAGCCCCACCCTGAGCCAATACTTTGTAAGTTAATCATTGGAAATAATATGTAAGCAATTTCCTAAGTCTATAAATTACCATGACATGGACGACATTTTGTTATCTGATTCAAATGCAGATGCTTTAGAAAGGATGCTTGAGGAAGTAAAGGAAGTTTTCCTAAATGGGGATTGCAAATTGCTCCTGAAAAAATGCAAAGAGCAATTACCTAAGTTACAGAATAGGTTTACAGAAAATTGGAACACAAAAGGCACAAATTAGAAGAGACCGGTTGTGGACTCTTAATGACTTTCAAGGATTGTTAGGACACATTTCCAGTCTGCGACTGGCTGTTGGGCTAACACCTGATCTAATAATTCCTTTAAACAAAACTTTAGATGGTGACAAAGACTTAAATAATCCCAGAGAATTAACAGCTGAAGTGGAAAAAGAATTGATGATCATTGAAGAGAAATTACAGGAGGCACATGTGGATAGGGTGAATCCAAATCTTCATTGTATTGTAGTCATATTGCCTTCCAGAATTCCCCACACAGGAATTTTAAAGAGGGAAGTTACTATCTTGGAATGGATCTTTTTACCACACAAACCAAGTGAGAAATTAAAAACTTACGTGGAAAAGTCTCTGAATTAATTATAGCAGGAAAACTGAGACTTCGTCAATTAGCAGGAACAGACGCAGCAGAGACTACATTGCCTTTCACTACTGATGAAATTAAAAAGTTATGGGAAGACAATGAACCATGGCCAAGAACTTGTGGTAATTTTTGGGAGGGAAATTAATAGCAATTATCCCAAAAGCGATAGAATTAACTTTATAAAGAGAACTACTCGGATTTTTCCCCGAATTGGTACATGACACACCAATAACTGGAGCCCATACATTTTATACTGATTAAAATAAATCAGGAAAGGCAGATTAAAAATCAGAAGAATTAAGTAAGGTGGAACAAAGCCCTTATAGTTCTGTTCAAAAGACAGAATTATATGCTATTCTCATGGTGCTAAGGGATTTTTTAAGAACCTCTCAATATAATTACTGATTCACAATATGCAGAAAGAGTTATCTTACATATCAAAACTGCTGAATTTATACCAGATGATACAGAATTGACTTCATTATTTATCCAGGTGCAAGACATAATCAGGAATAGGCTTTGTCCTATATACATAACACACATCTGATCCCACATGGATTTGCCAGGTCCTCTAGCACAAGATAATGCAGAAATTGATAGATTATTGATTGGAAGTGTGTTACAGGCCTCAGAATTTCATAAGAAACATCATGTCAATAGAAAAGATTTAAAGAAAGAGTTTTCTATTACATGGCAACAAGCTAAGGAGATTATAAAGAGATGCCCTACTTGATCTTTCTATAACCAAACACCATTACCTGCAGGGAGTAACCCAAAGGGTACTCAAAGGAATGAAATCTGGCAGATGGATGTGTTCCGCTTTACAGAATTTGGTAAATTAAAATATGTACACCACACTATAGACACTTATTCAGGTTTTCAATGGGCAACTGCCCTGAGCTCAGAAAAGGCTGATTCAGTAATCACACATTTATTAGAAATTATGGCCATCATGTGTATACCTGCACAAATAAAGACACACAATGGTCCAGCTTATGTCTCTAGGAAAATGAAACAGTTTTTTGCTTATTATAATATAAAGCACATTACAGGCATATCACACAATCCTACAGGTCAGGAAGTTACAGAAAGATCAAATCGAACTATAAAGGATATGCTAAACCAACAGAAAGGGATGGAAAATATCCCCAGAAATAGATTTCATGGTGCTTTATTAACCTTGAATTTTCTTAACGCTAATGAGAAAGGAACAACAGCAGCAGAGAGGCACTGGATAGTAGAAAAACTTCTGAATTAAACCAACCGATGCATTTCACAGCCAGATGTGCTGACCTCACAATGGAAGCCAGGAGATGTGCTATGTTGGGGAAAGTGTTTCTCCCGTGTCTCCACAGAAGAAAAGCTATGGATACCATCAAAATTAATAAAGATTCGGTTTGAAAAAGAGAAACCTCTTGAGAAATGATGGTTCATCAATAGAGCTGAAAACCATACAGCTGGTAAGGAAAACTCATAAGGGTTGGGGCAGGGTTCTGTTCTTGTCTTTACAGGAAAATACTCATCTTCAAAAAGTCAAGAGATCCTGGATGTTTGGATGCCTAAAGAGGAAAAAAATATCTATCCAGAAAGGATCACCAAGCCAAAAGGAATATGTGTATATGAGGACCGGTCATCTGAGGACAAAAAAATTATATATATATATATTTGACTTTGGAGTTGGACAATGGCTACCCTTCTCTAAATCCAAGCATGCTGTTAAAAGAAAAATTCAGAGTTTCTGTCTCATGTCAGGAGCCATCTGGAATAGGACAGAAAGAAGATGGATCTTAAGGAAATATTTTACTTTTCTCCATGCCCATTTTGTCTATGTCATGTCTTTCATTGACTATGTCTATATGAATTGACTATGTGCCTACATGAATTGACTATATGTCTATATGAATTGGCTATATGTCTATATGAATTGGCTATATGTCTATATGAATTGATTATATGTCTATATGAATTGATTATATGTCTATATGAATTGATTATATGTCTATATGAATTGACTATATGTCTGTCTATATGAATTGACTATATGTCTATATGAATAATGTTTGAGTTTTCCACAATGAACAGCAGTTTTTCCTGCAGTAATCTTTGAAGTTTCCAGGAAGAAGCTGGGGCCCCACAACAACGACTCCACCTGGCTGATATGACGTCATGATGCTGACAGCGCTACTATAAGACCGGTTTTGGGTGCCAGCTACTGAAATGGTTCCAACTTGGTTAGCTGAAACGGTGCACCTTTTTACAACGTTCTGTCTAGAACTCCAAATAAGAACTTTAGAAAAACTCTATCAACTACCCAGAGACTATTTGCAATTATACAAGACAGTAATCTTGAGACTTAACCATCATTTTACTTTTATGGGATCCCTCAGAAAGAACATCGCCCCCATAACAGCTGGAAGTAATTCTAGAAAACAACGTCCCTTCTCCCAACAAAGTTTGTCCTCAGGGTTAGAGACACCATTAAGGGGTTGATTATTGGTTGGGGGTTGGGGAGAGATTATGTAGGCCCAGAGATCTCCATGAAAAAAAAAGAGGGAAAATTGAATGGGATAATAGATAGATTAGTGTGAACTTACTCACACTAATAATAATAATAATAGAGTGAATACTTGTGAGCTATTATTTATGGACAATTTACATTGGTATAGATTCTTGTATACTGATACAAATTCAAATTATATTTGTTTTATTAAATATACTATTTCTGTTTATAATATTTTTACACCTATGCAATGTTATTTTGCCAGATTGTATGCATGCATGTTTCTACCTCTGTTCAAGACATTTTATATACTGATACAATTTTAGGATATATTTATCATATTGCATTATATATTTCTACCTCTGATCAAGATACTTATACATTGTTTACATTTTGATGTCATTGTCCTCATTTACCGCACAGTTGTTTAAAGACTGTTTAATATTCTGGTATGAAGTCTTAGTCTTTAAGGTATATAGGTATTAAGAATTATAGGTCAATAGTCATCCATGTTTGTCATACTTATAGTTAGACTAATTAGGTTCTTTAGATACATAGAGATTGCATTCTACACAGAATCACTTCAAAGATCTATAGAATATGACATTTAAATAACTTAGGGTTCTGTTGATGTGAGACACGACTTCTCCTGACGGCACTGATCTATTCCCAGAGAGTGTTGAGCAGGGAAGACACTCCACTTGAAGTTTGTTTTTTTCTTGGCACAACTGGCCTTTATGCAAGAAACTGCCCCTGCCTCAACCACTGACAAAGTGCATGATGTCCAGACTGGACAAGCAGGATACAAGAAAAAAGACTGTCAAATCTTGCCAAGACAGGGTAAGATGGTTTTGAAATTTTTCCTGCCTCTGAAAATGGTCTGTCAGTTACACTAGGCCTTAGCCAAAGTTGGTTGCTTCAACATTGCAAATGAGACTGAGTGATTGCTCAGGCAGCCAGTTGTCTCTGTCATCTACTGCACATATTAGAAGCTGCTTGATTGTACTTCCTGCCTATTCGAGTAATATTATCTCCCTTCTCAGGCCTTTGATGGGGTTGAAGATTAGATAGTTGTAGTTACTTTCCTCTTATGATCTAATCAAGCCATTTCTAACACAAGACTTAGACTCCTTAGGATAGAATGATTATTAAAACATTTAGCATATGTTCCTGGCTTAATATTCTTTATGCTGGTTGTAATTCTAATTATTTTTACTTGATATCTGTTCTTAGAGTATATAGTTTTGTATTGGTTTTGGAACTCTCTTATTTAGATGAAAGGGGGAGGTGATGGGGAACCTCCTTCAGCCAGTGGCCTTTGGGAGGCTGGGCCAGGTTGCAGAGTGACTTTTGGGTTCCTAAAAAGCCACTGTCCAGCCCAGGTCTCCCCTCTCCTTCCCATGCTCTACACCTTGAGGTTGGACCCCCCCCATTCCTGTTCCATGAGGTTTCCCCTTTAATAAAGAAAGGCCTTAGAATACACCATTCCGGAGTCAGCTTGGGATTATTTGACTCACGTTTCCCCCTCTTTTAGGCATTCAGCTTCAGGGATACCCAGCATAGGTGCCCGATGCTCTCACAGCTGTAGGTCTTTAAGTCACCCCTCTTCTAGATGTGGGATAGTTTCCTATGGGTTTTTGACCAGGGAACCCTCAAAGGTCCCCAAGACAATCCAGGCTGTGGCCACTGCTCTTGCTTGCCAATCAGAACTAGAAAGGGAGACTCCATTGAGGAAGACACCTCACACTCTGAATATAAGACCCAGAGAACTGCTGGAACCGGGCTGGAAACTGCCCCCTGCTGACCAGCAATCACAGCACCAGAGGGAGCTATGCACGTTATTCGGGAAGAAAATACATCGCTGCTCTCTCCCAGGTGTGGACGACCTGCGTGGCAGGGCAGTGCGGACCTGGGTAACAGTGGGGTGGCTGCTCTGGGAGTAACCAGCCCCTCCCTGCCACGTGGATTCCACAGCAGGACTGTAGATGTGGGTCAAACACTATGGTTGGGGAGGTCACAGGCAACAGGGGGAAATCTACTCCAGATGGTTTGCTAAATGGCCATGTGGTAAAACCGCCTTCTAAATATTTATGTTTGTCCTTATAGACTAGTTCAGCTCTCTGCTGTTGTGGCATATTTGTACACTGTGTGAGGATATATTGCTGTGGATTGGTTTAATAAAGAGCTGAATGGCCAATAGCTAGGCAGGAGGTATAGGCAGGACTTCTGAGCAGAGAAAGAGGAAGCAGAAGATGAATCTAGGCACACGTGACACACCAACAAGAGATGGAGGAGTCAGACACACAGAATGAAAGGTTAAAAGCCACGAGACAAAACGTAGATTGATATAAATGGGTTAATTTAAGTTATAAGAGCTGGTGGGACAAGCCTAAGCAAAGACTGAGCTTTCATAATTAATAAGAGGGTTTCTGTGTCATAATTTGTGAACTGGCAGCCTACAAAAAAGCTTGCTACCCTCAGCCTTAATCAGAGGACTCTGTTCAGCTTTACGCAACAGTTAAAGCAGCGATCTCTGTGAAATTAGCCCAGCCTGGTCTACAAAGCCAATTCCAGGACAGCCTCCAAAGCTACAAAGAAACCCTGTCATGAAAAAACAAGCAAACGAAAAAAAAAAAAAAAAGCAGAGACTCACAACGATGCCCACAGCTGAGAGTAAGGGATTGTTGCACGGTCCACACACAGAGAGGAGACATAAGGAAGGAGGGCCAGGAAGTGTTGGGAGCTGTGAACCCCCAGATCCGGAATTTCTTGTAAACAACTTGTTTTCCCCTGATCTGAGTGCCTACAGCTGCTCTGAGCACGAGACCCTCAGGAGTTCCTGATGGCAGGGGAATGGTTTCTGGTGCGTTAGGCTGGGGCATGGCTATCCCTATGTGAGCTGCCCCTGAACACAATAAAGGGGGAATTCTTGGGGCATTCCTGTTTCAAGGATGACCTGTGTCTCTGTCTGTGAGTCTTTGTGTGCTTCAGTCTCCAGCCCCTTGCCTGGTTCACAAACTGTATGGTGGCGCATTGCAGACGGGCGTGGTACGCCACGAGGAAGGACGCCACGGGACTTGGTATTCTGGATATGGTGTGGCTGTTGTCATCGCGGGCACACAGCAGCTCTCTGCCTGCTCGCATGTGCAGGCACACACACAAGACATGAAAGGAGGAGAGGGACTAGGAAGAAGGGGTCAGGAGGAGGAGGGAGGAGAGAAAAGGTAACAGGT
Source organism: Microtus agrestis (assembly GCA_902806775.1). NCBI lineage: Eukaryota > Metazoa > Chordata > Mammalia > Rodentia > Cricetidae > Microtus > Microtus agrestis. The sequence continues at coordinate 346,451 of CADCXT010006930.1, forward strand.
GAACGTGATCACAATACATATGCATACATCTATGAAGCTGTTAAAAATTCACTGATATTAAAATTTTTGTGACTTTATTTTAGTGACGATGATGTGTGTATTTATGAGGAGGGGTGGACACGTGTGCCATGATGCTGTGTAGCAATCAGAGACAACTTTGTGAGTTAGGTTCTCTTCTTCCACCTTTACGTGGTGTGGTGGTTTGAATGAAAATCTCGGGTCCCAGAGATGGCGTCGTTGGAAAGGATTAGGAGATGTGGCCTTGTTAGAGGAAGTGTGTCCCTGGGGGTGGGTTTTGAGGCTTCAGAAGCTCCAGCCAGGACCAGTGGCTCACTCTCTTCCTGCTCCTGCTGTTGCAGCTGTAGGGCCCCTGCTCCTCTCTGCACCGTGTCTGCCTGCGTGCCATCATGCTTCCTGCCATGCTGACAAAGGGGGGAAACCTCTGCACTGTCAGCCTGCCCCAGTTCAGTGTTTGCCTTTGTAAGAGTTGCTGTGGTCATGGCATCTTCACAGCAATAGAACCCTGAGATGTGGGTTCTGGGGTTCAAATGGACACCATCCGGCTTGTGCAACCAGCACTCTGATTTGCCAACTCTCTAAGTTTGTTTTTGTTTTTTTTTAATTTATTTATTATGTATACAACATTCTGCCTCCATGTATGCCCGCATGCCAGAGGAGGGCACCAGATCTCATTACAGATGGTTGTGAGCACCATGTGGTTGCTGGGAATTGAACTCAGGACCTCTGAAAGAGCAGCCAGTGCTCTTAACCACTGAGCCATCTCTCCAGCTCCCGGTTTTGTTTTTTAATATTTCATATGTGAAAGCATGTATGCATGTGCACCACACATGTACCTGGTGCTCATGGAGACCAGAAGAGGGAGTCTGATCCCTTGAAACCGGAGTTACAGATGGTTGTAAAATACGACATCAGTGTTGGGAACAAAACCCAGGTCCTCTGCAAGAGCAGTAAGTGCTTTTAACCAGTTGTTTGTGTTGGGGATTTTGTTGTTTTATAAGTCTTCCAGGCTGGCCTCAAATGCATGCTCCTCCTACCTCCTCCACGGTGCTGTGATTACAGCTTTGTACCATGTACCTGGCTTTATTTGGTACTAGGAACTAAGCTAGGGCTTTCTGTCTGCTTTCCAGGCATTCTTCCAACTGAGCTATGTATTCTTTTTGGTTTGTTGCTGTTGGGTTGTTTTTTATTTGTTTGCTTGTTTGTTTATAGAAAAAGGTTTTTTTTAAAAGATTTATTTATTATGTATACAACATTCCTTTCATGTATGCTTGCATGCCAGAAGAGGGCACCAGATCTCATTATAGATGGCTGTGAGCCACCATGTGGTTGCTGGGAATTGAACTCAGGACCTCTGGAGGAGCAGTCAGTGCTCTTAACCTCTGAGCCATTTCTCCAGCCAAGGTTTTTTTTTTTTTTAAAGATTTACTTATGTATGTATTTTATGTACGTGAGTGTTCTGTCTTCATGCTCATCAGCAGAGGGCACCAGATCTCATGCAGATGATCGGGAGCCACCATGTGGTTGCTGGAAATTGAACACAGGACCTCGGGAAGAGCAGCTAGTGAGTTAACTCTCCAGTCCCCTGGAAACAGGGTTTAATACAGCCCAGGCCAGCCTAAAACAGTCTCTACAGCCCAGGGTGATCTTGAGCTTCTGAGCCTCCCGCCTCCATTCTCAAATGCTGAAAGTACAGAGATGAACCACCACAGCCTGCACTGGGCTGCTTTGTTTTAAGGGATTTACTTTTATCATTTTTGAGTGTGTGAGTGTGTAGGACAGAGGTGGCAGATCCCCCAGAACTGGAGTTACAGGTGGTTTTAAGCTACCCCACATTGATGCTAAGAATTGAACTTGGGTCCTCTGCAACAGCAGCAGCCCATGCTCTTAACCACTGAACCATTTCCTCAGAATAGCACCCTGTATTTTTGGTTTTCTGTACAAAAGATTGGACCTGGGGTCTCATGCTCGGTAGACCAGTACTCTACCCCCAAGGGAGGCTCCCAGCCTCTATTTGGGAAGTATTTTAAGACAGATTTGTTTCATCCCGTCCTAAGACCTCAGGTTGCCAGGTATGATTCAGGCACACAGGACAAGTTGTTACTAATATCAGAAAAGGTCACATTCCACATAAAATTATAATGAGGGAGACCAAGGGCAGACACCTGCAGAAACAATCTGTGCAGCGGCTGTGAACCGGGCTGGAACGTCCCCAGTGTCCCTCCTGTAGTCCAGACAGTGCCTGGGGAGCTGGCCATCTCCCTGAGGAGACAGCTCCTCAGCAGAGAACTTCTGTCTCATAGGAAGACAGAGCAAGTGTGTCCTCAGCTTGTTTCTCCCCCAGGGAGCTGGGTCTGCCCACATTAATCACTAATTAGGGCAAGTGCCTACAAACTCACCTAGAAGCCAGTCTTACAGAGGTGTTTTCTTAACAAGGCCCTCTTTCCAAATGTTTATAACTTGTGTCAAGTGGACAAAACCAGACAGCAGAGCTGGGCCATGTGAGACACTGGGGGGAAAGGCAAGTAGAAAAGGGAGTCTCCAGTGACACCTCTGAGAGGCAGCAGCTTTCAGGACAAGTCTTACTGAGAGCAAGAGAGCATCGGGTGCCAGCCTCGTTGGTTGTTCTTACTCCCTGCAGTCTCGCTGTGTGGCCCTACCTACTTCAGAATTCCCTTTGGGCTGGTAACTTTGCAACTATAGCAACTGCGAGCTGAAGGCAGGAGGATCAGGCATCCAAGGCCAGTCCTACCTAGATAGTAGTTTGAGGTCAGCCTGGGTTACAGGAGACTGTCTCAAAAATCCACAACCAAAGCAAAAATATAGGGCAATGACTTGTGGCAATCGTCTCAACTCCACAGTGTGAGAATTACAGGAGGGGCCCATTGCTCCCTGCTGGGCTGCAGGGTGTAGCCAGTGGTTGAACACTTGGCTTACCATGTGTGAAGCTCCAGACAGAGACAACGACACACAGTGTTCCTATTGGCACAGGCACGCGCACACACACACACACACACACAAGCTTGGCAAGGAGCCTCTTTTATGCTTTTATGTGAGTTAGAAAGAGGGGCTTCTTCCTTCCTCTGGGCAGGCAGCCCGTGACCTGACTAAGAAGCTGAGTCCAGCGGGCATTCAGCCCTGTTTATCAGACTCTGTTGGAGTTCATGGGCAGGGTGGAACCGATCCAACCCTCCCGGTGACCTGGGTTATTTGTTGGGACATACTTGAAACATGAAAGCATTTTTAGTTAGGAGCATGGGCTTTGGAAAAGAAGGAAAGGGTGTGGAGAGTCTCTCTCTGCCCTTTCTGTGAAGTGTGGGTGCAGATCCACAGCAGGCTCGCACAGCAGGGAGCCCGTCCATCGGAAGCCTCCAAATGTTTATGCCAGCTGGCAAGTGCAGGGGACTCTGACCACTCACAGTTCCTGAATTATATGCAAATTACATCTTGGAAACTCAATAAATAAACAGGAAATGTGGAGTTAAGTAACCAAAGTTTCCTTCAAGGAAGTTTATGTGACCACCCCCCAAAAGTTAGTAAGTGGACAGCAAAGCCTCGGCCCTGAGAGAGTTAGCTCCCTGTGACCCTGGAGCAGGCAAGGGAGCCTGGGGGAGGGGGCTGGAGAGGGCAGCAGACCCTACAGCCATTGTGTTTGTGTGTCTGTGTGTGCTGTGTGTATGTGTTCCTGACCGTGGGCATACATGTGTGGGCAGGAGCCTGTGCTTGTGTGTATGGAAGCCAGAGGTCACTGCCAGGTGTCTTCCTCAACCACTTCTTCATCTTAGATTTTGACACAGGGTTTCTCACCACACCTGGAGCTTCCAGGCATCCAGGGCTGCATCTCTGCATACAGGGCCTTCGCCAACCATGTTTGCCCACGTTTGGATAAAGAAATGGGAGATGGGGGCTGGAGAGATGGCTCAGAGGTTAAGAGCACTGACTGCTCTTCCAGAGGTCCTGAGTTCAATTCCCAGCAACCACATGGTGGCTCACAACCATCTGTAATGAGGTCTGGTGCCCTCTTCTGGCTTGCAGGCATACAGACAGAATATTGTATACATAATAAACAAATATTTAAAAAAAAAAGAAAGAAATGGGAGATGGGTAGAAAATGAATTTTATCTTCTAGAAGAAAAAAAAAAACCCTGTTCAAGCCCAGAGATGACCCAACCTTTCCTTACGTAGTACTGAAGCATAGGCGGACCCTGACCTGAGGGCCCCTGACCACCAGCCCTGCGTTACTCGTCACCATCAGTGAGCAGTGAGGACAAACAGCCAGAGCTCCGGATGGGTTCTTTTAGATTTGTTGTTGTTCGTTCATGTCTATGGGTGTTTCCTCTGTGTATGGCTGTGTGCCTCTTGCCTGTGGGGCCAGAAGGAGGAGTTAGATCCCTGGCACTGGAGTTAAGGACGCGGTGAGTACATGGTGGCTGGGACTGAACCTGTGTCCTCTGGAAGAGCAGCTAATACTCTCCATCGCTGAGCCATCCTCCAGCTTCGCTGTTGAAAGGGCTGGAGAGATGGTGCGGGGGTTAAGAGTGTGTATTTCTCCTGCAGAGGACCCAAGTTCAATTCCCAGCACCCAGCTGCAGGGGATCCAACAGTCCCTTCCGCCTTTCTCAAACATCTGCGTGCATGTGCACATACACACACATAGATAAAAATAAAATACATTGAAAAATAAACTGTTGTGAAGAAAAGAAGAGCAAGGGCCTGGCCGAGAGCGTGAAAGCAGGAAGCAGGCGATACCTGCAAAGAGGAGCTGGGTATGGCGGCATGTGTCTGTGCTCACAGCTCGGGAGGCTCACGGGGCTGGAGCATTGCTTTTCAGTTTAAGGCCAACCTCAACTACATAGTGGAATCCTGGAGAACAAACGGGAGGGAAGAGAGAAAACTGCTGGTACAGGGGGAAAAGAAGAAAAATATGGAAAGAAAAATGTTGATGATTGCGATTGAAAATATTTGGAGGAGGGCTGGAGAGATGGCTCAGTGGTTAAGAGCATTGCCTGCTCTTCCAAAGGCCCTGAGTTCAATTCCCAGCAACCACATGGTGACTCACAACCACCTGCAATGAGGTCTGGTGCCCTCTTCTGGCCTTCAGGCATACACGCAGACAGAATATTGTATACATAATAAATAAATAATTATTTTTTTTAAAAGAAAATATTTGGAGGAAGTGGGGAGCAGCAGATGGAGAAGGTTAAAGGGAGAGATTCTGAGGGGTGTGGATACCTGAAGGGAGAGACATTGGCTCCAGAGGGTGCAAGGAATCCCACAAGATTCTCAGTCTTTGGCAGCATTTTGCCTTTCCATAGTCCAGTAAGTCAGGTCCTGACCTGGCTCCTGCTGCAGCAAGTCCCCGACCCTGACCCAGGAAGAACACTCATCCATCTCTTCCTTTCTGCTCTCACCTCCCCTTATTGTGCAAGCTGACACCCAGGTATGGGTCGACTCGGCTTCAGTAAAGCCTGAACCAGGAATAGTCCAATCAAGATCTACAGCTGTGCGGGGCGGCGGGGGCCCACGCCTTTAATCCCGCACTGGGAGGTAGGGGCAGGCGGATCTCTGTGACTCTGAGACCAGCCTAGTCTACAGAGCTAGTTCTAGGACAGCTGCACACAAAGAAAAAGAAACCCTGTTTCAAAAAAAGAGGGGGGGCACAGCCCCCACTCTGTGGGAGAAAACAGCAGACTGTGGGAGAAATTGGAGACAACTGTCCGTGCAGTGATCTCCGCCCAGGATACAGCTCTGTGGACAGTTCTCGGTCGCTCTTTGACACAATTTATCTTCCTTGTGCTCAGCAAGGGACACCTCTGAGACCTGCTCTGCCGTCATCCCTGTAATCACTGTCAGAAACTAGCCTCCCTTAGGCGGTGGAGTATGTGGTGGACCGTGAGCGCTTCGGCGGTGTCTGTGACCTCTCCTCAGGCTGGAGCAATGAGTGACGTGATCTTTCCTAGCTGGGCCAAGGAAACGTGTGTAAGAGTGACGTGATATCTTTCCTAGTTGGGCTTAGGAAGCGTGTGTAAGGCGCGTAGACCGCTTACTGGCTCAGCCTGTGATGGGCTCCCAAGTGTCCCCTCTCAGTCTCCATCCAGTTCCTGGTGTAAGAGCCAGCGCTACACACCCATCAGGCAGAGCATGACAGGACCAAGCAGATGCTACAACAGGCTGCTCGGTCTTCTCTCAGAGATCAGGTCTCAGTTTCAGTTTCCTGAGACTGAACACGCAGTTTCTGAGGAAAAGCCACGAATAAAGGACAATCAAATTCTAACACTGCCAACAGCAAGGAGGAGCCTGCATGGTACTATGCCAGGCCAGGCCTGAGCCAGCCTCCGCAGCAGCTCAAGGACAGGGCCTGGGGCTTGTCCAGGTCTGCCCCCAAATGGAAATCCCCAGACTAGCCCTAGCCAATTAAGATGTAGTAATACAATTTCCACTTGCTTTTTTTTTTTTTAATTTTTTAATTTTAATTTTTGTTTTTTTGAGACAGGGTTTCTCTGTAGCTTTGGAGCCTGTCCTGGAACTAGCTCTTGTAGACCAGGCTGGCCTCGAACTCACAGAGATCCTCCTGCCTCTGCCTCCTGAGTGCTGGAATTAAAGGCATGCGCCACCACCACCCAGAGAGACAGGGTTTCTTTGTATAGCTTTGAAGCCTGTCCTGGAACTCGCTCTGTAGACCAGGCTGGTCTGGAACTGACACAGATCCGAGTGCTGGGATTAAAGGTGTGTGCCACCACCGCCTGGCTGATTTCCACTTGCTTAAACCGATCATATTTAAAATGACCTAACTTCCTTAGACACTCCCCTCAGTAATGCTTAAAAGAAGCCCCCACCTCCTTGGGGTCATCACCATCTTGCCTCTGTGTAGGATGGTCAGACCCAGCATGCTACTATAATTAAAATAATAATTTAAAAAAAGACTCTTTGCTTTTGCACCGGATCTGGTCTCTCGGTAGTGTTTGGGGGTCCTGGCTCTGTGCAACAGCAGCTGCAGCGGTACCAGCATTGTTCTTCCTGTAGAGCCCCCCAACTCCGGAGACTCTCCTCACATCTCCACAGCTCCAGGTTCCCAGTTTTTGTGAGCTGTGACTTGAAGGGACAGGTATTCAGCACAAAGTTCTTAGCACAAAAGATATTTATTTGCCCCGAGGGACGAAAGACAGGAAATAAGAGACAAAGGCAGGAGATGGAGGATGTGGGAGAAGGGGAAGGGATGTGTGTCCCAGAGGGACAGAGGACGGCCTCTGATGAGGGAGGAGACAAAAGTGGCCCAAGGCAAACGCTGGTTAATAAAGATGAAAGGGGAAGCCCTCTGTTAGGATGAGGTGTTTAATTTTGTTGGTGTAAGGATGCTAGAAGATACCCAGTCTCCTGAGTAGATTAATGTGAGCACAGTCTGGGTCATTTATCGAGGTTGAGATGCTAAGCCGATGAACCATCTCTTCAGATGTAACCTGTTTCTATACAATCGATGCCAAGGTGCCTCCCAGTCACCTGCCGAGGACTTTCAGGGCCATGGATTTAGCCGTGTATCACAACCTTCCCCAAACCTCCGCACGACCACCTTTATCTCTAACCCGCAATCCTCCCCCACCCTTTTGTCTGCCACCGTGTTCCAGACACTGTGCTGGAAATGGAATAAAGACGCCCACTAAGAGCCCCTCCCTAGCTGTGGGTCCCTATAGCCCAGGGTGGTCACAGCTGAGTCAGAGCCCACATCTGAGCTGAGCCTATCTACACAGTCATTGGAGTGAGGTTAGTCAGTAGACGGAAGACTGGATAGGAACACAGGGTGCTGTGGGAGGTTCAGCGTGGCCTGGAATTTCATGTCCTGCAGACCCAAGCCCTACCTACCAATTGTGTGGCTTTTTCTCTACACTTCTATTCCTTTCTGGAAATGACCATAGCCAGCCAACAGACAAGAATAGATGGCTCACTGATGTTGGGTAGTTGTTTGGTTTCTTTGAGACAAGGTCTCACATATTGTCGTCTGGCTTCAGACTTACTACGTAACTGAGAATGACCCTGATCTTTCTGCCTCTACCTTCCCAATGCTGAGATTAGAGCAAGCATCGCTGTGCCTGGTTTGATGTACATGGCTCCTTTAATCCCTGGAACCACATAAAATAGGTATGATGGTTCGTGCCTGTAATCCCAGCACCCAAAGAGTGGAGGCAGGAGAATCAGGAGTTAAAGGTCACCTCAAGTACACACCAAGTTTGGGGCCAGCTTGAGAGCAATGAGAGAGAGGGAGAGAGAGACTTTCAGCCTCCTTCTCCTAGAAATACCCCAATTCACTCCATCTACAAGCAGAGCAGGGACCCCTGGCTTCAGGATCCACCCCCGTGTGAGTCATTCCCTGCGTGGGTCTTTAGTGCACTTATCTTCCACGCCCAGAAGGTCAGACACCTTTGAACTACTGGAAGAACACTAAGCACAAAACACAGAGTTCAGGAACGAAAACATGGAGACAAGTCAGGGAATTGAGCTCCTGTTGATTTTGACCCAAGTCCAGCTTCAGCCCAGCCAGGACGAGAAGAGCTTGCCCAGGAACACCAAAGCTGAGGGGAGGAGGGGGAAGAGTCACAAGCCAAACTTGGGACTCTGGTGGAAAAAGATAAAGTTTAACTAGCTCGTTGTAGCTAACAAAAGGATTGGTTCTACAGGTTTTGTTCTCTACACTGTAGATAAGGAGTAGATTCCTCTGCAACCTGGAGTGGGGATCTTCACAGTCAGGTCTGAGGGTAAAGTCTGAGACACTTGTTTTGTTGTGGGAAATCAATCATGGGCCTCACATTTGGTAGGCAAGTGTTCTATCATTAAGTTATAGCTGTAGCCTGATAAATCTGACTACATAAAGGTTTTCATTTATTTATTGGGAGAGGGGAATGCTTACCGTGATGGGCGTGGAGGTCAAAGGATAACCTGCAGGAATCTGTTCTCTCCTTCCACTGTGTGAGACCCAGACACGGAGCTCAGGTTTTCACGCCTGGCCGCAGGTGCCTTCATCTGTGAAGCCATCTCACTGGCCTGTACATAAAAATTATCATCAGATGTGGTGGCATATGCCTTTAGTCCAGCACTCAGGAGGCAGAGGCAGGCTGATCTCCGTGAGTTCGAGGCCAACATGATCCAGGACAGCCAGAACTACACAGTGAGAAACTATCTCAAAAACATCACCACATTTTTTTCATTATATGTGTATGTGTATCTGTGTGTATATGTGTGTTTGTATGTATATATGTGTATGTGTATAAATATGTGTGTATTTATATATTGTGTATGTGTGTGTATGTCTGTATGTATATATGAGTGTGTATGTGTGCATGTGTATCTGTATATTTTGTGTATGTATTTGTGTATATGTATGTGTATATGTTTGTGTGTATGTGTATATGTGGAGGTGCCTGAGGAGGCTAGAGGCATAGGCTTCCTGGAGTTGGGGGTACACATAGTTATGAGCTCGTTAACATAGATAGGAAGCAAACATAGGCCTTCTGCAAGAGCAATATATGTTCTTAAGCCCTAAACTACCTTTGCAGCTTCCTTATACATCATAACATTTTAGAAGGAAATCTTGTGAAGTTCAGGGTAAAACCCTTGCATCACACACACAAGGTGAAGAGAACCAGTTACATTATCACATCAGCCCCAGAACCCCCACCTAGAAAAGCAAAAACCTGGAAGCAGTCCGCAATCAAAGTGAAATGAAAACAGCAGGCACCACAGACAAGTGGCTACGTACCTGACATATCTACAGCTTTGAAAAGTGAAAACACACAAACAAATGTTCCCATAAAAAGAAATGCAAAAGAGGTGTTGGGTCTTGCCTCTCGTAAGAAACACAACACTTTGGTACTGTGTCCTGCAAATCAGAGCGGGAAGAACTTGAAGCCTGTCGACAGGAGTGGCTGGCAAAGCTGTGGGCACCAGACCTCTAGGGCATAATTGGTGGGACGCAAAGGAGGAACCCATGTGGGGGAGGCAATCATTCCAGAGCTGCAGACACGTGTCCTTTAAATCAATAGTACTTCTAGGAATGCACTTTCAAAAAAATTCTCTGGCAAAGGCTAGATGTGGTCGTGTACATCTTTAATCCCAGCACTCTGAGCTGGAGGCAAGTCGATCTGTGCAAGTTCAAAGCCAGCCTGATCTATATCGCGAGTCTCAGGCCACTCAGAGCCACAAGACGAGACCCTGTCTTCAAAACAGAACGGGTAAGGATCCATAATCCGTGGGGGTCTGCTCCCGGCTACCAAGGAGGCTGATCCAGTGAGCTCTGGAGTTGGGGGGCAGCCTGACAGTGGGGTAAGCTGGGTGTCGCTGCCCAGGGTACCGAGGATGCTGGTGTGTCTGGGAGCTGGACCATCTTCTAGGGGAACAACAGCTGGGGCACTTCCTGGGAGAGCGACAAATGGAAGATACAGGACTTGTTTTTGAAAACCAGTAAGTTCAATGTGAATCCTGCAGGGCGCGTGTGGGAGATGAAACAATTTCACTTACAGACATGGCACACCTCACAGAAAGAGAAGTGTGAGAGAATGCCTGTGTCTCCATCCTGAAGGCCCTAGCAACATGAAGATCCGTTGGTGACTGTGAACCTGCACCCACGATGCACTCAGGAGTCTCAGGAAGGAAAACACCAGCCCTCAGTCTGCGCCTGCTCTACAAGGAGTTTGCCACTGACCAGGAGATCGGTGGGCAGGGGCCAGTGTCGCCCTAAGCCTTGGAGACAGAGTTGGCAGAACTCAGGCTAGGAAGCAGCAGGAAGATGAACACAAACTGGAGCAGACGTGGCAGCTACACCTATAACCCCAGCCTTACAGGAGGCTGCGGCAGGAGAATCACCAGGAGTTCAAGCCCAGCATGGACTACAAAGTGAGACCCCGTCTCAAAACACAAGGAGGGCTGGGGTTGGTGCTCAGTTGGTTGGATGTTTCCTTAGCTTGCCCAAACACCTGGGTTTGACTTCCCAGCACAGAATAAACTGGGATTGGAGCCAAACAGTACTAACCCTGCTCTCGGGGAGTGGAGACAGGAGAATCAGGAGTTCAAGGTCATCTTCAAAATGAATTTGAGGAAAAAAAATGAATTTGAGGCCAACCTGGAGTGCATGAGACTATCTTAAAAATCAAACGAACGAGCCAGGCGGTGGTGGCGCACACCTTTAATGCCAGCACTTGGGAGGTAGAGGCAGGTAGATCTTTGTGAGTTTGAGACCAGCCTGGTCTACAAGAGCTAGTTCCAGGACAGGCTCCAAAACCACAGAGAAACCCTGTCTCGGGAAAAAAAAAAAAAAAAAACGAAAAGAACCTACCCCAAACCAAATATAAGGCGCTAAATGCTATCAATTATTACCAGCAGTTCTATCCCTCTGGAGTAATGTAAACTATAGCACATGTACTCGTTATCCACCTAAGACCACAGGATCTTTCCAGCTTGCTCCCTGCTCTGGGCAGTTTCCCCAGTTATTATATGAAGAGGAAGTTGGTCAGGCTGATCTCTTATTGAAAGACCCTCGAAGAGGACTTTCTCTCAGGAGGAGACCTCCCCAATTCCAAGGAACAGGCCGAGACCATACGGATGCAAATCGCAAGAGGTTTATTGGGTAAACACAGGTACTTGTGGGCACAAAGTCTTTCGGAGGACTTTGCGCACCTGCCGACTGGAGGGCAGGCTTTTTATAGGGAAGAGCAAAAAGCAAGTTTACAGAAGCAAAAGCGTAGTTATCGGAATGAGGCAGGGGCATGAATGGTTTCCTCTCTCAGCATGGGTGTCAGCAAAAGTCATCCTGTTCCTATCTTATAGATATCCTGTTGTGCAGTCAACCTGCTTTGTTGATGTCCTATCTTATAGATATCCTGCCTTGCAGTCTTCCTATCTCAAAGACATCCTGCTCTCTCAGGCACATGGGATGTTTTTACGAGAGCAGGCTGGCTGCTAGGACGTTCCCCGGGAGCATGCTAGCTGCGGGTTTTGAGGAGGGGGTCTGTAGGGTCTTTCATTATGAAGAGGAAGTTGGTCAGGCTGATCTCTTACGAAGAGGAAGCTGGTCAAGATGATCTATAATGAAGAAGAAGCACCTTAGTTCAGGATGAGAAGAAGGTAAGATAAACAGAAATACACAGATTGTGATATAGTGGGCTGGAGTGGTGGTTCGGTGGTTAAGGACACTGGCCAGCTGTAACAGAGAACCCAAATTCAGTTCCCAGCACTCAGTGGGTAGCTCACAACCATCTGTAACTCTAGGCCCAGGAGACCTGATGCCCTCTTTGGGGGCACCATAGAGGTCGACTTGGGCTACAGGCGACTCTCCGCACCGTTTTCTGTCTCAGTGGAATTTATTTCTAGTTCCTACAACACGACCCTTGCTAGGCTCTGTCCTTCACGCCTTCCATGGGAAACCTTCAAAGATAAGAGATCTCCAGCCTAGGGGTTCAGACTGTAAAGGCCCTGGTTTCCAACCCTAACACCTTGGGTTTGATCTGAGGGACCCACAGGGTGGAAGAAGAGAACCGAGGCCTGCAAGTTGTCTTCTGACCTTCACACACACATGCAGACACACAGACACATACACACATGTACACACATGCACATACAAACACATATACACGCTCACACACAGAGACACACACATGCACATACACACACGCACATACAGAGACACACGCATACACACAAAGCACATACAGACACACGCATGCAGACGCACATGCACATACATACACATACACACATGACCTACTTCTGTGGTTTGCAACAGTCCTTACCTTGGTAGCCACAAGCAATCCCACTTCCCGGAGTCAGTGAAGCAAGAAGCCCAGCCCAGCGAGCACCTGTGCTCCCCCCCCTGCCCTGCACTGAGGAGGCAGAACATCTACTGTGAGGAACTGAATGGTCTAATCTCTCAACTGTACCCAGACGGGAAGTTCTGTTCCTACCTGAATTCTAATAGCTCCAAGGAGGCCTTTACAGACCGCTGAAGCAGAAAGAAAGGTCAAGTTTTCAAAGTCACATTCTTACCGTGCTGGCTATCCACAGCGAGGAGACTCACGGTAAGAACTTGTGTGCCCCTTCTCTTTCCTTTTTTTCTTTTTCCTTTGAGACAGTCTCACTGGGTAGCTCTGACTGGCCTTGAAGCCACTATGTAAGCCAGGCTAGCCTGGAACTCACTCGTAGAGATCTGCTTACCTTTGCCTCCCAAGTGCTGGGACTAAATTTGTGTGTCACCAAACCTGGCCTTTTTCTTTTTTCTTCTTTTGACAGAGACTCACCACATACCCTAGACTGAACTTCAACTCCATCTTCCTACCTCAGCTTCTCATGTGTGAGTCTATACGGGCCTGCAACACTATACTCAGATGATGAACTACCTTCAAAACCTGGCTTCGAAGACTGGAGAGATGGCTCTCTCTCTCTCTCTCTCTCTCTCTCTCTCTCTCTCTCTCTCTCTCTCTCTCTCTCTCTCTCTCTCTCTCTGCGAGACAGGGTTTTTCTGTAGCTTTGGAGCTTGTCCTGGAACTTGCTCTTGTAGACCAGGCTGACCTCAAACTCATAGAGATCCACCTGCCTCTGTCTCCCGAGTGCTGGGATTAATGGCGGGCCCACCACCACCCGACTACTTTTGCAAAGGATCAGGTGTGGTTCTCAGCACCCATATAGTGACTCTCAACCACCTGCAACTTTATTCTAAGGGATCTGATGCCCTCTTTTCTCTTCTGTGGGTACCAGGTACACACACAGACATACATGGAGGCAAAACACTCATAAAGAAAAAAAATAAAATAAATATACCTTAAAAAATACTTTGTTTTTTTGTGGAACCTATACCCCCAGAAAGCTGTGGCCTGAGTTCTCTAGAAAAGCTGCTGAAGCCCCTGTGTTCCCGCTGACTGGCCAGAAGACTCTGGGGAGCTGGAACGTTGCAGGCCCTGAGGCAAATTTATCTTAGTCTGTCTTTAGTGTCCTTAAAAGCCATTAGCTACCAACTTCTAATCTGGCCTAACATCTTGTAGTTGGCAGGTAAATCTTCCAGAATGTTTAAACTTAGGAAACCACAGGCTCCAACCAAGCCTAAGGCTAACCATCAGAAAGCCTCTGGTATCCAAGATCGCCCACAGCAGAGATTCCCCAGCTTGGCTGTACCCACCTACCAGGCGTCCCCCCCCCCAGGGTGCTCCTAAGCGCCTTTCTTTGTTCTGTGACTATTGAAGTTCAAGAACCTGTTCCACACAGAACATGCCATGTCTCATCACCCAAACCCGTGTCCTGGGCCATGGGCATTTGTGTTTGGCCTAGAGTAAACTGTCTCCAAGAACAAGAGCAGTGTTTTGTGTCAACAGAGCCGTTGCTAACACTGTAGTTAGAGCCTTAGGAGGCCAGAGAAGGGGATAGTTTTTAGGACTCATGAATTAGGGTAAACTAAAGACTGACATTTTGATCTTGAGAAGCCCAACTCCATCTTGCCATGATAAATACGGATATTTGGAAGAGGTTTGAGAAATTGCTTCAGGAAATGTTTCTCCTCAGCTCAAACCCTCCGCAGAGTGAGATGCAAACCTCAGAGAAAGGCGGCTCACGGTTAGCATGCGGTCAGAAAACACAAACAGGAAACAGCATAAACACAATGGGGGACCTGGAGCTGCAGGGCTCTCCCAGGGTTTTATGAAGGCCAACTGTGGGTCAGCTTTTACCCCCAGCACGGCCTGTGACTGAGTAGGCACCAACCTGTCTTGCATTTCAGGAAGGGTAGAAATGGGCTTGGCGGCTGGCAGAATCTGAACTCCCGGAACAAAGGCGTCCTGTTGGTGAGACTGGGCAAGAGAGAAGCGGGCATGATAAACATGGAGGAGGTGCAGCCAGCAGGACCAAGAGAAGTCCAAGGCCAGCCTTGCCTATGTGGTGGGTTCAAGGCCAGCCTGTGTCACATCACACACCCATGTGTGAACACACACATGCACACGTGCATGCATACATGCATGCACACACACATGCACGCATGGTAGAGTTGAGAGGCTGACGGTGGTTAACCCCTGAGCCCACTTCAGGAGCAGGCTCTAGGTTTGTTTCGCCAGAGCCTGTCTCTTACTAGCTACACACATGGCTTCTGCTCCCTTCTTTCTTGATTTACTAGTATCCTCTGTTTAGCAACATCCAGATTTATCATATGTGTGTCCTCCCTTGTACCTATCAAAGTCATTTGGTATACAAATTTGATGACATAAATAATAGTGGCTGTAACTAATATTCTGAACACTGTGTTCCAAGGTCTTGCTCACAATAGCCAGGCAAGTCGCGGAGCCATGGTCCGTACATCTATCTTCTTCCACCGCAGAAAGCAGCATTTAGCGTTTAGAGAGAACAGACGCTTGAGAAGGGGAGGCTTTCCACAGTAAGTGACGTAAGTGCCAACTCCTGGTCAAACCCTGTCTGTGTCAGAGCTTGCCAGGTGAGTTATTCTAGTGAAATGTGTCTCCTTACACACCCTCATTACACAGGGGCCACAAAGAACACAGAGGGTTTGTGAACCTGCGCTTGAGCAGTGAAGGGGAACAAATTTACTGCAGCACACCTGAGGGAAAGGGGAACATTTAACTGCAGCACACCTGGGGGAAAGGGAAGCATTCAACTGCCGGACACCTGGAGCCCAGACAGGTGCCTTGGATCTTAAGTGCATTCTGTGCACTGGGCTTGGTGGCACACGCCTTTAGTCCCAGCACCCAGGAGGCAGAGGCAGGCGGGTCTCTGGGATCTCTGTGCGTTTGAAAGCCAGCCTGATCTACATGAGTTGCAGGACAGCCAGGGCTACATAGAGAGACCCTGTCTAAAAAATACATAAACAAACGAACAAACAACTTGAAAAAGAGAGTACCTGTTGTTCTTGCAAAGGACCTGGGTTCCATTCCCAACACCCACATGGCATCTATAACTCCAGTTCCAGGGGTCTAAAGCCCTCTTCTGGCCTCATCTGGCACTGCATAAATGTGGCGCTCATACACACCTACAGGCAAAACACTCATATGCAGAAAATAACCCAAAATAAATTTAGCTTCAACACATTACATACTTATGCACACATGCTCATACACAACATTCATACAAAGACAACAGCCACACCCCACTCATTCACAAACA
Source organism: Microtus agrestis (assembly GCA_902806775.1). Classification (NCBI taxonomy): domain Eukaryota; kingdom Metazoa; phylum Chordata; class Mammalia; order Rodentia; family Cricetidae; genus Microtus; species Microtus agrestis. The sequence continues at coordinate 362,606 of CADCXT010006930.1, forward strand.
CACAAGTCCACACACAATTGCACATACTCATAGACACTTACACACTTCACTTAGACTCCCTTATCCTTTCAGCTGCACACGACAGGGCCTGAGCTGCGTGTGCCCTCGCTCCCCCAGTTACCTGGGTGATGTCATCTTGAATGTCATTGTTGTCACCAGAACAAAACTTGAGCCTCTTTAAAGACCCCACACGCTCCTTTGTAACTCTTTCTGCGCACCAACTAGGCGCTCAAAGTCTTTCACCGTCCTGGGACCTCCAAAGGGCCATACAATAGAGTGCTGTTCACTGCCATCTTCGGTGTCTCTTGTGGCACTTGGCACCCAAGAAAACCTTAGTTGGCCTTGGTTGGGCGAGCAGATAAGACAGGTGTGGGGTGGTCAGGAGTGGAGTGCGGAGATACCAGGCTCCTTATCAGCATCTGTCTACCAGGGTAGATTAACAGCACGCTATTCTCCCCAGAGAGCTCTGTCCTGCCCACCTCTGCCCACCACTGCTGGAGCTGCCCTGCAGGGGGAACGTCACCTCAGCTTACAGCCCTGGCACCCTATCCAATCCCAGGGCCACTTGATACCATCTCAAGGGTCAGCAACCCTGCAATAGATGACCACACCCCGCTCTGCTTCCTACTGTGTGTGGGTGACCTGGAGCCAGGGGTGGCTTTTTCTTATATGCTGTATCCAGAGGTCATACATCTGGGAACAGGAGTGGATGGACCTGGGAAGGAGATCTGGAGGCTGCAGGGCTGGGATCTCCAATGTCACCATCTCCATCTACCCCAGTCCATGGGGCAGTGGGCAGGGGAAGGGGTGTCATGACAGCTGGGAGGGTCTGCCAGGAGCAAGAATCAACAGTTCCTGCCTTGCCATGGACGGAAGATAAAAGGGAGTGACCTGTGAACCATATCACCTCTTACCTATTGTTAATCCTTCACTTTCGCTTTCCTTCTGAGCCTCGAGGATCACGATCACGCTGCTTAGATGTTCCTGGTGCCTGTGAATCAGCTATGCACAGGGAGACAGGAGAAACAGGCCTGGCGGCACACACCTGTGATCTCAGCACTCAGAAGGCAGAAGAAGGAGAATCACCCAGAAGTTTCAGCCCGGCCTGGGCCACATAGCGAGAGCCTGTTTCAAAACAAAAGCAAGGGCCACTCATTAGGTAGAAGTGCCTGCTGCCAGGTCAGAAAACCCAAATTCAGTCCCTGGATCTCACACGGTAAAGTGGGAGAATCAGTCCCAGAAGCTGCCCTCCAACCCCTCTGCGTGCGCTGTGGCGCCCACGCGCACTCACACACAGACGGTAAAGAAAGAGAACATTTACATGTTAAATGGTTATACGCATTAGAAAGCTGGACTTTTAAATTTTTATTTATTTGCCGGGCGGTGGTGGCGCACGCCTTTAATCCCAGCACTTGGGAGGCAGAGGCAGGCGGATCTCTGTGAGTTCGAGGCCAGCCTGGTCTACAAGAGCTAGTTCCAGGACAGGAACCAAAAACTACAGAGAAACCCTGTCTCGAAAAATCCCCCCCAAAAATTATTTATTTATTTTGGCAAGATTTCCCAGCGTAGCCCTGGCTGTCCTGGAACTCACTCTGTAGAGCAGGCTGGCCTCAGACTCACAGAGATCTTCCCGCCTCTGCCTTTCAAATGCTGGAATTAAAGCTGTGCACCACCACCACCCACCAATTATTTTATTTTATTAAAACAAAGGTCAAGAAAACCTCTGGAGCCCTATCACAGTTCACACCTGGCTTGCCCTCCACATAGAGATACTCCCTGGGGCCACCCCTTCTGAACAACATCTAAACTGACCCAGGATTTGCCTGCCTGTGGACTCCCAGTGCTGACAACCCAAAGCAGGTTCAGAGATCTAGGTGCTCTGATCGTGGCCTCTGATGTTCTAGGAGTTCTATCACTGTGGAGCACCTCGTGGCCACCCAGTCACTGCAGGACACCACCTGGTCATCCAGTCACTGCAAGACATCACCTGACCGTCCATCACTGCGGGGCACCATCTAGCCGACAGAAAGGACCCCGAGTATGGTCCTGGGTGGAGACTCTGATTCACAAACTGCTCCCACATTCAGACCTCAGCCTGGAAGTCACAGTCACTCCTCAGAAGAGGAGGCCACCCCTCCCCTGTGTTGTGCATCCGCCCTTCACTCCCAACACAGGCCACCTTAGTTGTTCCAGAATAGCTCTTCTGTTTTGAAAGGCCGACGTAATGACAAGGTTCAGTGCCTCCCCAGGAAGTTCCCATGACTAAAACCCTGGCCCTTTGTTCTTGTGTAAATAGCCAATACTACAGTCTCCTGCTCTCTCCTGTGCAGACAGATGTGCCTACCCTAGTGTGGTCTGCAACTAGCCATGTGTGACCACCAGGTGTGGACCCTGGGCGGCCCCGTGCTCATCTGGGTCAAGGCTCTGTTGGGGTTTTTACAGTCACAGAGAAGACCTCATCCTGTGAGGGAGATGGAGACCCCTGATTCATAGAGGTTACCAATCCCTATTGTATAAACACACCCACTGACCAGCTAGTCTGAGCTGGCTCCCGCTTGGCAAAATAAGTAACAACCCCCCTGGAAGTGAAGTGGAAAGAGTCATCGTGCCCTGCTCCATGAACTTCAGGCTGGGGAACTGATACATTCAGTAAAGTGCTTGCCTCACAAGCACGAGGACCACGGTTCAATCCCAGCACCCACAGAAACAGCTCAGCCAGGTGTGAGAAGCATAAGCCTTTAACCGAAGCTCTGGGAAGATAAAGACAAAAGGATCCTTTGGGTTCGCTGGCCATGCAGCCTCGCCTAATCTGTGAGCCCTGGGTCCCCATGAGAGACCCTGTCTCACCTTGAGTTGACCTCTGATCTCCACCACTACACGTGCACATGCGTGTGCATGCACACACACGTGCACACACACACGTGAACTTTGAGGACAGGAAAGCTCTAGCTTGAATAACCGAGACTTTAGACAGGTTCCAGTTGCCTCCTCTCCCAAATTGGGTTGATGGAACCGCCTGTAGGATTGTTGAGGGCAACAACAAAGACTAATCAGATAGTTCAGGTGCTGTGTCTAAGCTACCTGGACTGTAAGTAACTACATTCCAAAAAGGCTAACAGAAGAGTCTGACCTTGGCCCTGGCATGGTGGCAGAGATCTCTTTAAGATGCAAAGATGTGTGTGTTTTTTAAAGGCAGGATCCTCTGCCACCTGAGTGTTGGGATTACTGGCGTGAGCTACCGTGCCTACTTTTCATTTTTCTACACACAAACATTTTCTTCCAAGGTTGTTCCCTCATCCTCCTTCTAAGAAAGAATTCATGAAACACTTCTTTCCCCTGGCTCCATGACTCAACAGGTGGAGGCGCCTGGCACCAAGTCTGATGACTTCAGCTCAGTCCTCAGCACACGCATGATGGGAGACGAGAACTACCTCCCACGGGTTGTCCTTTGTGCTCCACTTGATCCTGGACACACACACGCATGCACATGCACACACGTGCACACATACACGCACACACACACGTGCATGCATGCACGCACACACATGCACACAGACACACACACACATGCACACAGACACAGGCACACATAGACACACACGTGCACACATGCACACGCGCATGTACATACATGCACACAGACACACGTATGCATGCACGCACACATGCACACAGACACACACCACACACACATGCACACACACGCATGCATGTGCACACAGACAGACACACACACACCCCACACACAAAGAGCCCTGGAGCCATCCTCCCGCCTCCACCTCCCCAGTGTTGAAATTACAGACTTATGCCACAGGTCCAGTTTAGACTGTTTGCAGTTGTGGTTGATGTGGCCTGGCTTCACTCTTCTTGGGGGTGATACACAGAAGGAGAAACTATGTCCAAAAAGGGACACCACGCCACAGGCAGAGGCAGGGTGTTGGCTTGCCCAAGGCCTTGACTCCTGCCAGGCGGAGCACTAAAAGCTGTCTGCATACCCTGAATGCCACAGCATCAAACCAAGGCCTGTCATGGGTAACAAGCAGCACATGGATTTCTGGCATACTCTGGAGAGCACTGCAGCTCAGGTCAGACACCCAAGAGAACCTTCCAGCAACAGAACACCATACAAGGAAGCCAAAGCTTCATCTCACAGGCTGCGGTTGGGGAGGAGGACTCAGAAAGGTCAGAACTTTGCTTGCTCACCAAGAGGGAATCTCTGTCCTAGTACATCAAGTCACAGAAGGCAGAGCTACAGGGAGATCTGGAGCCTGCGGCAAAGAGTTTTTGGTGACCTAAGAAAGCATCTGAGACTTAAATGTAAAAGAGCTTTGGGTCAAAGTGAATGAGGACCAGGGCTGGGGACACTCAGTAGGTGGAGTGTGCAGTTGGGATGCAGGGAGCCGTGGTACCACACCTGGGAGGGCATGGTGGTGCACATCTATAATGCCAGCAGCTGGGAGGGCATGGTGGTGCACGTCTGTAATGCCAGCACCTGGGTGAGCATGGTGGTGCACGTCTGTAATGTCAGCTCCTGGGGTGGCATGGTGGTGCACGTCTGTAATGTCAGCTCCTGGGGTGGCATGGTGGTGCACGTCTGTAATGTCAGCTCCTGGGGTGGCATGGTGGTGCACGTCTGTAATGTCAGCTCCTGGGGTGGCATGGTGGTGCACATCTGTAATGCCAGCACCTAGGAGGTAGAGGCAGGAGTTCAGAATCATCATCAGATACATAAGGAGTCTGAGCCCAGCCTGGGCCATGTGAGACCTTATCTCCAGAGAAAGGTAGACCCGTCTGGGCCATCTGGGATGCTGCTTTACTTTGCTGAGTGTCCAGCATGCCTGTGCGTGTTCAGTCGCTGCTGCTACTGAGCATGGGGCGACAATGACAAGGAAAGACAAGGGTGGGACCTTATTTATGTCAGAGGTGCTCCTTAAAGGGCAGCTCACATCTGCAATCCCGGCATTCAAGAGTCAGAGGCAGGAGGATCGCTGCAAGCTTGAGGTCAGTCTGGGCTACACAGTGAGTTCTAGGCCACACAGAGTGGCAGAGCCATATTCTGTCTCAAAAGAAAACTCTAGAAACAGAAAACAAAACAAGCATGTTAGTGGTGAGGCAGCAGACCCAACATCACCCCACAGGCCACACCCTCAGTACTCAGACACTTGCTGCTTTTGCAGAAGACCTAGACTTGGTTCCCAGACCCATATGTCTCTGCTCACACCCATATGTAACTCCAGCCCTCTTCTGGGAACTGCATGCATGTACAGATGCTGGTACACACACTCACAGGCAAAAATGAGAGAGAGAGAGAGAGAGAGAGAGAGAGAGAGAGAGAGAGAGAGAGAGAGAGAGAGAGAGAGAGAGAGAGAGAGAGAGAGAGAGAGAGAGAGAGGAGGGAGGAAGAAAGGAAAGAAGAATGAATCCTTACAATTGAATAAAAAATACAAATACCTCTGCTTATCTATTTATTGTTTGTTTGTTTTTGAGAATGGGTCTCAAGTAGCCCAGGATAGCCTTGAACAAGTAAGTCTGTCTTTGAACTTCTCATCCTCCTGCCTCTACCTCTCAAGTGCTGAGATTACAGGTGTGTGTCACCTGGCTCAAATGTATTAATTTACAAATGGACAAGTTGAACATTATGCTGGTGCCTACCATCCAACCACTTGGGAGACAGAACTAGGGAGGATCACAAGTTACAGGCCAGCCTGGGCTACATTCTGAGACCAGGGGTGAGGAAAAGGAGGACATCCCACATTGCTGATGGGAATGCTAAGTAGTGAACCCTAAAAACTAGTATTTCCTCAAAAAGCTGAACCTGGAATTACCATGTGACGTAAAATGACCTAGAAATGTCACTCCTCCTCCCAAGAGAAGCAAAAACATTTCACTCAAACTCTGTCAGACGCCCAGAGCAGCATTCTTTCACGGTTACGAAAATGTGGATGCCATACAGTCCATCAAGGCCGGGAAGGCGGGTGGCAGGGGCATGAGGTGAGAGGTCGTGCCGTATCTGTCTGTAGTCAGGAAGCAGAGGCTTTCCGATGCTCTGCTCAGTTTCTCTTCCTCTTTCCGTCCAGAACCAGCACACAAGAGGGTTCACTTTCAGGGTGTATCCCTCTTCACCGAGCCCTTCCTGGAAACACCGTCCTAAGTCACTCTCAGAGGTGTGTTCCACGATCACCCAGACAAGCTGACCGTGAAGATGAACCATCACCCAAAGTAAATGGCCAGAAGACGGGATGGATGGATGGATGGATGGATGGATGGATGGATGGATGGATGGATGGAGATGTGGCAGAGCCAGGAGAGAAAAGGGGTGCACACTCGAACACGGATGAACCCTGAAACACCCTGAATACACAGGTCTGTAGAGACAAAGGGGGTGCCTGGGACTCAAGAGGAAAAGACTTGTGAAAACTGCTGTGACTCTAAGGCCTTTTTGTTTATGCAGTTCAGGCTGGCCTCCAACCCAGAGCAATCCTCCTGCCTCTGCTTCCCAAGTGCCAGGATTGCAGGCTTGTGCCATCACACTCAGCTCTGAATATGGTCTTTTGTGGGTAACAAAAATGTTCTAAAACCAATCGTGGCAATAGCTACACTACTCTGTGAATATTTTTAAATTTTCACTTAACCTCTAAAAGGGCAAACTGGGAGCTGGAAAGATGGCTTAGGAGTTGACAGTGCCTGCTGCTCTTCGGGGACCTGAGTTCAGTTCCCAGCGCTGACACAGGACAGCTTTCAAGAACCTGCGCTCCAGGGGATCCAGTGCCCCCTTCTGGCCTCTTCTTGTACCTGCACACGTGTGGGCATCAGAGAAACATACACATACATAAATAAAAGTGAAAGAAATCTTTAAAAAAGACACAAGTAAACAAGAGAGCAAATTGTCTGTCACGATGACAGCAATCACCCCAGCACCTGAAGGCTGAAGCAGGAAGCTTACAAGTCCACGGCCTGCCTGAGCCGATTTAGTGAGATCTCACCTAAACATAAAGAGTTTAAAAGGTAGCGCTGGATAGACGGCTCAGTGGTTATGATCTCTGGCGGCTCTTGAACCAGAGTTCAATTCCGAGCACCCACATGGCAGCTCACAACCAACCGTTAACAGTAGGGGATCTGAGACCCTTTCAGACCTCCCTAGGCACCAGTCACACGTGTGGTACACACACATATGCAGGCAAGATATGCATAAAATAAAATAAATATTTTTAGGTTAAAAAAAAGCATTATTTTTAAAAGATGGGTGTAGTTCACTGGCAGAGCTCTGGTCGAGCCTATTCAGCGTCCAGGACATGAAAGCATGTCTGGAATGTTGCCTGACGCCTGTGGTGCTACCATTCGGAAAGCAGAGGCAGGAGCATTGCTGGGAGCTTGAGGCCAGCCTGGGCTACAGAGTAACTCTTTGTCTCAAAAAAGGAAAGTAACTAAAAATATCTGTTTCTTCCATCTGATCATCACTGTGAGGACCATAGGAGATGGAATTAGAAGGGAAGGCCAGGGTGAGTGAGCCGGTTGGAACCAGACCTGGGGACCAGACCTGGGGACCAGCTTGAAGCCCAAAGAGGGGAAGGGCACAGTTTAGCTTTCTGAATAAAGCATCTATTGTTGAGTGTCTTTCTAAGAGGTGCATGTCTGAAATTCCAGAAGTGAAGTTATTCAGGAGCCAAGCTCGGCTCTGTGGAGGATTCAGTGCCCTGCAATGCTGTCCAGGGTCGGGGCCAGCCTTCTATTCTTGGCCTGTGTTTACCTTCAGCGTGTGTGTCTTTTTCCAGACGTCCCTGGCTTTGCTTACCTTTCCTCCCATCCACTCCCAATTTAATCGAGTCTATTAGTCACAGAAGTCGTCAGTGATGAAGAAACGGCCCTCTCTTGCTGAGGGTTCCTGCCGCCTCACCCAGGACTCCGCTTGGCCGTTGAACCTGATTTCCCGCAGTGAAACCTTCCTTGGAGTGATTCCTGTCTTTGCAAGCTGAGTGGCTCTCCTCCAGGTCAGAGCCCCGGCTAGCCGGAAGTCTGTTTCCTGGGCTCCTGAACCACAGAACCCTGGCGGAAATCCAGACAGCCGACGTCACCCGTCCAGATGGCGGAAACCATTGCTCAACAAAAGGAAATCGATGCCAGCACCTTACTTCTCTGTGACCTCCCTCTCTCTCCAACCCCAGAACAGCATTTTCTTGGGAAGCTGAGCAGTTGGCCCAAGAGCTCTGGCCCATGAAGTGTGTGGAGGTCAAGGCTGGCTGCGTCACGTCGTAAGGCTGAGCGCTGGACAGGGTCAGAAGATGTCAGTCTGAAGAGTTCTGCCACCAGGCTCCGACCTTTGGCAAATCCAACAATTCTTCTAATAATATTTTTTCAACTCTGAGTAATCATGCCCTCGTTGCAGAGAGCTATAGTTGCAAGGCTGGAGTGATGTCATCTGTGTGAACTCTCTCATAGCCTGAAGTAGATGGCAGAGCAAAGTCCTGCTTATGAGGAGCTGGACTTCCTCAGAGAAGCTGGACCTAAGGAGGCAGGAGAGAGTGTGGAGGCTACTCCTGAGCCAGGCAGCCTGCTCCATGTGAAGAGGGAGCTTGCCCGCAGCCAGCTCTGCAGCTGGGAGGCATTATGGTCAGAATGAGCCCACTGTGGTGGCTTGCACCAGTAGGTGCGTGGAGACAGGAGAAGCATGAACTGAAGCCAGCTGACTGGAGAGATGGTTCAGTCAGTGCCGGCCACACAAGCATGATGACCCGAGTCAGATGCTGAATGTGACAGCGCATACCTATGACCCCAGCACAGGAGAAGCTGAGACGGGGGACCCCTGAAGTTCACTGGCCAACCCATCTAAGCGCAGGGGAGGCTGAGACGGGGGACCCCTGAAGTTCACTGGCCAGTGCAGGGGAGGCTGAGACGGGGGACTCCTGAAGTTCACTGGCCAGCCCATCTAAGTGCAGGGGAGGCTAAGACGGGGGACCCTGAAGTTCACTGGTCAGCCCGTCTAAGCCAAATCAGCGAACTCCTGATTCCATGAGAGACCTTGCTTCAAAAACTAAGATGGAAAGTGACAGGAAAAGACACTTAATATCAACCTCCTACACACACACATGCACACACAGACATATACACACACACATGCACACACACACACAGACACACACATGTGCACGTGAGCACACAGACACACACACACATACATACACACCCACGCACACACAGACACACACTTGCTGTTCCAGATTTGGTGGCACATGCCTTTAATCCTAATACTCTGGACACAGAACCAAACAGATCTCTGTGAGTTCCTAGGTCAGCCAGTATATATATATATATATATATATATATATATATATATATATATATATAGAGAGAGAGAGAGAGAGAGAGAGAGAGAGAGAACAGAATTAATGCAGTTGGTTCATTTTCACTTTTGTGTTTATCTTGAGATGGGGTTACCCAAACTGGTCTCCAGCTTAAGGGCTCAAGTGGTTTTCTCCCTCTGCAGACTTCCAGGCAGAAGGGAAGGTGGGTGCCATCGTGTCTGACTAATACAGTTATATGGGAAACAATATGAAGGATAACCCAGGGAGTTATATGATGGCACACACCTATAATCCCAGTACCAGGCAGGCTGAAGAATTGCTTCAAGACCAGCCTGGGCTAAATAGTGAGATCCTGTCTCAAACTAGCAACCCACAAATACGCCTGCTATGGCAATGCCCATCTCTCCACGTGAAAGGTGGAGCCAGGAAGATTGGGGGCTCACGTTCATCCTCGAGGTATTTGAGCTCAAACCCAGGCTGGAACTCATGAGACCCTGGAGATACAAATGAGGTCAGAGAAGAAGGGAAGAGAAAGGAGGAGGGGCCGAATGGAGCAGCCCACATGAAATGATGCCAGCCCAGGACATTCTCCAGAGGCTGTCTTACCTGCTTGCACACCCTGTGGGGGGATATTCAGCCCAATTCAGGGGTCCCCACACTGTCCACAGAGAAGACAGGGTAATTTAGCTAACATCTGAACACGTTATTTTCCTGATTATGGCATCCCAGATTCCTGCTAGCCTATCTGCAGGAAGACCAACATCTGAACCAACTGGAGTCTGCAGCGGAGCCTGAGTCTACATCAGAATCTGAGACCTGGGGTCAACAGCGGGGCCTGAGTCCACAGCGGGTCCCAGGTCCACAGCAGGGCCTGAGTCCACAGCAAGGCCTGAGTCCACAGTGGGGCCTGAGTCCACATCAGGGCCTGAAGTGCTAGAGGCTGCAGCAGAATCCGAGTCCCCTGCAGCCTCTCCTGATTCCACTCACCTCGTCCGTGGGGCTCCTGTTGCCCCTCAGCCCAGAGCCCCTCCTCTTCCCCTTCCTAAACCCTGCTCTGGCTGACCCAGTTATCCAGAAAGCCCTCCTTCCTAACTCTCCAGGTGGGCCTGGTTCACTTCTCCCTTTATCTAAGTCCCATGGGTGGAAGGCTGGGGAGCAGGCTGGGGAGCAGGTAAGAACATGCTGATAGCCAAGCTTGGTTTTTGCTGCCCAGCATAACTGATACTTGCCCACGGTTTGGATACACAGCTAAACTGCCTGGGCTGTTGGTTTCTTCAATCCTATTGGCCTCCCTACTTTTCCCCTTAAATTTTGTGGATCCTCCTTTTCCTCCTCTTTGCCTTTCTGTCTCTCTGGGATTTGCTTGTTTGTTTGAGGCAGGGTCTCACTGCGTCACTCTGGCTGTCCTGGAACTTGCTATATAGACCAGGCTGGCCTCAAACTCACTACGTAGCCAAGGCTGGCATTGAACTCCTGATGGCTCCTGAGTATAAGGGACTGTGAGTGTGAGGCTGCCCACTTATGTGACTACGGTTGTTCTCAGTTTACAGATTTGGTGGCCAAGGTTCACCTATGTGGTTTGTTTAATATTTAGTAAAGGTCAGAAACAAAGGCTGAACCCCGTCTTTCGGTTCCTGAGAACTGTCCCACCCACTTCTCTGGAGTTTGGAGCCTGCTGTGAGGTTGGCTCCCTGGCACCCAGGAGCCCACACTTTTCTCGCCAGCCTCTAAATGACGACGGCTAAGGCGTCAGTGCCTCCTCCGAGAGACGGGAAGGCTGGCAGTTCCCAAGAGAGACACAATTACTAGAGACCTTTCAAGCTTGGGAGGCTGAGGCATGAGTTCAAGGCCATCCTGAGCTACTTAGGAAACCTTGTCTTAACCCTCCCTCCCAACCCCTCAAACTGGGTGTCCAAAAAAGAGAGAGAGAGAGAGAGAGAGAGAGAGAGAGAGAGAGAGAGAGAGAGAGAGAAGAAAGAAAGGAGGGAAGAAAGAAAAAGAGAGAGAAAGAAAGAAAAAGATAGAGAGAGGAAGGAAGGAGGGAAGGAGGAGGGAGGGAGGGAGGGAGGGAGGGAGGGAAGAGGGAAAGAAGAAAGCTTCCAGGCAAAACTTCTCTGTGATGAGAGAAGTGGAAACCATGGCTGCTTGGCTGGGGGAGGAGAGGAAGGCAGAAGCCTGTGGTTGACACTGTTGCATCAGGAGAAACCTCACCAGCTGTGCAGCCGGGCACGTTGGTGGGCACGCCTTTAAATCCCAGAACCTGGGCGACAGAGACCGGTGGATCTTAGTAAATTCAAGGTCAGCCTGGTCTATAAAGTGAGTTCCTGGACAGTCAGGACTGTTACACAAAGAAACCCTGTCTCAAAAACAAAACAAAACAAAACAACAAAAACCTCAAGAGCCTACTGATTCAGGATTTTAACGACTATTGAAGACCAGATGAGACATCCAGCCTCGGGAACTGAGCAACTACAGGATTCTCACTCTTTCCTTTGGTGGACAGTGGTTGTTGTTGGACTAGCTGGGCCACAGCCTGTAGGCCGTTCTGATAAATGCCTTCTATCTATATCACCTATATCTATATATCTATATAGACTCACTCTATAAGTTCTGTTCCTCTAGAGAACCCTGACTAACGCAGTTCCCAGGCCCCCAAGCTCAGGGGCAGCCTGAACAACACAGCAGGGCACTGGTTCAGATAAATAAATGAACACAGAAGCAGAGAGATAAGCTGAGTGTGGTGTATACACATGCAGCTCCAGTACCTAGGAAGCAGAGGCAGGAGGATTGCCATAAGTTCAAAGCCATTTTCTCTAGATATAGAGTTCCAGGCCAGCCTGAGTTATATAGGAAGACCCTCTCTCAGAAAAGAAAGGGTGGGGGCTTGGTCTACAGCTCGGTTGTAGAACACTTTTCAGCATGAATGAGGTCCTAGGTCTGGTCCCCACCACTATTAGAAAAATAAATTTAGGGCTGGAGAAATGACTCAGCAGCTGAGAAAGCTTCCTGTTCTTCCAAAGAACCAGAGTTCAGTTCCCAGCACCTATACCAGATGGCTCAGAACTTCCCCTTAACTCCAACCCAAGGGGATCCGAAGCCACCTCCTGGCCTCCACAGACATACTCACACATGTGGGCACATATGTATAAATACTTCTAATTAATTAAATGGGCAAGGAGCTACATAGACAATCACTCACATAGAATAAGAAGAAGACAAGAGGGCTGGGGAGATGGCTCAGAGGTTAAGACCACCGGCTGCTCTTCCAGGAGGTGCAGGTTTGATTCCCAGCAACCACATGGTGGCTCACAACCATCTGGAGCTCCAGTTCCGGGAGATCTGACCCCCTCTTCTGACCTCTGGGGGTACCAGGCTTACACATGGTGCACATATACACATGCAGACAAAATATTCGTACACATAAAATAAAGTAAAATAATCTTTAAAAAGGAGAAGAAAGTAATGGAGCTGGCAAGATGGTTCAGCAGGTAGAGTTCGATCCTGCAGCCAAGGGTGGAGGAGAGAGCCTAGTCCTGAAAGCTGCCCTCTGCCCTCCACGTGTGTGCTATGGCGATGCACACATACACATAATACATAGTTTAAAGGGGCCAGTGAGACGGCTCAGCAGTAAAGGCTTTTGCTGGCAAGGCTGAGGGCCTGAGTTCCGTCCCCAGAACCCTACACTGCTGCTGGGACTGTAAACTAATCCAGCTACTATGGAAATCAATACTGAGGCACCTCAAAAAAAAACCAAAACTCCCAGACTTCATGCCAGTCACATGGTGATGGCTCACACCTTTAAACCCCATACTTGGGAGGCAGAAGCAGGCAGATTTCTGTGGGTTCAAGGCCAGTCTGGTCTACAGAGCGAGTTCCAGGACAGCCAAGACTACAAAGAGAAACCCTGTCTTGGAAAACAAACCAAACAAAATAATCCCCAAACCTCCCGGACCTCACATGCACTGCGTCCCGGCTTCTGTTCTCAGTTCCCTGGCTCAAATCCTGCCGTGACCCAGTTGTTCCACTCCTGGGCTGCTTCCAGTAGCAGCCGTACAACAATAGAGAGGGCCACACACACGCTTACTGAGGCTCTGGTCACAGCAGGCGAGCCATGGGAAACAGCCTAGCTGCCCATCGATGTGCGCATAGATGAAGAAAGGTGGTGTGTTTATATCTGTGCGTGTGTGTCTATATTTACACACACAATGGAGGGCCATTCAACCATAAAGAAGAGTGAAATGACGTCGCTTGCAGTGAGAAGAGCAGAGCTGGAAGGCTCGTGAAAGAAGCTGGATTTAGACGAACGCCGAAACTCTCTCTCATCTGTTGAATTGTGGGACCGTGAAAGCACAAGGGGGCTATCAAGGGTGTGAAAGGGGTAAGGGGAGGGGGGAAGATAAGAGAGGGCCACAGAAGAGGGGAACCAAAGCCTGTGGTCTGCGATGATGTCACCGTGAAACCCAACGCTTTGTGCACAGGCTTTCAGAAGCTGAGCTTGCCCGTCCGTCCGTCCGTCCGTCCGCACCAATCACCTGCATACATTCCTGATGAACATCACAGCTCTCAGTGTTTGGAGCAGCTTTTTCTGTAACTACCAAAGGACTGGTTAATGGGACACTGAGACGGCTCAGCAGATAAGGGCACCAGCACCAAGCCTGATGGGTTCAATCCCCAGGAAATCTCCAGTCCACGCGGCGGGAAGAGAGAATGGATTCCTGCAAGTTGTCCTCTGATCTCTGTGGATGTGTCAGGGCACTCAAGTGTGCCAACACACATACACACATTCTTACACACACACATACATACTCACACACACACACACATAACACACTCCTACCCATACATATCTGCTTTAAACTTATGGTCCTCACTGGAGAGTCAGAGAGCAGTCTGCTCTGCTCACTGCCAAATCCCAGTATGTGCTACATCGGTACTGGAGAGGTATCCTCGATAGAGTAGCGGACCTTCCTAGAAAAAGATGGGCCTGACCTCTAGCATCACAAGGCATAGCCTGGCCTCCTCTCCAGGTACCGTGAGGACCCAAGGACAGGCATCTGGGAAGCGACCTGTCATCTCAAATCTGTCACAGGCTCACCATGTCCTTTCCAGGGGTCCTGGAGGAGGAAGAATCGAGCAATCTGACGAGTTTATTGTGCCGTCATTTTATCTTGTCTTCTGCTTTGGAGGAGGGGTTTCGCAGGTACCCAGGACCTCCTGCTCCAGCCTCCCCAGTGCTTGGATTTTAAGCGCGCAACACCATGGCCTGCTGTCATTCTAAGTTTTGTTTTGTTTGGTACTGAGTCTCACGATGTGACTCTAGCCTGCAACTTGATTTGTAGACCAAGCAGGCCATCAGATCCCCAAAATCTGCCTACTTCTGCCTCCCAAGTGCTGGGACTAAAGATATACCACCACACCTTTCATTATCTTATGTTCTGAAAAAACATTTTTTATCATAAAATCGACTTGATGGTTTAAAAAAAGAAAGCCAAGGTGCAGTGGCACCTAGCTCCAACCCCAGCTCATGGGTGCTGAGGCAGGGGGATTTCTCATATGCAGCCTTTGTCGTGGGACCTGACTGACCGGAGGCACAGGGGTTTGAGGGGATTAGGGTCATTCCTGCTTTCCGTCTTGTTTTCTGATCTTCGCCTCATGGTCAGTTTTTGCCGCCGTGAGCTCTGCCACCTCCTCCCCACCGTGAGGGGCGCTGTGCCCTCTGATCCCCTGAGCCGGAACCAACTCTCCTTCCCTTAAGCTGCTTGTCAGGGATTTTGTCACATCGACACAGAAGTGACACGTACCCATGCCTGTGTAGCAGGCATGAAGGCTCCACAGCGTGAGGACAGTGTCTGTCACAAGCAGTCTGGCCTTAGACCCTGCCTGCTCTGCACCACACAAGATGCCCAGGCTTATGCAGCCCACAGCAAATAGAAGAGTCCATGTGTTAACCAACACTGCCCAATTCCTGCCGATGCCTGTGGGCTCCCCTGAACCCAGGCTCTTTTCCTGCCCCAGCTCTTTCCACTGTTTGAGACAGAATCTCACTCCACAGCTCTGCTTCACCCGGAGCTCACGACGTAGCCCAGGCTGGCCTTGAGCTGCCGAAGATTCCCTGCCTCTTTGCCTCCCCAGGGCTGGGGTTGCTGGCAGCACTACAATACTTAACTGTTTCTGACGACCCACACACAGCAGGTGTGAAACCAAAAAAGGCACAAACAACACAGTCCTGCATCCAGCATTCAGGAGGATAAAGTAGGCAGGCTGCAAGTTCAGGGTCAACCTGGACCACTCAGGGAGACTGTCTCAACAAAGCAAAGTCTTACCAACAAGAGGAGGAGGGGGAGGAGTAAAGGAAGACAAGAGAGGAGGAAGGAGGAAGGCAAGAAGAGTAGAAGAGGAGGAGAAAAAGGAGAAGCAAAAAGATGAGGGAAGAGGAGGAGGACAGGAAGAGGAAGGAAAAGGTAAGAGGAGATGGGACAGAGAAGGAGGAGAAAAAGGAAGAGCAGAGGAACGAGAGGAAAAGGAGAAAGAGAAGACAAGCAGAGAGGAAAAGGAGAAAAAAAAGGGAGCAGAAGGAAGAGGGAGAGGAGGAGGAAGAAAGGCCACTAACTACTGTGCTTAGTTAATTTGTCCTTAAAGCTGGCTTTGGTTTCCCGCCTCTGTAGGTGTTCTGTTTTGTTTGTTTGACTTTTGTTGTTGCTATTGTTCTGTAATGATTCACTAGAGATAGTTATCATTAACAACCGTGCTGATTAAGCCAATTAAGAGTATTAAGTTCTTTTCATTGACAGCCAGATCAAGAGGGGGCTTGAGCCGCAGTGTTCTGTTTTGTGCAGGTCAGCAGAAGCAAAGGGGTCACACCCAAACCGTGATTCAGGCTTAGCAAAAGCAGCAGGGATGGGAGAGGGGCATGCCTGTGAATCAGTCTGGACGGACTGAATGTGGCTTTGCAAAAGCTTTCTTTATTATTACACAACCACACCTTATCTGGAATCATTTGAAGGAACCCTTTGCCTAAGCAAGTCTCAGTCAGGAGACCTGGTTTGCCAGGTCCTCTCAAGACAAAGTCACACAAAAGCTCTCGAATTCCTTCAAAAGAGCAGCTCAGATAACAACCCCTGACTCTTAACAAAAGGTGTTTCAGAGTTTGAGTGCTGTCATCCAGAATTCAGGCCACAGCAATGACTCTTTCTTTATCAGTAAGAGATTAGCTCTGTGAGCTCCCACCTTGCACCTTATGATTTAACAAGCTAATACGCTCTGTTTCCGGTGTTACATTTTGTTTGTTTGTTTGGTTGGTTGGTTTTTTGTTTTTTTTTTGAAAGGCAGAGTTTCTCTGTGTAGTTTTGGAGCCAGTCCTGGACTCCTCTGAAACCAGGCTGGCCTTGAACTCACAGAGAGCCACCTGCCTCTGCCTCTGCCTTTGAGTGCTGGGATAAAAGGCATGCGCCACCACCGCCTGGCCAGGTGTTATTTATAATTTATAGAATTTAACCAAGAGTTTTTCAGAAAGCAACCCAAAGAGCAGAATCAAATCCTCAGTAATGAGCAGGTAAGAAAACACCCAATGATACAGTTCAAAATCATGAATTTTGCTCTTTTAGTTCATTTACTATAAAAATTAAATGTTCATTCAAGCACCAATCAGATCATCAAGGGATGCTAACGCCCTCCATATAACGGATGACTAAGGGCTCTGGAAATTTAAACAGTATTGACTTGGTACTTTGTGCCCTGGTTGCAATTGCTCTGTACATGAAGGGACAATTGATAATGATTTATTCCCGCTATTTGGGAAAAATAAAAACATTTCCCATGAAAGGACCTTTAATATTGAGTTATTCCTGCTCTGAGAGAAAAACGGGAAAAATTTAAACCAAAATTTAACAAGAAAATTCTAAATTCTGGGCCAGCTGTGCTGGCTCATGCTGCAGCTGTGGAACACACACACACACACACATACACACACACACACACGCACCCACATACACACACACACACACACACGCACCCACATACACACACACACTCAGGATCCTTGGAATTCGGGTGTTTGCAGCTCTGCTCTGCATTGGCTGGCTCTTAGCAGGGCTGAGCAGACAGAGAGCTCTGGGTTCCAGCTGACATTAATTCATTTTTTTTTTTTAATCAGAAAGAGCCTTTCTCCTTCCTCTGTTTCTACCCAAAAGAACCTTTTTTTCCCTTACTTTTATTTTTTGTTTATGGGTCCTTTTTATTTGTAGACCTTGATTAAACCTTTTCCCTTCTTCTAGCAGGAAAATCCATTTTTCTTCATTAGACACTTTCCCTTTTTCTACTGTGAAGAGCCTTTTCCCTGGATTTATTGTTTGTCTCGGGAGCCATTTTACCTGTATCTTTAATATTTGCAATAATTGTGCAACTAATACTTTACCTTTAAACAACTTACCTTTAGCAACTGTACATAATGTTGCTCCTGAGACAGGGAGCTCAAATTCCCATCATCCATGCCAAATCCTGGAGTTCTCACTTTTTTCCTCCAGTCCTGGCAGATCAGAGTCCGAGTACATATCCCTTCTGTAATTCCTTCAAATGAGCAACTCAGATAACAATCCCTGACTTTTAACAAGAGGTAACAATATCTGACTTTTAACAAAAAATAACAATCCTTGACTTTAAACAAAAAGTAACAATCCCTGACTTTTAACAAAAAATAACAATCCCTTACAAGTTAGTTACTTAAAGCCTAGCGCTCTCACTCCAGGATTCAAGCCAGATGCAATGGCTCTGTGGGGCCTCTCACTACACTTGAGCCTCTGAAAAAAGTCTCTTGGTGTCCACATTTAGGGACACAGGGGTTTTTTGGTTATTTATTTGTTTGTTTAATGTGCATTGGTGTGAGGGTGTCAGATCCCCTGGAACTGGAGTTACGGACAGTTGTGAGCTGCTCTTTGGGTGCTGGGAATTGAACCTGGGTCCTCTGGAAGAGCAGCCAGTGCTCTGAAAGGCAGAGTCATCTCTCCGGCCCCAGGCATACAGTTTTGAAAGGCAAAGCCCAGAAAGACACATCAAAGTTAGATGAGGGTCAGGGCAACCGAGAAATGTTTGTTCCTGGCAGAACACAGTAGTTATTTTAGAGTTAGACGTAACTTTTCGGTTGTTTTGGTTGGTACATCTGAACCATGGTCTAGGCCATGGAAATCTCAAATATGTAGCTAAGGCAGACGTGACTGTCGTGGGGAGGAGGGTAGAGGGCTGAGAACACAAAATGGAGTCAGAACAGTTTTAGTTTGTTTTTCAGTGTGTGTGTGTGTGTGTGTATGCATGTATTATGTATGTTGTATGTGGTGTGTGTGTCGTGTGTGTATGGTGTGTATGTGTGGTGTGTGTGTATGGTGTATGTGTGGTGTGTGTGATGTGTGTATGGTGTGTATGTGTGGTGTGTGTATGGGTGTGATGTGTGGTTGTGTGGTATGTGTGTGTGGTGTGTGTGCATGTGCTCGTGTGTCTGCAGGTCACTCACTCATAAGGACATATGAAGAAGCAGGAGGTTGGTGTTAGATGTCCTCTATTGCTCTATACCTTATTTTCAGACATAGTCTGTTGCTGAACCCAGAGCTTGTGGTTTTGGGGGGACTGGCTGGCCAGAGAGCCCCTGGAATCTGCTCTCCTCTTGCCCAGCTTCTACCTGGATTCTCGGGACCTGAACTCGGGCTCTCGGGCTTGTACAGCAGGCCCTTCCTCACCCATTTCCCAGCTTCCTGTCCTGCTGTTGGCTGAGACAAGGCTTCCTGCAGCCTGAGCTGATCTTGAACTCTACATGCAGCTGAGACCAGCCTGAACCTCTGGTCCTCTGCTTCCAGAGTAATGGGATCACAGGCAGGTACCAGGAACGGGTTCTTCTCTGTGATCTTGAGTTGGTGCTAGTTAGGGTTGGGACACCTGAAGTGCCCAGTCCAGAGGGTCCTGCAGTCAGGCCCTGCTGCAGCTCTGTTCTAGAACAAACTGCCCATGCTCCAGTCTCTAAGTTCCCAGAGGTCCAGAATCAGCAGCCAGCAAAGTACAAGCCCCCATCTCCACCTCTTTCTACGAACACCTTCCAGAAACAGGACCCAGCTGGATTCTTCCTGCTTCTTCTACTTCCAAAACACACAGAAAGCCAAACCCATAATTACAAGGACAGGGGAACTGTGTCCTGGCTGCCCTGAGGGGGAGGGGACACTTTTATTGTCTGTTAATTCTAAACAAATTGTTACATTAAGTTCATAATGAATTGTCCTTCACAAGTATTCTAATCTGATTCAGTCTTGACCTGTTCTAAAGATGGGGGTCAAATCCTTCAGGATGAGGGCTCAGTCTCTGAAACGGCCCCTGCCTTTTTAAATGGTGATGCTGGAGATTAAACCCAGGCTTTGTCCACCTCCTTATTCTTTAGTCGGGGTGTCATGTATCCCAGGCCAGACTCTAATAGTTGAGGATGATCTTGAACTTTTAAAAAATATTTATTTTGTTTATGTGTACATGTGTGCATCTATGTACACCAGGCCCGTTCAGTGCCTGCAGAGTTCGGAAGAGGGCATCAGGTACCAGGAACCAGTCACCAGTGGTCGTGAGTGCTGGGACCTTAACCTGAATCCACGAGAAGAACACAAAGTGTTTCTAACTGTAGTTATTGCTCCAGCCCCAGCCTTGAACTTATGATCTTCCTGTCTACAATGCTGAGATTTCAGGTGTGGGCCACCACACCCAGTTCTGTGTGGCACTAGGGACTGATTGAATCTAGGACCTCGCACAAGCCAGACAAGTCAGCCACCTACCAACTGAGACTTGTCTCCAGCCCCACAGGGTCCCACTCTAAACAAACGAACAGGCAGGTAAGCTGTAAATCTTGACAATGGCCAGAAAAAAAGGGGATGGAAGAGAGAAAGAGGGAGAGCCGTGCTGTTTGTGATGGTGGTCAACCAGCAGCCACCCGGCAGAGGGAAGGGCTTGAGGGACAACGTGAAGAAGCCCATGGAAAGCAGGCTTGCAGTTTAGCCAGGGCATGAAAGAAGGATAAGAGGAAAAAGTTACGCATCTTCTGATTTAGGACTTGGAAGAGCACAAAACCAGTCCACAGCGCTCTCTGGAAGCATGTGCCGAAAACCTTAGTTACAGTTTGTGATGCGTTGTACACACAGTACGTGCCTGTGATGGTTTGAAGGAAAATGGTCCCCAAAGGGGGTGGCACTATTAGGAGTTGTAGCCTTGTCAGAGTAGGTGTGATCTTGTTGGAGAAAGTGTGTCACTGGGGAGGCTGGCTTTGAGGGCTCATAGATGCTCAAGTCACACACACATACACACACACACACACACACACACACAGACTACTTCTTGTTGCCTGTGAGTCAAGATGCAAGAACCCTCAGTTCCAGCACACGTCTGCCAGCATGCTGCCATGCTTCCTGCTGAAAGACCTGGATAAATCCAGACACCTCTAGCAGAAAAAATAGAGCCAAAAATCTAAGCAGGAAGAGAAGAGCCAAAAATCTAGGTTAGCTGGTGCAGTGACTCTGTTTTAGGAACTAGCTGAAGATAAAGTTAGATTATAATCTGGAGAATAATCTTGAGAAACAGGGAGTTACCCCCTTGTGATTATCACTGGTATTTTTGGAATTTTCCAATGATGCCCTCCCTACCCCCCTTTGGATTACTGGGTTGTGGTTTCTTCCCTTAAATACCCCTTCTCCCAGCTACTCAGGGTCTAACTCCTCTCCCCCTGCGTGGGAAATGAGTTTCTGTGCCAGTGCACTGGATCCTGTCCTGTCAATAAATCTCATGTGCTTGCAGCAAGGACGTCTCTTGTGAGTTTCTGGGGGTCGTGTTATCCCAAGACCTGAGTGAGAGAGTCTCCCCGCTCCAGAGGTCTTTCACTGCCCTGATTGTAATAGACTCGAGAGCAGACACTGTAAGCGAGCCACCACATTCCATGTTTCCTTTACAAGAGTTGTCATGGTCATGGTATCTCTGCACAGCTATAGAGACCCTAAGCAACCTAGCAACCGGCTACACTTACACGGTAGCTTCTTCTGGGATCTCTTCAGGGACTCCAGCCCTGTCACACTGCTGTGGACAATGATCTTGTACCCCGTACAGACTGTCAGCTGTATTGCTTTAATAAAATGCTGATTGGCCAGTAGCCAGGCAGGAAGTATAGGTGGGGCCATCAGGCAGGAAGTAGAGGTGGGGTGATGAGAACAGGAGAATTCTGGGAAGAGGAAAGACACATTCTGCAGTCATCACAGAGAAAGCCAGACACAGAGGAAACAAGATGAGAATGCGTCGCTGATAAGGAACCAAGCCACATGGCTGACACAGACAAGAATTATGGGTTAATGTAGGATGTAAGAGTTAATAAGAAGCCTGAGCTGATAGGTCAACCAGTTTGTGCTTAATGTAGACCTCTGTGTGTTTCTTTGGGACTGAACAGCTGCAGGACCAGGTGGGACAGAAACCTCCGTCAACACCACACAACGCCAAGCGTAAGCCTCGGCCGCTCTCCATGACCCCGTCATGCCTTCAAAGCCAGTACTACCTGGGTGACTCTTGTACTACCAAGTTCATCTGCCAGCACACGTTGTAACCTTGACCGCCTCTGGAACTCAGCTGTGTGTCTGAACCCTCGGGAAACCCCAGAGGATTTCCCCCTCAGTGATGCCGGCCTCGTCTTAATCACAGCCCCAGCTGATCAGCATCCGTTGTGCCGGTAAAGTGACGGTTTCGCTTTAGTGATTTTGGTCTCTTGTCAGTCACAACCGATTCTTCTGCTCCAGCTGATCAGACGCACAAATGGAGTCTTTGCTTCCGTCTAAAACGTCACAAACCAGGCCTCCAAGGTGTGCAGTTCTCCCAAAACTCCTTTCTTCCAAGGTCCCACAGAACAGCTCACCAAGCTTTGAACACTCAATGGCTTTTCTCACCCAGAGTTCCAAAGTCCTTCCACATCCTCCCAGAAACAACACGGTCAAGTTTGTCACAGAAATACCCCACAACCCTCACGCCAACTTCTGTCCTAATTAGGGTTGACCACAGCAACCTGGGGAGGAAAGGGTTTATTAAGGCTTACACTTAAAGATAACCGCCCATCACTGAGGGAAGTCAGGCGGGAATCTGGAGGTAGGAGCTGAGGCAGAGCCCATGGAGGGAGGGGAGCTGCTTATTGGTTTGGTCCTCATGGCTTGCTCAGTCTGATTTCTTATAGAACCCAGGACCACCAGCCCAGAGATGGAATCACACACAATATGCTGGGCTCATCAATCACTAATTAAGAAAATGCCAAAAAAAAAAAATTCATTAGTGTCAGGCAGTGGTGGCGCACACCTTTAATCCCAGCACTTGGGAGGTAGAGGCAGGTGGATTTCTGTGAGCCTGAGGCCAGCCTGGTCTACAAGAGCAAGTTCCAGGACAGGTTCCAAAGCTACAGAGAAACCTTATCTCAAAAAAAATAAAAAACAAAAAACAAAACGAAAATGCCTTACAGCCAGATCTTACGAAGGCGAAGGCGTTTTCTCAGTTGAGGTTCCCTCCTTTCAGATAACTCTAGCCTGTGTCAAGTGGACATAAAACTGTCTAGCACAAAATCCAAGCTTGTTTTAACTGATCTATAAGTTGGAATTCCCACAATTCCCTCCGCACATTCACAGCTCACGGAGCTCAGGGAAATGCGGTGTCTGCAGATTTATCATAAAGAGATTTCAAAAGGCACTGTGGTAGAGATGCACCAGGCAGGACGTGGGAGTTTGAGTGTGGGGACCCTATTCCCACTGTACATACAACCTTCCTGTGGCCCCTGATCCACAGTCCCCAAACCTTTTTTGGTCTTTCAAAGGGGTCTCACTACGTAGCGCTGGCTGGCCTAGAACTCATTCTGTACACCAACCCAGCTTGGAACTCAAGGCAAGATTCTCCAGCCTCTGCCAAGCCAATGTTAGGACCACAAGGGCAGGTGTTACCACCTGGGGCTAGCAGGTGTGAGGAAACACGATTGTCCAGTTTGCACAGGCATGCCTGGGGCTAGCAGCTGTGAGGAAACACGATTGCACAAAAGGATCTAATCTACTGAGGCTGGGACTCTCAGGCATCTGTAGCTCCAGTCCCAGGGGCTCCAGAGTCCTCTGCTGACCTCCATGGGGAACCAGGTGTGTATGTGGTGCACAGATTTATATACAGAGAAAATACTCGTACACATATAATAAATTAATTATCAAAATTATTCTTTTTCAACAACTGTTCCCTAGCTGTTACTAGAACTCACTCTGTAGACCAGGCTGGCCTTGAGCAGCTGTCTGCCTCTGCCTCCCGAATGCTGGGATTAAAGCACACTTGGTTTATATCTTTTGCTGGGGATGCGGCTCAGTGGGTGGAGCACTCACTAAAATGCTTTAGGTGACTGGCGGCACAAAGACAGTATGGTGCTGTATCTTGGAAGGGTGGTAGAGGTGGGAGAGTGAGGAAGTCAAGCTTATCGGCGAACACCCTGAGCGTGAGGCCAGCCTGGGTTATACGAGGCCCCCCTCTCTCTCAGAAAGGAAGGAGGGAAAGAGGAATTGAAAGGAGAGTTATGAGCAGCCACGAGGGTGCTAGGAACCAAGCCCAGGTTCCCTGCAAGAACAGCCACTGGGCCATCTCTCCTTTGAACGTATTTTGCAAAGCCTGCGGGAAGCCACTGGAGTTCCAAGACAAAGCTGTGTGTGCTTGCGTCTAGGACGGCTCAGTCTCACTTCAAAGACAGGATCTAAGCAAGGGCAGCAGAGAGCGGAGGTGGGAGGTGACGGTGAAAGCCAGAGAGATCTTTATGAGAGAAAACTCAAAAGCTGTAAGGATTACCAGGGATTGCCAGGCATGGCGGCACTCGGGAGGCAGAGGCAGAGAAGTTCTGAGTTTGAGGCCAGCTAGGGCTGCATAGCTAGAACCTGTCTACATAAAAATTAAGATGTAAAGATCCTCAGAATGGGAGGAGGCAGAAGAGGAACACACTAAAAGTTTCTAAGGTGGCTGGATCAAAAGAATGGTGGGTACTACTTTAGGAATGAGAGGATCTAGGTTTGCCTTGTTGCTGTCCCTGAAGACAGCATCTCCAGTAGCCCAGGCTAGCCTCAAACTCACTAGTTTTCCAGGATGACCTCAAACTTAAGATCCACTTGCCTCTGTTCCCAAGGGCTGGGATAACTAATGGGCACGCACCTAGTGATGGGGGAGGCTGGGCACAGCACTTACTCTACCAAGTAAACTCCACCCCCAGCCCCTATATGCACAGTTCTGGTGAGTTCTTCAAAGAGTTGCTAAGAATCTAAGTGTGAGTCTTGTGCGGAATTTACAGGATGGCACTGATAAGGTCAGATCTTAGCTCACAGGCCGGTAGGGATAAGTCCCGCCCCTTAGGGGGCGTGTTCGCCTCGGGCTAATGTTAGCCTATAAATTTGGCGAGGGTGCTCCCAGATGCTCGCTTCTGCTTTCCTGGTCTCCCGGAACAGTGGTTCTGTAAGTCTATTTCCCCCAGTAAAGCTGTCTGCATTCGTTACAATCTGTCTGCATTCGTTTACGCCATTACACAGGGCTGTAGGAGGTTAGGATGTCTCCACCGTAAACAGAAATCACAAATCTGATCACACAGAAATAAATAAAAAAACAAAGAAATCAACAAAAGTTCCTGGTCTTGTTTATGAAATTCCGGATGAAGAGGTAGCAGGAGCCTTTAGCTCCATGTCCAGTCCCTGGGACCCTGACGGGTGCACCTTTGTTATCCAAGACTGCTCATCTGTTTCCCAGCCACCCAGACATAAAATTATCACACAGAAACTAATTCATTCATTCATTCATTCATTGTGATACTGTTTGGCCAATAGCTTAAATGTATTTCCAGGTAGCTCTTACATCTTAAATTAACCCATTTCTATTAATCTGTGTATTGCCACGTGGTTGTGGCCTACCAGTAAGATTCTGTCCAGTGTCTGGCGTCTGTCTCCTGTGGCAGCTACATGGTTTCTCTCCTTGACTCTGCCTACTCTCTATATATATCTTTTCCAACCTGGCTATATTCTGTTAGGACATTGCCCAAAAGCAGCTTCTTTATTAACCAATGACAATAAAACAGCTTACAGAGAGGAATCCCACATCACACCATAATTGATTAGCTTTGTTTGTCAAATTGATACTTTTTAATCATGTGTTTCTGTGAGTCTGTGTGTGTTTGCGTGTGCTGGAGCACCATCGATCCCCTGGAGCTGCCCTTACAGGCCATCGTAAACTGTCTGACGTGGGAGACAGAAATCAAACATGGGAACCGGGTGGTGGTGGCGCACGCCTTTAATCCCAGCACTCGGGAGGCAGAGGCAGGTGGATCTCTGTGAGTTTGAGGCCAGCCTGGTCTTCAGAGCAAGTTCCAGGACAGGCTCCAAAACCACAGAGAAACCCTGTCTCGAAAACAAAAAATAAAGAAAGGAAGAAATCAAACGTGGGTCCTCTTCAAAATCAGTTATTGTTAACTGCTAAGCCATATCTACCCACTGATCTGTAAAATTTTTTAATGTATCTATTTCTATGTGTATAAATGTTTGTCTGTCTGCACATATGTATAGTGCCCACCCAGTGTGTGCCTGGAGCCCACAAAAGTCAGATTGTATGCTGGGGCCAAACCAGGGTGGTCCCCCAGAGGAACACCAAGTTAACTGCAGTGCTAGTCCCCAACACACTCGTTTTTAAAGACAAGGTCTCATGTGGTTCAAGTGATTTTGAACTCACCTTGTGGCTGAGGATGGGCTCAAACTTTTGATCCTTCTGCGTCTAGCTCCTGAGTGCTGGGGTTATAAGCATATGACATCACACCCCATTTATTCAGTACTGGGGTACACTTACTAAATAATCTACAATTTAAGCCACATCAGTCAGGATAGCTGATCTTATAAAGAGTAACAGAGGGTGGGCATGTGGTTTTTCTAGGACAGAGTCCTGATGCAATGTGTTAATATGTTTCCTGTGTACTGGACATTGGGCTGGGACAAGCATGGTAGCAAGTGTCTGCAGTCTCTCAGTACGCACCAGAGTCACAAGTGTGAGGTTAGCCTCAGCTGCTTGATAAGACTTCACAACACATGCATGTGCGCACACACACAAGAAAGGCCAACCTTAACCTGCACACACACACACACACACACACACACGAAAGGCCAATCTTAACCTGTACATCAAGTCACGTATCTAGGAGATAAATCAAGCCAGAGGAACACAAACGACAGTTTTTTTCTAGCTGTGGTTACGTCTATAAGGAAAAGCGCTGGGTCCTGAGTGTGTCACAGGAGTCCTGACTTGGAGAATGAATTCACAGCAGTAAAGATGAGATTTACTCACAGAGCGAGGGAGGGGACAGCAAAGGAGGCCTTTAGAAAGAAGGAAAAGCTAGAATCCAGCATGGCGCTGCAGGGCCCGTAACCTCCACCCCATCCCGCGCACAGGAGGTTGAAGCCAGCCTGGGTGACATGGTGAGAGTTGTCAGAATGAAGCCGCAGAAGAACTAACAGACATGTGAAGGCCTGGAAAAGGAGCACTGGAGAGGAACGCCCTGAAAGACATATCAGTGTGATTTAAGCGGGAGAACCATGGGAATTTTTCCTTTGTATACATTTTGCATCGATAACAAACACTCCTGGTTTAGCCCTCTGAGGAGGAATAGTTGTTAGTTTAAACAAAACAGTGGAGGGTGTGGAGAGAAGGGTGTCTTGGGGGACAGTGCACATTCCAGGGGGTTGATGACGTAAGCAGTGACTAATTCTCCTGTGGGGGAACCAGGAGGCTCATTGGCCGGGCATGAACAAAGAAGCAAGGGTGACTCACGCGTGGTACGTGAAAGCCCGCCCACAGCCCGTGAAGGTGAAGCTGGAGCAGTGGGGGCCGTAGGAGACACAGCGAATTTTCATCGGGGACTTCATGGAAGAGGCAGTCCCTTCAGCAGAGGGAGAATGCAGACAACTGGGCAGAGAAAGCCCACCCACGTCAGGGATGAAGGCACTTGCCCGCAATCCCGGCACTCAGGAGGCTAAGGCAAGAGGATAGCCACAAGTTCAAGTCTGCATGTGTGAACACACACGCGTGTGCACACATGAGTATTAGTGTCCATGGAGGCCAGAGGTGTTAGATCCCCTGGAGCTAATTAAATCAGTTCATTAATTAATTAAAATCAAGTGGAGAACAGTTTAGGAGGACAGTTGACTGATTCCGACCTCTACAGGCAGGCAGGCAGGCATGGACACACAGGCCTACACACATGTGAATGTATATGAACAGACCAGCCGCCGCCATCTTCACCAGAGCCGCTGTAACTGCGGGCTGGGCAAAAGAGCCCTTCAAGGTCAGGTCTGTCGACTACTGACCTTCTCTAACAGAGAAAGGGCTTTCACCTGAGACCCCACTCATTCCCTTCTGCAACTCCTACCCCCGGAAATAAATCTATCCTGTCAGGGAAGGAGGCTGTTGTTGCTCTGAGGCATCCATAGGTGGATGCGGTTAGGGGTTAGGATGGCATTCTGCTGGATTTATCCTCTTAGCCAAACAGCTTGGGACATCAGTTGGGGAATGTTGAGGTGTCCAGCTAGGACTCATTGGCTGTGGAAAACCAGCACAAAGTAGGAAAACTGGAAGACTTCACAGGCATCTTGGTCTTCTCACCACCAAGATCTGGTCTTCATGTGTGTAACTCAAGGCGCCCGGTCAGTCCCCGCGTAACCATGGTGACAGCCACCTGTTTGTCAGTTTCTCAGGAGTGTACCAAGTAGCAGGGCACAGGACAGCAGCTAAGGTCAGCCCTGAAGTGGGGCTCCATCGGTGCACTCCAGGTGAGACCCAGTGCTGTGGCTGTTGGGGGTTACTCATGCTCCTATGAGTAACCTCTCACCTGTGCTCTTTTTTTTAATATTTATTTATTTGTTATGTATGCAATATTCTGTCTGTGTGTATGTCTGCTGGCCAGAAGAGGGCACCAGACCTCATTACAGATGGTTGTGAGCCACCATGTGGTTGCCGGGAACTGAACTCAGGACCTCTGGAAGAGCAGGCAATGCTCTTAACCACTGAGCCATCTCTCCAGCCCCTCACCTGTGCTCTTAAGTAAACCTCATAGGCACATGGGTTCCCCACATCGGACTTTGGTGAAATGGTCCTTTTGGTTGGGTTTGGTGTCCAATAAAGAGACAGATATTTGTTTATGTCTCCTCAGACCAACAGCCCCTGAAGCAAACATACACACATAAAATAAACGAACCAAGGGCTGGAGAGATGGCTCAGTGGTTAAGAGCATTGCCTGCTCTTCCAAATGTCCTGAGTTCAGTTCCCAGCAACCACATGGTGGCCTGTAGGCAGACACAATACTGTATACATAATAAATAAATAAATCTTTAAAAAAAATAAATAAATAAACAAACCAAGCATCACCTATCCAAGAAGACTCTGCTGGGTTGGTGTCGTACAGGCATCAGGAACACGGATCAAGCAAGAGGGTGCCCTCCTTGGTACATCAAAGGAGAAGAAAGCCCTCTGCCTTCAGTCCCCACGTGAGAAGTGGAAGTTGTGGTTTGAAAAACCCTTCCTGATCTCTAATCTCCAAAAGAAATCTAGCCTAGGACATTTCTAAGAGATACAGTCAAAGATTGCTTGGGGAGGGAGAAGAGCACCAGCAAGATTTAGAAATTGAAGCTTGATACAAGTCCCAAGATCTGTACTGGCCTTCCTCTGGTTGAGATAAGCGTCCACTTCACTGCGTCCTCAGCACCCATCCACTGCACCCTCAGCACCCACCCACTGCGTCCTCAGCACCCATCCACTGCATCCTCAGCACCCATCCACTGCATCCTCAGCACCCACCCACTGCACCCTCAGCACCCACCCACTGCGCCCTCAGCACCCATCCACTGTGTCCTCAGCACCCATCCACTGTGTCCTCAGCACCCATCCACTGTGTCCTCAGCACCCATCCACTGCACCCTCAGCACCCATCCACTGCACCCTCAGCACCCATCCACTGTGTCCTCAGCACCCACCCACTGTGTCCTCAGCACCCATCACTGCGTCCTCAGCACCCACCCACTGTGTCCTCAGCACCCATCCACTGCGTCCTCCACAGGATTTCTCTCCGGAGAGGACTGAGTTGTTTAGGGCTGAGATGTAACTTGGGGAGGGAGCAGCTGACTCCCCTTGTCCCTCGGAGTTGGACCTGCAGGAACAGCCCCAGCCACTCCCTGCTTTTGCTTCCCCTTCCCCTGTGCAGATCTGGGCCTGGTGACTCCACCTGCACTCTCCGGGGAAGATCCCATTAGTGCCCACTTCCCACCTCATGACCCTCGCTCATCAACCAGGACCCTGAGATGTGGTTGGAGGAGGCTTCCTCCTGACCTTTCTAATTCAGACGCTGAACCCAGAGTGAAATTCTGTTCTAGGAAATCATAAAAGACTTCATTTCAAAAATTTGTTTATCCAGCTCCCCCTAAAGTCATTTTAAATCACCCGATGCTTAGGCCGGAGAGATGGCTCAGTGATGAAGAGCATTGTCTTCCTCTTTAGAAGACTTAGTTTGGGCTCCCAGAACCCCATAACTCACAGCCACCTATAATTGGAGTTCTAAGGAATCTGTCCCCGTTTTCTGGCTTCTGGCACCAGACATGCACATGGTACAGAGACATACATGGAGGCAAAACACCCATACACATAAAACAACAGCTGGGTGTTGGTGGCCCACGCCTTTAAACTCTCAGGAGGCAAAGGCAGGCAGATCTCTGAGTTTAAGTCCAGGCTGGCTTACAGAGCGAGTTCCTGGATAGCGGAGACTACACAGAGAAACCCTGTCTCAGAATAAATAAATAAATACAAGTAAATAATAAAATATTTTAAACCAATAAACTAAGTCACCATGCATCTAAAATGTAGAGTCAGTCAACAAGGGTCCCAGGGGCTCCCCTACACCCCTGTGGAGGCCCTGGACTGATGAGGGGATGAAGGAGACATTACCCTAAAGAAACAGCTCCAGACTGGAAGCAGCGCTTTCTCAGGAAGATGAGTACGCACCTAGAGACCTGGGTTCCTGCCACAGCTGAACTCTTGGACCTGAACCTGGGCCAAACCACTTTCCCCCTGAGTCCCTTTCGCTGAAATCCTCTCGATAGCTAGCTTAGAGCAAATCACACAGTCTATGTGAGAAGGAGATGCTGGACCAGAAAGCATCCCTCCTTCCATGGACATCTACAGTAGTAACCCTATCCATGTTTTCACTCGGGTTCCAGCTGCCCCTGAAAACAATAGATGGAAAATTCCAGCAATAAACAATTCACACGTTCTGCTGTTTTGAGTGGCGTGATGAAATCTGGTGCTGTCCCACCCAGGATGTGATTCATCTCTGGTTCAGTGGATCCATCCTGTATACACTGCCTACCCTGCATCATCACGGTCCCGTGACCCAGGATCCCCTTGGGGAGAGGAGCCTTCTGACACGTCAAATGGTCAGCAGTAGCCAGTGCTATGTCACAACGCCGGCATCAAGCACCTCAATTCATCACGTCACCATAAACGCCAGGAGGAGTATGACACAGTGGGCTACCTTTTTTTTTTCAAGCCAGGGTTTCTCTGTGTAGCCCTGACTGTCCTGGAACTCGCTCTGTAGACCAGGCTGGCCTTGAACTCAGAGATCTGCCTGCCTGCCTCCCGAGTGCCACCACAGCCTGGTCACAGGACCATGAAGTAGTTTTAGGTCAGTTGAACAACTTGTGAACTTCATCTAAAGGTTCCCTTGAGAGTGGGGCTGTAACCCCAGCTGCTTGGGAGGTTAAGGCAGATGGCAAGTTCAAGGCCTGCCTGGGCTACAGAGTGAGCTCAAGACAAGCCTGGGCAGCTTACTAAGAGCTTGTCTCAAAATTCTAAAGAGTGGCCTGGATGGATGGCTCAGCCGTGAAGAGCACTGGCTGCTCTTACAGAGGATCCGGGTTCAGTTCCCAGAGCCCACGTGATGGATCCGGGTCCAGAGAATCTAATGCCTTTTCTGGCCTCTCCAGGCGCTGCACACACTTAGTGCACACACATCTATGCAGGTAAACATGCACACACCTAAAATAAAAGTAAACTTTAAAAAAAAACTGTAAGAGGCTGAAACTACAGCTCAGGGGAAGAGCTCTTGTCTAACATGTGTGAGCCCAAAGTTCAGCTCCAGCCCCAAAAAGGAACAGAAAATAAAGCGCCCTGGGGAAGGTTCAAGTTTGTCATAATGTCAGGCCACGGACCAGACCGTGAGCTCACTGCGGCCTCTCACCCAGTTAGCCTCAAGCTCTTCTCTCAAAGGCCAACAACTGAACTGAAGAAAAACACTTCGACCTTTTCTCCCACTCAGCATCCCTCAACATCGTTCTAACAGAGAGCCGCTCACCACACAGCATGCTTCCCCTACCACCAGCCTTTTCTTCCACTGCGTCAATGTCTTCCGAAAGGAGCACCCTCTGTCCGTCTGTGACCTTCTAAGAGCTCCAAGCTCGTTCGAAATGTCACCTGTGTGCCATGGTCCCCCAGTCCAACCTGGGCATCTATTCCCATTCTTCAGATGTGAACCCTGACCTTGGGCCTCCGGGTTCACATTAACCGTTGCCAATCGTCTGTTTCCTTACAACCTCAAATCCAACACAGACTGTAGGGTGAGCTTCACGGCTGCCACGTGGGCCAAGATCCTGTTCCCAGCACTCAGCCACCTCTTGTTGGCAGCCTCCCTGGAACATACTTCACACACACACACACACACACACACACAAAGCCTTTGCACCAAGGTGAACCTAACTCCTGACCCTCTGATGCAGTTTAAGTGTGCACCAGCTTAGCTTTTTCCCCTTTACCATCCCATTTCCCTCAGTTTCTCACTCCTGACAGCGCCCTCCAGTGAATCCCTCGAACACAAGTCCCTGCCGATAGTTGTGCTTCTAGGTAACTCAGTCTCAAACACCTACCAAGTCATGTTCTTTTCCCTTTCTCCTTGGGAGCCTGGCCCTCAAGCCCCATAACTGGAAGTTCGTTATGAGACCATCCATCCATCCCAATGCGTTTCCTAGCAACGGCTTCTCACTTCTCATCCATTCCCTGCTACTTCCTGTGTCTCTTCCTCCTCCACCAGGTTCAGCACGCATGTGTGTCAGATTAAAATTCCAAAATGCCTCTGCCGGTTTGTCTCCATGCAGAAAAGTTCACTGCCTTGAGGAACGGAATGGCAAGAGATGAAAGCTTTTTCTGTGTCCTTTCCAAGATCCTCACA
This sequence comes from Microtus agrestis, assembly GCA_902806775.1. NCBI lineage: Eukaryota > Metazoa > Chordata > Mammalia > Rodentia > Cricetidae > Microtus > Microtus agrestis. Next base: position 395,189 of record CADCXT010006930.1, read on the forward strand.
GAGAGCAGGCCTCCACCTTATTTACTTAACCTCATTTGTCAATGTTCCTGTCTCTCTTCCAGTTAGCTCCTTTAAAGTACAAACTCCCTTTCTTCCTGGCAGACCAGCTTGCCTTTCCCTCTCCCACAGGTTTACAAGTACTGCTCCTTTGTGGGTGGGGTGGCTGCCTGCCCAAGCCATCCCAGGATCCACCTCCTCCTCCCAGGTCCCACAGGACAAAAGGTCAACTCGGTCTTCTCTAGACCTCTACCTGCAGCCAGACGGGCTCGGGACTTCGCTGCAACCCGTTCAAAGTACACACACCTGTGAGCTTCTTCTGTCAGGGGTCTTAATAGGAGTGTGTCCCCCACCCCATTGGCAAGAGGATGGAGCTACCAGAGTCAATACTAAATTGCCAGGGGTTGCCAGGATAATTCTGAGGGCCACTTGCCACCAAACCTGATAACCTGAGTTTAATTCCTGGACTACACACACAGAGTTATTCATGTGCATACTGTGGTACACACAGGAGCACACACGAAAGCATCCACAGGAGCACACACGGGAGCACACACAGGAATACACACGGGAGCACACACAGGAATATACATGGGAGCATACATGGAAGCATCCACAGGAGCACACATGGGAGCACACACGGGAGCACACATGGGAACATACACAGGAATACACATGGGAGCACACACAGGAGCACACACGGGAGCACACACAGGAGCACACATGGGAGCACACACAGGAATACACATGGGAGCACACACAGGAGCCCACACGAAGCACACACAAGAGCACACATGGGAGCACACACAAGAGCACACACAGAGCACATACAGGACCACACATGGAAGCACATACAAGAGCACACACAGGAGCATACATGGGAGAACACACGGGACCACACACGGAAACACATACAGGAGCACACACACTCAAATAAACATAAAAAAATGTCGAAGCAGGAGACATGGCTCCAGGGCTAAGAGGACTGGGGCGTGGTTCCCAGCTCCACATTCAGCTCACACTGCCTGCAATCCCAGTCCCCTGACCTCCCTAGGCACCAAGCATGTATGTGCACATGCATCTCAGACATGCGTAAACACGCATAAAATTAAACACACCCTTAGAAATAGTAACTAAAAGAATTGTAAGTCCAACATGGTGTCCCCTGGCAGACAGCTAACTCAGTTCACCATGCACAGACCCCGTAACAAACACGTCCCAGCCAGGGCCTCCTTATCCTTCAGTACTGAGAGGAAGAAAAGCCAAAACTGTTTAGCCATTCGTCTTCTTAGGAAAAATCCAGCACAAAGGGCTGGAGAGATAGCTTAGTGGTTAAGAGCACTGGCTGCTCTTCAATTCCCAGCAACCACATGGTGGCTCACAGCTCTCTGTATCTCCAGTTCCAGGGGATCCAATGCCCTCTTCTGCAGGATCCTGAATTCATGTGAGGCACATAAGGTCCCACACACATAAAAATAAAAAAATAAATAGATAACTTTTAAAAATTCCAGCACAGATAGATTTATTTTTATGTATCTTTTTAAGCAACTTTGGGCCTGGTGGTGGTGGTAGCTTTAATGCTAGCTTTAATGCTAGCACTTGGGAGGCAGAGGCAGGTTCTGAGTTCAAGGACAGTTTGGTCTACAGAGTGAGTTCCAGGACAGGGTTACAGAGAAAGACCTTATCTCAAATAAATAAATAAATAACTTTGGTAGATTCATTGGCTACCCCTAGCAGGGGTGCTTAGCTGGGGGTGAAGACTGGGAATGCTGTGTGTGTTCTCTGAGTTCTGGCCATCCTACACCCGTTCTCTCCTCCTCTGGTAACAGTGGTGTCCTTGTGAGAAATTACCTGTGTGCACTGCCTGTAATTCTAGTGGAGAAAAGGTAGGAGGATCATGGCTTCAAAGTCTGTGAATTTCAGGCCAGCCTGAGCTACATAAGACCCTGTCTCAAGGGGGCTGGAGAGATGGCTCAGTGGTTAAGAGCATTGCCTGCTCTTCCAAAGGTCCTGAGTTCAATTCCCAGCAACCACATGGTGGCTCACAACCATCTGTAATGAGGTCTGGTGCCCTCTTCTGGCCTGCAGACATACACACAGACAGAACATTGTATACATAATAAACAAATAAATATTTTTTAAAAAAAAAAAAGACCCTGTCTCAAAACACCAGAACTATTGCCGGCCATGGTGGCTCACACCTTAACCCCAGCCCTGGAGAGGCAGAGGATCGCTGTCACTTTGAGGCCTGTTTTACATACTGAATTTCAGGCCACGCATGTTGCATAGTAAGAACCTGTCTCAAAATCAGTTGCTACCGCAAAAGCCAGGCATGGCGGCACATTCCTTAAATCTTGAAACCCGAGAGAGGCGGGAAGATTGGAAGCTCACATTCAGGCTGGGCTATAAGAGATCCTGCCTCAAAACCAAAACAAAACGCCAGAGAGCTATTAATTAATGTGTCCTTTTCCAATTATGTTGGATTTTGCTTTATTGAAGTGGTGTCTCAAGTACCCAGGCCATCCTTGAGTTACTCATCCACTGCGTCCACCTCTGTAGTGTGAGGATTATCGGCTTGCTGTAGTTTTTCTGAGACAAGGGCTATCCTGCAGCCTAGCCTGGACTTGAACTCAGTGTGCTGGGATCACAGGCCTCACAAGCACTCCTGGTAGGCGTCTTCTCCTTTTCACCCTGTCCTGACCTCAGATGACCAGAGACTCCTGAGGCTTTAAATGGTCACCACGAACCGAATACCACACTGAACACTAGGTGGGTTGTGGGTCGTAGGGGAATTGCTGCAAGTTAGAAGCCAATGTGGGCTACACAGTGAGTTCCACTGCAGGCTGGGTTACAGAATGAGACTCTGTCTGTCTCCAAAATGCCAAAAAATCAGGCCTGGAGAGATGGCTCTGCAGTTGAGAGGGCTTGCTGCTCTTGTAGAGGACCTGGATTGGATGCCTAACATCCATGTGAGGTGGCTCACAACCTCCTGTAACTCCAGGTCCAGGGGATCGGACACCTTCTTCTGGCCTCCATGGGCACCCACACATGTGGCAGACCTTCACACAAACATAGATAGATAGGTAGATAGATAGATAGATAGATAGATAGATAGATAGATAGATAGATAGATAGATAGATAAGATAGATAGATAGATACATGATAGATAGATAGATGATTGATAGATAGATAGATAGATAGATAGATAGATAGATAGATAGATAGATAATAGATAGATAGAAATATTTTTCAGATTAAAATCTTTTAAAATGTTTTATTACTTTGTTATTTTCTGTTTGAGTGTTTTGCCTGAATGTATGTCTGTACACATATGTGTGCCTGGTGCCCTGAAAGATGTGGAGAGGTTGTCAGACCCCATGGAACTGGAGTTTCAGACAGCTGTGAGCTACCACGTGGGTGCTGGGAATTGAACCTGGGTTCCGTGGAAGAGCAGCCAGTGCTCTCAACAAATGAGCATCTTTCCAATTCACTAAATAAAATCAATTAATTAGATACGCTAGTACACTCCTTTAGTCTCTGCACTTGGGAGGCAGAGGCAGGTGGATCTCTGTGAAAGAAAGAAAGAAAGAAAGAAAGAAAGAAAGAAAGAAAGAAAGAAAGAAAGAAAGAGAGAGAGAAAAAAACATGATTGGGCACCTGGGCACCCCCTTGCAATCTCAGTGCTGAGGAAGTGGAGACAGGCTCATGTCTGGGACAGCATGCCAGCCAATCTTGCCCAATGCCTAAGTTCCAGGCCTCAGTAAAAGTTCCTGTTTCAAAGAAAAACGAGGGGGTGGAGGGTGAGGAGGGTGGGCAGAAGTTGACCTCTGGCCTGCGCAGGCTCACACAGAGGAAGAAGAAAAGTAAACGCACTGGGAAAATGGGAGGAAGCTGAACTGAGAGGCTCAGAACCTCAGGATCTTCCCTAATCCCTACTGGCAAGAAAGTGGCTGTGTACCAGGCTGGGCAAGCCTGCTCGGAGGGCGAGGCTGGGCTTCTTGTGTTCCTCGCGGCAGGAGCTGAGGGCAGAGCTGGAATTATATAACCGTGTTGGGTTGGGTGCTGGTACAGGCCAGTGGAAACTCATCGTGGATAGGGTTATGAAATAAAGGCAGCTCGTGCTCTATTGCAGCTGGGTGTCCAAACCGCTGTGTCGAGAGTTCTGTGAAAGCGTGGGGAGGGGGCGGTGCTGGTTTTGTTTTTAATATGCTGATTGTTTAAATGGAGAGAAAAGAGACCACTAAGTATTGTCAATCTGAATTTTATCTTCTAGAAATTAAAATAGATTTTTCAATTATCTCCTTAAAAACTACAAGGGAAGCCGGGCTGTGGTGGCGCATGCCTTTGATCCCAGCCCTCAGGAGGCAGAGGCAGGTGGATCTCTGTGAGTCTGAGGCCAGCCTGGTCTACAGAGCAAGTTCCAGGACAGCCAGGGATACACAGAAAAACTCTGTCTCGGAAAACAAAACAAAAAAAAACACCAAAAAGAAAAAGAAAGAAAGAAAAGAAAAGAAACTCTAAGGGAAAAAATGGGCAAGTTTTATTTTCAGTAAGAGAGCAAGGAGTCTCATCCAGGTTGGTGTCACAGTGACCCTCTTGCTGACTCTGCTTCACCCAAGACCCTGTGCCATGGTCAGGGAATTCCAAGGGAATTCCGGGACATTTGCTTTCTGCCTTAGCATTCCGATCACGCTCAGCCAGCTCTGTCACCAGCTCCATCTCCCTTTTTTGTTCTGTGGGGAGTGTGTGTGGGAGTGAGACAAGGTCTCACTGTGGAGAACAAGCTGACCTCATATGTGTAACAATTCCCCTGCCTCAGCTTCCAAGCTCTGGGATTCATAGGCACTGACCCTCATGCCTAGCTCTGTTGCATCATCATAGGAGGAGAAAAGTACTTGTTAGGGTCTAATATCCGAAATAATGTTCGTTACTATGTGTGAGATGGAGGCACATGGAAATATAGAACACGTTTATGTAGATATTCTTATCGCTTATATCCCCTTAACTAGGTTAGAATTTTATTTTTATTTTTTAGTTTTTCAAGACAGAGTTTCTCTGTACTGTTGGAGCCTGTCCTGGGGCTATTTCTGTAGATTAGGCTGGCCTCAAAACTCACAGAGATCTGCTTGCCTTTCCTCCTGAGTACTGGGATTAAAGGCGTGCGCCACCACTGCCCGACCTATAAACATTTTTTTTTAAAAGACAGTCTCACTATGTAGCCCTAAATTGGCTTGGAACTTGATACACAGATCAGGCTGACCTCAAACTTCTTCTAACTCCCCAGTGCTATATTTAAAGGTGTGTGTCCTATAACTGGTCCAGGAGCCGTATTTGCTCTTAGTTGAGAGGCATTGACAGTCAGCCTGCGAGTGTGGGGTTCAGAGCACATACAGCCACCCTGGGGCCTGCAGCCATGTCCTCCGCCACATGCCTGTGTCCTCTAGGGCTGCTGGGAGGACTGCGGCGCTCACGAGCTCAGAACGCTCTGGATTAGTTGATTTTCCATATGGCCAGTGAGAATGGGAACTCAGTGGCCTGGGTTCCCTTTCGCACTCTGGGCTTCCTTTCCGTAGAAGTGTGGTCATGGATGTGACCGTAAGTGTGTTTCCCTTTCTTCAGAGATTTCTTAGGAAGTGGTTTCCAGACTCTTGAATAGTCAGTGGAAGAAAAGAAAAGAGAGGGGATGAACCTGACTCTTGGAAGAAGCAGAAAAGCTGGGGATGAGGCGTGATGGCGCCATACATTGCTTGCTTGGCGTGTCACTCTCTGGGCTTATCCTCAGCAAGGCACACAAAATTAACCCCATCCGTCTGCACCCATGTCTTCCCAGGTCCTCTCCAGCCTAGTGTCAGTACCACATCTTTCTGTGAGATGGGAATGTTGTGTCTCTGCCCTTTCCTGCCAGGTCACCAGCACACTTGCTGATTGATCATTATTGGCTCTAATCTTTTTGTGTTTAGACTACTTGGTTTTGTTTGTTGTTGGGTTTTATTTTTTTTTAAAGACAGGTCTCCTGTAGTCCAGGGTGACCTCGTGATTCTTTTGCCTTTGCCTTCTGGTGCTATGCCCTCTCCCATGGCTGCAAATGGTCCTCTGAAAGGACCTTGAGACATGCAAGAGTCTCACCTCAGTTGAAGGAAAGTTCATACTCACTGACTGTCTTTCCCCCTAAACCAGGACCCAAGCTAGGGGTACTGACTTCTCCCCAAGGGCTGGCATTGAGTCAGAATAACCAACCGGATAACTGTAGCCCAGGGAGTTATATACACGACCTTTGAGACTAAGCCTTTAGAGAGGCACAAACCACCAAACCTCAGCCTGAGGGCAGTGAGCAGCACGCTGCAAGTCTGAGGGCCTCAGAGAGGCAGGAAAGCAAGAGCATTGTTTAGTTTTGTTCCTGAAGCCAACGTTCCTGGGATCCAAATCCAGCTTGCCTCAACCAGCTCTTCAGCGCCACCAGGGCCCTCTCCCAAAACGCCAACAGAGGGCCAACCTTCCCTTCTTTAGAGCTCACTGGAAAAGGAAATGGGTTAAAACATGGAAGTGGACCATGGTGAACCGGTTCTAGCCTCCCCTACTCCATTCTACCCTGCTGCAGCCCATGTGTCAAATGAGGGAGACCTGGATTCAAACCGACACCCACTGTGTGGATGTATAGTCGTGAGAAAATCCATCAACCACAAAACAAAGACAGAGACAGTAACTGTGAAGGCGAGGTTGGATTTCAGCCCTTAGCACCGTGCCTTTACGCAGGGCGTCATGTGAGCTGCAGGACCTGGGCTGGTAACGTCACACACACCCAGCACTGGTGCTGAAACTGCTGTGGGCTCCCAGGATGTGCAGGTCTGAAGAAGCTTCTGGTAACACGCCAGCCCATTTCTGTCCCCTGAGGTAACCCAGGTGGGAACCTGTCTTTGACAAGGAAAATGCTTTGGCTTGTATTTGTAAAGCAAGACTTTACCTTCTCTTCAACAGTCTTGCGAAACTGGGCGTGGCGATTGCAGCCTTGCCTGTCACCGGGGAAGCAGAAAGTTCGAGACCGGAAATGCAAAGTAAGGCCTCGCTCAAGAAGCAAACCACTTTGGGAAAAAATGGTTGACAATTTTCCTGAAGTTAAAAATATACCAGTAAGCTGGGTTTGTGGCTCGGTGGTGTGATGTTTTCCTACTAAACAAACAAACAAACAAAAGAATAAAAATAAGGGCCCCAGAGAAGCCAGAGGTTAAGAGCACTTGCTGCCCTTGCGGAGGACCAGGCTTGGATTCCCAGCACCCACAGGTCAGCTCACAAACACTTGTTGCTTCAGTTCTAGGGAATCCAGCGCCCTTTTCTGACCTCCGCTCACTAAGCACATGATGTACATACATATAGACACTCACACATAAGATACACATTAGATGAAAATAATATATCTTTTTCTACAAAAAGAGAGTAGGCCGGGTGGTGGTGGCACACACCTTTAATCCCAACACTTGTGATGTAGAAACATGTAGATCTTTATAAGTTTGAGGCCAGCCTGGTCTACAGAGCGAGTTCCAGGACAGGCTCCAAAGCTACAGAGAAACCCTGTCTCAAAAAAAAAAAAAAATCAAATGATAAAAAGGACAGTAACAGCAGGGTGATGGTGGTGCACACCTTTAATCCCAGCACCCAGGAGGCAAAGGCAGGTGGATCTCTGTGAGTTCGGGGCCAGCTTGGTTTACAAGAGCTAGTTCCAGGACAGCCAGGACTGCACCGAGAAACCCTGTCTCAACACCCCCCCAAAAGAGAGAGAGAGAGAGAAAGAGAGAGAGAAACAAAACAGGGACTGGAGAGATGGTCTTATTAAGAGCACTGACTGCTCTTGCAGAGGACCCAGCTATAATTCTTAGTACCTGTATCTGTGGATCACAACCTTCTGCAACTCCAGTTCCAGGGAATCCAGTACCTTCTTCTAGCATCCATGAGCACTAGACATGTATATGGTGTATTTACATACTGCAGGTGAAACATTTATACACACACACACGCACGCACACACACAAATAACTAACTCTCTTAAAGAATAAATTAGATCTAAAGAGATGGCTCCGCAATCTAGGCACCCCCTCTAACTCCAGTTCCAGAGGATCTGATGCATCCTTTTGACCTATGTGGGTACCAGACATGCATATGGCTGGAAAGCACTCAGACACATAAAATAAGTAAATCTTTTAGGACAAAAAATATCCCAAGAGAGAAAATTTAAAAATATCCAATTATTCGGTTTGCGGGAGTCGGTTGTCTCCTTTACCGTGTGGGCTGTGGTAGGACTGGCGGCCAGCTCTTCCACCCTCCGAGCCATCTCGATGGCTCAATGGTTTCTTAAAAATTATCGTTACAGTGCATTTATGTATTTAGTGTGCTGTGTATAGGTGCATGCTCGAGGAAGAGGGAAGTGGACAGGAAACTCTAAGAACTGATTCTCTCCTTCCATCATGTGGGACCTGGAGGAAATCGGGTTTTTCAGGCTTGGAGGCGAAGTACCTTTGGGCACTGAGGCATTTCTTCTGTCTTTGGTTTTTTTTTTTTTTTTAACAGTGTCTTGCTATGTCATCCTGAGTGGCCTAAGGCTCTATACTTAAATCAGACTGGCCTAGAACTCAGAATGAGCTTCCTGCCTCAGTCAGCCAGGTGATTGCCAACACTTAGCTTTTGTCTTTTGAGTCAGGGTCTTGTGTAGCCTTGTAGACTTCAAGCTCACGCTACACGCACACCTGGATTTCGGAAGGTTCTTTGTGGCCCATCACTGTCCTCATTTCTGGTAGTGAATAGTTCTGAATACCAACATCATTAGATAAATTGGTCTCGGCTGAGATTCAGCAGTTCCAAGTGTGGCTCAGCTGCGCGGGAATGTGGGAGCCCCTGTTTTCTTTTCTGAACTGCGGAATGTAGCTATACAACCACTCCTATATTCTGTGGTTCATCTTGAGATTCAGCAGACAGGAGCAACTCTAACTGGGCAGGCACCATCCAGGGAAGGAGTTCAGCGCTGACCAAGAGAAGAGCGCATGCTTGTCCGCCACGTTCCCCTTGTGAGCCACCCACCCACCGTGCTGGGTGGGGTTTTCAACGCCCTGATTGAGGCAGGGAAAGTCGGCTCGGGAGCCAGGATGACGGCAGCTTCAGGCCCAGACACTCTAGGGAAACTGTGAGGCAGGGAGAGAAAACCCGAAGGGGAAACAATGCTACATCCAGTCTGCCCGGCCCAGCTTCCTCTTTCATGAGGTCACAGCCAAAGCCATACTGGGGCGGCAGGGTGCCAGGGATTTAGTGAGGTTGTTTTTTCCCTAACTTGGTTCTGAGTCACATGGCATCTACTCTTCCCAGAAAACCACGGCAGGGCTCACCCTTGGCAGCAGATCAAGCCGGTCCTAACACGCGATCCCCGCTGGCTTCTGGCCAGCCCTCCGTGGAGCACCACCTCTGGCCCCAGGCCTCCCTGGGAGGGGACATTCCCTTCGAACCTTTAAAGAAAAGGGCCTTTGGCGGTTGTTGTGAAAGGGGGAGGGAGGCACGTCTGACTTTCGGGGATCTGTGAGAGATGCTGCTGAATCATGGGGCTTTGGAAATAGACCTCGGCTGGTGGGCCTTCGGTGAAAGGTGTAGAGATCAGTCGCCAGTAAATACAGGGTGCCGGGAAAGGCAAGAGACGACTTTATTCGTTGTACCTTTCCCCGGTGATTATATTTTGATCTTGTCTCAAAAAGGTGTGCTGGGGTGGGGGAGGGTGTGGCTTAGCGGGAGAGTGCCCTAGGTTCAGTCCCCTCTCCAATGGCTCACGCGGGAGTAGTGAAGGGAGCAGCAGACCGACTCCCATATGATTCGGTCTCTAGCTCTTTCCAGTCAGTCTCTGTTGAGGCCCACCCAGCTCTAGGGGGCTGCGGTGTGGCTCACTGGGAAAAGTGCTGGCCTAGCATGTGTAAGGCACTGGGTTGAATCCCACCCCACCCCCCGGGGGGCTTTAAAATTTCAGTTAAGCCGAGTGAGGAACACTCAGGAGGCAATAGGCAGGGAGGTGAGGTGTACAGTGAGGGGCATCACTATCACTCTTTGGCCTTTTGGCTAAAATCAAGAAGAACTGGAAGCCAAGCTGAGCTACAAAGCAAGATCTGTGTCAGAGAGCTGTGTGAGGCCTTGTAGAGTAGTTGGTAGAGTGCTGGCCTAGCATACAGGAGGCCCTGAGATCAAAATCCAGTACCCCATAAACTGGGCATGGTAGTCACACTTGCCTGTAACCCCAGCATTCAGAAGGTAGAGGCTGGAGGGTCATCAGTTCAAGGTCATCCTCAGCCCTGTCAGAGTTCAAGGTCAACTTGGTCTACACTAGTCCCTGCCCTTTTTTTTTAACTCGTGTGAGCGTGTGTGTGTGTGTGTGTGTGTGTGTGTGTGTGTGTGTGTGTGTAAACATTCCTGCCCCAGTATGTGAGTGGAAATCAGAAGACCATCTGTGGGAGTTGGTCCTCCCCTTCCACCATGTTCCCACTATTCCTGGGAACAGGAAAATTGGAAACAGCAGCCAACAAAATGGACAAGTCAACCGTCATAGAATGATAATCTGGTGCCGGACTGTGGTGGCACACGCTTTTAATCCCAGCACTCGGGAGGCAGAGACAGGCAGATCTCTGTGAGTTCGAGGCCAGCCTGGTCTACAGAGTGAGTTCTAGGACAGGATCTAAAGCTGCAGAGAAACCCTGTCTTGAAAAAAAAAAAAAACCAAAGTAAACAAACAAAAGAATTATAATCTGGCAAGAAAGAAATTGAGAGTCAAAGAGAAAACCTGGGTCCTGAAAGCTGGTATGGGAAGGCTGCCGTGGTGGGAGAACAGGGGTGTGGAGAGTTTGAACTTGGTAGACTCCGGCTCACCTGCGATGCAGCTGGACAGAGCTGGGCTGGGCCAGGCAGAGCTGCATCAGGGAGCAGGGGGTCCACTTACTGCTGCAGCTCGCCCGGTGCTCCAGGCACACCTGCTTCGCTTTTACGTCATAGGAAATTGCCAGGGCCTGGTCGAAGCTAACAGTCGGCTTCAGGGGTCATTTATTAACTGCCTAAGACACACGCTGTGCTCTACTCCTGTCAGGGAGTGTACGCCTCTGGCCAGAATTGTTCCTGCTGGACTGTGTGTGCGCGTAGGCCAGCTGGGAGCAAGGGTGAGCGTGTAAAATCGCTTGCATTGGCTGAGCAAGAAACAGGAATGCAGAAGCCTCTTTTCTCGGTGATAAACAAAGAACCACAAAAACTGCCCGAGATAGACAGCGAAGGGAAGGGAGAAGGAACTGCAGATTGCGTCTCCTAGAATCTTACCAAGTTAGGCTGCTTTCCTGCTGGAGCCCGCTCACAGTGCCCATCTTTGCTCCCAAAAGCTCCTGCCCCCAGACTCACAACAATGGCTGCTACCCAAGTTTATTTATTATTTTTGGCTCTTTCTTCGGGGGGTGAATAGGATCACTAGCCTCCTTCCTCTGTCCTTTTTATTTTTTGCTTTTTAGTCAGGGTCTGTCCATGTAGACCTGGCTGTCCAGGAACTTGCTATGTCAATAGATTGATTCCAACTCACAGAGACCACCTAGCATTAAAGGCGTGTGCCGGCGTACTCAATTCATTTTTTTTTAAGATTCATTTTATTTTTAATTCTGTGGCTGTATGTGTGGCTATTGGGGTGTATACACACATGAATGCAGGTGCCCCCTAGGATCAGAAGAGGCCACTGGGTGTCGAGCTGGAGTAGGCTGGTGTGAGTTGCTGGTTATGGGTGCTAGAGACCTCTGGAAGAGCAGCAAACGCACGTGACCACTGAGCCAGCGCCTTGGTTATTTTTAATAGTATGCATTCATTGTCTAGAGGGAAGGGTTTTGTTTTATTATGGCATTGTCTGTATTGTATGCTTTGCTCAGATTCCCCTCCTCCCTGTTGTCTTCCCACTGGGTCTTTTCTCTCAGTGAATCCCTGTTTCTTCTTTCATTTTCTTTTTTAGGTTTTATGATCTCGATAGCAAATGTGAGAGAAAGCATGAGACATATCTTGTAACGTGATGATAACTTGTGCATCAAGCATTTAATCTCTGCCTAACTGAAAGACCAGTCCGCCCACTTGCTAATTGAGGAAACAGGTTTTCAAAGAGTAACTGGCCTAGCATGGCACGGTTAACAAATAACAGAACCGGATTTCCTCAGTGCCACTAGCTCGTAATATGTTCCTTTTGCCTCCCTTGATTTCCGCCTCAAACTTGTCTCGGTCAGCAACATATCGACATGCCGTGCGAGTAGGAGCCTTTGGCTGTCCTTCTCAGCCCCCAAATCTCTGGCTGCATCTCTCTGCCCTGCTTCTCTATCTCAGAAGCACACACTTTCAAAGGTCTACTGTTCCCTCTGCAGTCTGCAGCCGTTTCCCAGCTCTCTGGGTTGTCAGGTGGGACGCAACCCTGGCCTAGTCCTGGTGAAGGAGAAGGTAGGGGCTTCTTTATCTGCAGGAGGGGCAGATGAACCTGAGCCACAGCTGAGTAGACTCCAACTTTTGCTTGGAAGAGGAAGCGCAAGCAAGGTTCTGAAGGGATAAACCTGGACAAACACCGGAATGAAGTTTAGAAGAGACAGACTGAAAACCATGTGTTCAGGGCTGGAGCAATGGCTCTGTAGGTACCAGTGCTAGCTATTCTTCCGAAGGACCCTCATCAGATCCACAACACCCACAGAAGCTCACAACCTTCCGTAATTCTAATCCCAGGGGATTGGCACTGCCTTCTGCCCCCAAGGGCACTGCACATGGTGTATAGACCCACATACAGGCCAAACATCCATACACATGAAACAAGTGGGTTTTTTTTGTTTTTCGAAGGTAAAACTTTGTATTAACCCCATCGAGGCACCAGGCCAGCTACTGAGGATACCAGGGAGCCGCATGGAGGTGAAGAGCGTGTGTGACTTGTCCACTCCTGAAGATGAGATTAGACCCAGCCTTGGGGTGTAGTTCAGAGATGGAGTACAGGGTGAGGATTCAACAAGTTCTGGGTTCAATCTCCAGCACCAAAAGAATTATTAAAGACGTAAACCAAGATATAAAATTTTTTTCCAACTACTTTTGTTGGTTTGTGAAGTAAAACAAGAGGCTGAGAAGGGGGTGCTGGTGGGAGACAAGACTCCAGAGGGAGGAAATGAAGGAGCACGCTGGCCTGGGTCTCTAGGATGAGAGCACTGGGCACTGGCCCAGCTGATGCTCTCAGCCTCTGGTACTTCCTGGCTTTAACTCCCCCCAGCCCCCACTCCCACGCCCCCTCCTTGGTTTAATGACTCACTCTCTACCTTCCCCAGCTTCCTGGGTGGCAGGGCCCAGAGTCTCTAGAGACTCTGGAGAATGGGATGAGACTGGGGGAGAAGGACCGGCAACGAGCTGGGTTCTCTGGATCATCTCGCCATCCCGTGCTGCTACGGCCACAAGGAATGTCCCTGTTTGGGGAGGACGGTAAAGCTAACTAGGCCCAGCTGGAGCCAGAATTCAGATGTGGGAGTTTGTGTTGAAACCTGAACCCGAGGTCTTTTTCTTTCCCCTCCCTGACTGAAGCCCTGAAGAAATTTTCCATCACAAACAAGTGAAGCATTCCTAACCTGGGGGGCTCCCCCTCTCCCCCACCAAACAGTTTCCTCTCATCCTCTCCACGTGTGAGTTACCCGGGAGGAGAGTGTGGGCAGGTGTGCAGTAGCCTCCGCTCAGGTGCAAACCTGGGGACGCTGGCCGATAGGCAAGGCAGATATGAGAAGGAGGGTTATTTGTTTCCCCTACAGGAAGAGGTGTATGTGATGTCCCCCGTGTTTAGATGGGGATACTAATCCCAGGAAACAGTCACATACACAGCAGTGAAACCTCTACTTATAGCACAAGTGTGAGGCTTATGTGCTTTCCTAAGCATCCTTGGTTGAAAAAAAATGCCCGTGTGTTTCCTGTTTGGTGTAAACGCAGTTCTAGGGCTGACGAGATGGCTTGGGAGGAAAAGGTACTCACTACCAAGCCTGGAGGCCTGAGCTCAGCCCAGTGAAGCCCACATGGAGGAAAGAAATTGACCCATCCACCCCCAAATAAACGCATAATAATTTAAAAATTTCCAGGTTGAGTTGGAAGCCATGGCAGTGTATGGCTTTAATCCCAGCACTCGGGAGACAGGCAGGTAGAGCTCTGTGAGTTCAAGGCCAGCCTGGTCTACAGAGCTAGTTTCAGGTCAGCCAGGACTACACAGAGAAACCCTGTCTTGAAAAGTGAAATAATTTTTTTATATATTTATTTATTTATTATGTTTACAATATTCTGTCTGCAGGCCAGAAGAGGGCACCAGACCTTATTACAGATGGTTGTGAGCCATCATGTGGTTGCTGGGAATTGAACTCAGGACCTTTGGAAGAGCAGGCAATGCTCTTAACCACTGAGCCATCTCTCCAGCCCCTGAAAAGTGAAATAAATTAATAAACAGAAAACTTCTAGGTTGAATATAGCTCAGTGATAAAGCATTAGCCTAGCAGACAGAGGCCCCATTTTCAGTTTCCAGTTTTTTGGGTTTTTGTTTTTTTTGTTTGTTTGTTTTTTTTAAGATTTTTTTTATTAAGTATACAATGTTCTGCCTGTATGCATTCCTGCAGGCCTCATTACAGATGGCTGTGAGCCACCATGTGGTTGCTGGGAATTGAACTCAGGACCTTTGGAAGAGCAGGCAGTGCTCTTAACCTCTGAGCCATCTCTCCAGCCCCGGGGTTTTTGTTTTTAAGTTTAAAAAAAGAAATTTCAGCTTTTCCTTTAAAAAAAAAAATTTTAATTAGCCAGACAGTGGTGGCACAGCCTTTAATCCCAGCACTTGGGAGACAGAGATGAGACAGTCGTTTCTCCGTGAGTTCAAGGCCAGCTTACTCTACAAAGAGAGTTCCAGGACAGGCTCCAAAGCTACAGAGAAACCCTGTCTTGAAAAACAAACACACACACACAAAAAAATTAATTCAATTTATTCATTCTGGGCTGGAGGGATGGCTCAGCAGTTAAGAGCACTAACTGTTCTTCCAGAGGTCCTGAGTTCAATTCCCAGCAACCACATGGAGGCTCGCAATCATCTGTAATGAGATCCGGTGTCCTCTTCTGGCCTGCAAACATATGTGCAGGCAGAACACTGTATACATGATAAATAAATCTTAAAAATAAATAAATCTGTTTTTTATGTGTGTGTCTGTGCACCCACGTGCATCTCTGGTTCCAGAAATCAGAGACACTATTAGAGCCCCTGGAACTGGAGTTAAGTGTGGTCGTGAGCCACCATGCAGATGGTGGTCAAAGCCGGATCCTCAACAAGAGCAGATGCTCCCCAGCTTTTCCTAAGACGCTGTTTCTCTGGGAAGTTTAAAGGAATGTATTCATGTTCCAGAAGCCTGGAGGCCCTAGCCAGTCTGAGAACATTATGTGTGCCCTTATAGCTCTGTATTTTCATCTTTACTTAGTAAGATTATTGAGGGCTAGAGAGAAGGCTCAGAAGGTAGGAGCACTTCTCGCTCTTGCAGAAGGCTGCAGTTTGGCTCCCAACACCCATAACAGGCGGCTTATACCCAGTTCCAGGGCTTCCAGCACCCTCTTCTCGCTCCTTTGGCTCCACTGTGCTGGGTTCTATGAAGGACAAGCGTGTGTAGCACAGCTTCGGACCAAATGATGGGACTCACAAGTACTCACCGGGCTCAAAACGAGATAAAGTTCTGGGCCAGGCTCACCCTGGAGCCAGTTCTATTTTAAGGCTCCTACGTGTTCTTCCTCCGCCGATACGCCAACGTAGTACCCAAATCACCCAAATCTGGTGGATCTCATGCCAGCAATGTGTCTTCTGGTCTTGTTTTGGGCTGCTGTTACCTTTACCTGAGCCCATCCCAGTCAGTTCCCAGCTTAGATTGCTCTTCTCCTGGATTGTGCTCCACAGTCTGGGGTCTGCCTGTGAGTGCTCCTCTCTGTCTAGTTCCTCGCCCGCCATTAGCACTTCGTAGGAAACTTACTGTGTGTGACATTGCTTTCCTCCAGATGAGTCCTGTACTTTTCCAGCTCTGAGCCTCTGCTGACTCCGTCCGTTTTTTTTTCCAGTCACTTCTTCCCATCTGAATGTATCATATCCCACCTATTGGGTCATCTCAAAGGTCACTCTTGGCTGAAGTCTTCCTGACTGATTAGTCAGAGGTGAACACCAGCTCCTCGGGGTCCCCTTTGATAGTCTTCTTAGGACCCTCAGAAGAGTTCTGGTCATGGCCGCCTTGTAAGCCCAGACCAAAGTGACAGCTGTATCTGGCTTGCTTCCCTCCTGCGACGCTAAGCTGGGAGCTTTCAACAGCACATATATATTTGTATGTAATTTGATTATTTATTTGGATGTGTGTATGCGTGGGCATATGTAGACCACATGTGGAAGTCAGAGGGTGGCTTTCTAAGAACCACTTCTACCATGTGGATTCCAGGGGTCAAATTCGGGTCAGCAGACCTAGCAACAATCACCTTCACCCTCTGAGCCATCTCACCTGGTTTTTTGGGGGAGGTTGTTTGGTTTCATTTTAAAACATTTCACTTTTATTTTATGTATACGAGTATTTTGTCTGTCTGTCTGTATGTGCACTGCATGCATGCCTGGTGCCTACAGAGTCCAGGAAAGGGCACCAGATCCCCTGGGACTGGTTGTGAGCTGTTGAGTTCTGGGAACTGATCCCAGGACCACCGCAAGAGCAGCAAGTGCTCTTAACCACTGTGCCATCTCTCCAGCCCCCCCTTTTTTTTTTTTCGCTTGTTTGTTTGTTTTGAAACTGATCTTACTACGGTCCCTAGACGGGTCCCAAACTCCTGGGTTCAAGATACCCTCCTTGGCAAGCCTCAGGGAAGAGGGTCACAGTTTCATATTGTGCTAGGTGACTTCCACAACACCTTTACTCAAACTGTTCCGGGTCCCCCGAAATGTTGACTTCTGTGTCCATGAAGAGAGAGGTCTCCAAAGCAGCAGAGAATTCCTGTGGGTTCTGAATGATGCTGCCTGCGACACATGGCACGATGTCTCACAATTTTAGAAAGCTCTTCATTTTACGGCTCATTTTGTGACCCATCCAACAGAGGCTGCTGACTTCTCGTCCCCGCTCTACCCCTCTTTGAATAACTTCACCGGGTTGTCACTAACAGTCATTGCACACACGTGTGTGCTTGTGAAATACATGTGATGTGTGTCTGCGTTCTCACGTATGCCTAGGCAAGCAAAGCTGGGTCTGTGGGTTTTAGTGTGTTCTTAGTCTTCTTGGAAGTTTGTGCAATTTTTCTGCGCATACTTCCAAGTACGTGGATTTGTTTTCTGTGCTCCCTTGATCTTGCGGGGCGTCTCTAACCATGGTGGCTGAACCATCTGCTACACGTCTGGGAGCCCCCTCTAGACACCGCATGTCCGGACATGTGCTTACTTCCAGCGATTGCACCCACCCGCATTCACTACTTCGGGGCAAAAACGTGCACTGGGGCACCTAAGGAGTAGGCAGTCAAGGCTCCACCTACACTTTTTGCTTCCTCCACGGAATTTCCAGGCCTTCGCAGCCAACTGCTCCCCAGCTGAGAAGGGCGGAGTTCCGTGGGACCGTCCCCTTCTTTGACTATATAACTAGCACCGCCTCGCTGGAGATCTGCATTCTTCCTCACTCTCTGCACAGCGCTGAAACTATGTGCCACTCGCGCAACCATCTCCACACCATGACTGCCCTGCGGGCCCCGGCTCCCGCTCCCTCCGCCAGCTCGGAACTCCGGCGGGGCTCCGGTCCCGAGATTTTCACCTTCGACCCTCTCCCGGAGCCGGCGGTAGCGTCCGCCACGCGTCTGAACACTTCCCGCGGACACCGAAAACGCAGCCGAAGGGTGCTCTACCCTCGAGTGGTGAGTATCGCCGGAGTGGGCATCAGGGGCTCGCGTCGCTGTGGTACTTACCGGGAACAACTAGACGCGGAGACCTTGATCTGACTTTTCCCTCTTTTATCTCTTCCCAGGTTCGGCGCCAGTTGCCAACCGAGGAACCCAACATTGCCAAGAGGGTCCTCTTTCTCCTGCTCACCATCGTCTTCTGCCAGATCTTGATGGCCGAGGAAGGTGTATCGCAGACCCTGGCCGCAGAGGATGTTACCGGTGCCGCGTCACCTGAACCCATCTCTGCGCCCATCACTGCGCCGCCCTTCTTCGAGCCCTTCAATCTGACCTCCGAGTCCTCGGACTACGCTCTGGACCTCAAAGCTTTTCTTCAGCAACACCCAGCGGCCTTCTAAATGCCACCGGTCACACTCAGTCCGAAAAAACGAAAGAGGCACCAGCCGTACCTGGTGCGCCAGAGCGTATCCCAAACTGGGACTTATAAGGCAACGCCAGCTCAGAACACTACAGCCAAGATGCCAGTGCTTGGGGAGCCCGAGGCACCGTGCGTCCCGGCTAGGCCTACTGGAGAAGGACAGAGGCCTTCCCAGTGTCCTAATGAATATTTATGTATTTATGTATATCCTCCTAGGTGAAGGAGGGGGTGTATGTAATATTTATTCTAATTTATGCAGGGGTGCGAGATATGCCCCCTTGCTGTAACACGGATGTCTGGATTATTTATTAATGAGTTATAGGGTCGGGGAGACAGAGTGGCGGGAGGGAGCACCTGGGAGTTAGACTTGGTGGTAGTGCGTAGGTTTAGGGTAACACTCCGTCTTCCAGCACCCCAACTCTGTAGTCTGTTGTAAGGCTTTCGGCAGACCCTTGGGAATCCGGTCTGTGGCCTTTGATGTCTCCCTGGTTGCTTCTCAGGGGCGGCTGCGGGAGTCTTGGGTCCATAGATAGTCAGGGCGGATGTCGGGGGTCGCCTAGTATGTTCTGTGAACATGAATAAACTTGATTGCCGGTTATTATTATCAGCAGTTCTCCAAGTGTTTTTTTTTCCCCAAGCGACCAAAAATTAAAAAGACGAAAAATAAAAAAATTAAAAAAGGAGGTGGCGGGAGGATGTGACTAGGTCCCTGGTCCGCACCCCTTTTTGGGGCCCGAGCTCTTTTTCTTGGAGTTCCAGACCTATATCCGGTCACCGGATGCTGTCATACATTGCTGGGTCTGCGGTTTTCCCGGTTAGCCGGTAGTGTGGTAACCTGCTTACTCACGGTGGACGGCGGGTACCCAACGACCTGACATGGAGGGCGTGGCCTCGTGGGGCGGGGCTTCCTGGGGGGGTGCAGAGAGGAAGCGCCTGGCGGCCCCCTGCGCAGCCGAGAGCTGGAGTGCTGCGGACCCGAGCGGGGCCTGCCGGGAAAGGGGCGGACCGAGGGGTTGGTCGGGGGCGGGGTCGCGTCTGCTGCAGCAACAGGGTGCGGTCGGGTTGGGGGCGCCGGCGCAGCTTCCAGTTAGCTGGGTGGGAGCTGCCCTGCCTCATTCTAGGGCTCTGGGCGCCTCCGCGCGCGCTCCCAAGACCCCCCAGTAAGGTTGCTACCCGCTTAGCGGAAGGTGAGTGGGGAGGGGAGGCGGAGCCACGGGCGGCCGAGTAGAGGGGAGAATGCGGAACGGTATGCAGACCCCTGGGCGCGGGAGAGCTTTGTGGGATGGAGGGGCTAGGGGGCGCAGGAGAGGAAGGTCGTGAGAATCAGCAGACACAAGGAAGTAGTCCCTGGGGATCTTAGGACTGTCTTGGGGCGCTTAAGGGACTGGGCGGTGGCACAGGCAGAGCGTGCTCCTGAAGGAGGAGGAGGTGGCACAAGGCCCCTTCCCCTCTGCAAAGGCTTTCTCTCCATCCCCCAGCCGCAGCTTCAATCATGTTTTTCACTTGTGGCCCAAATGAGGCCATGGTGGTCTCCGGTAAGTCTTGTCCCAGCCCGTGACACCCGCTCAACCCCTAAGCCCCCCTCCTCTCCTTACCAGCCCCAACCTTCTGGACGGTGGGCGCAAACCACCGTGATTCCCAGCCTCTATTTTCCAAGAATGCTTTTGTAATGCTATCCCTCAGTTCCCAGATTCTCCCTTGAGTGTGTTCCACCCATCACCCTCACCCTGTAGTCATTTTGGCTCTGCCATGGCCACATTATGCCCTCACCTTACAGGGTTCTGCAGGAGCCCCCCAGTCATGGTGGCTGGGGGCCGAGTTTTTGTCCTGCCCTGCATCCAACAAATCCAGAGGTAGGTAGTCACAGAACCCCGGGAGGCAACCGATTTTCCTCTCCCCTCTTTCCCTTACTGTCTCTCCCTTCCCCCTAGGATCTCTCTCAACACACTGACCCTCAATGTCAAGAGTGAGAAGGTCTATACCCGCCATGGGGTCCCCATCTCAGTCACGGGCATTGCCCAGGTGAGGCTGTCAGAGCCTTCCTCCCAAAGCCACTGAGTACATCTGACCATAGACTTCTCTAATCTGCCTTTCTGCTGCTCTCGCCTCCTCCAGCCGCGTTACCAAGGCACCCACCTTTCCTCCTCTCTCTACTGTGGCTGCAGGTGAAAATCCAGGGCCAGAACAAGGAGATGCTGGCAGCCGCCTGCCAGATGTTCCTGGGGAAGACAGAGGCCGAGATTGCCCACATTGCCCTGGAGACGCTGGAGGGCCACCAGAGGGCAATCATGGCCCACATGACTGTGGAGGTGGGTCTAGGGGATGCTAGGCTGAGTGGCACCCGAGGACCAGCTTGTCTGTGACAGATGATGAATCTGACCTCCTCCTCCTCCTCCTCCTCCTCCTCCTCCTCACTCTTCTCTCTAGGAGATCTATAAGGACAGACAGAAATTCTCAGAGCAAGTTTTCAAAGTGGCCTCCTCAGACCTGGTCAACATGGGCATCAGCGTGGTTAGCTACACCTTGAAGGACATTCATGATGACCAGGTGAAAATATACAGTTAAGGCAAGCTTGGTGGCTGGAGCTCGTCATCCCATCCCTGGGGGTAGGTTGTGGGAACTAAGGCAGAAAGGATCCATAGGTCATCTGGGCTGCATCGTGAGTTCCAGGCCAGACAGCCAGAGCTACGTAATAGAGAGACCCTGTCTGGGAAAGCAAAGAACAAGTTTAGTGGTAAAGCACTGACCCAGGCCGGCGTGCTGGTCCTCTGGTTCAACCCCTGCACCACAGAGCAGACAGAAGCCTCGACCCCCTCTTTCAAGCCCTCCCAAGACTCTGGTTTCGTTCTCCCACAGGACTACTTGCACTCTTTGGGGAAGGCTCGTACAGCGCAAGTCCAGAAGGATGCTCGGATTGGGGAAGCAGAGGCCAAAAGAGATGCCGGGATACGGGTGAGGGAGATGGGGCTGCTTGGTCTCCGCTGGCTTGTTAGACACCCAGTGGACAAGGGCACAAGGGGGTTTGGAGGGTCCAGCTGGGTCACTGGGGGTGACAGTAGAGACATCTGGAGGAGAGCAGGCCCTTACCCTTTGGCCTTTCTTGTTAATCTGACCTAGGAGGCTAAGGCCAAGCAGGAGAAGGTGTCTGCCCAGTGTCTTAGTGAAATAGAGATGGCCAAGGCACAGAGAGACTATGAGCTGAAGAAGGCCACCTATGACATCGAGGTCAACACCCGCCGAGCACAGGCTGACCTGGCCTATCAGCTACAGGTAAGTGGACCAAACTGGGCGAGTCTGGGCTGCCCAGTAACCCTTCTCTCTTCCCTCTGGACTGGGAGAGACTTGGATCAGTTTTGACCCATCTTTTCCGTATGATCAGTGACAGAAGAGTCTCAGGCAGAGGCAGGAGAGGAAGCTCAGTCGGCAGACATGCTCAGTGGCACACATGTGATCCCCGCACTCCCCATGCCGGGGAGGCAGGGACAGGTAGATCTTGGGGGATCACCGGTCAGCTGGGCTAGCATAAATTGTTGAACCTCAGGCCAGTTGTCTCAGAATAAAGGTAGATGGTGTCTGGAGAGGAATGTCCTCTGACCTCCCAAACACACATGTACACGCACACCTGTACATGCATGTGTATCTGCACACACATGTAGAATAGAGCATTCAGCTGAAAACCTCCCAAAAAAGAGACCGGCGGTGGTAGCACACTCCTTTAATCCCAGCACTCAGGAGGCAGAGGCAGGCGGATCTTTCTGAGTTTGAGGCCAGCCTAGTCTACAGAATGAGTTCCATGACAGCCAGGGCTGTTACACAGATATACCCTGTCTCAAAAAACAAAGAAAGAAAGAAAGAAAGAAAGAAAGAAAGAAGAAAGAAAGAAAGAAAGAAAGAAAGAAAGAAAGAAAGAAGGAAGGAAGGAAGGAAGAAAGAAAAGCCATAAATCTGGTTGATCAAGAGGGTCACTATGTTTGGGCTAGCCTGTGCCTGTCCGTGAGGGCACCTGGCTGCAGATAGAAGCCAGAGTGATGAGCTACCCTGTGCTCTGTTCACCAAGCTGTGTGTTAGGAGTCTGCACCTGTTCAGAAGAAGAGAAATTTTCTCTCACTTGTGGAGGGTACCCCAAAACTTAATCAAAGAAGAGGGTGAGAAGGAAGCAGACATGGGCCTTGAATAGTAGAAAGTGCTCTATGGGCAGCCCTTTGTATTACAAGAGGAATAGCCGGTCCCTGTCATTCATGGGTTGCACAGTTGCGAATCTGCCTGCTCGATGGGATTAGTGAGCCCCCAATCCGTGCTTGCAGAATTCGTGTAAAGCAGGGCAGGCAAGGGATGCTGAGGAATTCTAGTTCCTGAAGCCGTCTGCAGATGAGCTCAGACTAGAACATGCTGCCTTGTGCCAGCTCGCGGGCCTCAAACGATTTCACCTGGTATCATCAACACCATTTCTGCATTTTTGGGCTTTTTGTTAGTAATCTTGCTGTTTCAAATGACTCTTGGGACTGAGGGTATAACACACTCACACACTCACAGTGAAACAACACTCAAGTAGTACTAAAGTGCTGTGTGGGGTCCCTTAGCGCCGATGCAGTGATGTGCCTTATGGAGAAAGTGTGTGCTAAGTTACCTTTGTTCAGACAGGAATTCAAGTATGTTGGGTACTGTTCCACAGGAGTGCATCAGCTCTGCGTGTTTATAGAAGGCGTCTTTATTACTGTTCTTTTGTTCTTCAAGACAGGGACTCGGGCTGGAGATATGGCTTAGTGGTTAAGAGCACTGGCTGCTCTTCCAGAGGTCCTGAGTTCAATTCCCAGCAACCACATGGTGGCTCACAACCATCTGTAATGAGATCTGGTGCCCTCTTCTGGCCTGCAGGCATACATGGAGGCAGAATGTCGTGTATACACAGCAAATAAATAAATTTAAAAAGAAAGGGGGGGTGGCTGGAGAGATGGCTCAGCGGCTAAGAGCATTGCTTGCTCTTCCAAAAGTCCTGAGTTCAATTCCCAGCAACCACATAGTGGCTCATAACTATCTGTAATGAGGTCTGGTGCCCTCTTCTGGCCTGCAGGCATACATACAGACAGAACATTGTATACATAATAAATAAATATTTAAAAAAAAAAAGACAGGGACTCACTATATTCCTGTCTGATCTGGAACTGACTATATAGACCACTGACTGGCCTCAAACTCACCTGCCTCTACCCTCAACTGAGGGCTAGGATTAAAATTGTGCACCACCATGTCTCACACTGTAACCCAAACCAGGCTCAAACTTGCAGCAAGCCTCCTGTTTCAGCCTCTTCCTTTTTTCTTTTTTTTAAGATTTGTCTTATGTAGATGATGTTCTATTCTGCATGTACAAGTTTATATAGAAGAGGACACCAGATCCCACTATAGATGGTTGTGCGCCATCATGTGGTTGCTGGAAACTGATCTCAGAACCTCCGGATGAGCAGCCACTGCTATTAACCTCTGAGCCACCTCTCCAGCTCCCTATTACAGCCTCTTTACTGCAGGGATTACAGGCGTGTTCCACCATGCCTAGTTTAGAAGGGATCTTTGGGTTTTCAAGACATGATTTCTCTGTGTAACCCTGGCTGTCCTGGAACTCATGGCTCCACCTCTGCCTCCCGAGTGCTGGGAGTAGAGGCGTGCGCCACCCACCTGTCTAGAGGGTATCTTTTAAACAAAAACACTTAAAATTAAACATTGATTGGCTGATAAAGGATGTAGACTAGGCTGCTCCTTGAACTCACAGAGATCCTCCTGCCTCTGCCTCCAAATGCTGTGTTAGCCAGCTTTCTTGGGCTACCAGCCCCCAGATCATGACGTGTAGACTTACTATTAATTATGAATGCTCGATCTTAGCTTAAGCCTGTTTCTAGCTAGTTTTCTATTTTTGTGTTAAAGTTAGATTACCCCATTTCTGTTCATCTCCGTGTCGCCCCAGGCTCGTTTACCTCATCTACATACAGTCTTTTCCTGCTTCCTCCATCTCTGCCCGCCTGCCCTGCGTATCCTTCCTAGTCCCAGCTGTTTTCAGCTTTTTATTAGACCAAACAGATACCTAGGGCAGGCAAGCCGAAACAGCAAACACATCTTTACACAGTTAAACGCAGCGTAAACAAACGCGACACATCTTTACAGAGTTAAACAGATATTCTACTCCACAACAGCTGGGACTAAAGGTTCACTGCAGTCCTGTGGTAGTCAAGCACACCTTTAATCCCAGCACCAGCCCGGGGGGCTGAGACAGGGAAATCTCTGAGTTCAAGGCCAACATGGTCTACAGAGTGAGTTCCAGGACAGCCAGGGCAACACAGAGAAACTCTGTCTTGAAGAACTATAAAAGTAATAATGAGAAAAAAAAAAGAGAAATATGAACATATACACGCAATTTGTGGAAGCTGGTCACAGCGGTTGCTGCTAGGAAGGGAACCAAGCGGTTTGAGGCAAGAGGGAGGGGGCAGCCACTTTTTCCCTATCTACTTCTTCTTTTGAATTTATTTTGTGTGCAAAAGATGAGGAAAAAATACCTGCTGGCAGGGTGGAAAAGGCGGTAGTGACCATTGAGCTTCCCCTAAGAATCGCTGCAGAGGGAAGTGTGCACAGGACTGTGGAGGTGGAAGATGATCACCAGGGGCTCAGTGTACTCTAGAGAGTTACCCAAGTGGAAGACCTGGGAGGGATGCTTAGTTTCACCCAAGGGAGGCCCGGTACCTGGTCACAACCTTACAACCTTACCCATTCTAATGCTAAGGCCTTTACCTGCTCTTAATTCTGTCCCTGAAATGGATCCCAGTACCCAGTTGACTGAGCAGACCAGGAAGTGACTTCATGGGCCTTTCCACGCCGTACCGCTGGCTTTTCTGCCGGGCTCGGTGTGTGTGGGGAGGGGTGGGATATTAGGGCATCTGAGGGAGGGGTAGGGCATCTGCTCCCCAGCCCTGTCTAGAGTGCCCCTTGCCCTCTAGGTGGCCAAGACCAAGCAGCAGATCGAGGAGCAGCGGGTGCAGGTGCAGGTGGTGGAGCGCGCCCAGCAGGTGGCAGTGCAGGAGCAGGAGATCGCCCGGCGAGAGAAGGAGCTGGAGGCCCGCGTGCGCAAGCCTGCGGAGGCTGAGCGCTACCGGCTTGAACGCCTGGCGGAAGCAGAGAAGTAACGCCCCTTTCTCGCACCCCTCCTGCCCCCTTAACAGGCAGGCAAGGTGTCCTGCAATGAGCCCACTTCCCTTCTATCCCCAGGGCCCAGCTAATCATGCAGGCAGAGGCCGAAGCTGAGTCTGTGAGGGTGAGTTAGGGCATGGCTCCTGTTTGGCACAGGGAAGGGCTTGGTAAGGGTTTCTTACTCCTTTTTGCTTGTTTTGGGTTTTTGAGACTGTCTCACTGTGTAAAACAGTAGACTGGTTTCAAATTCACACAGATCCGCCCTCCTCTTCCTCCCAAGTTCTGGGATTAAAGGCATGCTCAGTTGCACCCAGCTGTCTATTTTTTTGTTGTTTAATATGGAGGACAGGATGGTGCATGTACCAGATCTCTTCTTCCATACATGTGAGTCCCGGGATTTTGACTTAGGTTGTTGGCCTTGCCGACAAGCACTTTACCCTTTGAGTCAACTCATTGGCCTCGGAATTTCATATTCTTAAAGAGTGCCGTCATTCTCAAATACCCTGTACCCTCTACAGATGCGTGGGGAAGCAGAGGCCTTTGCCATAGCGGCGCGCGCCCGTGCCGAGGCTGAGCAAATGGCTAAGAAGGCAGAAGCCTTCCAGATGTACCAGGAGGCTGCTCAGCTGGACATGCTGCTAGAGAAGCTGCCCCAGGTCTGGGGGTGGGTGGGACTCTGGAAGAGGGGTGCCAACTGTAAGCCAGCGACCAGAGTGAGGAATTCTGGTCAGTAGTTGGGCGAGTTTGATGGGCGGTGTGGTCTGAGCTATCTGTACTCACCAGGTGGCAGAAGAGATCAGTGGTCCCCTGACCTCAGCCAATAAGATCACGCTGGTATCTAGTGGAAGTGGAGCAATGGGGGCAGCCAAAGTGACTGGGGAAGTCCTGGACATCCTAAGCCGCTTGCCAGAGAGTGTGGAGAGACTCACGGGCGTCAGCATCTCCCAGGTGAGGGTGGATGCCGTGTGTGTGTGTGTGTGTGTGTGTGTGTGTGTGTGTGTGTGTGTCATGTGACACAGTAGGCTAAGTGCTTGATGGGCATCCAGGAGCCCAGGAAATCACAGACGGTGCTTCCGTGGTGCCCAAGTCACCCTGCTGAGGACCCAGGTTCGATTCCCAGAACACACCATGTCAGGTTCTTGCTTGGCAAGTTCCAGGCCAGTGAGACCCTGACAACAAATTGGTGAACAGTGCTTGAGGAACAGCAGTTGCAGTTATTCTTCCCCTTCCAGACACAAGAGAACTCCCCCCCCACGGCTGGGAAGCACAAGAGAACTCCCCCCCCCACCCCCCACGGCTGGGAAGCAGAACTTCAGCCAGACTGCCTGGGTACCACAGGAGAGCAGAGAATTGGCTGCTGCCTGGTGATAGCTCATTTCATGGCAATCATTGCTTTCCTTGAGTTTACCCACTGTGGGTTACGGCAAAGGTCAGAATGATGTCACAGCCCCCTTGCTGGGGCATTGGGGAGATTGCCTCCAGAGTGCCTAGGGCAATGTTGTGTGTGCCACAAAAACATGTAGTTGGGTGTAGTAGTATAAACCACTAATCTCTGCACACAGGGGGCAGAAGCAGGCTAATCTGTGAGTTTGAGGCCATCTGGGGCCACATAGTGTGACCCTGTTTGGGAGGCTATTCTGGAACTCACTCTGTAGACCAAGCTGGCTTCAGACTCAGAGATCCACCTACCTCTGCCTCCTCAGTGCTGGGGATAAAGGTGGGCACCATACCAGGCAAGACCCTGTCTTGTTTTGTTCTTTGAATTAGGGTTTCACTGTGTAGCTTTGGAGCCTATCCTTGACTCAAGAGATTCACCTGCCTCTGCCTCCCAAGTGCTGAGATTAAAGGTGTGAGCTACCACTGCCTGGCTAAAACTATCTTAAAAATAAAAGCAACCTTCACCAAGCTGGGTTTGTTGGACCATCCTTGAAGCCTGAGCTAGGCTCCTTGCTATGGAGAGTATACAAAGCTCTGGTCCCTCTGACCTTCAGTGACAGATCTCCCTGACTACATTGATGCCTGAGCTTGCTTTGTAGACCAGACTGGCCTTAAAACTCTGAGTAGATGCCACCTCTCCTAACAAGACTGTTGGCCTTTTCAGTGCCCTCCTGAACCCATCCTTCCAAGTGGTTGCTGGGGAGAGCACGTACCTAGTCCCACGAGTGCCTTTTTTCCTCTAGGTGAATCACAAGCCTTTGCGGACAGCGTGAGCCATCAGCCGCAGTGGTCATTGCATGCACCTCTCCTGGCCCTGAGCATGCCTTCTGGCAGAGGTGCACCATATCTCCTTGCCAAAGTCTGTGCCTTGCCTTGGAAGGGTCTGCTCCCTTCTCAGCCCATTGCCAGTGCCCAGATTTTACAGATCCCACTTAAGCCCATCCCAACTATTTAACTTCCTGATTAAACTAGACTGTGTGAACCTATTTGGAGTCTTCTTTCTTCACCAACACCAAAATGACCCTTGTTAAATAAACCAAGTACTGATAGTTTGCAGCATGCCAGAAGCATGAGAATCACAAATTCCACATCAGCCTGAACTACCCAACAAGAACCCAACTCACTGGAAGTGGGCTGTGGGGCACACTGGGCATCAGACTCATGCAAGCAAGAAGACACCATCTGAGGCACCACAGCAAATACCAGAGTATGTGACATGGTCTTTGTAACCCTAAAACTGCTTTATACATTCAAAGCCCATTATGCTACCTAATAACTAGTAGCTCCAGCCTGCAGAGACAAAGCCCCTGACCACCTATGGCTTTCTGACCAGAGGTAAAGCAATCACAGGTTAAAACCTAGTGGTGGCAGTGCACTTTTTTTTTTTGGTTTTTCGAGACAGGGTTTCTCTGTGGCTTTGGAGCCTGTCCTGGAACTAACTCTTGTAGACCAGGCTGGTCTCGAACTCAGGGATCCACCTGCCTCTGCCTTCTGAGTGCTGGGATTAAAGGCGTGCGCCACCATCGCCCGGCTTGGCAGTGCACTTCTTAATGCCTGATGCTGGGAGGCAGAGCCAAACTGATCTAGAGTTCCAGGACAGCCAAGGAACCTGGGGAGGCGGAGGACTAGCCCTGGAGGGATCTGGAATGGGCTAAAAGTTTGAAAATGGACATGGGAGTCAATTCACAAGCACTAATATGGCCCAAGAAGCTCTGCACCCCACAACCCTCTGCTGAATGCTGGCATTTGAGGTTTGCCTAACCTTGCTTTACTAGTTGTCTTCCCCCTTCCCCAGAGAGCTAGCGGCCCCCAGCAAACTGCTGGGCATGCTACGTGTATCTCAGCCTTTGCAAAGGCAGACCCAATCACCTAGTTAATGGTAGCCTGGGCACATTAGGTCAGTGCTAGAGCACTGTCTGATAGAATGGGATACTTTGCTTACCAAGAATTCGAGATAAAATGAAGTCACATGACATCCTCATGGGCTGGGCCCCAACTCCTCGACCATAACTTGACCTAACCCTGAATGACCACACCTCACACCTTTTTTCCAACTCCCATTTATTTGTCGGCTCTTGGGGCAATGTCATCTTTTCAATATGAAAAAAAAGCAGCCAAGTTCAACACAAAAAAGAAGGGTAGGACCAAACCAGGAAGCAAACGGCAGAAGCAGAGAGACAGGTCCCAGACAGCCCGGTGGCCAGCACACCTTTCCAGGTTTGGAGGTCAATGGAAGGGGCGGTTTCTGGACAGCCAGAGACCAAGGCTCTGTTCCACTCCCACCTTAGAGAAAGAAGGAATACAGGGAAGACACCTCCAATGGCAGATTTGGCTCAGGACAGCTGGAGGTTATAAATGGAGATAATACTGTTAATCCTTCCCCTGAGGCTGAGAGATGAGGCAGAGAAAAACCTGTCAATTGAAAAAGCCTCAGTGGATTCCCCTGTGGAAATGGCCTTGACTGGAAAACCCGCCCCTCTCTCCCCAGTGACCTCTACCTGGCACCCTTCCCTTCCAGATCTCCTTAGCTTTAGGATGGTGGGCACTATCTGGGTCTTTAGTAATGGACTTGTTCTAGGCAGACTCTGGAGCAGAACTCAGGTTCCTGGGGAATATAATGGAAACATTGACAGTCATGAGAAATGGGTACCAGAAGGAAACAGGGAACACTCAGAATGGCAGAAGTGTAGGTTTGTCAGAGTGGAAAGAGAAAGGAGACATTCCACAAACAAATATTTATTGAGCGCCTACTGTGTGCCAGGCACCGTTCACATCCCCCCCGCCCCAGTGAAAAAAAACAAAAACAAAACAGGACAGAGGCAGCAGAAAGAAAACTCTGAAGGAGAAAAAATGGGCAGCTGAAGAAAGCTGAGGGAACTAAGCAGCCTGAGGTGATGCGGAGCTCTCTGCCTTAGGCCTCTTCTTCTGCCTCCTCCCCGAAATCCTCCTCCTCTTCCGCAGTGGCATCCTGGTACTGCTGGTACTCGGAGACGAGGTCGTTCATGTTGCTCTCGGCTTCGGTGAATTCCATCTCGTCCATGCCCTCACCTGTGTACCAGTGGAGGAAGGCCTTCCGGCGGAACATGGCCGTGAACTGCTCCGAGATGCGCTTGAAGAGCTCCTGGATGGCCGTGCTGTTTCCGATGAAGGTGACTGCCATCTTGAGGCCGCGGGGTGGGATGTCACAGACGGCCGTCTTGACATTGTTGGGGATCCATTCCACAAAGTAGCTGCTATTCTTATTCTGCACATTGAGCATTTGCTCGTCCACCTCCTTCATGGACATCCGCCCGCGGAAGACAGCTGCAACGGTGAGGTATCGGCCGTGGCGGGGATCGCAGGCAGCCATCATATTCTTGGCATCGAAGACCTGCTGGGTAAGTTCAGGCACAGTGAGGGCCCGGTACTGCTGGCTTCCACGGCTGGTGAGCGGGGCAAAGCCGGGCATGAAGAAGTGGAGACGCGGGAAGGGCACCATGTTGACAGCCAACTTTCGGAGGTCAGCATTGAGCTGGCCCGGGAAGCGGAGGCAGGTGGTGACACCGCTCATGGTGGCGGAGACGAGGTGGTTCAGGTCTCCGTAGGTTGGCGTGGTGAGCTTGAGGGTACGGAAGCAGATGTCATAGAGAGCTTCGTTGTCAATGCAGTAGGTCTCATCAGTGTTCTCGACCAACTGATGGACGGAGAGGGTGGCGTTGTAGGGCTCAACCACGGTGTCGGACACTTTGGGCGAAGGCACCACGCTGAAGGTATTCATGATACGGTCGGGGTACTCTTCTCGGATCTTGCTAATGAGCAGGGTGCCCATGCCAGAGCCCGTGCCTCCACCCAGAGAGTGGGTCAGCTGGAAACCCTGCAGGCAGTCACAGCTCTCTGCCTCCTTCCGCACCACATCCAGAACGGAGTCAACCAGCTCAGCTCCCTCTGTGTAGTGACCCTTAGCCCAGTTGTTGCCTGCCCCAGACTGACCTGGAATGTGGACATGACGAAAATTAAAAGCTTAGTCACTAAGACAGAAGAGACATACATGAACATCACTAATCTTCCAACTTTTGGAATAATCACCCCCTTGGTATATGAAAATAAATTTTATGTAACTCACCAAAAACAAAGTTGTCTGGTCTGAAGATCTGGCCAAAAGGACCTGATCGAACGGAGTCCATGGTCCCGGGTTCTAGATCCACCAAGATAGCTCGAGGGACATACTTGCCACCTAAAGAGATTCAAGTAGACGTTTGAGAGCTCTCTGCAGTAAAGATCAATTTTGGGTGGGAAATGCCACAAACCACTAAACTTGTCATTCCAGGAACTGCCACCTGGTGGCAGTAGAGCTCATCTCTGGCCCCTTATGGTGGGTGTCTAATGGAAAAGGGAGATTCTTCATGCAAACGGTTTAACAGTTACTTAATGTAGGAAATCAGGGCATGGGGATGCCGCCTTTACGTCCTGCCCTTGGGAGATAACCCGATCTTTGTAAGTTCCAGACTGCAAAATCAGACCCTGTCTCGATAGCGTAGGGTTTAAAAACACCCGGGAAATTTGTTAACAGCGAAAAAGGAACGGATTTTCGCCCTTACCTGTGGCTTCATTGTAGTAGACGGAGATTCGATCCAGCTGCAGGTCGCTGTCTCCGTGGTAGGTACCGGTGGGGTCGATGCCGTGTTCATCGCTTATCACCTCCCAGAACTGCACAGGGAAGAGCAATGAGCCGTCAATGGCTCAAGTCCTAAGGGAAGACTCCCCTCCCGCATTTCAATTCTAGACGTGCTCAAACGAAGCAGAGGTGCAGAAACTGCAATTCCGTTATCTGCCTGCCGAACCTCCACCAGGGAAAAATCACCGCATTTATGGCTAGGATTAAGTTCAGGGGGCTGAGGGTTGCGAGCATTCACATGGACGGACGGACTAGACAGCCACCCGCCCATTTGACCAGCAACCCAGCCAAGCGCTTCAGGATGGGCACCGCCCCTCTAGACCAGCACAAAAGAGGGTTGGGGGAGAAAGGTGCGGCCACTGCAGTCGCCCACCCCTTACGCATTCCACGTGACTGCGGTGGCGGGCCGGTCTCCAGCAGCCCACAAAGGCGGGAGTAGCGTAGGCGGGGCCTGGCACGAGGGGCGGGAACAGTGCGCCCCCGCCGGCTAAGGCAGCATTGTCCCAGCGCGCCAGGGGCGGTAGCCCCGCCCCCGGAGGGTCCCACCCTTCGGCTACAATTTAGCGGCCGCACTTCCTCCTCCCCACCCCTCCCCCGCTACATTGTAATTGCGCGCATAAAAAAAAAGCATGGCTGCAGATTTTTATTCCTTTGCTAGCTTCCCTCTCCTAAATAGTCTCTCTCTCGCACACACACTTCCTTCCGAGACTTACAGACACGCAAGCCTCTCACTTTTCCATGAGGTCACACCCTAAGATCTCTTAAAGGCAATGAAAAGTAAAAGTAGCCCCCCCACACACACAGAACCATCATCTACCTAGAAGCTAAACCAAGCCTGGGGGTGGCGAGTGCCCTTCGGTCTCCAAGCCTTTGTTGAGAGGTAACGCGCACCGGACCACGTCGTAGGGTGCAGCTGCCCGCCCAACCTCTCCCCTTCCCCCTCCAGCCCTGCTCCACTAAGGCCCTCCAGGCGGGGTGGGGGTGGGGGTGCCGCAAGGGGAAAACCTCGCTTCGGCTTTGTCTCGGACCGTTTCCGCATCTCTCCTCTCCAGTTCTCGAACCGTTAGAAAATCCCTCTAAATAGGTACTTTACAGTTCCACAGACTCCCGGTTCCCTAAATACTTAAGTCTCTTTTAACGGCTTTCCAAAAATGTACCAAGAAAA
Source organism: Microtus agrestis (assembly GCA_902806775.1). Classification (NCBI taxonomy): domain Eukaryota; kingdom Metazoa; phylum Chordata; class Mammalia; order Rodentia; family Cricetidae; genus Microtus; species Microtus agrestis. The sequence continues at coordinate 427,935 of CADCXT010006930.1, forward strand.
ATATTTCTCAATTTCTCAGCATCAGAATGCTAGCCACAAATATGGGCTATATTCATACGTGCCAAACTTTGAGGGGCAAAGCTAACGAATAGAGAATTCAAGCCCCTGGTAACATTACTCATGACTAACCTGGATTTTTCGTGCTCACATATTTCACCTAAATTTTAAAATCCTTACCTTAGCACCGATCTGGTTGCCACACTGTCCGGCCTGGATGTGCACGATTTCCCTCATGGCTTTAAGATAGGTACCGAGCAAGAAAAGATAATTATTTTTCTTTCTGGGCTGGTCTCAGGCTGAAAGGATGGAACGTGGCCCCGGAGGCTGCAGCAGCGAGATGCGACCACGACCGCAGGAAGGTTCTAAGAGGCAGGAGAGGCCGGCGAGCGCAGAAGGGAAGGCGCGCAGGGCGGGGCGCGCGTTCGCGCGGTCGGGGGCGGGAGATAGGCGGGAGCCCCTGGTCGCAGACAAAGCCTCTCCAGGCCGGCGCTGATTCGACCACTCGATCACGTGCGAGGCGACCATTGGTCTATGAGCCCGTGGCGAGCGCAGTCCTTTTCGGGAGTTGTAGTTCTCTATTGTTGTCCACGCTGCAAAATGAAGTTAGGCTTGGGTGGGTACTGTGGGAGGCTTAGTGGGTAGCTTGCGCGTGGGTGTGATTGTATTTATTTTTAAGGGAAAGTGACCTCTCACGAGATTCCTGTCCTCTAGTCCTGAGAGAGGTTTTTGTGCTAAGAAGTTTTGGGAGGTCTGAGGTGCCCTCAATTGGGAGATGGGATAGGCACGCCCAGCAAGCTGCCCACCGCAGTAGATCTGGTCAGGGCAGGCTGCATAGCTCAGCGGAAAGTCCCGAGAAATGTGGCGTCCTGCCCTGACACATACTATCTAGTTCTTTGTGGTCCCAAGACAGGAACTTCAGTAAGCACCACTCACTCCCTCGCATCCCTCCTGAAGAAAAGGATTGTCCTCCTGTTTCTAAGGGAGTTGTCCCAAGGATGTTTCGAAAGAGAAACAAAATTGCAAGGACTTTTCAGACTAGAAATGTTGCCTGGCAGGGATGCTCATAAAGGGTGAAGGTGTAAATCTGTGCGTGGGGGTGGACCACGGTGAAGACATCCTGGTCTTCTTGTCATTATAGACTGTGAATTAGAATTCCTAATTGAATATCAGCGTCTTCTGGTGCCTTTCAAGACCCCTGGGTTTTTGGTTGGTTGATTTTATTCACTAGGTGTGGCTGTGGCAGAGTCCTGCAATTGTGAAAAAGGGGATACTGGAACTGAAAGGACTCAGGTCAGAGCCCATAAGCTTCCCAGGGTCTCATCTGCTAGAAACTAAGTACCCTAAAAGGTGTAAAGGGAGCCAGGCGGTGTTGGCCCACGCCTTTAATCCCAGCACAGGATACAAAATGATTAACTAGAGTCAGAACAGGTGTGGTTCGCACCGGTGTTTTCCAATTTAGAGGCAGAAGGATCTAAGGAAGTTCAAGGTCAACCTGGGCTAATGATGAGAGTTCCTGGACAGCCGGAGGTACAGCTTCAGACTGTAAAATTAGCGTGTGCCCAACTTCCCAAGCAGTAGGGAGGTTGAAGCAGAAGGGTTCTTGTACGTTGAAGGCTAACCTGGTCTACAAAATGAGAGTCTGTCTTGAAAACAAAAACGCATTCAGCTGGAGAGATGACTCAGCAATTAAGAGTATTTGCTGTTTTCAAGAGAAGACCCAGGTTCAATTCCCATCACCCACATAAAGGCTTTCAACTATCCAGTTCCAAGGGACCCAACACCCTTTTCTGTCCTCTGCAGACATATGGAACACAAATAGTGCACAGACAGCTATCCAAGCAAGGTACTAATACACATAAATATCTTTTAAAAAAATAAGAAACCGGGCGGTGGTGGCATATGCCTTTAATCTCAGCACTCGGGAGTCAGAGGCAGGCGGATCTCTGTGAGTTCAAAGTCAACCTGGTCTACAGAGCAAGTTCCAGGACGGGCTCCAAAGCTACGGAGAAACCCTGTCTCGAAAAGCCAAAAGAAAAAAAAATGAGGAAATATGCCGCACACGCCTTTAATCCCAGCACTCGGGATGATCTTTGTGAGCTTAAGGCCAGCTCTGGTCTACAAAAGCTAGCTCCAGGACATGCTCTAAAGCTACAAAGAAACCCTGTCTCGAAAAACCACACACACACACAAAGAAATGAGGCTGGAGTGATGGGTTAGTGTTTAAACAGAGCACTGGTTGTTCTTCCAGAGGATCTGAATTCAATTCCCAGTATCCACATGCAGCTCACAACTGTCTTTAACTCCAGTTCCAGGGGATCTGATACCTTCATAGCAACACATAAAGTTAAATGAAATATTTAATAGAGAGCTGTGATAAGCAGTATATAGAAGTTTGTTGGCCCAGACAGAGGCTGGAGGACCAGGGAGTTCGAGGCTGATCTGATGTGTCAGTTCTAAGCCTCACTATGCACATCGTTGAGGTACATAGTGAGACCCTTTCTGTCAGAAAGAAAATGTATCAAAGACATTGTTAATATTCAATCAATACCCAGATCAAGTCATCTTTTAAATAAAAGAACATTTAAATAGCACTAATGTCGCCTTGTTCATTAAAAAATGTTTAGATTTTGGTGATGCTAACAATGAAATTATTTTTGGTTTCTTGGATTTGAATTTGTCCCATAAACAGTAGGAACATGGAGAAGGAATCCAACTTAGAGCTTCAACGTGTGCCGATTTTATTATGAACATACCGAGAGATAACCAATGGGAAAGAACTCTAAACTACCCAAGTCCAATTTCTTGCTATGCTTTCATCTTTTATTATGATAATGAAACAAATTATTTTATCATAATTTTCCCTTTTCCGTGTTTTGAAAGATGGCACCTTTGAGGTTTCAGCAAAACAGTTTGCCTAGCCACGTTTGTTTTATTTAGGATTTTCCATTTAGGAAGGTGACCTCAAAATGTCCGTCATCTTTGACATATATATATTTCTACTAAGCAGTTCAGACCAAAAAGAAATGAAATTCCTCTGCAACGGAGAGTTCTCAAGCGCCACGCCTACGGGCAGTTTTCCAATCTGCAACCTCCAGCCACGACTGCAGCCTGCAACCCCTCATTTCTCTTGAGCCGGCCGGCGCCATTTCTGGGATGACCGAGAAGGGCGCTCTGGCCCCGGGACGACGTCGACGGTACAGCCCTTCTAGCCGCCGGCAACTGGCGCCAGACTCTCTGGTAGGTATTTGGAAATCTGCGCGGGAAGTGTGCGGTTAGATGACGTCGCGCCGGTGGGTTGGGCCAGGGCGCTGGCCAATCACCGAGCCGGGTTCTTAGGTCCCACCCCTTCCCGCCCCCCGCGTTTCCTCCGGCGTGTTTCCCGCCGCTAGCCACACTTTAAAGCTGTGAGGGGCGAGGCGGGGGCGGGGCTTCCTGCGCGGGATTTGAATCGATCGGCGCGCTCCGAGCTGTGAAAGACAGCTCCGGGAGCCAATCAGCGCATCGGCCCTCTTCCGGGATCCGCGTTCCCGCCACTCCGCCGGCGGCCGTTACTGGTGGCGCGCGCGCGGGGTTTCGTAGGTGAGTTCGGCCGCCCGCGCCCCGCTTACCTCCTCCATGCCTCCCGCGGGCCGGAGGGGCGTGCCTTAGGTGTCACTGGGCTGAGGTAATGTGGGCTGCCCGTTTAGATCCTCACGCTAATTATGGCCCCGGTGTAGGTTCGGTGACGCGGAGTCTTTAGGCCACGAGGGAACACACTCGCGCGTGGGTCAGATTGGAGCGAGAGTCGTAGGCATCGGCTGGGTTGGCAGGACGGAGTTTCCTTCTTGGGGTTCCCTACTTTCCCTGTCAACGGTTTCCCTATGTGTGGCATCTTTATAGGTAAAACCTACCCATGCAATTTTGAATTTTTGTCTTTAATTTTTTTTCCCTTAGTCTGGAGCTCTGGAGATGGAGCTCCCATAAGACAGGGTTTATTTTGGTTGAGGCTGTGTGCCAAATTCCGCGAAAGGGACCAGGTGCCTATAATGTTGTAAAGTAGAGAAGCCTGACCCCGGTGTGGGGGTGGGGAGATGCAGATACAGTCCCACCTGTTCCGATCTGGAGGGATTTGTGAAAGACATGTTTGAATTTAATCCAAACAGTGTTGAGATCACGTAGGCTATTGCCAAGGCGTTACCAGGATCCTTAAAACCCATCTGTGTCGTTTCTCATATGAAAAAATAATGGTTATATCTACAGGATTCTTCGGAAGAATAAATCAGTCAGTCAGTTTAAAGTATAAAAACCCGGGCAAGGTGACACACGCCTTTAATCCCAGCACTCGGGGCAGAGGCAGGCAGATCTCTTAGTTGAAGGCCAGCCTGGTCTACAGAGTGAGTCCCAGGACCGCTAGGGCTACAGAGAAACCTGTCTGGGGGGGGGGGATAGAAACAGTTTTTAACATACATACGTCTCTATGTTGCATCTGTGGTTCTTTGCACTTAAAGCTGAAGTATACTGACAAGAGTGTATAAACTATGGACTTTGTACAGTTCTCTGTGTCCTTAGTGGTTAGAAAAAAAAAAGAAAACAGTATATTTATTTTTTTTAAACAGGCTTTTTTTTTAATATTTATTTATTTATTATGCATACAATATTCTGTCTGTGTGTATGTCTGCAGGCCAGAAGAGGGCACCAGACCTCATTACAGATGGTTGTGAGCCACCATGTGGTTGCCGGGAATTGAACTCAGGACCTTTGGAAGAGCAGGCAATGCTCTTAACCACTGAGCCATCTCTCCAGCCCAAACAGTATATTTCTTATAGCAATTTCTCAACACCACACTTACACACAGGCGAGGCCTGGTTCTAAGGAAGGTGTCAGATCCCCTGGAACTTGCATTACAAACTTGTGAGCTGGGTTTTGGGCACTGAACCCAGGTCCTCTTGAAGAGCATGTTGAACTCTTTCTTAACCACTGACCCATCCCTTCAACCGCTAAACTTGCTATTTTTTTATTTTTATTTTTTGAGACACGGTTTCTCTGTAGCTTTGGAGCCTGTGCTGGAACTAGCTCTTGTAGTCCAGGCTGGCCTCGAACTCACAGAGATCCACCTGCCTCTGCCTCCCAAGTGCTGGGATTAAAGGTGTGCCACCACCGCCCAGCTCAACTTGCTATTTTTTTTAAAACAGGGTCTTGTTTGTTTGTTTTGAAGTGGGGTTTCTCTGTAGCCTTGGTTGTCCTGGAACTCATTCTGTAGATCAGGCAGGCCTTGAACTCACAGAGATCCTCCTGCCGCTGCCTCCCACATGCTGCAATTAAAGGCGTGCGCCACCTCCGTCCAACTTAAAAAAGGGTCTTAACATGTTGTCCGAGCGTACCTGGAGCTCCTGGACTTGGACAGTTGCACTGCTTCGGCACGCTCAGTAGCTGGTGCTGTGGACTTACACCAGCTCAATCCAGTTTCTCATGCTCTTATATACTTTAAAGTCTAGCTCAGTGCTAGAGCATTTGCCTTGTGTGAGGCCTAAGTTTAGTCTCTGGTACCTAAAATCCCATAAAATACCCCTTTGTATGTAATGGTATTCTTGGACCTTAATTCTTTGTCATGACCAAAAGTATAAATATGCACATATGTATCATTTGTTTCATTTTGGAGGACAAGGTCTTAGTACCCAAGGCTGGTTTCCACAGACAGGGTCTAACTACGTGGACTATAAATACAAGACTAACCTTGAACTCACAGAACTCTGGCTGCCTCTGCCTCCCAAGTGCTATACCTGCTATCCCACGTGTGTATCATCGTGCCTGGCTAAGTCTCCCAACTCTTCATCTTCCTGCCTCAGCACCCCAAGTGCTGGGATTACAGACATATGACAACATGTTTGTTTTTAGACAGGGTTTCTCGGTGTAGCCCTGACTGTCCTGGAACCCACTATGTAGACTAGTCTAGCCTTGAACTTGGGGAGATCACTCATCTCCTCTCAAGTGCTGGGATTAAAGGGGTGTACCATTTACTACCTAGCCCCCCAAAAAGTGTGTTGTTTTTTATTTTGTATTAGTAGTTTTAAGTGTTGAACATATGCCCTCAAATAGGCTAGCCAAACAGTTTACCATTGACATATTCTTACAATCTGCCCCCCCCCCAGTATTTTTTTAAATATTTATTTATTATATATATAATATTTTGTCTGTGTGTATGCCTGAAGGCCAGAAGAGGGCACCAGACCTCATCACAGATGGTTGTGAGCCACCATGTGGTTGCTGGGAATTGAACTCAGGACCTTTGGAAGAGCAGGCAATGCTCTTAACCGCTGAGCCATCTCTCCAGCCCTCCCCCCAGTATTTTTACGTACTTAAGAATGGCTGACAGAAAAGCATCAGTCACCTCATGGTGGCTCCCATCTTTAATCCCAGCACTCAGTAGACAGAGACAGGTGGATCTTTGAGTTTGAAGCCAGCCTGGTCCCAGCCTGAGTTCCAGGAGAGCCCTACATAGAGAAACTGTGTCTGTCGAAAAAGAGAAAAGCACCATCTCCATATGTATCCAGGCTTACCTCCAGTTATGTTTTTCTCTATAAGCGCTTATATAAACTAATGACAGGAACAATGATAATGTGTTTTCTTTACAGATCATGGAAAATACCCAGGTTATTGACTGGGATGCTGAAGAAGAGGAGACAGAAATATCCAGTGGGTCCCTGGGGCATAGCTTGGAGCCTATAGGGCGGCTACGTCTCTTCAGTAGTACTCATGGACCAGAAAGAGGTCAGGGGATTGTTGGCAGCTGAAATATGAATATGGGTTTTTTCTTTGCCTTAGAGGTTGTTGGATCATTGGTAGAACTTTATATGTTTCAAAAGGGATATGAATAATTATGCTTTTTTTTTTTTTTTTTTTTTTCCCCGAGACAGGGTTTCTCTGTAGCTTTGGAGCCTGTCCTGGAGCTAGCTTTTTTTTTTTTTTTTTTTTTGGTTTTTCGAGACAGGGTTTCTCTGTTAGCTTTGGAGCCTGTCCTGGCACTAGCTCTTGTAGACCAGGCTGGACTCGAACTCCCAGAGATCCGCCTGTCTCTGCTTCCCAAGTGCTGGGATTAAAGACATGCGCCACCACCGCCCAGTGTGAATAATTAATTCTACTAGGGATGGCAGAGAGGCCACGTGATTGACTATTCAGGCTGGTGGCCTGCATTTTCTAAGAGTTGATTTTCTTTTGCTAGAAAATTAAGAACTTGAAATAAAAAAGGAGTATGAGGGCTGAAGAGATGACTCAGTGATTAGGGTACTTTCCTGCTCTTGTAGAGGACCTGGTTTACAGTCAGAGCACCCACATGATGGGTCATATGTACCTGTAGCTCCAGGGCGCCTGCACAGACATGGTGGACATACACTCATAGAGGTGCACGCAAATACATAATAAAGAAATTTCTTTTTTGCTTTTTTGTTTGTTTGTTTTTGGTTTTTTTTTTTTTTTCGGTTTTTGAGACAGGGTTTCTTTAGCTTTTAGAGCTACAGAGAAAAAACCCGGCCAGGCATATAATTTTTGAAAAATTAAAATACATTGTGGCCTAGAAATGGATGTTGGTGATTGTGGAAGGACAATGGATATGTAATACAACTGAACGGTATATTCACAATGATTGAGATGCTTATATTTGTATTGTGTATGTTTTTGTTTTTCTATGTAGTTCTTTCTGTCCTGGACTCACTATGTAGACCAGCTTCAAACTCACAGAGATCCACTTACCTCTGCCTCTCAAATGCTAGAATTAAAGGCCTGTGCCACTACGCCCAGCCGTATTGTGTATTTTATCCAACGGAAAACACCCCTTGGACATGGTAGTGTCTGTGACTCCTGTATTGAGGGGGTGAATCTAGAGTTTGAGGGTAACCTAGACCACATAGTAAGTTTGAAACCAATCTGGGCTACATAATGAGACCCTGGATCAAAAACACAGCAAGGGCTATAGTTCAGGGAAGAGTGCTTAGCTAGCATGCATAAAACTCTGTTTTCAAGTTTGAGCAATTAGAAAACAAGAATAGTGTGAGTAGATAAAATACTGCAGGTGAGTAATGATTGTAAGTGCTCTTTAGTCAGGTGGTGGTGGCGCAAACCTAATTTTAATCCTAGCACTCGGGAGGCAGAGGCAGGCGGATCCCTGTGAGTTCGAGGCCAGCCTGGTCTACAGAGCTAGTTCCAGGACAGGCTCCAAAGCCACATAATGAAACCCTGTCTCACCCCCCCCAAAAAAAAAAAAAACAAAAATAAACAAAAAACCCACTCTGACCAAAAGTAAATGCTCTCCTATGCTGGTTATTTTTTAATCCCTGTAAGAGCTTTGAGTGAATAGTAGAGTACCATCTTTAGGCTAGGACTCCTCTGATTTTAATATTTCTGTTTGACCTATTCTTTTATATTTCTTTTCAATCCTTAGATTTCCCTCTCTACCTTGGCAAGAATGTAGTTGGCAGAAGCCCTGACTGCTCTGTGACCCTGCCTTTTCCATCCATCTCTAAACAGCATGCCGTGATTGAGATCTCTGCTTACAACAAAGCCCCTATCCTCCAGGATTGTGGGAGCCTCAATGGCACTCAGCTTGTAAAGCCCCCTAAGGTCCTAACCCCTGGAGTGAGCCATCGTCTGAAGGACCAGGAATTAATTCTGTTTGCAGACTTTCCCTGCCAATACCGTCGCTTGGATGTCCCTCCACCTTTGGTCTCTCGGGGATTTCTAACTATAGAAGGGACCCCCAGAATACAGGGAGAATCCCAGACCTCCCGAGTTTTGCTGGCTGAGGATTCAGAGGAGGAAGTGGGTAAGTTTGTGCCTTGGGAGTGTGTGTAAATAAACAGGGATGGAGAAGTAAGCTTTCCATTTATTCCTTCCCGTTCCTGCCAGATTTTCCTTCTGGAAGGTGTGTGGCAAATAGATCAAGAAATCCAACATCCCCATCAGCAACAGTTGTTCCGGAGAGGTGAGTACCAAAGCACCAGGTAACCGAGTCTTTCATTTTGTTTGGCAATCCTCTGGGTTCAGTTTGAGTATTGAGAAAACAGGTTTGAGCCATCTTACCTGGTTTTAGACACCTGCACTTTTGAATAAGGAGTTAAAGTGTCAATCTTGAAGAGATGAGATGATTTTTTTAAAAGATTTATTTATTTATTATGTATACAGTGTTCTATCTGCATGTATGTCACCAGATCTCTTTATAGATGGTTGTGAGCCACCATGTGGTTGCTGGGAATTGAACTCAGGATCTCTGGAAGAGCAGGCAGTGCTCTTAACCTCTGAGCCATCTCTCCAGCCTCCAAGATGATTCTCTTGAAAGGTGGAGCTGAGAGCCTAAGCATGATCATTTCCTCAGCTAAATTAAATTATGATGAGCATTTCTGGTATACTCGGTGGAGACAGGAAAAGCAGGTGCCAGCAGTAGCAGTGCCTGCTCTTACGGCACTCATGGAAGTCTTCCTGTGGATTCTTTGTCTTTACAGTGATGAAGAGGCATCTTCTCCAGCCCCGAGAGTCCCTGGGCTGTCTCTGCCCTTTGACGTGGGCAGTGACACAGATGAAGAGCAGGGTCAGCAGCCGGCAGTGGGGGGATCCTCTTCAGCTAGGGCAGGTGCTGCTGCTGCAGAGGCTGAGCAGTCTGGAGTTAAAGGAATGACAGCTGGCATCCACCTGGGACAGGCGCAGCCTACTGAGCCAAAGTTCAAGGACATGAAAGTCAAGAGTGAGGCTGGCAGTGGAGCAGCTCAGGTTGGGTCAGTTCTGGAGAGGAGCCTCACTCTTGGGGAGGACAGTGACACAGATGTGGAAGGAGAGGGGGTTCCTATGACCCCATGTGTAGGTCCTGGGAAGAAGAAGCAAGTCCTGCTTGGAGTTGGTACAGGGGACCCTGGAGCACCTGGAGTGGGACATGTGCAGGGCAGCCCAGCCTCAGCTGTGGAGGAGAGCAGGGCTTCAGTGGCTGTCCCTTCAGAGACAAACCACACACCCATGGTGATTGACAGTGACACAGACGAGGAGGGTGAAGTCTCAGCAGCACTCACCTTGGCCCATCTGAAAGAGAGGGGAATTACTTTGTGGAGCAGAGACTCGGGCATGGAAGAGGTCAAGTCCCAACCCCAGGTCCTTGTAGAGCGAAGCCAGAGTGCCTCTGGAAGAGACAGTGACACGGACGTGGAGGAGGAAAAGAGAGAAATTGTCCCAGACAGCCCCATGGACACAGAGAGCCAGCCTCCCCATAGAGCCAGAGATGGAGGTGAGGATGTAGACATGAACTCCCCTGGTGGCCACCTAGAGGGAAATCAGGCCTCCTCTGCCACAGTAGACAACAGTGCTACACAAGTGGAGGAGGAAGTCCCGTCAGAGCCAGCTGTTACCCTGGGGGAGAAGCACCAGCTGCCTCTAGAGAAAGCCCAGCCTTCTGAGGAGGCCTGGGAAGCAGCTGTGGGGGAAGACTCCTCTTCAGCAGTGGCAGATGTAAGAAAGAGCCAGCAGCCGGTAGCAGAAGATGCTGGGAGAGAGTGTGCCACAGCTGTTTCTGAGGCGGAGAGCACTCTTGAGGTGGGGGCCCAAAGCAGGTCACTTACTGCACCAGTGGAGCAGGTGGTGGTGTATAAGGGTACTCGAGGGGATCCCACACAGCCGCAGAGAGAGGGAGCACAAATGGGCAGAACCAAGACTGCCAAAGACTGCTCTGACAGTAAGTGCTGCCCTTGACCCTTGAAATAGGCTGTCTGTAAGGTTACAGGAGAACTGTAAAGGTCTTGAGGATGAGAGCTGATACTTTATCTGTCTCATATCTCTTCCCACAGAATCTGACGATATGTGCCTTCCAGCTACCCAGTGCTTTGTAGAAAGGGAGAGCCAGAGCTCAGAAGGTAAGGATATTGTGGTGTTTATAACTGAGTACAGTAGAAGCTGGTGATTAGACTGGTGGTCCTTGAAAGACGGTACGGCCTAGATGGGGAGTGGGGCCTGGCATTCTGGGGGAGCTGTGTTCCAGCCATCTTTTCTTGTGCAGCTCAGAGTTTGGAAGATGAGCCTACCCAGGGCTTCCCATGTACTCTGCCCCAAGAGCCTGGGCCTTCCCATCTTAGCCTTCAGACTCCAGGTATAACAAAGTCTCTCTGAACCCTCAGCTTCGTATTCTTTCTTGTTTTCTTCCTCTACATCCTTTCATGGTCTGTCTTGTTGGGAACTGTGGACCCCCAGACCCTGAATTTTCTGTAAACAACTTGTTTTCTTCTGCTTGCAGCTACTTTGAACACAAGACAGGAGAGTGGTTTCTGGTGGGCTTGCAGCTGAGAGTTAGGGCATAGCCATTTGTCAAGGAGACCCTATATAAGCTGCCCTGGAACACAATACAGTTGGCATTCTTGAGGCATTCATGGTGTTCTTGTTTCAAGAGTGACCTGTCTGTGTGTGTGTGTGTGTGTTTCAGTCTGCAGCCCCTTGCCCAGCTCGCCAACCTTGCAGTAGTGCAGGCAGTACGCTACAGCCTTATTACTGTAGTACAAGAAGTACAGTCGCTACAGGACCGTAGTACCACGTAGCGCAGGAATTACAAGTCTTATTTTAAACTTATCTATTTTTATGTGTATGAGTGTTTGCTTGCATGTACTTACGTTCACCATGTGCATGCCTGCTGCTCACAGAGGTCAGGAGAGGTTGTCTTAGCCCCTGGAACTGGAGTTTAGAACAGTAGTGAGTCACCATGTGATTTCAGAACTGAACCCAGGTCCTCTGCTAGAGCAACCAGTACTATTCAATTCTGAGCCATCTCTCCAGCTCCTCATTCATTTTAATTTGCTTGTTTGTTTGTTTGTTTGTTTGGAGACAAAGAGTTCATACAGCTGAGGATGAGCTTGAACTTCTGGTTCTCCTAGTGGTGAGATTATAGGTGTGTGCCACCACATCCAGCCTAGGAAGGACAGGGCTTCATGAGTGCTGGATGAGCTCTCTAGCAGCTGAGCTGCATCTCCAGCACCACCATTCATACTCTTTTGCTGTTCTACTGGTGCTCTCCATTTCATGAGGAGAAGAAATACACAGCAGACATGTGATACACACTTGGGACGCAGAGGCAGGAGCTCAGAGCTAGCCTAAACTACATAGAAAGTACGTTCGACCTTGTCTCAAAAAAAGAAAAAAAAGAGATGGAGCTGGGGCAGTGCTGGTGCACACCTTTAATCCCAGCGTGCAGGAGGCAAAGGCAAGCAGATCTCTGTGAGTTTGAGGCCAGTTTAGCATACAGAGTGAGTTTCAGGACAGCCAGCCAGGGATACACAGAGAAACCCTGTCTCGGGGTGGGGGTGGGGGGTCAGGGAGATGGGCTAGAGAAATGGCTGAATGGTTAAGAGTGGCAACTGTTCGGAGGACAAGAGTTCAATTCTGGCTCCCATGTCAGGAGCTGACAACTGTACGCCCAGCTTCTGGAGATCCATGGGCACCCACACACATAATATACGCACATACATGTAAATAAAAATTTAAAAATACATCTTAAAAAATAAGACAATAGGGCTGGAGAGATGGCTCAGAGGTTAAGAGCACTGACTGTTCTTCCAGAGGTCCTGAGTTCAATTCCCAGCAACCACATGGTGGCTCACAGCCATCTGTAATGAGATCTGGTGCCCTCTTCTGGCATGCAAGCATACATGGAAGGAATGTTGTATACATAATAAATAAATAAATCTTTAAAAAAAAAAAAAAAAAAGAAAAAAATAAGACAATAAGCTGGGCAGTGATAGCACACGCCTTTAATCCCAGCACATTGGGAGGTAGAGGCAGGTGGATCTCAGTAAATTTGAGGCCAGCCTGGTCTATAAAAACGAGTTTCAGGGCTGGAGAGATGGCTCAGAGGTTAAGAGAATTGCCTGCTCTTCCAAAGGTCCTGAGTTCAATTCCCAGCAACCACATGGTGGCTCACAACCATCTGTAGTGAGGTCTGGTGCCCTCTTCTGACCTGCAGTCATACATACAGACAGAATATTGTATACATAATAAATAAATATTAAAAAAAAAAAAAAGAGTTTCAGGCCCGCCAGAACTGTTACACAGAGAAACCCTGTGTCAGAAAACAAAACAAAACAAGACAACAAATAAAAGTTGGTTACTGGGCCTTACCCTGATTCTAGTTCAGGAGATTTGGGATTGGCCCAGAAAGTCAATTTTTCCCCTCTGCAGGGGAACTCGGGGCCTTATGCATGCCCAGGAGTATTCTCCTCGGGCACATACCCAATCCTTGTTTTTCAGAGATTATAATCTCCTAAATAGCACGTAGTGTTTTAACTGCCACCCTATACCAGGCTTGCCTTTAGTAACCCATTTAGCCATTTGTGAGTGTGCCCTAGCTCTTTGCCTTATTGCCTTAAAAAAAAAAAAAAAAAAAAACTTTATTTAACTTTATTTTATGGGCATTGGTATAATGATGTCAGATTCTCTGGAACAGGAGTTACAGACAGCTGTGAGCTGCCTATGTGGATGCTGGGAATTGAATCCGGGTCCCCTGGGAAAGCAATCAGTGCTCTTAACCATTGAGCCATCTCGCCAGCCCCTTATTGCCTCCTTTACCTGCATCCCCATCTCCTTTTTCTGATCCTCTCTAGGTGCAGGTGCCCTGGATGTGCCTTGGGAGGTTTTGGCTACACAGCCATTTTGTCTGAGAGAACCTGAGGCCTCGGAACCCCAGCTCGTCGCCACCCACCTTGAAGCTCATGGATCTCCTCCATCTCCACCTAGTGCACCACCAGGACACCAGCATTTGGTTCACACAGAGCTGTCGGGAGTTCAAGGCAGAGAGATACAAACTATGGAGAAAGCCATGGGTATACCAAAGGAAACAGCAGACAGGGTGACCCCTGAGAGAGAGCCATTGGAAAGGAAAGTCAGGGAAAGAGCATCAGACAGTGAGAGAGAGGATGTGATGGGGGAGGAACTACCTCAGGTGACAGAGGACAGAGAGCCAAAGATGGTGCTGGCTAGAGACGGACAGGGACAGGAGTCTAACAAGGGGAAGGGTGGGGATCCTGAAGGAAACAGGGAGAGTTTGAAGGTAGAAATGGAGATGTCCAAAGACACACAGAAGAGAGAGAGAGAAGTGGGGAAACCAGAACCAGAGAGAGAGTGGGAGCCAGCTGGTTTAGAAGTGAACCTAGATAGAGGGGTGGCTGAGGGAGGGAGCCATGATCAGAAAGAGCAGATTGCCAGTCCAACACTAAAGCCTGGACTTGGCATGGGGGACCTTGAGGGACTGACATCAGCCCCGCCGGTCTGTGGGAGCCAGGGAGATGGAGGAAAGGGAGACCCCATGAGCCCCGGGAGGCAGCAGAGACGTAAGTGAGGTCGAGGGAGGCAGTGTGCTGTGCAGCCCTCATGGCATTGGTCCTGCAGTGCAGGCTGCACAGCACTCAGCCACTCCTGTTTCCACTAGGCCGCTCGAGTTGCAAGATGATGTCTGCTGGAAAGGCTTCCGGGGTGAGCTAGCTCAGCTGCTTTTTGTCCTGCCCCTACTTCACAAGTCACCCCCAACCCTGGCAGCTTCTTTGTCTACCCAGCCTGCCTTTACTATTGCTGTTTTCTCACTGCATGTACATTTGTGCATGGCTGAGGGTGTGTGTTTGGGGAGGTGCATGAGGAAGCCAAGTAACAACCTGTGTGGTGTTCATCAGGAACCACCCAACTTTTGGGAAGGGTGGGAGTCAGGACCTTGAGCTGGGTTAGAATCTGTTAAAGTAGACTAGGCTGCTTGGCCAGCAAGTTCCCGAGACCATCCTGTCTCTACCCGCCTGGCTCTGGGATCGCAAGCTTATGTCACGATCCCTGACTTTTTTTTTTTTTAATTTATTTTATTATGTATACAATATTCTGTCTGTGTGTATGCCTGCAGGCCAGATGAGGGCACCAGACCTCATTACAGATGGTTGTGAGCCACCATGTGGTTGCTGGGAATTGAACTCAGGACCTTTGGAAGAGCAGGCAGTGCTCTTAACCACTGAGCCATCTCTCCAGCCCAGATCCCTGACTTTTTTACATGGCTTCTGAAGCTCAGATTCAGATCCTAGTTGCTTGCCTTGTTACTGAACGCTGCAATCCCATGTTCTCCGTTTTCTTCATCACTCATTAGTTAACTTCTGTTCCTGTTCCGCCACCCATTGTTCCCAAGTGGCTGTTTCCTTTATTGACTCAGAAGTCTGTGCTTCTGCCCTCTTTGCCCACCCACCGGTGCAGAGCACTGTACTGGAGTTATGAAGAGAGAGAGGCCTCTTATGGTATCCAAAAGATTGCTTCTTCTCCCAAGGAGTTCCTAGCCTAAAGAGAGGTCACAGAAAGAAGTGCCAGTGAGCATGTCATGACCATAAATAGAATCAAAGCCAGACATACTGATGGGCCTGTCATCCCAGTACTGGGCAGTAAAGGCAGGAAGATGAGTGGAGGGAGGACACAGCAATCACATGAGGCCCTTCAGGAACACTGAGAAAGATCAAGATTCATGCCCACCTCTTTCTTTTTTTTTTTTTTTTTTTTTTTTTTAACTATTTTTATTTTATAATTCATTGGTGTTTTGCCTGCATGTATGTCTATGTGAGGGTGTCAGATCTTCTGGGAATGGAGTTACAAACAGGTATGAGCTGCCATGTGGGTGCTGGGAATTGAACTCGGGTCCTCTGGAAGAGCAGCTAGTGCTCTTAATCACTGAGCCATCTCTCTAGGCCCACTGACCTCTTTCTTGCTACCTTTTATCACTTGCCTCTCCTCCTCCTCAGGGTGATCCAGAACCCCCAGCCCATTGCCTGCTTTCTCCATTGCCTGAAGCTTCAGCTCCACCTGAGAGTCTCCTCGCCTCTCAGAGCCCAAAACAGTCTCTGCCTCCACCTTTGACATCTTCCCCTTCTGAGCCACACCTTCCTGAGAGTCTTCACACAGAGCCTCATGTCAGGCCTCGGCGGTCCTCCAGGATGACCCCCTCATCCTCTGCTGCCCTTAAGCCTTACACTGCCTGCCCCACAGACCTGCCTGCTGCCCCCAGACCCACATCTCAGGTCACTCGGAGCAGGGCAAATAAGTCCTCTGCCAGGACCCCAGAAGTGATTGTCCCTATAGACTCTGAGCTCCAGCCTCCCACCTCCACAGAACAACCTGCCATCCCCAGACCCACATCTCAGGTCACTCAGGGCAGCACAGATAGTTCCTTCGATAAGACACCTGAATCAGTTCTCACAGGTCCCGAAATCCAGCCTCCCACCACAGAACAGCCTGTTACCCCAAACCCTACACCTCGGGCCACTCGGGGCAGGCCAACTAGGTCTTCCATCAAGACCCCAGAACTAAATGTCCCCACTAGCTCTGAACTCCAGCCTCCCACCTCCACAGAACAAGCTGTCATACCTAAACCCACATCTCGGGCCACCCGGGGCAGGGCACGTAAGTCTCCTATCAGGACCCCAGAACCAGTTGTTCCCACTGTCTCTGAAATTCAGCCTCCCACCTCCACAGAACAAGCTGTCATACCTAAACCCACATCTCGGGCCACCCGGGGCAGGGCACGTAAGTCTCCTATCAGGACCCCAGAACCAGTTGTCCCCACTGTCTCTGAAATTCAGCCTCCCACCTCCACAGAACAAGCTGTCATACCTAAACCCACATCTCGGGCCACCCGGGGCAGGGCACGTAAGTCTCCTATCAGGACCCCAGAACCAGTTGTCCCCACTGTCTCTGAAATTCAGCCTCCCACCTCCACAGAACAAGCTGTCATACCTAAACCCACATCTCGGGCCACCCAGGGCAGGCCACATAAGTCTATCAGGACCCCAGAACCAGTTGTCCCCACCGGTCCCGAACTCCAGCCTGTCATCTCCACAGAAGAGCCTGTCACCCCTAATCTCACATCTCAGTCCTCTCAGGGCAGGTCACGTAAGTCTGTCAGGACCCCAGTTGTCCCCACTGGCCCTGAATTCCAGCCTGCCATCTCCACAGAACAGCCTGTCATCCCTGAGCTCTCATCTCAGGGAAGGGCACGTAGGTCTTCTGTCAGAATTCCTGAAGCCAGCATCTCCACAGCCCCTGAACTTAAGCCTTTCACATCTAGAAAACCTCCTGCCCCCAAGCCCACAGCTCTGGGCACTCGGGGAAGGACATGTAAGCCCTCCATTGAGGAATCTAAATCAGTTGAACCAGTAGCCCCTAATTTTGATCCTCCCATCTCCACTGACCATCTTGTTACCCCTGAGGTGACAGATCAGAGCATTACACTAAAGTCTTCACCACTAAGTGCTCCCACAGTGTCCACTACCCCTGAGCTGGAACCTGGTCCCCCAGAGCCCGTTCCTCAAGGCAGTCGCCGAAGGAGGCGCAAGGCTGCGGGGAAACAGGGCTCCCACATAGTTCCCATTGACCATGAGTCTCACTCTGCACCCTCTAAACCCGAGTCCCAGTCTTCAACCAACCAAGGCTCAGGGACATTAGAAGAAGCTGAGTTGATTACAGTCGCTCCTGAGGCTGCCATTGCTCAGGTTCCAGAAACCCCCCCTCACATTCCTCTGAAGCAAAAGGAAGCAGCTGGGAGATCAGGGCTCACACCCAAACCACAGCCTGAGGCCTCTCGAGTCCACAAGGAGCCCTCCACTACCACAGACTCACCACTTCAGAAACGTCCCCGAAGACAAGTTCCCCAGATGACCATCGTCCCCAAGGAAGAAGATCCTCCAGAAACGTCAGTGAAGGAAGAGGTAAGAGTCAGCCAGGGCCCCCTAGCTAGGAGCAAAAGCTACAGGACTCAAATGCCCACTGATAGGATTTTCAGCCTCAGGAGAGAGCAATTCCGGTACCAGACAAGAGAAAGAGGGGCCGTGCAGAAGATGAGACCCAGGAAAACCCAAGTCGAAGCCGGCGGGCTAAACCTAACCAAGAAGCAGTAGCTCCCAAGGTAGGAAACCAGGGCTGGGGGCTGAGGTGAGTGCAGCTGGTGTGGGTGCTGTGACCATCTTCACACCGTCCCCTAGGTCCTGTTCACAGGAGTCGTGGATTCTCGTGGAGAGCGTGCAGTCCTGGCTCTGGGAGGCAGTCTGGCCAGCTCAGTAAATGAGGCCTCTCACCTGGTCACCGATCGCATCCGCAGGACAGTCAAGTTCTTGTGTGCTCTGGGGAAGGGCATCCCCATCCTCTCCCTGAACTGGCTGTATCAGGTAAGAAGATGGTGAGTAAGGAAAGACTGCTCACCTACCCTCAGGAAGCAGTGACAGGAGCGGAGGTGGGGAATGGCGTGTTAGTGAGGCAGAGGCTGCTTTGAAGAGGTTTATTGTAAGGGCCTGAATGACTCGGTGGTAGCACACTTGCCCAGAGTGCTTGAAGTCTTGGGTGAGTCCTCAACACTGGGAAGGAGAAAGAAGACATAATGAGTTCTCTTCAGATGAACCGTTGTTCTGCCTGTTCTTCCCCTTAGTCTAGAAAGGCCGGTCACTTCTTGCCGCCTGATGATTACTTGGTGACTGATCCTGAACAAGAGAAGAATTTTAGCTTCAGCCTTCGGGATGCCCTGAGCCGGGCTCGGGAACGGAAACTGCTAGAGGTGAGGGGCTGCCTTCTGCAACATGCCTCAGTCCTGCCCAGTGGCCTTTGCCTCTCAGTGCAGACACCTGTCTCCACCTCTCCTTTGTTAGGGCTATGAGATTCATGTGACCCCTCGCGTGCAGCCACCTCCAGCTCAGATGGCAGAGATCATTGGCTGCTGTGGAGGCACCGTCCTGCCCAGCATGCCCCATTCCTACAAGGTATGATGGGCATGTGCACAGCCTGAAGGGGGACAGCTAGGAGGTGGTGGGGATGAGGACAGGGTGGAGACAAAGGCTGACAGGAGTGAGGGAAGAGAGCTGCTGGCACCAGTGGATATATACTCATAAAACAGCAGCCTGGACTGCGCATGACTGTTCCCCCACCCAAATTGTTTTTTAAGATCTATATTATGCACAGAGAATAGGGGCCATCATGTGAGTGCTGGAAACTAAACCTGTTATTGCGAACCATCTCTTCAGCCCCAATTTTTTTAATTAAAAAAAAAAAATCCATAGGCCGGGCGGTGGTGGCGCACGCCTTTAATCCCAGCACTCGGGAGGCAGAGGCAGGCAGATCTCTGTGAGTTCGAGACCAGCCTGGGCTACAAGAGCTAGTTCCAGGACAGGCTCCAAAACCACAGAGGAACCCTGTCTCGAAAAACCAAAAAAAAAAAAAAAATCCATATACTTTGTGCCCATATTCAGCAGTTTCGATTATGTATCCTTTTTTTAAAAGTCTGTAATCAGGATGGCCTCAATCTAGCGGCAGCCCCTTACACTTAACCCAGCAGTTCTCGACCTTCTAACACTGCTGGAGGGTTTTTTTGGTTTGGTTTTGGTGGGAGGTTTTTTTTTTTTTTTTCGAGACATGGTTTCTCTGTAGCTTTGGAGCCTGTCCTGGACTAGTTCTGTAGACCAGGCTGGCCTCAAACTCACAGAGATCCTCCTGCCTCTGCCTCCTGAGTGCTGGGATTAAAGGCGTGCGCCACCACTGCCCGGCTTGGTGTATGCAAATTATAATTATAAAAACAGCAATGGGGGCGCACATGGCAGCTGCTTGCCTAGGTAGCATATATAGCAGGTCTGGGTTTGACGCCTAGCACACGTAAACTGGCCTGTAATCCCAGCATCTGAGGTAGAGGCAAGAAGACCAGAAGTTCAAGATCATCTTTAGCTACGAAGTAAATTTCAGGCCAGCTCAGTATGAAACCGCTTTTCAAAAAAGAAAGTGGAAGGTAGGCTGATCTGTTTTGAGTTAACCTTTGGGGCAAGAATACTTGATAGGCAGGGCGGTGTACTTCATGTATGTTTGTGCGCGCATGTCTGTGTGTATGACTGTAGATATATATAGTCTCGGTTCTGAGGCTGCTTAGGGCATCCTGATCTGTTCCTAGCTTCCTTCCTTCCTAACTCTGTCTCTTCTGCTCCTCACAGCCTCAGCGAGTTGTCGTGACCTGCACTGAAGACCTTCCTTGCTGTGCTGTCCCCACTCGCCTGGGGCTGCCCCTCCTCTCTCCTGAGTTCCTCCTGACTGGAGTGCTGAAGCAGGAAGCCACACCAGAGGCCTTTGTCCTCTCCAATTTAGAAATGTTATCTTCCTAAAAAATACAAATCTACCAGCAAACACTCCTAGAAAACACTTGGAAAAGAAACATAAATACACAATTAAGACCCAACAAGGTAGTTCACACCTTTAATCTGAGCACTTGAGAGGCAGAGGTAGGCAGATTTTTGTGAGTTCCAGGCCAGCCAGGGCTAAATAATAAGATCCTTTCTCAAAAAACAAAAAACCCTCAGGCCTTCACAAAGACCTAAGATATTGGGAATGTACGGGTAAGGCCACAGAGCTTTTGAAAAAGAAAAAATAAAAAAGGACTTTTTTCCTAAGATGTCCAGATTTAAATTGTCCAAACCCAAGCTGGGGGTAGTTGTGTGGCAGAGCACTTGCCGTCATGGTGACACAGACAGAATATTGTATACATAATAAATATTTTAAAAAAAAAGAGTTGGCCACTTTCCAAGATGTGGAGAGCATAGAACTCTTAGCACTGCTAGTATTTGGTTTAGCCTCTGCAATGAACAGTTGAAAAGTTCCTTTAAAGTTGAGGGCAAAGTTAGTCACACGCGCAGTTCCTGTAGTCCCACTACTTAGGAGGTTTGAAGCAGGAAGTTCACAAATTCCAGTTCAGACTGGGCTACAGAGTAAAACCCCTGCCTTGAAAGGGTTTTTTTTTTTTAATGTTTTTTGTGGTTAGCTTTCATAATTTTTACGGTAGGTCAGTATTCATTTGACCTACCTGCTTACCATATGACCAGCAATGCTGTTCTTTCTCCTATTGGGAAATTCTATACTTGACCTCTAATCTGAACAGTCCAGGTAGAGGCCAGTGGGATCAGAAGTTCAAGGTCAGCTTTGGCTACTTAGCAAACAAGAGCCCAGTCTAAAACTACTACAAGACTCAACAGTGGAAAACAGGCACTTGATAAATGTTTTTGTTTTTTTGGGTGGGGCTTTTTTTTTCTTTATGCTGATAAGCAATGATTTTGCCTCTATGCCTCATTCCCAACCCCCTATTACAGAAATAAATACGGAAATAGTATAGATGACTGGGTAGTGTTAACACACACCTTTTATTACAGCACTAGGGAGGCAGAGGCAGGTAGATCTCTGAGTTCGAGGCCAGCCTGGTCTACAGAGCTAGTTCCAAGACAGCCAAAGAGGGCTGTTACACATAGAAACCCTGTATTGAAAAACCAAAGAGAAACTGTAGGTGTTTGTCCAGCAAAGATGAAATATGCTGTGTGTACCAGAAGGAATGCTCAGACATGCAGTAAATACCCAGTATTTGATGATGAGTGTCAAGAACACCCTAAGTAAAAGAAGCAGACTCAAAGGACATTTGATTCTACCTGCATGATAATATCCAGGATGGGTGAATGCACCAAGTTAAGAGTACATCAATGCATCCCAGACTCCAAGGACGGGAGAGTTTCACTGTGGGGAGCCATAAAGAGGAAGTGGTTGTACATAGTGCAGAATATTAAATGCTACTGTACTAAATGCTTCTTTGCTACATGAATTTCATTTCAATAAAAACATAGTTGCTAGCTTTGTATACTTTTCTGCTGTGAACTGTGTTAGAAAACTACCTTGGTGGAGTATATATAGCCTGCTTTCTCTCCGTGTGGTAGGCGTCATTTTGGGCCCTGCTCTCGCTAGGCAATTGCTTTACAACTCATTTATACCCCAAGTATATGCTGAAACTTTATGATTTTTCTTTTTTGGGGGGGGGGTGCTCTGGGTTGAATCTAAGGTAAGGCTTGCAGCAATACTGCTCAAGTAAATGCTTCACCACTAAACTGTCGTCCCGGACCTTTGTTAATATGGTGCTTGTGGAAACCGGAAGTCAGCCTTAAATGTCCTTCCTCAGGAGTCCATTTTTTCTTTGAGACAGGGTATCTCACTGGGACTTGAAGCTCCTGGTTAGGCTAGGCTGGCTAGGCCTGTGAGCCCTAGGCATCTGCCCTTCTAGGTCTTTTTTGTAAAATATATATATATATATATATATATATATATATATATATATATTTATTATGTATACAATATTCTGTCTGTGTGTATGCCCACAGGCCAGAAGAGGGCACCAGACCCCATTACAGATGGTTGTGGGTTTATCCGATTGGCGAGGCGGTCTCTGGGAGTTGAGGCCAGCCTGGTCTACAAGAGCTAGTTTCGGGACAGGCACCAAACCAAAAAAAAACCCCTCTCCCAAAAAAAAAAAAAAAAAAAAAAAAAAAAAAAAAAAAATGGGGGGGGGGAAAGGGGAGTGGGTAAAAATTAAAACCTCCCCTTCCTAATCACTAAATTTCACAAAACCAAAACAACCCCCCACAACAAATTTTAAAATATTTTTTTCCCTTTTTCCTTCCCTCTAAAAAAAAAAAAAAAAAAAAAAAAAAAAAAAAAAAAAAAAAAAAAAAAAAAAAAAAAAAAAAAAAAAAAAAAAAAGTGGTTGCTGGGAATTGAACTCAGGACCTTTGGAAGGGCAGGCAATGCTCTTAACCTCTGAGCCATCTCTCCAGCCCCCTTCTAGGTCTTGAATTATGAATGTTTTTAAGGGTGAAGCAGGATAAAGAGAAACCGCAAAGCTTAGTGCAATCCTCGTTTTCCACCTACAAGCCCTTCTGGGACCGCTCAGAGCTCCTAGAACAGTGGAGTTAGACTGTGGTGCTCCGGTTCAATCCTGGCACTTGGCGGCAGAGGCAGGAACATCAATCAGCTCAAGACTATTCTCAGCTACATAAAATTGCCAAGTTCGACGCCAGCTTGGGCTACATGAAGATTCTGCTATTTAAATAAGTGGAGAGAGCAGTATGCAGACAGAACCTCCTCAAAACTCAAAAAGACTTATATCTCGGACGCAGCCCACTCAGTACAAATTTCCCAAGCCGAGCGCAGGGTGGGGAGGAAATGCGCTTTACAATGCATGGCAGTTTGATCCAGAAGCTGTGGGAGCGCCCAGGCTGGGTGCTGCTAGGATGTTCCTCTATCCCTCAACTTGAGGGCCTTGCCTTTGCTTGTCTTGGGTATTTTTATCTCCCTGGCCCTGCTCTATCCGTAAACTAAAGGAATAAATTCGTGTCTTCTGAGGACCATGTACTCGGATAGCTAGCTACAGTGGGGACAGATCCTTTCACCACCTGGTCTTTTTTATTTCTTATGGCCCTTTTGGACCGGGTCTCCATGTGCAGTATAAGCTAACTTCAAATCTCCCTGCCTCAGCCTTCTGAGTACTGGAATTACAGGCACAAACCATCACGAATAGCTCTAAAACGACCACTAAACAAAAATCTATGTTGGGCATGGTGGCGCCGCCTGCAACCCCAGCAGACCAGGGACTGAGGTCTGGTTTGCACGCAAGGGAGGCTCTGTCTTCACTTTCCACTCCACATGAACACCGGCCGCACTGAGGTTCGACCCACGCGGGTGGCTGCAGAGCCGCTGCCCTGACGACGACTAGGGTTCCAGGCTCCGCGCTGTGACGCGCCTCTCGCGGCCCCCGCCCTGAGGCCAGCACCCCACGAAGGCGGGACCTGGGCGGGGCCAGCAGCCGCGGGAACCCCGAGCCCGCCTCCTCCGCAAGCTCCTAGGCGCTCGCCATGGCCCCGGCGCTGCTGCTGGTCCCGGCGGCCCTCGCCTCCTTCATCCTGGCCTTTGGCACCGGAGTGGAGTTCGTGCGCTTTACCTCCCTGCGGCCGCTGCTTGGAGGGATCCCGGAGTCCGGTAGTCCGGGTGAGCCGCAGGGATCCTGGGCGAGCCGAAGCGGAGAGGAGGAGCCAGCGCAGCGTGGAGAGGGCGGGGCGTGGAAACAAATGACAGGGAAAGGCCAAAACTGCGAGGCGCCAACGGGAAGGGAACAGAAGGCTAAATCAGAAACTCCAAGATTAGTCCGTCCTGTGTAGAAGCTGGGGAGTGAGGACTGACCGAGTAAGGGCGCGGTGGGGGTAGCGTTTGTGTGGAGAACTAGGAACGGGAAAGATAAAAGGAAGAAACATTAGAAAACCGCGACAGTGGGCCCGTGGTAGCTCACACCTTTAATCCTAGCATTCCAGAGGCAGAGGCAAGGCGATCTCTCAGTTCAAGGCCCGCCTGGTCTATTGAGTAAGGGTTATGTATGTAGAGAGACCCTGTCTCAGAAAAACAAAAAACTACACCAAAGGCGATTTCTCTAACCTTGCTCTGTGTGTGTGTGTGTGAGAGAGAGAGAATATGTGGAGAGTGTGCTTGTGTTTCTGTTTGTGTGTGTGCAGATGCAGCTGAAGGGAGCCTTGAGTGTCTGTCTTCAGGGTCCAGCCACCTTATTTTAGACAGGGTCTTACTATGTACCCTCAGCTGGCTTGGAACTTAAAGGTCCACCTGCCTCCGTCTCCCATGTATTTTGGGGACAGATTCTGTCACTGACACCAGAAGCCTATCAACTAGGTCAGATGGGTCCCCTGGATCTGGGGTTATAGATGGTTGTGAGCTGCTATGTGGGTGCTGAGAAACAAATTGGTTCCTCCAGAAGAACAGCAAGTGTTCTTAACCGCCAAGACACCAGCCCCTCTGGAGTTCTCCTGCCTCTGCCTCCCCAGCACTGAGATTATCGGCATACCCCAACATGCCAGGCTTTTTGCAGGGGTGCCAGGGATCGAATTCAGGTGCTTACATAGCACTTCATGGACTGAACCATCTCTCCAGCACTCCCGCATTGGTTTTAATAATGACCCTGCCGGCATTCTAAGAATCTTCCCCAGAAGAAGGCTAGAGAAGATGGGAGATTGAAGGAACAGGAAATTGAACTGGGCTTGGCCTTGACAAGATCTTGAAAACTTCAGGGACATGGAATAGGGCTCCAAAAGAAGATGAGGGTAAGGGGAATGTTCTAGCCTTAACTGATCCTTTGTCCCTGTCTTCCTTAACCAACTCCCTCAGATGCCCGCTATGGGTGGTTGGCTGCCTTGCAGGACCGAAGCGTTCTTACCTCCCTGGCTTGGGATCTTGGGCTTCTGCTATTGTTTGTGGTGCAACATAGCCTCATGGCAACTGAGACAGTGAAGGCGTGGACATCCCGGTACTTTGGAGTCCTTCAGAGGTCACTGTACGTGGCCTGCACTGCGCTGGCCTTGCAGGTATGAGGCCTTGGCCACGGGAGACATAATTTGTGGCGTGCTTACACTGGAGGGACAAGACAAGTGTGTAAGAGAGCAGAAGATGAGAATCTCAGCTCCCGTCCCTCAGAGCACATGCTCCATTCATCAGCAGAGTCCTGTGTTTCTGACATTCCCCAGCACAGCCTGAGGAGTCTCACCCTTGCAACTTTGTTCATGTTGTCTTGCTTCAATTTGTTTCTTTGTTTCTCTGCATATCCCTGGGTGTCCTGAAACTCCCTCCTGCCTCCTTGAGATCCACCTGCCTCCGCTTCCTGAGTGCTGGGATTAAAGGCCTGCGCCACCACTGCCTGGCTTGCTTCAAATCTTAAATCCTATTAGTTCCCGTCTTCCAAACCTAGGTCTTCAAGAGAAGACGCCTTCCAATTAGTCTTCTCATTGGGTGTTTGTCATAGGCTAGTTTGATAAGCATCCAGCAGCCCCCATCCCATCCGTTTTGTAAATCCTGTACAGAAATGGATCATCCTCATACCCCATCCCAAGCTCTCTTCATGATAAATATTTACTGTTTATACTCAGAGGAAAAGAGCGGTAGGTTACTGTGGAGCCAGGGAGATCACTGGCATGCTTGGTTTCTCATCTTTCCCCAGCTGGTGATGCGGTACTGGGAGACTGTACCCAGGGGCCCAGTGTTGTGGGAGGCTCGAGCTGAACCTTGGGCCACCTGGGTGCCCCTCCTCTGCTTTGTGCTCCACGTCATTTCCTGGCTCCTCATCTTCAGCATCCTTCTGGTCTTTGACTACGCTGAACTCATGGGCCTCAAACAGGTGAGAATCCCACATCCCTGCCTGAGTCTACCATTCTCTCCCTCCCATACTCTGATTGCTCCTGGCTCTCTAGTCCCTTGCCTCCTTTTCTGGTTGTCTCTGGGCTTGAGAAGGATGCCTGGGCCAGAGGCTCTGGCTTGATTTCCGGGCTCTTCCCTCTCTCCTAGGTATATTACCACGTACTAGGACTGGGTGAGCCGCTGGCTCTGAAGTCTCCTCGGGCTCTGAGGCTCTTTTCCCACCTTCGACACCCAGTATGTGTGGAACTTCTAACGGTGCTGTGGGTGGTTCCCACCCTGGGCACTGACCGCCTCCTCCTGGCTCTTCTCCTTACCCTCTACCTTGGCTTGGCTCACGGGCTTGACCAGCAAGATCTCCGCTACCTTCGGTCTCAGTTACAAAGAAAACTCCAGCTTCTCTCCAGACCACAGGACGGGGAAGCAGAGTGAGGAGCTAGCTCCATTTCTAGGGTCTGTTCTTCCTCGAAAATCAAAAATCCCTTATCTTCAGACCGTTTGATACAGACCAGAAGCTGGAAACCATGTGCTGAAGGGGCTGTCACTTCCCCTGCTTGAGACCTCAGTTCCTGGGTCCAGATCCCCTACTCTAAATTTAGAGTTTCAGTCACTGGCCTCCAGGGTCCATTTCTCACCAACCAAGAGTGGGTACAAAGTCATGTGATCTCTTGGGGTTAACACAAGGCCTTGAGCACTCCCTCCTCTGGTACTGTTATTGGTTCTGCACCTCAGGGATCCCCTTCCCAGTTTCCACTTCAAGAGCTATGCCAGGGTCAGCCCGCAAGTTTGCAGGTAGTGGATATCTCTTGTACCACTGTGCGTCTTCCCCACTCCTGCCATCATTTCTCCACCTCCTTATAGGTCCTGTCCTACAGATCCTAGGTGTCTCCTGTTTTTTAACTCGGTCTCCTACCGCAGTGTCTCCCGTTTTTAACTCGGGCTGACTCAGGGCTCCCTGCTCTCTCAAAGGATATGCGCTGCAGAAAAATAAAAAATTTCTACGTGTGGCACCCAGTTGTCTGTCCATGTCTTTCAAGCCGCCGGACCAAGTGTGGGAAGGAAGCTGAGGCCAAGTTCTTGTGGCAGCAGCCTCTGATGACGGCTGGGGTGGGGCCACACCCCACGGGCCCGCCCCCATGTCCCAGTCACCCAGTCCTGCTTCTTCCAAATATTACAGTTTCTCCGCGTAGAGATCAGGGAACCCATGGGAGACAGAGTATCTCTGGGAGGAGAGCGAACTCCCAAAGCCATTTTTCCTCAGACTCTGTGGCCTGGCAGCCGCCCACACCACCACGGTAACAAAGACTGGCCAGGGAAAGCAAAAGCACGGGGAGGGGCGGCGAGTGATGGGAAGGGCGGGTCTGACTCCAAGCAGCTGCCGCTTCCTCCCCATGTCCCTCAGGGGGCCTGAGTCACGGGCCGCCGCCCCGGGTCGGCCAGCTGGAGCAATAGGTCTGGACACCCAGCTTCTCCAGGGCTGCCAGAGGAAGTGGGTGAGGGCCTCTGGAGACAGAAAACGAAGAGCTGTGGATTGCCACTGCAAGAGAGGAGTGCCACCAGAGTCCCACGCGGGAAGGAGGGCAGCGAAGCCCCGCCCTTCGCCCGGCTCCGCCCTGCGCCCCCTTCCCTCGCCCCATTGTCCGTAGACAAAGCGGTCGCCGCCCCCGCCTGGCCCCCGTCTGAGTCTCCGTCCCTCCTCCTAGGCGCCCTCTTCCCTCCTCCTCTACTTCCCACCCTCCCTCCAGATCTCCCTTTGACTCTCTCCTCTTCCGACGCCTGGCTCCACCGCACCTCCTCCTAGGGACCACAAGGCGTGTAAGTTGACTGTGGGGCTCCCACTTTAAGGGAAATGTCTCCTGATCTCCCTTGGAGTGCCTCCCCTTTGTGCAGAGATTGCATGTCCGTGCAGTTCCCGCGGGTGCATGGCCCTCTGGGTCAAGGTCCCCCTGAGAGCGGGGTCCCTGGTTGGGGACAGCAGAGGCATGAAGCGGGTCCTCCGAGCGTCCGGGTCCTAGGGTGTAGTTGGTGGGGAGGCAGGCGAGGTTGAAGGGACTGGACTCGGGTGGACGCCAAAGTTCTGAGAATGCGTAGGCAGCACACCCGCTCGGGTACCAAAAGTCCCCGAGGAGGGTATTTCCCCTGACCCGCCTCTGGGGCGGAGTACGCGGTGGGGTGGGGGCCGGGCTGAGGGGCGGGGCCGAGCGCAGCCGGGAAGGCAGCCGGGACCTGCGGGGCCCGTGCGAAGAGGCGCCCGCTCCCTTGCCGGCTTTCCGCTCTCCCCTTCTCCCCCGGACCTCTGCCCTCTACATCTATCCTCACCTTCTCACACCCCCTCCGACCCCTCCGCCCCCTCTCCAGCCGGTTCCCTGTTCTTCCTTCCCACTTACCTCCCTGGGTACCGGGGGTAAGCAGCCTCAATTGAACCCGCTCACTTCTCAGCCCCAGTTCCCCCGTCTTCTCTCTCTCTCTCCTGCTTTTCCTTCCCTCTCTTTCTCATATCTTAGGGACTGTCTAGTGCCTACAAACCCCCAATCTGGCGCTGCCTCTGCCCGGAATCTCGACTCTTCCTCTCCCATTATCCCCACCCCCAACTTGGCACCCAGCTTTTCTCTTCACTTATTTAGCTCTCGCCTCTTCTGCCCTCCCTCCTCTCCCTGTTCCCCTCTATCTTCATCCTTAGTTCCACTGTCCTCGGTTCTTAGTCTCTTCCCGCATCACTTCCTCCTCTCCCACCCCCATTCTCAATCCCCGGGCCCCTCCGAAGCCTACCCTTCCTGTTCCTGTCCCCCAGTGCTCTCTCCTTCACTTCCAGTGACCATGACTGCTATCCCAGATTGGAAGCTACAGTTGCTAGCCCGGCGGCGGCAGGAGGAGGCAGCAGTTCGTGGCCGTGAGAAAGCAGAACGGGATCGCCTGTCCCAGATGCCAGCCTGGAAGCGGGGAATCCTGGAACGTCGCAAGGCCAAGTTGGGCCTGCCTCCTGGAGAGGCGAGCCCTGTGCCTGGGACCGCAGAGGCTGGACCTCCGGACCCAGATGAATCCGCTGTCCTCTTGGAGGCTATTGGGCCAGTACATCAGAACCGATTCATCCAGCAGGAGCGACAGCGGCAGCAGCAGCAGCGAAATGAAGTACTTGCTGATAGGAAGCCTGGGCCTCTGGAGGCTCTAGATCGGAGATCAAGTCCTAGTAATTTAAGAGAGCAGAGCCCCAAGGGAAGAGAGTCAAGAGAAGAGAGGCTAAGTCCCAGGGAGGCCAGAGATAAGAGGCTGTTGACAGGGGGAGCCCAAGAGTCATGTTCCAGGACTTCGGACGCTCGAGACTGGAGGCAGAGCCCTGCAGAGGCTCAGAAATGGAGGCTGAGCCCTGGAGAAACTCCAGAGGAGAGTCTGAGATTAGCAAGTACCGGAGACGACAGTCCCAAGAGAAAAGAGGTATTGGAAAGCAGACTGAGCCCCGGGGAATCTGGCGACCATAGGGCCTGCCTGACAGAGGCCCATAAATGGAATCTTGACCCCAAAGAACCCCAGGAACAGAGCTCAATACAGCTGGAGGCCACAGAGTGGAGACTGAACTCAAGAGACGAGGGGAAAGACTACTTGGAGGAGTGTGGGAGAAAGGAAGAAAAACCGAGTCCAGGGATTGTCCTAGACCAGTCTCCAGTGACAAAAGAGGGCCAAGACACCATTTCTGGAGAAGTGGAGACTGCTGCTGAGCGGAGACCTAGCCCTGTGGAGGATGGAGACAGGATCTCAAGACCCGCAGAAGGCTGGAAATGGACCTTAAACTCTGGGAAAGCCCGAGAACGGGATATAGAGACACGAACTCAGAAGCCGGATCCTCCAGCATCTTCAGAGAAGCACCTGGGGCCTTCTGGTTTGGAGGCTGAAGAGGAGGCTAAGAAGGAGGAGGCGGGGGCTCAGAGCAGGCCTCTGAGAGCCCAGCAGAACCTCCGCTCTGGGCCCTCCCCCCTCCTACCAGAGCACGCTGGGGCTGGGACGGAAGGCTCCAGACAGCAGGAAGAGGAAGCAGCAGAACCCCGGCCCCCAACGACAGCCCCTCTGTCTCCCCCACCCCCAACTACCCCCCAGCCCCCTGGGGATCCCCTCATGAGCCGTCTGTTCTATGGGGTGAAGGCAGGACCGGGGGTGGGGGCCCCCCGCCGTAGCGGACACACCTTCACTGTCAACCCACGGAGGTGTGTGCCCCCTGCCAGCCCAGCCCCACCGGCCACCCCAGCTACAGCTGATGCTGCAGGGCCTGGATCCGGGAAGAAGCGGTACCCAACTGCTGAGGAGATCTTGGTGCTGGGGGGCTACCTCCGTCTCAGCCGCAGCTGCCTTGTCAAGGGGTCCCCTGAAAGACATCACAAACAGGTAGGAAAGCTGCCACGCCTGACTGCGTAGATGTCTCCTTCTAGCTCTGACTGGATGGCTTTTTAAATGTTCCTGTCTTCTACTCTTTTTACTCCTGCCACCTCCCTTCCTCCCTCTGCACACACACCCTTCCTCCGGCTATCCCTCCTTTCCATTCATTTCAGAGCACCAAGGAGTCTGCCCAGCAGTCAACAGCTGTGTTGGGGTGTGTAGTTTTCAGGGTGTGTCCGGCCCTGGTCCTTCTCCCTCCCTCATGCTCAGTCCTCCTTTTCCTTTTGAGCTTTTGATCCAGGCAAGCCCGGCTGGCAGGAAAGATGAGACTACCTTTGTGAAAACGGGGTGAACATACCCGGGAGGGCAGAGAATGTTGAGGCAAGAAGTTCAGGGAAGTTGGGATGAGCGTCTCAGCCCCACAAAAGAGGAGACCAGATCTACCCGAGGACATCCCAGGACAGAGGGGCGAGTGAGATGGAGCTGAGCTGGCTGAAGAGCAGAGAAGAGGCTTTTAGACCCCAAGTCAGTCCCCCTCCCCCCGGAGAGGCATACAGAGGCCATTTGAAGTGGGTGACCTCGGGGTTGCCTGTTCCCCCCAACTGGGCAAATGTTAGACAGTGCTTTCCTTTTCTCCGGGACAAGCAAAGCCTTCTCCTCTTCCAAAATATCCCAGTCCCTTCCCCCATCTTTCCTCCCTGGGCTTCCCTTCCCCCACAGAACTGGCTCAGCCTTGGTTTTCCCCTCTGTCCCTCCTCCCCCTGGCCTCTCCCTCCCCTTGGGGTAGAAAAAGAGAGAAGTTCATTTGCACTGAACTGAGCGCGGACTGGCCCTGGCCCTGTGGGAGTTGGGGGCAGGGGTGGGGCCGAGGCCAGCAGAGGGTCAGAGGTTAGACTGGAATGCAGACCTGCAAGGAAACACTGGACAGGGTAACTTTCCCTCTGGCCCCGGCCCAGCGCCTGCCTCCTAGGCACCAATCAGTTTTCTATGTGAGAAAAATCTCTGGAGAAAGAAAGGGCCACACTCAGCCGCCTCAGACCCAAAGGTTCCACCCAACACACATCTTCCCAGGGCCTGCCCAGGACGCCTGCTCCTGCTTATTCTCTGTAACGTGTGTGCATGCGTGCGTGCGCCCGTGTGTGTGTGTGTGTGTGTGTGTGTGTGTGTGTGTTTGATGTCAGTAGGAGAGCATAAGGCCCGAAGATCAGGGCTGAGCTCAGGGATCATTTGATTCTCCCCATGCATCTTTTTGTGTTTTTAATTTATGGACAGTATTCATTGTCACGATAGCATTATTGAATATGACTTTTGTTCTCTCACCTCTGTCCCAGCTTCACTGAAGCTCCAGCCCTCCCGGGGTGGCACCTAGGAGTGCACCCTCAGGCTCCTATTGGCCCTCTCTTCTCTATACTTGGCAGATATAAAGGAAATTCTCCCAGGGTGAGGCACGCAGAAAAGTCACTTCCTCCCTGGCTTGTGACTTTGGGAAGTGAGCAGAGGGAGGCTCGAGGCTTTGTGGCCCAAGCCGAGGAACCATCTGGGGGAAGCCAAGGAGCCTAGGTGCAGGGCAGGAACTGTGATGGTCACCATACCTAGGTCATCAAGTAGGAGGGGCGGAAGTAGACCTTCCAAACAGGAAGCCTGGGGTGGAGGCCGGAAGGCTGGTGGGACAGAGTGGGAACACTGGGCCTGGGGGCCTGCCAGAGCTGTGCTCAGGATGTGGTGAGAGAATCAGGAAACAGCCACACTGGGGTGGGGGTGGGGAGGAGGCAGCCGAGTTCCCTAGACTTGACGGTCTACCTCCCTCAGCCCTCTCTAAGTCCACACCTGCACCTCCCAACCCTGTCTGTCTGTACAACCGCAGCAAGGATGACTGTGCCTGCCCTGCGCTGTCCCAGCCATGACCACCGCCCCTCGTCCCTCACCCTTCCTGAATAGTTCCATTTCAGGCTGCTTCATCAAACTGATTCCTGCCACCACGAGAGACACCACGCCTGCCCTGTCCCAGGCTGTAGCTGGTGCTCTGCCCCTGCAGACTCTCGGGCTGGAGACCCGCCCCTCCTTCCCTGGCCCCCTTGTGACCTTATATAGCTGATGAGAGAGGTTCCAGTGAGTCACTTCCCTCTCTGCGCACACCCCTCTCCCCCCGCGCCCCATTCGGGTTATGCATTCCTGAGAAGCCCAGTCAGAAGCTGGGGGGAAGTGAGGCAAAGCGGGGGGGGTTGACAGAAGTAGATATTGAAGTAGATGAAGGGATGAAAAGAACCGTTTTACAGAACTATCGATAAACTACAGGTCTGGGGGGGGTGCTTAGGAAAGGAGAGAGGATGGGCTTCTAGAAATTTGGGTAAAGCTGGCAGCAACAGAACCAGTATGGGTCCCTTTCCAGATGCTGGCGTGTGAGCCATCTGGAGGCTGTCCCTCTGTTCTACAGCCTTGCTCCTCTGTTGGGACCTCCCCTGATGTCTAGACAAACCTTTACCTTAGGCAGTGTGACAACCTGTAAACTCCTTTCATGGCAACCACGGACATGAGTAGCCACGTACAGTCAGCCTTCTGCAAACATGATTTCAACCAAGCACAGACTGAAAATATTCAGGCCCTCCAGGCTGGTGGTTCAGATTTGTAATTCTGTCTATGGTGTCAAGCTCAAGGCTAGCCTGGGCTAATATATAAATTAGTGAGCTCCAGTCTCAGACATAAAAAATTAAAAAAAAAAAAAAAAGACTGGAGAGGTGCTGCAGCCTTTAAGAGCACTGGCTGCTTGCAGGGCCCCTGGATTCAGGTCCCAGCACTAAGCGGTGGCTCGCCGTCCACCACCCCGGTTCCAGGAGATCTGATGCCCTCTTCTGGCCTTCTCTGGCACTGAATGCACATGGTGCCCTTACATGCCAGCAAAACACTAAACATGGAAAAAAAGTTTCTAAAGCATAATAGCCTTGAGAATGTATGGGAGTGGCTGCGTGAGTCATATGCAACACTGTGCCTTTTTATGTAAGGATTTGAGTGCTTGAGCATTGTGTGTGAAGAGGTTTTACTATAAACTTCCCCCCCCCAGATTTTTTTAAATAATGTATTTATTTTTATTTTATGTGCATTGATGTGTATGTTTATGTGAGGGTGTCGGGTTCCCTGAAATTTTAGTTACAGACAGTTGTAAGCTGCTATGTGGGTGCTGGGAATTGAACCAGGGACCTCTGGAAGAGGTGCTGAACCATCTCTTCAGCCCCCCCTTTGTTTGTTTGGTTTTTGTTTTGTTTTGAGACAGGGTTTCTCTGTAGCTTTGGAGCCTGTCCTGGAACTCGCTCTGTAGAACAGGCTGGCCTCAAACTCAAAAAGATCCACCTGTTTCTTCCTCCCAAGTCCGAGTGCTGGGATTAAGTGCGCCACCGCTGCCTGGCTTCCCCCAAGATAGTAACAGGTTCTTTCATGGGTAAGGAGATAAGTGCTTATGCAAATATTAGTACTAGGGTATGTGTAATAGGATCAGGACGTAGAGCAGGATGCAAGTGTGGCAACTTCCAAACAGGATGCCCTGAAGCAGAGGAGTCTGGGGGATATTTGGGGGAAGATTCTCCCAGACAGAGGGAACGGCACAAAGGCCCAGAGGCGGAAGTGCATCTGGGCAGCTGGAAGGAAATCGCCCCACTGCCTTTGTGTAGGCTCTGGATGTTGTTCAAAGTGAGATGAAATGAGAAGCCATTGCAGCTGGGCAGAGGCAGGCGGATCTCCGTGAGTTCGAGACCAACCTGGTCGCCAGAGCTGTTACACCGAGAAACCCTGTCTCAAGAAATAAAAAGAAGCCTTTTCAGGGTTAGGGTTTGGACCCTTTCTTAGGGACTGAGGTGTCACGTCTCTCTCATTCAGCCCCTAGAAGACTTGCAGACACAGGAAGTCACATGAAGGCCCTGGGGTATGTGCCACAGACATCCTGGGATCACCTGTTTATCTCCCTAAACCCTCTGGTTTGCAGGGCTAATCCCATTGTGTCCTCCCGGTGGAGGAGGGCAAAGGCAAAGGGACGGGTGGAAGGACTCTGAAGACAGCCCATGTTTTTAAGGATTTCTGTCTCTCTCTGGTCCTTTGCTTCCTCCTGCCTCTTTTTGATGGTATCCTCTGGCCTCCTCTAGATCCCTACCCAGCGTGGTCTACAGAGCGAGTTTCAGGATTGCCAAGGCTACACAGAGAAACCCCTCTCTCGAAAAACAAACAAATACTTATGTATTTTATGTGTCTGAGTGTTTGCCTACTTGTATGTGTATATGCACTACATGCATGCCTGGAGCCTGCAGAGGGCCTCAGTCGTGTTTTCTCTGGAACTACAGATGGTTGCGAGAGGCCTGACTGAACCAGGTCCTCTGGAAGAGCGTCCAGTGCTGTTAACTACTGAGCCATTGTTTTGTTTGATATCATTTGAAGGGAAAAAAAAATCAAGCTGTAAAGGAAAGTCGAATCCCCAACTGGAAAGGGGCGGGGGGGGGGTGGACATGACGATCTTTGAGGTGCTTAAGACCAGCTGCACTCGTATCTGCTCTCTGCGCCCTCCCTCCCTGGGGTGCTTTAGTAATGAACTTGCTTCCTCTCCCCTCTCTTCCCACCCTCAGCTCAAGATCTCCTTCAGTGAGACAGCCCTGGAGACCACGTACCAATACCCTTCCGAGAGCTCGGTACTGGAGGATCTGGGCCCGGAGCCTGAGACCCCCAGTGCGCCCACCCCCTTGGCGACGCAGCCTGACGACGACGATGAGGAGGAGGAAGAGGAGTTGCTACTGCAGCCTGGGCTCCAGGGCGGGCTGCGCACCAAGGCCCTAATCGTGGGTAAGCAGCTGGCGGGCGGAGGGCGCCCCCTGCTGTCCATGATGTGGTGTTTTGAAGGTGCTTGGCCTGATTCCCTCCTGCAGATGGACTCTCCAGATTTCAAAACCAGAGCTCGCTGGTTCTCCAGATCTCCAGTCTGGTTAAAAATACCGAGTTGGGTCAGACGGCCTGGAGTGTGAGTTCCAGCTCGTCTGTTACTTACGGTGTGATCCCGGATCCATCTGGGCTTAGTTTCAATTTATCTTGTGTGGGGTGTGCCCGCCCACGCTCCAGGAATTGAATCTAGGGCTTTCAGCATTCTAGGCGCGAGTGCTCTGATCAGTATCCTCAGCCTTCGTTTTATCATTCTTTGCTGGTTTGAGACAGGTTTTCTCTGTGTCGCCCTGGCTGTCCTGGAACTCACTCTGTGGACCAGGCTGCATTTTGTCATTCTTTTAAAATACAGTTAGTAACTGTGTCCTGGGCTTCGGAGTGTGTAGCTCGGTGGTAAGATTGCTGCCTAGAACTGAGTGTGGTGGCTCATCCCGTCACCCCACCACTCAAGCTGATGTAGAAGTACAGGAACAGCCTGGTCTACACCATGAGTTCCAGGGCAGCTTGGGCTGTACAGATTGAGACCCTGTCTGAAACGAATGAACAAACAAGGCTGTGTGCCGGGCGGTGGAGGCGCACGCCTTTAATCCCAGCACTTGGGAGGCAGAGGCAGGTGGATCTCTGAGTTAGAGGCCAGCCTGATCTACAGAGTGAGTTCCAGGACACGCTCCAAAGCTACAGAGAAACCCTGTCTCGAAAAACCAAAAGAAAAAAATCGAGAAAGCTTTTGCAAAGCACCTGGGACTATAGCTGATATTAAATTACTTCACCTTTGCTTGAGATGATTGTAAGATCAAACAAGATACCCAGCTAACTGCTGGTGACAGGCACACACACCACACACACTGTGAAGGACTTCTACCTGCCGCTCTTCAGCTCTGGGTTACTTGGGGAGGCTGGTGGCAGAAGCTCTCCCCACTTCGCTGTCTTGATCACTCCTTCTTTTGTAGATGAGTCCTGCCGGCGGTGACCATCTTCCAGTCTGGGCCTGTACCTCCCCGCTTCCCATACCTGCAGATCCTGATCCTGGAGTCCTGAAGATTCAGAGCCGACAGACTCTGGCAATGAGCCTGACAGGGAGGGGCCGTGAGCACATTCCAACTTGCTTCTCCCGTCCCGTTTCTGGGGCAGAGTCAGTAGCCTACATTTACCCCTACCCCAAGGTCCCCTGTGGGTGTGGTCACGTGGGCTGGAGCATCCTCGGTGAGCTAACAGTGAGCGTTAGGTCCTCGGGCGGAACACAGGGTTCACCTGGGTTTGAGATAGATGGAACACCTCTAGCCCCATGACAGGGTACACTGTCCCCACAGCCTTTGACTTCCTGCCACTCCCGGGGACACTCAGGATTTAAGCATTCACCTCCCTGGGAGGTCTTGATCCCACTCCATCCACAAGCACCCTTTTCCTAGGTCACTGCCCCTTTGTTTACAGCCTCCTCCTCCTCCTCCTCCCTTGATCACAGCCTGGTTTACATACCCACCAGCTCCCAGTCCCACCTGCCAAAGTCCCAGGTTTACAAGCTCTGCCTACCCGGCTTCCCGAGGAATCCTCTACCCTCCTCTTGTTTTATTGAGTGTGACCTGGGGAGGTGTGTGGCTTTCTTCACCTTTGCTCAGTATTACTGTGCCTCAGTTTCTCCCAAGAGAGAAGGCTGAGGGGTCCTAATTCTGAACCCCATAAGAATTATTTAATTCTGTTCCTCCACGTGGTTCACATTGAATTGAATTGCAGCGTGGGGGGCACTAAAGGAGGTGCCTCGTTTCTCGCCTATTGTTCCTTTATTAATTGCCTGATTTGTTTCTTTTTGTAACTTTCCATAATAAAATGGAGCTCTTTTCAACTCTCTTGCTGCTTCTTTCTTTTTAAATTTCCCTTTATTTCTGTTTTGTATGAATGAGTGTCTTGCCTGCGTGTATGTGGTGTCTGTGGAGGCCAGAGGACGTTGGAACCCCTGGGACCCTGGAACCGTCTGGGTGCTGAGCATCAAACGTTCCCTAGAAGAGTAACCGATGCACTACTTAACCACTGAACCATCTCTCCGGCCCCAGCTTTGGAGCCTGTCCTGGAACTTGCTCTGTAGACCAGGCTGGCCTTGAACTCACGGAGATCTCTCTGCCTCCTGAGTGCTAGGATTACAGGCGTGTGCCATCATCGCCTGGTCTCTTCATCTTTATTAAATTAATGTATTTTGTGTATAATTATGTTTTGTACGCTTCCAGCTCACCGTCCCCCCTGCCCTACCCTTTTTTTGTGAGTAGGTGTTACTGTGTGACCCTGGCAAGTTGGAACTTACTGTGTAGAACAGGATGATCTGGAATTCAGAGGTCTTCCTGCCTCTGCTTCCAGAGTGCTGGAATTAAAGGCTTATACCACCACATCTGGCTTTAAAAAAAAAAAAAAAATCTTGCCCGGTAGTGGTGGCACACACCTTCAATTCTAGCACTCTGGAAGGCAGGCAGATTTCTGTGAGTTTGAGGCCAGCCTGGTTTGCACAGTGAGTTCCAGGACAGGCTCCAAAGTTACACAGAAAAACCCTGTCTCAAAAAAAAAAAAAAAAAAAAAAATCTTTACAAAGACAGGTGGAGAGGTGACCTGGCAGTTAAGAGCACTTGTTCTTGCTGGGTTCAGATCTAGTCCCGAGGACCCATAGAGTGGCTCACAGTCGTCTGTAAATTCAGTTCTATGGAACCAGACATTTTTCTGTCCTCCCTGGGCACCAGGCACACATATGGTACACAGACGTACATGTGGTCAAAACATTCACAGCTGGGCGATTAGTGGCGCCTCTAATCCCGGCACTCGGAAGCAGAGACAGGCACATCTCTCTCAGTTTGAGGCCAGTCTGGTTTAAGGAGTGAGTTCCAAGACAGCCAGAAATGCTCAAAGAAACCTTGCCTCAAAAAAAAAATTCACAAAATAAATCATATAGGAGCTGGAGAGATGACTCAGGACACTGGCTACTCTTCGCCAACATCACTACCAGCAACCTTTCATTACTTTTGATTTGTATAGAAATTACATATTTCATCCAAGTGTGATACTGTCTATAATCCCAACACTTAGGAAGTGGGATCAGAAGGATTTAGAGTTCGAGGTTGTCTTTAGCTGAGCAGTACACACAAAGCCAGCAGGTGCTGCCTGAGACCCTGCGTAAGGGGGCGTGGCTGGAGAGATGGCTCAGCAGTTAAGAGCAACTCCTTGCATGGTGGCTCATCTGTAACCACCGTTTTCAGAGATCCAATGCCCTCTTCAGGCTTCTGTCTGGTACACATACTTGCAAGTAAAACTTTTATATATACATAAACAAAAAATCAGAAAGGGGGTGGGAGAGATGATTCAGTGGTTAAGAGCACTTGCTGCTCCTTCAGAGGACCTGCTTTTGGTCCCCAGCAACCACATCAGGCAGCTCACAACCGTCTGTAACTTCAGCTCCAGAGAGACACCATATCCCTGATCTAAAGGGCTCTTCCACACATGTGGTGCATAAATAAAATAAACACCTTACTTTTTAAAATTAAGATATCAGAACTCCTACCCAACTTACATATTGCTATTAAGTAGCTTTAAATTATTTTTAACATTTTTAATTATGTGCTTGTGTGTATGTGCACACGAGTGCAGGGGTCAGTAGAGGCCAGAGGTGTTGGATCCCCCTTGAGCTGGAGTTACAAGTAGTTGGTTGCGAGGAAATGTGGGCGCTGGGACTCGAACTCGAGCTCTCCGAACATTCTTCCCCAGCACCTTATTATATGTCTTGTTTCCTAAACCTGATTCCTACCTATTCCTTTTATCCCACGCGATGGGATAGTCTCCTACATAGGGCCTTGTGTTCACTGAGAGCAGCATTTGCGCACCGACCATCAGGGGGCAACAGAGGGCTTGTGTCTGAAAACCTGGTCCCCGGAGTGTCCGCAAAGAGCCTGCGCGATTTGAACCCTCCCAGCCACCGTTAAGCTCGATCCGGAAGAGCTCGACTCTTTCCGGGTTTCGCGTCTTTGGAAGCCAATTTGGGGCTACCCAGTCCGGCACTCTGGACTAGGACTGTCTATACGGCCGCCGGCGCGGGCCCGTGGCGCTGCAGATCTCTCCTGGCCCCGCCGCCGTCCTGGCTGCTCTGCAGCCTGCGCGCCCGAAGCGGGACGCGTCGCCATGGCGACGCCGGCGGGGCTGGAGCGATGGGTGCAGGAGGAGCTGCACTCGGTGCTGGGGCTGAG
Organism: Microtus agrestis; assembly: GCA_902806775.1. Classification (NCBI taxonomy): domain Eukaryota; kingdom Metazoa; phylum Chordata; class Mammalia; order Rodentia; family Cricetidae; genus Microtus; species Microtus agrestis. The sequence goes on from CADCXT010006930.1 coordinate 467,453, forward strand.
CGAGCGGCACGTCGCGCAGTTCCTGATCGGCACGGCGCAGCGCTGCGCCTCGGCTGAGGAGTTTGTGCAGCGCCTACGCGACACCGAAACGCTGGACCTGGGCGGGCCGGCGCGGGACTTCGCGCTGAGGCTCTGGAGCAAGGTGTGTGCCGCCGGGGCGGGCCACTCGCAGCTCAGGGGGACCGCTTCACGTACACGCACCTTGCGTTTCGAGACCGAGTTTAGCTGTCTCTTCTAGGGACGCCTGGAACTTTGAAAATGTAGTACACAGCTGGCTTCGAAATTTCAGAGAGATCCACCATTCCTGGCTCCGCCAAACATCTGTCTTTTCCCCTTGTTACCTAGCTACTGTGGTAGGTGCGGGGCATACTGCTCTGTGGAGAAGACTTAGGAGAGAGGGATCTGCGAACGTCTTTAAACCTAGAGCCCTTGTTAGTTATCCACATACTCCAGGGCTGAGGATGTCTCTCAGGTGGTAGAGTGCTTGCCTAGCATACAGTAAGTCTTGTGTTAAGTCTCAAGTCCTGGGAAAAAGTCACTGAGAACAGAGCTATGAGAATTAGCAATTAAAAGTTAGGATGGAGGCTGGGAGAGATGGCTCAGCAGTTAAAAACCTTTGCTGCTCTTCCAGAGGACTTAAGTTCCCAGCGACCAGCTCTAGTGGCACACAACGACCTGTAATTACAGCTCCAAGGGGATCTGATGCGCCTTCCGGCCTTTGCCAGGGCTCCATACCCGTACACATAAATGGATAACAATAAATCTTAAAAAGAAAGTGGGTTGTGGAATGGAATACTTGAACTCTGAGCCTTTTTTTTTTATTCTATTGTGGGACTGGAGAGATGGCTTAGAGTTCAAGATAGCTGGCTGCTCTTCCAGAGATCTCTGATTCAATTCCCAGCACCCACATGGCAGCTTACAGCTGTCTGTAACTCTAGTTCAAGGGAATTTGACACCCTCACATAGATACACATGCTGGAAAAACACAAGGCACATAAAAGTAAAAATAATCATTAAAATTTTAAAAAATTCCATTGTGTGTGGATATCAGAGGACACCCTGTGGGTGCTGGGTCTCGCTCTCAACCGTAGGGTAGTTTTTAATAATCATTTGATAGATGGGTTCCCGGAAGGAAGTTCAGAAGCGGAGGGCCCTGTTGAGCTGAGAACATGGAGCAGAGAATGATGAAGATTGGTTTAAGATAAAGGCAAATGTAGCCGGGCGGTGGTGGCACGCGCCTTTAATCCCAGCACTCAGGAGGCAGAGGCAGGCGGATCTCTGTGAGTTCGAGGCCAGCCTGGTCTACAGAGCTAGTTCCAGGACAGGCTCCAAAGCTACAGAGAAACCCTGTCTCTAAAAACAAAGACAAACAAACAAACAAAAGATAAAGGCAACCGAGAGTGGTGAAGTCAGGAGCTACCACACCAGCGTGTTTTCTACTGGCAGGTGCCACGGAAGGCCGTGGTGGAAAAGCCAGCTCGGGCAGCTGAGCGAGAGGCCCGAGCTCTGCTGGAGAAGAACCGATCGTATAAGTTGCTGGAAGACAGCGAGAGCGATGAGGAGGCAGTGGGCAGGGACGCGAGCAGTCTACAGAAGAAGCGGAGAAAACGGAAACACCTCAGGAAGAAACACCACGGCGAGGAGGAAGAAGAAGAGGAAGAGGTTTCCAAAGTAGGAAAGGGAAAGTCAGGGTAAGTCTGAAGCGAGGAGAGAGGGAATCGGAGCCGGTGGTTGGCTGCAGGGAGGATAAGCTTCCTCGATTCCCCTCTGTGATGCGCTGGGCTGGGTTCAGGGGGAGTAAGTCACCCGCGGAGGACAAGCCAGCCTCAGAGGATGAGTGGGAGCGGACAGAGCGCGAGCGTCTTCAGGACCTGGAGGAACGGGATGCCTTTGCAGAGCGGGTTCGTCAACGGGACAAGGACCGGACCCGGAATGTTCTGGAGCGGTCAGACAAGAAGGTACGCTGAAGAACGTTAGATAAACTAGATTTGGTTGCAGAGATGTCTCTGGGAAGACAAGGGTTGTCGCTAGGGTTCCTGTGTGGGGCAACAGGGTCCTGTGGGCTTTCTGGTTAGGGCTCTCCCTGCCTGGTTGAAATCACAGAGGCTCCTCACTGACAAGGGCAGTGAAGGACGTTTGTCATTCTGAGGGAATGGTCAGAGACGTGGGTATCTGGCCTCATGACCCTCGACTTGATTTCTTCTTCTAGGCTTATGAAGAGGCTCAGAAACGCCTCAAGATGGCTGAGGAAGACCGGAAAGCCATGGTGAGACCCTGTGTTCAAGAAGCAAGATCCAAAGACAAGAGAAAGACAGATGGAGTTGGTTGGCCGTAGCAGGAAGTGTTTCAGAGGGATTCCGGTGAAATGCGGGTGGATGGTCAGTCTCTAAAAGAGGGGGCCTGGATGACAGGAACCAGCAAAGAATGGGCTTGGTTTGTAAAAGGAAGAAAGTGACAAAACCCTCCTGACTCTGTAAGATCAAGTCATAGTGTTTGTGAATAAAATCTGACTTTTCCTGTCCCCAGGACTTGATGCAAACACGAAGCAGCTAGTATCAAATGTCTCACTGCTGCCCTCTTTCGAGTTTCCCACACTCCTTCTGTAGGGAACTGTGTTGCTGCTCCGGTAGGATGAGGATTTGACTGTCCTTCCCGGCCCAGGTCCCTGAGCTCCGGAAGAAGTCTCGCCGAGAGTACCTGGCGAAACGGGAGCGGGAAAAGCTGGAGGACCTGGAAGCAGAGCTGGCTGACGAGGAGGTCCTCTTCGGGGACGTGGAGCTGAGCCGCCACGAGCGCAGGGAACTCAAGTATAAGCGACGAGTGAGGGACCTGGCCCGGGAGTACCGGGCAGCTGGCGAGCAGGAGAAGCTGGAGGCCACGAACCGCTACCATATGCCCAAGGAGACTCGAGGCCAGGTGAGGGAGCCCTTGCTGCTCCTGAGTGAGGTGCGTGTGGCGGCTGGTCCGGGCCAACCATCTTCAGGCACGTCGGTTTGCCTCTCTCCATAGCCAGCTCGAACTGTGGACGTCGTGGAGGAGGAATCGGGTGCCCCAGGGGAGGAGCAGCGGCGCTGGGAGGAGGCCCGGCTAGGTGCCGCATCTCTTAAGTTTGGGGCCCGAGATGCCGCCTCTCAGGAGCCCAAGTACCAGCTGGTGCTGGAGGAGGATGAGACCATTGAGTTTGTCCGTGCTGCTCAGCTCCAGGGTGACGAGGTGAGAGGAGGAGTCTGGGATGTTGGGAGGGCCCTCTGAAGATGGTGGAGATGTCACTCTCCACCCCCTTCCTCAGGAGCCAACCTCAGCTCCAGCCCCATCAGCCCAGGCCCAGCAGAAGGAATCCATCCAGGCCGTGCGCCGCAGCCTGCCGGTGTTCCCCTTCAGAGAGGAGCTCCTGACCGCCATTGCCAGTCACCAGGTCCTCATCATCGAAGGCGAGACTGGCTCTGGGAAGACCACACAGATCCCGCAGTACCTCTTTGAGGAGGTCAGTCATTGCAGCCAAGGCCCAATGTCGCCAAGGGCCCAGGCCTTGAGTCGGACCTGGCAGACCTTTGTGTGATGGTTGGCGGAGTCCTGTTCTGTCCTGTCCACCCAGTCATGAGGCTTTTCAGACAGGCTGGGGGAGCTGGCTCGGCACCCCTCGGGGCCCTGGTTTTCACTCACCTGTTCTCTCCTGACCTAAATCTTTCGTCTCTTCTCTTCTCCCTGCCTTGCCTGGCTCAGGACAGCATCTCTGTCAGAGGATTTTACCTCTTTCTCCTCTCCTCTTAGGGCTACACGAAGAAGGGTATGAAGATTGCATGCACCCAGCCCCGGAGAGTGGCGGCCATGAGTGTGGCTGCCCGAGTGGCCCGCGAGATGGGTGTGAAGCTCGGGAATGAGGTGAGTTCTTCGGGGAAACCTCAGGTCTGGGCCCCGTCGGTCGGTCCTTCTTACCACCTCGCCGTCTCTGGGCACCCGTCGGTGGTCTTTACCGCCTTGCCGTCTCTGACCAGGTTGGCTACAGCATCCGGTTTGAGGATTGCACGTCCGAGCGGACCGTTCTGCGCTACATGACAGATGGGATGCTGCTCCGGGAGTTCCTCTCTGAGCCTGACCTTGCAAGCTACAGGTATGCTTGGTACCTGCCTCTCTGCGGATGCATGGCCCAACTGCTGGGCTGCCTGCTCCCCTCAACTTTCTTCCCGGAGCAGGTTGGCCGCTATCTGTTCACTTAACACACCAGTTCTTTTTAGTGTATTGAAACACGGTTTTGCTTTATAGCCCAGGCAGGCCTGGAGCTCACTGTGTAAGCTGAGCTGGCCTCAGTCTTGTAGTCTCAACACTGAGCTCATGAGAAAGAGCCACCATGCCAAGCAGTGTGTACTTTAAGGCACGGTCCCACTCCACTTCTGCAGTAGAATAGCTGTTCCCGACTGACCCAGAGATGTCTGACTTCTTCCGTTCCTGCTTCTAGGCAGTTTCCTGCCTTTTGGCTTTATTACATTTGAAAAGAAAATTTTGCTGGGCGGTGGTGGCGCATGCCTTTAATCCCAGCACTTGGGAGGCAGAGGCAGTCAGATCTCTGAGTTGAGGCCAGCCTGGTCTCCAGGGTGAGTTCCAGGACCACCAGCACTGTTTCACAGAGAAACCCTGTCTTGTAAACAACAACAACAAAAAAAAAAACCCCTATTTTTGTGTGTGTGTATGCGTGTCTGTGTGTATGTATGTGTGTATGCGTGTCTGTGTATATGTATGTGTGTATGTGTGCATGTGTGTATGTATGTGTGTATGCGTGTCTGTGTGTATGTATGTATGTATGTGTGTATGCGTGTCTGTGTGTATGTATGTATGTGTGCATGTGTGTATGTATGTGTGTATGTGTGTCTGTGTGTATGTGTGTGTATGCGTGTCTGTGTGTATGTGTGTGTGTATGTGTCTGTGTGTATGTATGTGTGTATGTGTGCATGTGTGTATGTATGTGTGTATGCGTGTCTGTGTGTATGTGTGTGTGTATGCGTGTCTGTGTGTATGTATGTGTGTATGCGTGTCTGTGTGTATGTATGTGTGTATGTGTGCATGTGTGTATGTATGTGTGTATGCGTGTCTGTGTGTATGTATGTGTGTATGCGTGTCTGTGTATATGTATGTGTGTATGTGTGCATGTGTAATGGCATATGTAGTGGATCAGGAAGCAGCCTGCAGGGGTCCATTCTCCCCTTTCACCACGTAGCCTTGATGGCCAGCACCTTTACTTTTGGATCATTTTACCCGTACTATCTTGACTGCTTTTCTTTTTTTTTTTTTTTTTTTTTTTTAAATATTTTATTTATTATGTGTACAATATTTGTCTGTGTGTATGCCTGCAGGCCAGCAGAGGGCACCAGACCCCATTACAGATGGTTGTGAGCCACCATGTGGTTGCTGGGAATTGAACTCAGGACCTTTGGAAGAGCAGGCAGTGCTCTTAACCTCTGAGCCATCTCTCAGCCCTTGACTGCTTTTCTTGACCAAGTCCAGGATGGGTCGCAGATCACAGAACCCTGGCCCTTCTCAGCATCTGTCAGAATCCTATGACTGGAATACTTGACTCCTCCCCGTCCCCCTCCTTAGTCCCGCCCACTCCTTAGCCCCGCCCCTCTCCCATCCAGCTCCCTGCTTTCCCTCACTTTCCCTTCTCCCTCACCCCTCTCCCCTTTCCTCCCCCAGTGTGGTGATGGTGGACGAAGCCCACGAACGGACTCTGCACACGGACATTCTCTTCGGGTTAATTAAGGATGTTGCTCGATTCCGCCCTGAGCTCAAGGTCCTCGTAGCTTCAGCCACACTGGACACGGCCCGTTTTTCCACCTTCTTTGATGACGCCCCCGTCTTCCGAATCCCTGGACGCAGGTTTCCAGTTGACATCTTCTATACCAAGGTGCCCCTTGGGAGGATGGCGTCACTGTGAGGCGGAGGAGCTGGGGCCAGTTTAGGATGCTGTCCAAGGGAAGGGTCTGATGCAACACCAGGGTGGGGGTAAAAGACATGCTGAGGAGGGAGAAGAGTCTGAGCTGGTGGCCCTCTGTGACCCGAACCTTCCTCCTCAGGCCCCAGAGGCTGACTACCTCGAAGCCTGTGTTGTGTCTGTGCTGCAGATCCACGTGACACAGCCCCCTGGGGATATACTCGTGTTCCTGACAGGGCAGGTGTGCGCTGTGGCGGGAAGTGGGTGGGTGGGTGGACTGTTTCAGGGAAGGACAGGGCTGGTGTGTGGGTCCTGTGACCAGGACTCCTGCCCTCCTGCTCTCCATCCAGGAGGAGATTGAGGCCGCCTGTGAGATGCTTCAGGACCGCTGCCGTAGACTGGGTTCCAAAATCCGGGAGCTCCTGGTGCTGCCCATTTATGCGAACCTGCCCTCCGACATGCAGGCTCGCATCTTCCAGCCCACACCCCCCGGGGCCCGAAAGGTCAGTGGGGGAAGCCTTTGCTCCTCACCCTGCTGCCCAGGCAGTGAATATCGATCAGGGCGTATGCTGCCCTTGTTTACCCGGCTGTTGGGCACAGCTGAGGCGCAGCCTGGCCCTCACCTTCCGGCCAGAGAGAGGTGAAGTTAGCAGTAGCTGAGAGATAGCGAAGCTTCAAGTTTGGTGGGCTGAGGAGGCCTTTGTTTGCCAGGACATAGGGTCTGAGTGACCCTTGATAAAATGGCTGGAAGGATCCGGAGGAGAGCAAGCGTGCGTGTGAAGTCAGGAGTGGGTTTGAGGGTTTTGAGTGCTGCCGCAGCCAAAGCTGTAACAGCCCTGCCTGTCCTGGAACTAGCTCTGTAACCAAGGCTGGCCTCAAACTCACAGATCTGCCTGCCTCTGTCTCTCAAGTGCTGGGATTAAAGGCTGTGCCATCATTGTCTGGCTTCACTCAGATTTTAAAAACTGAAGGATTTTAAGTAGACTTATGGTTCTCATTGAGCAAATATTTATCGAGGGCTTGGGGATGTGGCTCAGTGTAAACACGCACCCCGCATGCATGAGGCCCCGGCGCCGAGGCCCAGGACTGCTGCGCGGGGAGGCTACGCCGATGGGCAAAGTAAGACTTACAGTCTGGTGGGAGGAGACGTAGGCGTGTAAGTCTGTGTCAGTTTGTACTGAGGACAGTGAAGAGATTCAGGACAGCACGGGAAGGTGGAAACAGAATCAGGGCTGAAGGGAGGAAGAGCAGAAAGTCTATTTCCAATGGTGGAGGGAGGCTGCTGTCCAGGAGAACTGCTCTGCTGAGGGACAGTGCGCCTGCAGGAGTCACTGGGCGAACACACATGGAGGGCGGGAGCAGATGGTGGTGGAGAGGTCGCGCAAGGTCCTTGACATCCCATCCTCCATCTCTGAAGAAAACCCCTAAATTCAGTTTCACTTCTTTGGTATGGCCCTGCTGACTGCCACCCCAGACCTGCCTCACCTCATCGCCTGGCCTTTGGACGCTGTCCCTCATTGCATTGATCTTTCCCAGGTGTCTAGTGAGCTGGTCACTGGCTGACTCTGTCCTCTCACTTAGGTGGTTGTGGCGACAAACATTGCAGAAACCTCGCTCACCATCGAAGGCATCATTTATGTGCTGGACCCAGGGTTCTGCAAGCAGAAGAGCTACAATCCCCGGACAGGCATGGAGTCTCTCACCGTCACGCCCTGCAGCAAGGTCAGCCCGCATCTCTGTGAGGTCCAGGGAGGCAGATTGTCCCCCAGAGCATTTGAGGACAGAGTTCAGTGGTTTAAATACTCCAGACTTTTGAGTCAACACCGCCCTGGCCATGTGTTTGCCTCGGCTTTCTTTCTAGGCCTCAGCCAATCAGCGAGCTGGCCGTGCAGGTCGGGTGGCTGCAGGGAAGTGTTTCCGTCTGTACACGGCCTGGGCCTATCAGCATGAGCTGGAAGAGACCACAGTTCCTGAGATCCAGAGGACAAGCCTGGGCAACGTGGTGCTACTGCTGAAGAGCCTAGGTGACCAGGCTGCCCGGGTCCTCCATCCTGCCGGGGGGAGGGGGGGACTGGTGCTGGAGCTGGTGTGGGGGGGGACTCTAGCTCGGGGAGGACTCTATTCCAGTCTCCGTCCTGCCAGGGCGGGTGGGGGACGGGTGCTGGAGCTGGTGTGGGGGGTAACTCTAGCTAGGGGAGGACTCCCTTCCATGCTCCTTTCTCTCCAGGGATCCATGACCTGATGCACTTTGACTTCCTGGACCCTCCGCCCTATGAGACCCTGCTGTTGGCTCTGGAACAGCTGTATGCGCTTGGAGCCCTCAACCACCTTGGAGAACTCACCACAGTGAGGAGCCGGCGTAGGCTGGGACAGGGTGAAGGAGAGTCTAAAGGCTCTGGGAACCCCTGGGTGTTGCCAAGGACTCTTGTAGTGGTGGAAGAAACCTGAGGAAAACCGGCCTCACCTTTCTTTCCCTTTCTTTGTTTTAGTCTGGTCGAAAGATGGCAGAGCTGCCTGTGGATCCTATGCTGTCTAAAATGATCTTGGCCTCCGAGAAGTAAGTCTCACCCACCCAGCTCCTGCCACAAACTGTTCACACCGTCTCGGTCTCAATTGCCATCTCTTTCTTCTCTTCGTCATGTTTTCTAAATAAATGTTATTTAAGATATATAAGAAGTCTTAAGCCGGGTGGTGGTGGCACACATCTTTAATCCCACCACTTGGGAATCAGAGGCAGATGGATCTCTGTGAGTTCAAGGCCAGACAGTTCCAGGACAGCCAGGGCAGTTACAAAGGAGTAAGACAGAGAGAGCTCAGTGACCTCATCTCTTGCCGCCCTCCCCAGGTACAGCTGCTCAGAAGAGATCCTGACAGTGGCCGCTATGCTGTCTGTCAACAACTCCATCTTCTACCGTCCCAAGGACAAGGTCGTCCATGCAGACAACGCCCGCGTCAACTTCTTCCTCCCTGGTGGGGACCACCTGGTTCTGCTAAATGTGTACACACAGGTCACTGGGAAAGGGGGATTTGGGAAGTGTGGGATACTTCTTTTTTGCAAGATTTATTTATTATTATGTACACAGTACTCTGCCTGCATGTAGAGGGCACCAGACCCCATTACAGATGGCTGTGAGCCACCATGTGGGTGCTGGGAATTGAACCCAGGACCTCTGGACGAGCAGCCAGTGCTCTTGGCCATTGAGCCATCTCTCCAGCCCCCAAGGGTGGGATCCTTCTGTACTGATGTTAAAGCTTAGGCCTTTGTCTTGGCAGTGGGCTGAGAGCGGCTACTCTTCCCAGTGGTGCTATGAGAACTTCGTACAGTTCAGGTCCATGCGCCGAGCCCGGGACGTGCGAGAGCAGCTGGAGGGGCTCTTGGAGCGTGTGGAAGTCGGCTTGACTTCCTGCCAAGGAGACTACGTTCGTGTACGCAAGGTCAGGGTTCTTGTTAATGTTTTGTCTTTTTTTTTTTTCCTCTTTGTTTTTTTCAAGATGGGGATTCTCTGTGTAGCCTTTGCTGTCCTGGAACTCACTCTGTGGACCAGGCTGGCCTCAAAGGTGGAGATCCACCTGTCTCTGCCTCCCAAATGCTGGGATTAGAGACATGTGCTTCTTAAACACACTTCTGCGGGCACACAGCAGTTCCCCTGCCTCAGCTCTTTCCTGGTGTTTACTGGAGCCTAGACAGTACGTCAGTGGGTTCCTCACCTTTCTAGTTCTCCAGGAAGCTGAGCTCAGAGGTGGTAAGTGGAAGGCCCCCAGATGGTGCCTAATGGTATTTTCTCGCCTGCTCCTTAGGCCATCACTTCGGGTTATTTTTACCACACGGCAAGGCTGACTCGGAGTGGCTACCGCACAGTGAAGCAGCAGCAGACGGTGTTTATCCATCCCAACTCCTCTCTCTTTGAACAGCAGCCACGCTGGTTGCTCTACCACGAGCTTGTCCTGACAACAAAGGAGTTCATGAGACAGGTGAGGGACCCGCTCGCTCAGGTGGGGAGAGACAGGGAGACAGTATGCTGGCATCTTAAGCTCAATTCATATTTCTGGGACTGGCATTGAAACAAGGTTTATTAGTTTTAAGTGTAGTCAAATTTAATGTATGCTTGGGGTATAGTCAGTGATAGTTCTTGGCACCATTACAAATAAATATAAAAAATCTTTTCTTGCAATTGTTAATGCCCTCCAAGATCTGAGGATTGTAGTTCATTCAATAAATAGTTGAAGCTGTGTCTAAAGGCACAGGTCTGTAGTTCCTGCTGCTCAGGATGGGGCAGGATGACACACATTCAAGGTCTGCCTAGGTAACGTAGAATGTGGGTCTGGAGCGATGGGTCGGTCATTTAGAGCACGCACTGCTGTTGCAGAGGACCCAGGTTCAGTTCCCAGCATCCATAAATCAAGCAGCTCACAACTGCCGCCTGTACTCCAGTTCAGTTCCAGGGAATCCTCCGTCAGCCTTGCCTGGTCTCTGCAGGCTCTGCACTCATGCACACTCAGACACCTACACACACATATCAAAAGAAATAGAACTAGAGAGATGGTTTCGCAGTTAAGAGCACTGACTGCTCTTCTAGAGGACCTAGGTTCAATCCTCAGCACCGACATGGTGGCTCACAACTGCCTCTAACTCCAGTTCCAGAGGATCTGACACCCTCTTCTGGCCTTCTTGGGCACCAAGTATGCAGGTAATATATAAACATGTGCAGGCAAAGCACCCATACACATAAACAATGTTTTAGATGTGGAAGAAACTTAGAGGGAGAGCTGAGGATACCTCAGTGACAGTCTTCTGTAGCAAGCACGAGAGCTTTGGTTCCTCTCCCGAATCAATAAAATGTGCACTCAGTAGTGGGGCTGGAGAAGCAAGCGAAGCAGATGACCTCTGCCCCGACAGAAGGCTTCTCGGGACTCACCTGCTTTCCGGAGCATGTCAGGGTGTGTCTGCCGTTGGCATGAAACAGCCTCAGTCAGAGGGGAAAGAAAAGCCTTTTTAACCACACAATGAAGATTCTGGCCGGAAGTAAAGGAATCCTACTGCTCTGTTCCCTCGTTAGGTACTAGAGATCGAGAGCAGCTGGCTTTTGGAGGTGGCTCCTCACTATTACAAGGCCAAGGAACTGGAAGATCCCCATGCTAAGAAAATGCCCAAAAAAGTAGGCAAGACACGAGAAGAACTGGGCTAGAAGATGATGAACGGACTGGACCACACAGCTTCCTATCTTCCATACTTTGATACCTACTAAATAAAATTATTTTTGGAATGAAGCGTGTGGGAACTTTGGGGCCCAGAGAAAGTGACATGAAACTGTACCTTGTTGTTTCCTTAAACTTTATTATTTACAAATTAAATTACACAGCAGCTTTACACAGCATGAGATGGGAAGAAGGCAGGAGAGTGGAGGGGAGGTGGCCGGCTCTGGACATTCCTGTCCACCTTCACCTCCTCTTGTGCGCAGCAAACTCTTCATGACGCCTCCACCCAAGTTGGGCTCAGGCCTTGGAGCACAGGTGTAAGTTGGGCTCTGGTTCTGAGAGCCCCAGGGCCACCAAAGCACCCACCAGCAGCTTCTTCACAGGTGTTGAAGGTGAGTGTGAGGGCGTCAGCTGCAGAGACAGGTTAATGAGGCTGGGGGAACACAGAATGTTCTACCCTTCACCCCGCCCCACCCAGTCCCAACACTCACCTTGTCTAGGTGATGACGGCAAATGAGGCCACTAGAATTCAGGTAGAAGGTGGAATAGGCATCAAAGGTCCTGGAGAAGGGAGAAGCTTTTTGAGGGGGGCGAGTCATCCTGAGACTTAAGCATTTGTTAAAACGAGTTCCTAAGGGTCGCATGTGTTCCATCACCTGAACTGCTTTACTTGAGCAGGATCTTGAATCCCAGGCTGACTTCCTACTCTCAGCTTAAATACTGGGACCATCAGTCGCTCCACTATGCCCAGCCACCTAATAATTTAAAACTCCTAATGCTGCCGGGTGCAGGTGGTGTCTCTAATTCCAGCACTCGGGAGGCAGAGGCAGGGGATCTCTGAGTTCAAGGCCAATCTGGTCTACAGAGCAAGTTCCAGGACAGGATTCAAAGTTACAGAGAAACCCTGTCTTGAAAAACAAACAAACAAATAAACCCCCCCAAACCCTCCTAATGCTCAGGTTGGATTCAGAGCAATTAAAAGCAATTAAATCATAATGCCCCTTCTACAGAAGACCTAGATTACTGCTCTGTGTAGCGAAGTTGGTGGCCCACCATTGTTTTACTGTGTGGGTGGGCGGGCAGGTGCATGTGCCAGAGCAGAGGACGATCTGGGGAGCGGGTCCCCTCCTCCCAGCATGTGGGTACTGGGTATTGAGCTGAGCTGCTTGTCAGACTTGGAAGCAAGCGTCTACTTACCCACCAAATCATCTCACTGGCCCAGAAACCATTTAAACACTGACTAACTATGGTGGAGGCTGAGCCTAATAAGTTTGGGGGATGTACCAGCCAGAAACTTAACCACGTTGTTCACCCAGGGTCGTGAAACTAAATTTAGGATGCAGTATTTTTATTCATTTGGTTTTTGAGATGGTTTCATATAGTCAACTCCTGATCCTCCAGGAAACGGGAATATTTTGTTCATTAAGAACATATCACGTGGGCTGGAGAGATGGCTCAGTGGTTAAGAGCATTGCCTGCTCTTCCAAAGGTCCTGAGTTCAATTCCCAGCAACCACATGGTGGCTCACAACCATCTGTAAGGAGGCCTAGCGCCCTCTTCTGGCCTTCAGGCATACAGACAGAATATTATATACATAATAAATTAAATAAATAAAGTCCTTTAAAAAAAAAAAGAACGTATCACGTGTCAGGTCCAAGTAGCATACAAGAAACTGAAATTCAGGGATTTCTTCTTTTCCTTCTGAGACAGGCTGTCCTGGAACTCACTGTGGAGACTAGGCTGGCCTCAAACTCAGAGATCTGCTTGTCTTTCCTCCGCAGTGCTGGGAGGAAAGTATTTATCAACACCATCCAGCAGGGGTTTGTCTGTCTGTCTTCCTCTTCCTTCCTTCCTTTTTTTTCCCTTTTGTTGTTGTTTTTTTGAGACAGGGTTTCTCTGTGTACAGTCCTAGCTGTCCTGAATGTACTTTGTAGACCAGGCTGGCCTCGAACCCACAGAGATCCACCTGCCTCTGCCTCCCAGGTGCTAGGATTAAAGGCGTGTGCCACCACTGCCCAGCTCTGACTGGGCTTTCTTTTTTTTTTTAATATTTATTTATTTATTATGCATACAATATTGTCTTGTGTATATGCCTGAAGGCCAGAAGAGGGCACCAGACCTCATTACAGATGGTTGTGAGCCACCATGTGGTTGCTGGGAATTGAACTCAGGACCTTTGGAAGAGCAGGCAATGCTCTTAACCTCTGAGCCATCTCTCCAGCCCCTGGGCTTTCTTAATAAACACAAAAATCTATTAATTTTATTAAAAGTAGACTGGACAATCGATATGGTTTTGAGTACAGGTACTTGCAGGCAAGCCTGTATACTGAGTTCAATTCCCATGATCTACATGGTAGAGAGAACTGATTCTCCCCAGCTGTCTTCTGAACCATCACTTACATGCTATGATGTATACCGCCACATGCACACCTGACCCTTAACTTATATGATATGATGTTTACTACACATGCACATAAACACAACTAAAAAAGTTTTTAATGATTTTTTTCCTTCTTTACATCTGAATATAATTCTTTTTTTAAAATATTTATTTATTATGTATACAATATTATGTCTGTGTGTATGTCTGCAGGCCAGAAGAGGGCACCAGACCTCTTTACAGATGGTTGTGAGCCACCATGTGGTTGCTGGGAATTGAACCCAGGACCCTTGGAAGAGCAGGCAATGCTCTTAACCTCTGAGCCATCTCTCCAGCCCCCTTTAATTTTTAAAGGTTTATTTACTTATGTATACAGTGTTCTGCCTGCATGTCTGCTTACAGGCCAGAAAAGGGCACCAGATCTCGTTACAGATGGTTGTGAGCCACCATGCGGTTGTGGAAATTGAACCTAGGACCTCTGGAAGAGCAACCAGTGCTCTTAACCTCTGAGCCATCTCTCCAGCTCCCCAAAAAATTTGGCCTGCAGACAGAGTACTGAGAATACTGTATACATAATAAATAAATAAATTTTAAAAAAAATTATTTTTTAAAAAATTTAAAAAAATAGACAAATAAAGTCTTTACCCCCAGGAAATTTTAAGATTTATTTATTTATTAAGTATACAATGTTCTGTCTGTATGTATGCCTGCAGGCCAGAAGAGGGCACCAGACCTCATTTCAGATGGTTCTAAGCTATCATGTAGTCTCTGGGAATTGAACTCAGGACCTCTGGAGGAGCAGCCAGTGCTCTTAACCACTGACCCCTCTCCACAGCCCCTCCAGTTCCCCTCAGGAACCCTATAGTCAAATCAGAATAACTCAAGCAGTGTTGGGAAACAAGATTGTAGTGGCATTTCATAAATAAAGCTTGCCTGAAGATCAGTGAGTAAAACAGCCCCGCTGGTCAGCCTTACAGTGGTGACACACACCTTTAATCCTAGCCCTAGAGAGAATTATGAAACGAGAAGAGACAGCTCTCAGACATTCTTATTCTAAGATTCCTGAAGGTAGATGGCCACTTTGGACCGAGGTCGAGATAGGAGGCAGTGGCTGGCTGTTCTGCTTTTCAGATCTTCAGGTTGAACCCCAATTTCTCTGAGTTTTTTTTTAAATATTTATTTATTTATTATGTATAGAATATTCTGTCTGTGTGTATGCATGAAGGCCAGAAGAGGGCGTCAGACCTCTTTACAGATGGTTGCAAGCCACCATGTGGTTGCTGGGAATTGAACTCAGGACCTTTGGAAGAGCAGGCAATGCCTTTAACCACTGAGCCATCTCTCCAGCCCTTTCTCTGAGTTTTTATTAATTGTGCATCACAAGATGACCAACTCCCACACGAGGACCATTAGGGAGTCACCGCAGCTCGGGCCCCTCTTACCGGTAGAGCTCCTCTTTATCACGCCTGTAGAAGCGCAGGAAGAGCATGTGTATGGGCAGACCTACGAGCCTCCAGCGGGCTTGCAGGGTCCAGTTCTCAGGGTGGCGGGTCAGCTGTAGAATCTCCAACCGAAACTGTGCAAAATAGTTCCAAGCCAGGAAGCGGCAAAAGGTCAGGGACATAACATACCATGTCCGGCCCCTGTGAGAATCAAAGGCACAGGGGCATCAGGACTACAGAACTAGAAAGCCAAACTGGCTTCTGTCCAAGGAGTGGGGAAAGAGTCTCGAGAAGGAGCCTAGAACCTTCTCTGAGACAGAGCTTCTCCCTCCCTCCCCCCTGACTCTCACTTGGTACGGATGTTCAGGATCTCATTGGTGAACTCCACATCCATTGAATAGAGAGTGTAGTCATGGGAGCGAAGAAAGAGAGTAGGAAGCTAGGCGGAAGAAGATGGAGTCAGCCCAGTCTGGCCTTGAACCTGGAATCTTCTGCCTGTCACCCTGGTTTGGCTCATTTCTCGGTTATCTATTTTTAGGGTCTAACTTCCACTCCCACCTACGACCGAAAGGTCATCTCCAGTTTAGCTGTCCTTCATTCCGACTGAGGGACACCCGTTTCCCCAGGAAGCTACTTCACGGCACAGTTCTATGCCTGCCCCGTGCTGCCATGATTTCAGTTGGCTAACTTGCCTCCATATTCTTTCGCACCCGCGATGGACTGCTTACCTCGTGTCTCAGTTTCTCATGCATGACAGCCAGGTGCTCCTCCATACTCTGATCTCTTGACGGGGTGTCAGGGGAAGGACGGGAGGCTCCAGGGGCTTGAAAAGGTATCAAAGCCCCAGGATAGGGGCAAGGGGGTCCCTCAAAAAAAAGGCTCCTAAGCCCATCCAGACAACCATTGTGCAACTCAGGTCCTGGTCCCTCCTCCCTCTTTCCCAGAGGAAGAACCACCCACAACGAGTTGAGAGCCTGAACCTGAGAGAGAGGTGGTGGGAGAGCCTGAGGAAGAGGGTGGGTGGGAGGATGTGGGGGTGTGAGTGACCAGAGAAGAGGAAGAGAGGGAGAAGCGGGTGGAGTGGAGTGGGACCACATGGGTGGGAATGGTAGAGTCCGAGGAGAAAGCTGGTCCTGGAATAAGAACAGAAATTAAAAAAAAAAAAATCAGATGTCTAAGCTAGTCATGGTGGTATTAGGGAGGCAGAGGCAGGACTGCCCATGAGTCCCCAGCCAGCCAGGAGTACACAGTAAGACCTAGTTTCAAAAACCAAACAAATTAAATGATGCTTCACTGAAGCTGGGCTGTTGACGAGCCGCACATCCTACCTGCTCCTCTGGCAGAAGAGGGAAGTACTAGAGGAAAGAGGATGGCCTCATCACTATCTCCAATGCACACACAAGGAAAGGGAGTCACATGACAACAGGACCAGGGACACCTCCCCAACTTTAGAAAAAGCACCTTTACATTTCCAATCCCCCCACCAGTCGGAGCCAGTTTTGCATCTCTGACTCCACGAATTAATAAGACTATGTTTTATGAACGAATGAAGAACCAGTTTATTGTAGCATGGATGAAATGATGTGACCCCCACACAATCTGTGTTCCTGACTCTGAAACTGTGCTGGGCAAAGAACACGCAGGTGAAAGGTACGAATGTTGGTTCCGACTCTATTATCATTTTGGGCTCCTCGGAATGACATAATCCTGGCCGGCCGCTGAGGCGTGAACTCCTACGGTCGCTAACTGTTACTACAAGGATGGCAGGTCACCCTAGGTCACGACTGATTCCAGGTCCCTTGGCTCCCGGGGAACCCCAGGGGCAGGGGTACCCCGGTGCCCGGCCTTGCCCTCCAGGGGCCTTCCCTGCCGGGGGCGTGGCACTCAGGAGCCCGGACGGGTCCTAGGGGCCAGCCTAGCAACCGAGGACCGCTCTGCAGGTGCAGCGCAGGCCCGCAGTTCCGGTCTCTCCGCCCTGCCCTTCAAATCACCTCCAGGCACAGGTAACGGCGGGAGGCTGGCGCGCGGCGCTGCACCTCACCGGGGACGCTAGTCCCCGGACCCCGTTGATCTCCGCTAAGCCCGCGCCCCCTAAAGCGTGCGGTGCCGGCCTGGGAAGGGGCTGCGGGGGCCATTGCGCCTGCGCGGCGCGGCGCCCCGCCCCTCGCCGGCTCCGCGAGGGTCTTCCTCCCGCCCCTCGGCCGCCTCCGCCTCACCTGGGGTCGAGCCTGGTAGGCGCGGAGGCAGGGCCCGAGGCGCCGGGCGGCCCCCCGACTCGGGCGGTACATGGTGTTCCGGGGGTGAGCGGGCGCCTCCCCGCGTCCCGTCTCCTTACTGGGCAGCGCGCCCCGGAGCCGGCTCCGTGAAGGGGAAGCAGGGAGGGGGCCGAGGGAGAGAAACGGAGACGCCGTGCGCCTGCGCACCGTGGACCCACAGCAGCCGAGGGACGGCTGCTGCGCGGGTTGCGCGCCTGCGCTCGGCGGGCCGAGGTGCTCCAAGAGCGCCTGCGCAGACTCTGCCGGGCCTGGCGAATGTGGTGTACTGAGGGGTACGTGAGCTGAAGCTACGACAAGTCACTTGTTTCAATGGCTATCGAGATAAAAAATAAATACTTTTATTGCTCTGGTTAAAAATAATATACAAACGATCTGAAGCTGACAGGCCTGTTGAATGAATGAATAAATGAATGAATCCATTGTGAGGGCCGAGCTTTGGCTGTGTTCTGTAGTGAAGGAGAAATAATACGGACTTGGAGAGAGTGCCAGGGGGCTGTGGTCACCAAGGCCTGGTGCTGCGGCGTTCCTGAAGGTTTCGAATGAACCTGGCGTTGATTATGTCCCCACCCGCCGTCCACGACTGAGCTGGTGGAGCCCGGACCCTGGGAGCAACTGTGTGCGCAGTAGCTTTCTCCCCAGACCCATCCTGTAACAAGACCTGATCCTCACTGAGCGACCTGGACCTGGTGGGCGGGGAGAGGAGAGCAGGTTAGAGTTGCTAATGGGAGCTACTGTTCTTCAAGGTCGCAGAAGAAGACTTGTTGGGTTGTCAGGTCAGACTGGGACAATTAACAGGTCCAAACTTGAGACCATGGCAGAGGGAAGCACCAAAGCTCAGCCCATGAGGAAGAAGACTTAGTGCGGTGTTAGGTAGAAAGATGAGTGGGAACCGGCACCCGGTTCACAGACTTAGAGGAAGCGAGTGAGAGTATCGTTAGGCGGTGTCAGAGGTGCTGGCAGCTGTTAGGGGGACGTGTGGACCTCACCTATCCTCTGCTTCCTCTTCCCCCTGCTTCCGTTCTTGGCTGCCTGTGGAAATACCAGGCATCTGGGGAGACTGTAGTAGTGTGTGTGTGGCCCGCATGATTGGAGAATAAGAAGGAGTGCCCACTTACCTGTACCAAGGGATGAGGTATGGATTTCCCCATGGCGGCTGTAGTGGCAGCTCTGGGCTACCAGCCCCTGGGGAGTCCCCCTGTAGAAGAAATGGGAGATGATGGGGAAGAGGCTCAGGAGGAAAGGTGGCATGGAGAGGTTGGAGAGAGGAGGAGCAGCATGGGAACAGAACGACGGGCAGCTGTCACCCAGAGGGATCCTATCTAAGCTTTTCCCAGCAAAGGTAGGAGAGGGCTCATTTTATACCTCACAATTTTCTGACACATCCCTGCTGTCTTGCTTTATTCCAATTGGGGTGATGTGGTATGTGATGTGATCCAGTTATGTCATCAAAACACTCATGTATGCAAGAGAAGAGCTTGTTGGACCATGTGACCTGATGTTTGGAAAACATGGTTGCCCTTAGATATAAGAAATCTCAGACCAGGCTGGAGAGATGGCTCAGAGGTTAAGAGCACTGGCTGTTCTTCCAGAGGTCCTGAGTTCAATTCCCAGCAACCACATGGTGGCTCACAACCATCTGTAATGAGATCTGGTGCCCTCCTCTGGCATGTGGGCATACATTGAGGCAGAATGTTGTATACATAATAAATAAATCTTTAATAAAAAAAAAAATCTCAGGGCTGGAGAGATGGCTCAGAGGTTAAGAGCATTGCCTGCTCTTCCAAAGGTCCTGATTTCAATTCCCAGCAACCACATGGTGGCTCACAACCATCTGTAATGGGGTCTAGTGCCCTCCTCTGGCCTGCAGGTATACACACAGACAGAATATTGTATACATAATAAATAAGTAAATAAATAAATATTTTAAAAAAAATCTCAGACCAGAATAAAAAGGCAGAATTTAGGCGGAAAAGGCTGTCTTTTCACGGGGGTGACAGACTCTGTTGGACTATTATTATTACATTACTATTACTGAGACGGGGTCTCACTGTACAGCCTTGGCTGGACTGGAACCTGCTACGTGGACCAGGCTCCCTCCAAACTCTTATCAAGATCTGTTCGCCAAGAGCTGGGCTTAAAGGCATGTGCCACCATGCCCGGTGCCCTGTGGGGATGGATGTAGGTAGGACTCCTCTGTCTTAAGAGAGCACTGAGGGATTAGTGGGGCAGACATGAGGAGGGCTGGCCAGGGGAAGGAGGTAGAAGTCGTGGGCAGGGAGAGGACCTAAGGTTCCCAAGTGGATAGCGAGGTCTACATACTTATTGCAACTCTAGGATAGAACCAGCAATAAAGACCGGGCAGGGCAGACTGAGAAGGGGGTGGGTGGGTGGAGGCGGCCCTGAGCTCGGCTGCAGATCTCAGATCTGAAGATGAGAGGAAGAGAGGTCGGGGCCCCAGGAAAGTAGGTGAGGCACAAATGAAACTCAACCGCTTCTCACTGAAAATGTCAATTTAGAAAACAGAAGAACCCACACTTTATTGAGACAACACTGAGAAGGAGAAGAGCCAAGTGGGGAGAGGGAGGTCCTGCTCCCAAGGACTTGAGGAAACACGCGGGGCACCTGATCTACCACGCAGTCAGAGGGCGGGGGAGGGAGGGCAGCAGAAGGGTGATCCCCACGTCATCTCAAGACAGTCTCCCGGGTCTATTTAGAGGGAGGCAGGGAGGTTAGAGGGGAATCCAGGATCTAATGGATCAGGCTTATCTTCAAAGACACAGCTAAGTGGTCCTGGAGTTTGCTGGGATCTACTGCCAAGAGAGGCTCAGGTTATCTGAAGTAAGTGGTGTTGTCTGTGGGTCTCCTGTAGAGACCCCAAAGCAACACCTGAGACATCTACACAATACTCGGAAAGTAAGGGTTTGGCAATGTTGGGAGGACCCTGCTGGGAAGCCAAAGGGTCCTTGTCCCGGCAGCCTGTCACAGCAGACTAACGGACAGGTCTGTTTGGCAGCAGGGTTAGAGCTGCCAGTGGGCACTGTGGAGGGAGTATCCACTGACAGGATACTCCTTCAGGGTTTCCCTGGCAGGGGAGGCCCTTCTTCCTTCCCTGATGGTCTGGAGTCTGACCATAAGCAGACTGTGCTTCTCTAGGGAGTCGGTAGGAGCAGAGTGGGCTGCCTGTGGGAGAGCATATGCCGGGGTGTGGAGGGTGGGGGGTAGGTGGGGGGTGTCTTCTGCTGTAAGAAAAGCTACAAAGTGTTAGGCTGTTTAGAACCCTGGCAACCCAGCTGTTCATGGAAGGGAAAGAAAAGAATCCTGATGGAAGAGTGGGTTGCAGGGTTTGGGAAGAGGGAGGGAAAGGGGCAGCTGTCAGTATCGACTCTCATCAGAGCGGGGAAGGGAGCTGTGGAGGGATGTTATGGATAGGAGGAGGGGAGAGGGAAGGCAGGGAGAGAGAAAAACAGAGATGTCAGAGGCGAAGAAGAAGCTAAGAGGAGACATAAAGGACACACCCACTCCCTGCCTGTCTGGAAGGGCTCTTGGCACAGAGGCCCTGTCCCTGGAACCCAATGGTTCCCAATCTGTGAGACACATGTCTACCTCTGGCAAATGTCAAGCCAAGATTCTCCCAGTTTGAAAGGCTCAAGGCCCCCACCTGATGGATCCTGTCTTCCTGTTCTTTTGATGACCCTCGGAATACCACTCTGGTCCCTGCTCTATATAAAGCCCGGCAGACCAGTGTCACAGAAATTTGTGTTTCTGGTAAAGACTGCACTGTTTGACATTCCTGGGGGTTCATCTTATCCTCCACCGTGGCTCCTGACATTCCTGGGGGTTCGTCTTATCCTCCACCGTGGCTCCTGACTTTTAGACATCCCGAGGCTCCCAAACTTGTAGGCCCTCTTACCTGGTGCGTCTGCGCTGAGCTGGGCTGCCCCCAGGGTCAGAGGCCAGCAGAAGGCGGGCAGTAGGGTGTGGGGGGCAGAGACGCAGGGAGCGCAGCAGCTCCTGCTCTGGCACAAAGGGTCGGAGGGGACCCCGATCCGGCGAGTTTCCCAGGCTGCTAGAGCGTGGAGGTGGGTGAGCTGGCGGTGTGGCCCGGCGAGGGGCCCTGTTCAGGGGCCAAGGAGGCTCCACAGCCACCTTTAGGACTGGGGAGCGGGTAAGAGAGAGAAGAAAGGGGAGAGTCACAATAATAAAGGTCAGGCAGGAGAGGCAGCTGTGGCTTTTAGTTTATTACTGTCTCGGGCTACCTTCCTTCGCCATTCCCAGCTCCTCCCCTGGCCTCCCCGCCGCCCACCCTCCTCCTCACCCCCCTCCCTACCCCCTTACATTCTCTGTCACTGGAGGAGTATGGCTTAATGTCTCCCTCTGCTCTTTTGGGTGGCAGCTTCCGCGCTGGAGCTGGTGGTAGGGACACAAGGAAGTTTTAGGAGATGCACGTTCCACACCTCCTCCCTGCTGCTTCCCCAAGATCCCAAACTTCCGCTCCCGACACCACAGCTCCTCCTGGGAAAGCCAGAACAGAAGCCGTGCTGTGGCAAAGCCAGCACACCAGAGGGAGTCGGGGAGGAATGCTGGAGCACTTTCGGGGGAGCCAGAAGGAGCAGGCCAAACACGGAGTTTCAGGAGAAAGATCCAGGGGAGGCTGGGGCCTGGGAAACACAGGAGAGGATGGCTGAGGGGAGGTGAGCTCTTACTGTCCGTGGGTGTTGTCAGGCCCCCCTGGGGTTCTGGGGCAGTGGAATAGTCCCAGCTGGGCCAGTGAGGACCCTGGGTCCCTCTAGATGAGATGGACAAAGCCCTTGGTTAATTGGGAATTGTTCTGGGGAGGCGGGGAGAGGAGGTACAGAACCTCTCCTTTCTGTACATAAAGATATGGAGACTGAGGTTTATTAGGTTTTAAAATGGTAATAAAAGAATGTGGCGGTTGTGCCTTTAGTACCTGCGCTGGAAAGGCAGAGGCAGGCCTGACAGGCATGGTGAGTTCCAGAGTGAGGCCCTGGCTCAGAGAACACACCTGTAATCCCAGCACTCAGGAGGAAGAGGCAGGTGGATCTCTGTGAGTTCTAGGCCATCTTGGTCTACATAGTGAGTTCCAGGACAGTCAGAACTATACAGAGAGATCCTATCTCAACCCCTTTCTCCCCAAAAAGAAGAGAAAAAAATGTGGGCATCTACAAAATGGCTCCAGCAAGCGGGAAATACTATATGGCAAGGGTGGGTTGCCTCCCTTACAAACAAGGATGGAGACCCCAAGCAGCTCTCTGTGGGTCTGAATCCATCCCAGATGGAAGCTCGACCTTACTGCCTGCTGGACAGTAGCCTCAGAAACCGCGGCGGGTCATGGACATGATGGGCCTCTGGGAGCCTGGGCTAACCAACACTAACAAGGAGCAATGAGCTGTTCTTTGGGCCACGGTTACTAGGCCAAGGGGAAGGTAACTAGCCACAAGGCTATCCCAAGAAGGAGGCCATTCTGCCTGGGCCATGCAGCACCACACCACTGGTGAGGGCTGTGCCCGCTCCCTGAGGATGTACTGCAGAGGGAAGAGGGGAGACAGGATGCAGCCTGTGAGTTTCATGCCAAACAGGCTCGATTTTTATTTATTTATTTAGAGACAGGTTTCTCTGTGTATCCCTGGCTGTCCTGGAACTTTGTAGACCAGACTGGCCTTGAACTCACAGAGATTCACCTGCCTCTGCTTCCCAAGTGCTGGGTTAAAAGGCGTGTGCCACCTGAATGTTATAAATTTTGAGCTTTCTCTTCTAAAACACATATTAAATCTTTGGACCGTTCACATCACGACACCATGGAACAGAAATCAAAGGACTGTTGGGCTCACTCGCCTGTCCCTCCCTGAAACATTTACAAAGTAATTTGATTTAGGCCTGTTTTGAGGGAGCTGACCTAGAAAAGAGGTTATGCTGGCATCAGTGGTCAGCCAAGGTCTGAAGGGGCTTGCTTCCTGAGAACCCTTGCCAAGTTCGGGGCTGGAGTGCGCCTCGCCGAGGACGGGGCTGGTGTGCACCGGACCAAGGACGGGGCTGGGGTGCACCTCGCCGAGATCAGTGTAGTTAGTGCATGTGCTTCAGCATTAGCGGGACCTGAGTTCCTTCCAATTATAAAATGCACGAGCTTCCAGCAGGGCTCAGGCAAATAGAGGGGACTGCTGGGTACCCGGGTGGCTTTAGGGTATTCTGAATTGCAGCAGATAGCACCACGCACGCAGGAACCTTTTGAAAAACGAGACCTCACTGCCCTTTAATTCCACCCAATCCACGCAGGCTTTACCAGCGGGCGTGGCATCGACCTCAGCAGCACGAGAGTGTCGAGTTGCCCTCCGAGAGGCAGTGGGGGGCCCTGTGAGAAAGGAAGAGGGGGTGGCCCTCAGTGGGGGACCAGTGGGACCAAGAGCCCACCTCTTTCCTTTCCCTCTCCCCAACTTGTAGACGAACGCAAGGTAAGGAGACTTACGATGCTGGTGGGCAAAGAAGCCTTCAAAGATCACGAAGTTGTTCACCTGGAAGACGAAGCAAACAAAGCCTCAGGACACAGTGGGTCAGGACGGACACAGGGGTGCATGCTTGCCCACCATGGGGCCCTGGCATCAAGCCTCAGTCCACATACACTGGGTACTGTGGCACATGCCTGCTATGCTAGCCCTTGGAAAAGAAAGTAGGAAGACCGAGTTCAAGGTTAGCCTCAGCTACACAGAGAGCTGGAGGCCAGCCTGGGCTACATGAGACACTGCCCCAGGAAACAAAATCTAAGGGCTGGAGAGATGGTTCAGCGGTTAAGGGCACTTGCTGCCCTTGCAGAAGACTGGTTTATTTCCTAGCACCCACCATGGCAGCTCACAACCATCTCTAACTCCAGTCCTAGCCCTTCCAATGCTATTTCTGACCTCCTCCGTGTTTACCAGGCACACCTGTACTGCACATATATTCATGCAGGCAAGATATTCGTACACATAATAAAATAAATCTAGCCAGGCAGTGGCATCACATGGTTTTAATGCCAGCACTTGGGAGGCAGAAGCAGGCAGATCTCTTGGGTTTGAGGCCAGCCTGGTCTACAGAGTAAGTTCCAGGACAGCCAGGACTATAGAGAGAAACCCTGCGTCAAAAAAAAAAAAAAAAAAAAAATGAACAGGGGCTGGAGAGATGGCTCAGAGGTTAGGAGCACTGACTGTTCTTCCAGAGGTCCTGAGTTCAATTCCCAGCACCCACATGGTGGCTTACAACCATCTTTAATGAGATCTGGTGCCCTCTTCTGGCCAGCAAGCATACAGTCAGACAGAATACTGTATACATCATAAATAAATAAATCTTAAAAAAAAAAACCAAATGAACAAAAACATATCTATTTTAAATATTTTTTAAAGAGAAAACCGGCTGGGCATGTTGGTGCACACCTTTAATCCCAGCACTCGGAAGGCAGAGGCAGGTGGATCTCTGTGAGTTCGAGGCCAGCCAGGTCTACAGAGCGAATTCCAGGACAGGCAGGGCTGTTACACAGGGAAACCTTGTCTCAAAAATCCAAACACGCTGGGTAGTGGTGGTGCATGCCTTTAATCCCAGTACTCAGTAGGTAGAGGCAGGCAGATCTCTG
The DNA here is from genome assembly GCA_902806775.1 of Microtus agrestis. Classification (NCBI taxonomy): domain Eukaryota; kingdom Metazoa; phylum Chordata; class Mammalia; order Rodentia; family Cricetidae; genus Microtus; species Microtus agrestis. Next base: position 492,291 of record CADCXT010006930.1, read on the forward strand.
TGATTCCAAGGCTAGCCTTGGGTACATAGCAAGTTCTAGGACAGCTGGGGCTGTTACACAGAGAAAACTTGTCTCAAAAAAGCAAAACAGGACGGGCGGTGGTGTCTTACACCTTTAATCCCAGCACTCGGGAAGCAGAGGCAGGCAGATCTCATTGAGTTTGAGGTCAGCCTTATCTACAGAGTGAGTTCCAGGACTGGCTCCATCGCTACTCAGAAACCCTGTAGAAGGCCCTTCGCTTTTCGCTCTCCCTTCAACCAAGAGGCTCCAATAAAGCGTGATTTGGGAAGAAAAAAAAAAGAAACCCTGTAGAAGAAAGAAGAAAGAAGAAAGAAGAAGAAGAAAGAAGAGGAGGAGGAGGAGGAGGAGGAGGAGGAGGAGGAGGAGGAAGAGGAAGAAGAAGAAGAAGAAGAAGAAGAAGAAGAAGAAGAAGAAGAAGAAGAAGAAGAAGAAGAAGAAGAAGCAGTGGCACAGGACAGTTGTCAATCAACAGAATAGAATCAAAGGTGCAGGAATAAACTTAACGTGTCCATGGTCATGTGATTTTCAATAAAGATACCAAGATCACTCATTCAACAGGGAATAAACAAAAGTTTCTTTAACAAATGGTTCTTGGAAAAACGAAAATCCCCAAGAATCATGATTATAGCACAGACACAGTAAATGAAGGGGCAGCGGAGACACTGGTCTGCTGGGCCCTTCCATTCCCAGCATCCACATGGCGGCTCACAACCATCTGTGTTCCAGGGGATGCAATGCCCTATTCCCACCTCTGCAGACACTGCATGCACACAGCACACATACATACATGCAGGTACTCATACCTACATATAAATCTTAGCCAGAGCTCACAGGATAGAGGACATCCGTTGATATACAAGCTAGCCGCTCCACTTGCTTGTGGAAACAGCATATGTATAGCTCTGGCCTGTTCTGGAACTTGCTCTGTAGACCAGGCTGGCCTCGAACTCACAGAGATCTGTCTGCCTCTGCCACCCGAGTGCTGGGATTAAAGGCGTGCGTCACCACCGCCTGGCTTTGATTTTGCTTTTCACTCAGTAGAAACCAAAGCCTTTACAGTGACCCATGTGGCCCCAAGTGTGCTCCCTTTCTTTTGCCTCGGCTCTCATCATCTGCATTCATTTTATAGCACCGACCTGGGCATATTCCCACTGCACAGCCGTACCACACCGACCTGGGCATATTCCCACTGCACAGCCGTACCACACCGACCTGGGCATATTCCCACTGCACAGCCGTACCACACCGACCTGGGCATATTCTCACTGCACAGCCTTACCGCACTGATCTGGGCATATTCTCACCGACTTGGGCATATTCCCACTGCACAGCCGTACCACACTGACCTGGGCATATTCTCACTGCACAGCCTTACCGCACTGATCTGGGCATATTCTCACCGACCTGGGCATATTCCCACTGCACAGCCTTACTGCACCGACCTGGGCATATTCTCACCGACCTGGGCATATTCCCACTGCACAGCCGTACTGCACTGACCTGGGCATATTCCCACTGCACAGCCGTACCACACCGACCTGGGCATATTCTCACTGCGCAGCCTTAGTACTGGCCACTACCTCTCTGGGACAATGGGCCTCACACACTTTCTTCACGCTGTTGCACAAATGAAGGAGCTTCTCAGTGACAGTGTCCTCCCGTATCTCACTCACCCGCACCAACAGTGGTGTCATTTTCTCACAGCACTTAGCCTTACCTACAGTAAAGACTTTCAAGGAAGTCCTGGACCTCACTCTGTAGACCAGGCTGGCCCTGAACTCACAGATCCACCTGCCCCTGCCTCCTGAGTGCTGGGGTTAAAGGCAGGCGCCACCTTACCTGGCCCTAGAATACACTATGTTTGTCTGGCTCCACATTTAGGAAGCAAGTTCTTCTGATGGTTAAGGACTCCTAGTGCCCACAGCAGTGAGCGCATTAGTCACCTGTCTCTAACTCACAGTCACTCCCGTGATAAACAAGCTCCCCGCGGAGCTGGGATGTCTGTTTTCTGTGTTGTCCATAAATACTGACTAAATGAGAACACAAGCTGCTTTAGTCTGGGGATGAAAATGAAGTGAACAACATGTCCAGGTGTGGTGGAGAACCCAGCCTGATTTACCTAGGTAGCTCCAGGACTGTCAGAGCTACACAGAGAGACCCTGTTTCAAAAAAGCAACAACAGGAAGGGAGGAAGGGAGGGAGCCTGATCAAGGATATCAGGCCATGAGGTGGCTCAGAGAGTAAGAACCCTGACTGCTCTTGCAAAGGACCCAGTTTAAATTCTCAGCACGCTGGCCTCAATGGTTCCCACTCACCACACACATATTCTCATGCAGGCACACTCACATACACACAGATATAAAAAAAGAATGGATAGGGCTGGAGAGATGGCTCAGTGGTTAAGCGCATTGCCTGCTCTTCCAAAGGTCCTGAGTTCAATTCCCAGCAACCACATGGTGGCTCACAACCATCTGTAAAGAGGTCTGGCGCCGTCTTCTGGCCTTCAGGCAATACACAGACAGAATATTGTATACATAATAAATAAATAAATATTTAAAAAAGTAACTTAAAAAGAATGGATAATCTTAAAAAAGAATAAAAATAACCAGTGAATACATATAAATGTGGGTAAGTGCTATTGGCAGGATGAATTCCCACAAGTGTGGTGATCCAGCAGTTAGAAGTTTGGAGCAGGAGAATTACTGTGAGTGTAAGGCCATCCCGGGCTACACTGGGAGTTTCAGGTCAGCTGAGTTGCAGAATGACAACCTGTCTGAAAACAGACGAGCAAAAGTTCCCTGAGGCAGAGGTAGGCGGATCTCTGAGTTCCAGCCAACCGGCACTACACTACATAATGAGACGCTCTCAAACACAAGCCTGTCGAAACAACAACTAGCTGTGCGTGTGGCACCCCTTTAATCCCGCACTCTGAGCTGACACAGGCGGATCTCTGTGAATTTGAAGTCAGCCTGTTCTACTAGTGATTTCTAGCACAGTCAGAGCTATATAGAGAGACCCCCCCATCTCAAGCAAACAAACAAAAAACAGGAAAAGAAAAAAGACAAGAAGACAGGATGGGGCTGGAGTGGCTCAGCCATTAAGAGCACTGCCTGCTGTTCCAGAGGTCTTGAGTTCAATTCCCAGCAACCACATAGTGGCTCACAACCATATGTAGTAACATCTGGTGCCCTCTTCTGGCCTGCAGAACACTGTATACATAATGAATAAATAAATCTTTTAAAAAAAAATCTTTAAACAAAAAAAGACAGGATGAATGTTTCCAGAACATGTGGCAGCGTGAGAAGAAAAGATTTAATTGTAAAAATAAATCACACTGGGCTGTGTGACATAATCCTAACTCTCGGGAGGCTGAGGCAGGAGGATCATCAGTTTGAGGTGGGCAGGCTGAAGGAGGGGTTATGCAGCAAGTCTCTTTCAGAAATAAAACAGCTGGGTATCAAAGTGTACCTGTTATCCCATAACTCAGGAGGTGGAGACAGAGAGTCACCCCGAGTTCAAGGCCAACCTTAGCTACACAGTGAGATCCTGTTCCAAAAATCTGTGGCACCCTGGACACAAGTACACATAAACAACACTAAAGGGCTTCAGCAGATCGTGTGTGTGTGTACACATGTACACGTAACAACAATAAAGAGGAGATAATGTGGGAACATGGGAGACGTTGAAGGGGTAGCAGTGCTATAGATACAAGAGTCTACGTATGAAGTTCTCAAAAAAAAAATTAGCTGAGGTGGTGGCACATCCCTTTAATCCCAGCATTCTGGAGATAGAAGTAGGCGGATCTCTGTGTGTTCCAGGCCAGCCTGGTGTACAAGGTGAGTTCCAGGACAGCCAGAGTGACCCAGTGCAAACTTACTTGAAAAAGTAAAAGTCAGCGGCTGGAGAGCTGGCTCAGCAGTTTTCAGTGCTTGTTGCTCTCGCAGAGGCCTAAGGTTTAGTCCCCAGCACATGGTGGCTCACAGCCATCTGTAACTTCAGTTCCAATGGTTCTGACCTCTCCCGACCTTTGTGTGCACAGGTACGGACATGATGCACACATACACATGCGGGCAGAACATTCACACACACAAATGATGTAAGCCTAACAGAACAACCCAAGGTAGGACTGGCCAGATGCCTCAAGTTCAGTTCTCAGGACCCACGTGGCAGAAGGTGCAAATTGGTTCTCATATGTCTTTCATCTCTACACATGAACAGGATTGCACGGTAAGAAAATAAAATGGAGCCTGGAGGTGGTGGCACATGCCTTTAATCCCAGTACTTGGGAGGCAGAGGCAGAGGAGAGGCTCCAAAGCTACAGAGAAACCCTGTCTCAAGAAGAGAAAAGAAAGGAAGAAAGGAAGGAAGGAAGGAAGGAAGGAAGGAAGGAAATGTAGATCCCCTTAAAAAGGGGAGCAGAGGGCTGGAGAGATGGCTCAGAGGTTAAGAGCACTGACTGCTCTTCCAGAGGTCCTGAGTTCAATTCCCAGCAACCACATGGTGGCTCACAGCCATATATAATGAGATCTGGCGCCCTCTTCTGGCATGCAAGCATACATGGAAGGAATGTATAAATAATAAATAAATAAATAAATAAATAAATAATAAATCTTAAAAAAAATAAAACTAAAAAGGGGAGCAGAGATGCAGTTCAGCGGCAGAGCACAAAAGGTTACTCAGCGAGATGAGGTGCTGCCTCTGTGTGGAGCCTCTAACCTGTGGGACTGTGGTCTCCAGGTTGTAGTGCTTGTTCAGGAACTTGAGCAGCTTTGGTGACGGTCGATCGATGGCCAGCTGGTGTGGTTCAACTCGCTCTTTCTGCAGGAAACCGGAGACTTGGGGGCAGGGGGGTTGAGGGGGAAGCATGCTAGCGGGGAATTGGGAGCCTGGCAAGGGAACACGAAGGAAATGAGCCCCTGTGGGGCAGGCTGCAGGGCCTGGCTGATACCTGTAACATGTACTGAAAGAGCTCTCGCCCGTGACCGTGCCGTTGCACTGACTCGTGGATGTAAAAGTCCAGAATGCAAAGCGGTTCCACCTCGTTGTGCGCTTCACGGTCATCCTATGGCGCCGAGAACAACGCGTCTTCTTAGGAGCCAGGCCTCTTTGTTACCCACCCCGCCCCATCCTCCTCCACCAAAGCTTACAAATGCCCAGTTTGCAGCAACACTCACCAGTACAAAGAGTTTCTTGTATCCAACTTTGAGGAAACCAATGATGGCTCCTTTCCCTGCCCTGTGGGACGGGGAGAAGAATGAACGGGCAGTAGCAACTGTCTGGGACAGATAGTAAAGAAAGGAGGACAGCGAAGGATAAGGGGTTGATTCAGGTGGACGAACACTAGAACTCACGGTCGGGCCGAAATATCCTTCAGTATATAGACAACATGGCGGTTACTCTGCATCCTGGAAGCGCTAGTGATGGGTGCAGGGAGATGCTGGGCCTGCAGACATGAAGACACACTCTCTACCGGCCCCTTATCTGCCACCCAGTTTCCCTTTACTCCTGGAGGTGCCCCGTACCTTGGCAGAGGCCTTGCCCAGTTCGTCTATAATAGTCATGATTTGCTGCTGCAGATCCACACTAGAGAGAGAGGGGGCCGGTCAGCTATGCGCCTGGGTCACAGGGCCAGAGGAGTCATTCCTGGCAGCCTCCATGGGCTCTCTGCCTTTGCCTGAACTCGACCTCCCCTCCCACCTCCCCTCCAGGCAGATCCCAAACTGTCAAGATTATTGTGGGGCAGTGGGAAAGGTGGGTCGCCCATAGCCTCAAGGTGAGGCCACATAGGGCCAAGGGGTGAAAGGCTACGGATGCTGGCCGATTAATCCAGCAAGGTTCAGGGTCAAAGGTCACCAAAAACCAAGCTGTGAATGCAGAAAGAATGGCCAGCAGTCAGTGAGAAGGGGGCGTGGTGCCTTGACCAGGTTTGGAAGGAACCGGGACAGAAGGGCCACGGGGCGGGTTTGAAATGTCACCGGGCCGGCGTTGTGGTTCCGGGTCGGCGGGCCGGAGGCCGCAGGTGCTGGTCCAGCACGGTGATCCGCTCCGGGAACAGCGCATCCACATCGAACGGGAACTCCATGGCCCATTGTGCGGGACCGGACACGCCCCACACAACGTCACTTCCGCTACCAGGAGCGCACACCCTGTCTTTATTTCCAGGACCCGCCTCCAAGGATCGTCCCGCCACCACAGCGAGGTCCAGCAGCCTAGAAGACCCCATTTGTCTGGCCAAACTGGTGGTCTCCGAGCAACAGGACTCCTCTTGTCGGTCTGTGCCCCTGTAGAAGCCAGTGCAACCAAGCAGATTTCACCGGGACTGGACCTCGGAGAACAGCTAAGGGGACCCACAAGACAGGATCGTCTTCAGGCACCCTTTCCTTGCTGGAGTTGCAGGCAGGGTGAGTTTGGCCGAACACACTCCCACCGCACAGCAGCCAGCACCCCAACTCATACACTTCACCCCCATGCTCTGAAAAGTCAGCCCAACGGAAGTCAGGGACAGAAGAGACAGCTTTATTGTAGAAACGCTGGGCCAGCAGGTTTAAAATAGGGACAGACTTTCAAGTGCACACCAGTTCAGACTCCACTGTTCATATCCGAACCCCTCTCCAGTTTCTCACGTGTTTGTCCTCTGCAGCAGTCACTTCCTTAGGGTCTCAGACACATGCCATCACAGAACCCAGACACTATCCCTCCCGGCCCACAAGCCCTAAGCACTCTGGGAGCCCGTCTGCTCGGCAGAGGTTTCTGCTGCGGGTGCAGCGGGCACCTGTGGCATCGACTCAGGTGGGGGGCCACTTTCTTCTAGGAGATTTCCTTGATAGAGCCGGCGAAGGCGGGACAGTTCTCTCTCTGGTGGCTGTTGCCAGCTGTACCACGGGTACCAAGGCTCGCCGGACAACAATGTGGGGGCTGGCGGAGTAACACTGACAGCTCCATGAACAGTTCGGAAGTCACCATCTCGGGGCTCAACCTGGGGAATGTAGTAACTGAGGAGACCTAAGGAATTAAAGGAAATAAGGGAGGATGAAGAAGGGGAATTCAGATCCTGGGACAAGAGAAAGGCACCAGGATGGAGGGACCAACTAAAGTAGCAGGCACATTTCAGGCCAACCACTGCACAACCAGTGCAGGAGACAACAGCGCTGCCCGGGCCCCTGCAAAGCTACGTTCAGTCTGTGTACACGCTGCTGAAGGGTACTGCTCACTATCTGTGCAAAGGTGTTGTGTGTCAGCCAGGTCAGAAGACGACAGAATTGAGAACAAAGAACTCAAGACTGTCAGGATTCAGGATACATAGCGTAGAGCCACCAAAAAACCATTGCTTCCTCTGTGTCACGTGGAGTCGGTCCTAGGAAACACTGCTTCCTCTGTGTGAGATGTAGCAGGTCCTAGGAAACACTGCTTCCTCTGTGTGAGATGTAGCAGGTCCTAAGAAAAACTGCTTCCTCCCTAAGATGTAGCAGGTCCTAGGAAACACTGCTTCCTGTGTGAGATGTAGCAGGTCCTAGGAAACACTGCTTCCTCTGTGTCACGTGGAGTCGGTCCTAGGAAACACTGCTTCCTCCCTGTGAGATGTAGCAGGTCCTAAGAAAAACTGCTTTCTCCCTAAGATGTAGCAGGTCCTAGGAAACACTGCTTCCTGTGTGAGATGTAGCAGGTCCTAGGAAACACTGCTTCCTCCCTGTGAGATGTAGCAGGTCCTAGGAAACACTGCTTCCTCCCTGTGAGATGTAGCAGGTCCTAGGAAACACTGCTTCCTCCCTGTGAGATGTAGCAGGTCCTAGGAAACACTGCTTCCTCCCTGTGAGATGTAGCAGGTCCTAGGAAACACTGCTTTCTCCCTGTGAGATGTAGAAGGTCCTAAGAAAAACTGCTTCCTCCCTGAGATGTAGCAGGTCCTAGGAAACACTGCTTCCTCCCTGTGAGATGTAGCAGGTCCTAAGAAACCCTGCTTCCTCCCTGTGAGATGTAGCAGGTCCTAGGAGCCAGCAATCTGCAGCTGGGACTCCAGGCTCCAGCACCACACCCAATTCAGAAGAAACTCCAGGAGTCGGGGGAGCACATAAGCACCTTCTAGCCCACGTCACTGCTACACCCGAGAAGACCTTTCCCCCCTTGCTCTCACTTACCACACTCCCTGGCTTTCTGGATGGCCTGGGTCAGCTTCTTGTGCTGCTTCATACAGACCCCTAGAGACAGCAGAGTTAGCAAAAGTCTTCTATCAGAGACAGCTAGCTGACTGTGGAGGAGCTGGCTTTAAATGACCCCTGACCTTCCTGCACAGCCAGCTTCCCATTGGCCTCATCTGTAGCTGCCTGAAAAGACAAGCTCAGATGACCAGCCCTATAGAGATGTCACTGAGTGAGAAAGCCTGCAGACAGGCCAGACGATGATTCAATGGACAAGCGGCTAAAGGCTTCCTTGGACAGTCCACACAGAAAGATCCCATAAGGGAAGAAGTGATTTCAAATCAGGGAATGCGGCCAGAGTAGCAATGATCAGCCTATCTCCTCTCCATTCTGGAGACTGATAGTAAAATCTTCCTCACAAAGGACCTAATTCCGGGGCCATGTTCTCCCATAAACAGTGAGCTCAGATTATTCTTGTCCTTCCTTCTCTTTCTATGATATGTGACACTCAACTTGGCTACTGTTGCTTGGAAGCAGCTATGGACTACATGAGAAACTGGACATGGCCACAGGCCAACAGGGGGTAAAAGTAGAGACAGTCCTGAACTGTTATTTTAGTTGTTTTTGTTGTCCCTTCTGGGTTATCTGTTTTCTGTCTGGCTGTCTTGGAACACACACTAAGTGGACCAGGCTGCCTCTGCCTCCACCGTCCCAAGGCTGGGCTCACCTGAGTCTTTTGAGCACACATAACTATTTCAGCCTAATGAGTATCCTCATTAGTACAATCTCCAAAAGCTGCAACCACACTTCTGTGCGCTACATATACGAGCTTACCGCACACCTACCACCCAACAACATAAACAGGAGTGCCAAGCTAACCTGTGTACGGGGCGTGGAAGATGATACCCGTGTGGGCACAAACGAACTGTTCCAAGAGTTTCACATTCTGCAGGGGAGAAATGGACAGACACGTAAGGAGGTGGTCTGGAGGCTGCATGCAGACACCTCACACACCTACAGTTGCTACATCCCAGCACTTAGGAGCAGAGCAAAGTGGCTCTCCGAGAGTTCGAGGCCAGCCCCATAGCTGCCCTTTACGACTCTGTGTGTCTCTTGATGCTTCCTTCACATAAAAGCTGACATTCTGGCACTCAGGTATGGAGAAGCATGCTTCAAAATGTACACCTTTGGGTAAAAAATTGGGGACAGTCATCAAGGTCCTAGAAATTACCCAGAAACAACAAGACGGGTATGTAATGAGTAAGTAATACAATAGCATGCCGAATATAGTGCATAAAATACAGCATGTAGCTAGGAGCAATTTAACAATTTTAATTGCATAAAACCAGGCAAACCAATCACAGGAGGTGAGCAGAGAAGAAGCAGACACACCTACCAGCATGCCCAGCCTAATCCCTGCCTCCTTTTCCTAACCTCCAGCATACAAGAGACTGGGAAGCATTCTCTGTGATGCTGTGGAAGGACATGAACCTCATCAACAGACACCCAGGATCCCCAGTATCCTCAATGTGCAGTCACTGCTTTGGCTCCCATGAGCACCTGTATGGTGGTGGCGCACGCCTTTATAATCTCAGCACTCAGGAGGCAGAGGCAGGCGGATCTCTGAGTTTGAGGCCAGCCTGGTCTACAGAGTGAGTTCCAGGACAGTCTCCAGAGCTATGCAGAGAAACCCTGTCTTAAAAAACAAAACAGGGCAGTGGCACACGCCTTTAATCCCAGTACTTGGGAGGCAGAGGCAGGCGGATTTTTGTGAGTTCGAGGCCAGCCTGGTCTACAGGGAGAGTTCCAGGACAGGCTCCAAAGCTACAGAGAAACCCTGTTTTAAAAAACCAACCAACTGGGGGCTGGAGAGATGGCTCAGTGGTTAAGAGCATTGCCTGCTCTTCCAAAGGACCCGAGTTCGATTCCCAGCAACCACATGGTGGCTCACAACCATCTATTAAAAAAAAAAAAAAAAAAGGTCTGGCGCCCTCTTTAGCCGGGCAATGGTGACGCACGCCTTTAATCCCAGCACTTGGGAGTCAGAGGCAGGCGGATCTCTGTGAGTTCGAGACCAGCCTGGTCTGCAAGAGCTAGTTCCAGGACAGGCTCCAAAAACCACAGAGAAACCCTGTCTCGAAAAACCAAAAAAAAAAAAAAAAAAAAAAAAAAAACCAACCAACCAAAAACACCAGGCCTTATCATTTTGAAGTGGGGAGGGGAGAGGAAATCTCTCACCTGTGCTCTAGCCCTAGGCCCCAGCATCTCACACGGGAGGCCAAGCAAACAGATGAGCAAGGAGACAACCTGAGAACTCAGCCTGCTGCGGCAAGAGGACAGTGAGCTGAGCTCAGACCCTTTCTCAAAAGAGGAAAACAGAGGGACGTTCCTCACCCCCTCTGCCCCCAAAGAGGGCAATATATCTGTTAATAACTGTAGTAGGTAGATAGATAGGGCACTTTCCCTTGAACCCCTCCTGACTTTGGAAGTTTTTTTCAAGTTAAGTTCTTTCCCTTAAAATAACAAGTTGACCTCTGAGCTAGGTGTGGCATCATCACACACTTGCACACACCCTTACCCACAGCCCTTAGGAAGGCAGGAGGACCAGAAGTTTAGCTGTGGGGCTGGAGATGCCTTTGTGGTTAATAGCACTGACTGCTCTTCCAGAGGACGCGGGTTCAAATCCCAGCACCCACATGGCAACTCACAACTGTCTGTAACTAGAGTTCCAAGAAATCTAACACCTTCATGCAGATATGGATGTAGGCAAAACACCAAGATACATAAAATTAAAATCTTTTTAAAAAAATTAGCTACATAGCCAGCAAATCCGAGGCCACTTGGGATACTTAGACCTTGTCTCATCCTTAGAAGTCACTTTTGTAACTGGTGGGGTAGGGGATGACAGAGCCTGAACTTGGAACTCATACTTCTGCTTTAGTCTTGCCAGTGTGGGATCACAGACATATGCTAACCAAATCTGCTTTCAAATACGTGTCTTTGTTTGTTTTCTAAGACAGGTTTTTCTATGTAGCCCAGCCTGTTCTCAAACTCAGAAAAATCTGCTGGCCTCTGCCTCCTTAGTGCTGGGATTAAAAGCCTGCACCATTGAGTCCAGCTCAAATGTGTGTGTTTTTTTGTTTTGTTTTGAGAAAGAGTTTCTCTTTAGCTTTGGAGCCTGTCCTGGAACTAGTTCTGTAAACCAGGCTGACCTCGAACTCACAGATCACAGAGATCTGCCTACTTCTGCCTCCCAAGTGCTGGGATTAAAGGAGTGTGCTATCATCTACCAGCAAATGTGTTTTTCTTTTCTTTTTTTGAATTTTTTCGAGACAGGGTTTCTCCGTAGCTTTTTTGGTTCCTGTCCTGGAACTAGCTCTTGTAGACCAGGCTGGCCTTGAACTCACAGAGATCCGCCTGCCTCTGCCTCCCGAGTGCTGGGATTAAAGGCTGGCGCCACCACCGCCCTGCTCAAATGTGTTTTTCTTACTTGGAATTTAGACTATGAATTTTAAGAGAGCGAACTAAATCCTCGTAAGAAACTCCACAGAGGGTGAAAGCCTGTAAAGAGGGGTATTTTTACAATGGCAGCGTTGGGACTGTGAGCATACAGGTACAAAAGCACGGGAGACACATCCTGGTAATTTCTTTAGTACTGCAGAGAGGATCCAAGTCTCAATTCTGGATAAAAGATTCTGCTTACCCTAAAGTCAACATGCAACTTGTGATCGCGGCAGATGGGGCAAGGGTTCCCAGCAACTTTATTTTTACGCTGTAGAAAAGAAATTGGTAGTTAAAGACACAAAACATAGTCACAGAAAGGACCGATGTCAGCCACCCTATGGCCTCCTTGTCACAACCCACCACCATGAAAACCTTAAAATCTTACAATGCATGTCTTTCGGGTCCGCTGTGGCGGTATACCACCTTTGTGGTTGCGGCGGTAGTCAGCCCACACAGGTCGAGAACCGTAGCGGTCCTGGTATTCTGAAATAGAGACCGTATGAGTTTATTCATTCATGCAAGTGGTATGGATCTTTCCTAGCCAGTTACTCCAGGCCCCACTTTTTCTCGCTTCCCCCCAATCTGGGGTACCTTCTGATTCCAGGTATTTCCAAGGCTCATTCTCATAAGGGGACACAGGAAGTGAGGATGGAGAACCTTCTTCTGGAGGATCTTTAGTGCAAAGTGCCCGGAGGGGAACCTATAAAGGGAGTCAAATGAGAGGGTGAGTTAAGAAAAGGATATAACTATTTAGTTTATTATTCTTCGGGGAGGAGGGATATGTGTCCAAAACATCAGAATAACTCATCAGAAAGATTCATGACTGGAGCATTTCTTCTGGTGTTAAACTGATACCTCTCTATCTAGCTCCAATGACAAGTCAACCAGACAAAGGAATAATCAGGGTGTTAGGGGGATGGCAAACAAAGATCTGTGCTTGATGGGCATTACTTGGATCTGGTGAAGAGAGAAAAAGATTGCTAACCTTTCGGAAATAAGATTTATGGAGCGCAGGGGATGCATCAGATAAGGGAGAAAAAGCCAAAGGCACCGTGTTGCCCAGTTTTAGAAAATGCTGCAGGTCAGCATTCCACAGGGCAAAACAAAATCTGAGTGCTAACGCCAGCTTGAACGCTACCAAGTCTGTTATTACTTGGGTTGTGACCTCTGTCACCACTCTTTAGTCCCACTTTAGGGAGTGTCGTCGCGACAAGCCTTCAAGCTATTTCTCCTTGCCCTGCAAGAACCTCCAGGGTGGTGAGTACCTTAGCCTAGAGGGCAACTTCAATCCAGGGAAGAATTAAACTCTCCGGCAAGCTCTTGTAAGAAAATGACGTGTTAGGAGGTGGGGTAGGGAGTCGTGGAGCACGCCTTTAAGATCTGCGGAGCAAAGCCTGAAAGATCAGGAATTCAAGGTCACTTTAAGAGGTCAACCTGTCAACCAGGGCAGAGTGAGAGTTTCCGGAATACCGGGGGGCGCGAGGAATTAAAATTAGGATCCTTTGATACGAGGACACTTCCAACAACAAAGTTAGAAATTAGTTGTGCATGTCCAGGAGCAATCCAATCACCTCATCCTTCTGTCTGGTACTTAGGGAAGACGACACGTAACCCAGGATCTTCCCCTAAGGCTCAGTAGTAGGAAACGCGCGCCGTGGGGGACAGAGGGTGGTGCAGGACGGAGACGTAAACAGACGGGAAGAGCTGTGCGCTTTGAGTCCTCGCCGCGGGGCGAAGGCGGAAACGCGCAGACAGCGTGGTGATGCGGAGAAAGCCCTCCGAGGGGTTACCTGCACGCCATAGGAACTTCGCAAGAGGCTAGGCAACAGCCTCAGCAGCGTGCGCGGCACGGAGGCAGCCATCTTGACGCACGGCTTACGCCGGCCCGAAGGCGGAGCGACTGCGCATGTGCGGGGCCTGGCTAGGGCGGGGCCGAGGCGGAGGCTCGCAATGCGGAAGCCGGTGCTCACGTGCGTCAGGACGGAAGCGTCGGAGGGCGGGGCCGGCAGAGGAGCCACGCGAATTTGAGCTGCGTCACAATCGAAGCAGCCGTCGAAATTGATTTTCGCCCGGACCGGTCACGGTGACTCATAGATGCCATGCCTAGCGTATGACCCAGAAGGAGTTTCGAGGGCGATTTGGGCCGTGCCGCTCTCAGTGCGCACGCGCCGGGTCGCGCCGACCAACCCGGGGTGAGGCTCGTCCTCCGGGGCGGAAGTGGTGGCGGCGGGGAAGAGGGCGGCGCCGGACGCGGCGGTCACGCGCTGGCGCGGAGGGCACTGAAGGAGACGGAAGTGGGGGGGGCAACGAGGGCCGGGGCTTCCCGAAGGCTGAGGGGCGGCGTCCAATCGGCGGGCGGCCTGGCCCTCGCGGTGGCCAATCAGCCTCCGCCTCGCGCTCGATGCCTCGCGCCGAGGGCGTTTCTCCATCACGTTAGGGTGCGTTGGGCGGCGGCCGGGTATAAAAGACTCCGCCCGAGCGGGCGGCCGCCATTCTGGGGTTCGTTTAGAGGTAAGTTTGGGTGCTCCGTCGCTTGGACGGTAACGTTTTTTCCGAGGACGGGCGGCCCGGGGAAGCGGAGAGGGGATGGATTTATTCGGCAGCCGCGCTCTGCCGAGTGCCGCTGCGTTCTGGGACGACGAGAAATGGCACGTGGGAATGTTTTAAGGCGACCCGTACTGATTACACCTTTCTCCTTTTGTGTTCTTTTTTTTACCCCAGGTTGAATTTTCTCGGAGAAAGACAGGCCGGCCATCAGGAAAACAAACAAGCCTCCGCAACATCTTAAGCCCATGAAAGGATCCTGAGAGAGGGGGGAAAGGGAAAAGAGCAGCCACCAGCCCTACCACTTGTGTCTTCTACCCCTTCCCACCTATTTGCCCACCCCACCAGCCCACGCTGCTTGGGACTTGAGATCTGTGGCCGAAGGACCGTCACCACATAACTGCAAAAAACCACCCTCCCCGCCCAAACCCACCCAATCTCACTCATCCAGCATTTCCTTTTTGGAATCCACTCAGGATTTTTTTCAACGACCCCCCCTCCCTAAATGGAGTTGGGTGGGGGGAATGTGAATACTGAGTTGGTCTTTACTTTTTTAAGAGACTTTTTGATCCAATGAGGCCCCCCAAGTAATTGAGTTTGGGTCCTGGTTGGTTGTTTTGGTTTTTTTTCCTCCAAAATTTTACCCCTCCCCCCCTGAGCCCGTGGTGCTGACGTCGCAAAAAAATTGGATAGTAAGTGTCGAATTTTCAAAAACCAGCCTTGCAACAAGAAATCAACGTTTCCCGTTGTGAAACCAAAAATAATGAGAGGAAGCAATGAGACCATAGAACAAATGTATTGTACTGGAGAAGGACCAATCGGGTCTCTTAAGTCTCCATTAAAAAGGTCCTGTGGGTCTAAACAGTCTTTGCTCTCTCCCCTACCACCTGCCTCTTCCCTGCTGTGGAGCAGGCAAGGAGAGGGTGAAGGGAGGGCCAGCAAGTGAGGATATTGACGGTTAACCCTTGATAATCCAGCAAATTTCCAGACTGCCAAAGCATAAGCCTTTGCTATTATAAGGAGGAATGGTTACCTTCCTCTGGTTAGCAGTCTTCAAAAGGGTTAATGAGCTCACATACAAAAGATGGTGGATCTTGTGGCCCAGAAGTCCCACTTCTTTGTGTGTGAGACAAGCAGAGCGCCTTTCAATTTGCCAGATTAATAAGCAATCTGTACATAAAGATTGCAGGGTAAGGAGATGGGCAGAGAAGTATTAGCTGGCTATGTCTTTTAAAGTGATGGTTAAATCCTCTCAATTTTAATGTAATTTGCTTGGGGTATATTGTATGGTTAAAATAGGTGGCAATCTAGGAATAAAGATTGCAAGACACTTAAATTTAGGGCAAAATAATCTTAGTATCAAGTACATACAATATAACATTTGGGGAGGTAAAGAATGTCTTGTAATTGTTTCAGATTGCATAGGTTATTTAAAGGCAAAAGTGATTTAACATTTGAACTTGATACTTTTTAGTGGTTGGATACAGTAAGAGGGTGGAAAGGTTGGGGATGTGAAAGCTCAGAAGTATAATTTTAAAAAGCCATTAGTGCAATTGAATGCTAGCTTTCTAGATTTGTGTCGTTAAAAGAGTTTTTTTTTCTTCCCTGCTTCAAATATGGCGACTTTTCCTTGTCCTTTTGTCTTCCAAGCGGCGTTGCAGGTTGTGTCTTGACCCATTTTTCTCCTGTCCTCCCACCTCAACCCTATTTGTTGAGGGGTCCAAGTCCTCCCCCCTTTCCGGTTATAGGGAGGATCGGGGTGGTCGGCGGTAGTAGCAAATTGAACTTCAATTGCAAATTCAAATTCTTAACCCGCAGAAAATTGTATATTAATTGATTTTACTTTCAGTAAACTCTTTTAAACTGAATTCAAGTAGGTCAGATTGAGGATGGGGGCGGAGGTATGGCTTCTGTTTTTTTATTTAGTGCTTTATAGTGTAAGTAAAGCTACCGGCAGATCCGGATGGCTTTTTAAATTTTGAGTCGTCCTCTCCATAACAAAATGGCGTCCCTCTCCTTTGTTTTTCTCTTTTGCCAGTCAGCTTAGGGCTGCCCTAGAAACTTGGTCAAGGGGGAGGAGCCACTTTGAAAGGTGATGTAATCAGCTTGCTTCCTCTGAAAACTCCACCCCCAAGCAGATGCTTTCTCTCCCTGTGCAGACTGCTGCTGGGGAGTATATGCTTTTCGTTTCTCTTATCTCTTATGGAGTATCTTATAGGGATAAGAACTTAATGAGAACAGGATTGAGACTGTTCTAATCGTGAAGTTATAGTTTATGTGTTTAACAATCAGCCCATTGCTTTATTTTCACCTACTCATCACAAGCTTGGACATGCACCTTGCTTCATTCAATTGACAGGTGTGAAAAACTAAACTCAAACTGTGCTTTAGGTTTGGGAGACTGGGGCAAGACACAGGGCTTGTAACTGGAGTAGACAATTGGGCCTGCTGGAGCTGGAATGTGCCATTCTGCTCAAGACGGGCCCTTGTGCTTCCGAATGTCTGGGGGAGGGTTGGTACTTGTAGGATTTCTTATAAATCATCCTTATTCTCACCTCTCAGTTTGGGAATAAACTCTTTGTGCTCAGTGCCATCACCTCTGCAGTTGCTTAGTTCCCGTATGTTGGCACTAGGATGAGAAGTGAATCTTTAGGAAAGGAGGCTGCAGTTGTAAACTCGAGGCAGGGGGAGTCAAGCTACGGTTTCTGGTAAGCAAAACATTTCTGGTATTACATTTCACAACCTTTCTTTTTTCCAAAGAGCCACCTTTTTGAATTTCTTTTTCCTTCCTTTCTAAAAGAAATTCCCTTAAATCATTGAGGAAAAGAATGTCCTCTTGGTCTCCTCCTCCCTGGTCAGTGCTGTGGCAGTCGGTGCATGTTGAAAAGCCACACCCTTGAGGGTGGTATTGGGTGTCTGGTTCTTTTACCTCTTTTTCCCAACTTTTCAAAGTCAAGTCTTTGACAGTTTCTTCTTAAACTTTTCATTTTTGTATTTAAGTCCTGTATTGGAGTGTGGAGTTTTTAGGCAGAGTTTGTAAGCCTTTTGTTCTGTCCTATGGTGACTTGGGTGCTGCAACAGGGCTCATTTCCTGCTGGCTGGGGATTCTCATTATTACTTGGACTTCTGATTGAATGGGAGGGCCTCTTCCATATGTCTATTTATCACACGTCTTTTTTATCTTTTAAGCAGTTTGCCAGGTGTTTCTGCAACATATCTACCCTGGGAGCTGAACATTCCAGCCACTGGGGCTCCCGACCTCTAGTGAGCAGGGGATTAGTAAAGAAGACCTTCCTTGCATGGGAGATGAAAAGCAAGGCTTTAGGGGGAAGCCTGATTCTTAGGGCGTGGCCAGAGTTCTATTTGAGTGTCTTTCCCTGAGGATTAGGGTGGTGGACATAATTTTCATCTTTATTGAAAGCCAAGTCATCTTCCTGGGACCAGGATTACCTGGTTTTAAGAATAACGATGAGGGAGGAGTAGGGCCTCACTGTGCAGAGGTATAAAATCTGAACCACCTGAGACAGTCCACTCTACTACTGGCTCACACCAGGCAGCTCTTGAGACACTGAGGGAAGGAGCAAGGCATTTGCTCTATGGGGTGCTCAGGTCCCAGCAAAGAAGAACTGGCACTTCTTTGTCCTCTGACAGAAGACCTATTTAAAGCACCCTGGCTTGCATGGGCCTTGTTTCCTGAGCTAATTCAGGATTCAGCAGTGCTAGATGTTTAGTGACCAGCCAGTCTGGATGCTTTTCCACCATTGTAAACCAAATAAGTCAAATTCAGAATTTGATATCTCTAGTCAGAACTGTAGAATGTTCCCCAGTGCTTAGAAGATGGAGGTACATACGGGCTTCCTTCCCTTGTCTCCTTTTGTCTGTGGCCTTCAAGGAGAATAGCAACTGGATAAAAACAAAACAAAAACATAACCTGAGTTCTTTATGGCTACAGAAAGTTTCCTCGGCTTTAAACTCCAGAGCAGGCGTGGGGAGTGCTTGGGCACAGTCCCTGCCCACTGGTCAATGCCGCTTTGGGCCTTCAGTGTAGGCCTGTTCCAAGCATGATGGATTCTTCCTTTGTTCCTATTGGAAGACCTTACAGCTTGCCTGTGAAAATGGGGACCTGGTTGTAAGGTACTTGGGGGTCCCTGATAAGGAATGAATACCACTGAGGACAAGGCACAAAGAAAATGCACATTTTCCTGTGAGGAGACAAGTTTAGTCATCCAGATGTAACAACAGCGGGAATAACCATGCCTCTTAGCATGTTTGTTTTGTCTCCCAGCTTCCCTTACTGTTGTGCCTTTTTGTTTATACAGACAGGAATTTACAGTACCTAGGTCCCGTTTCCATCAGAGGGCACTAGACAGCTCAGCTTTGTTTCGCTCAAGGTGGCTGTCCTCTCTTTTCTGACAATTGAACAAGGAACATTTGGGGTAGGCTTATTAGTTTCTCGATAGACATACAAAGGGGGTAAATTTTAGCTCTGGGTTTTAGTCAACCATGTTCAGAAGGTCTGGAATGAAGTAATGTTTAATCCAAGACTTGTCAAACTGCATACATTGTCATTTGGGGTTCTAATAGGTTTATGTATGTATAAAGATTTAAAAATTTCCTGGTCTGGATTGCTTAAATGATTTACTTTGGGCCCATTCAGTGCTTTTTCAGTGTAACAGATGGGAAATCTGTTACTATACCGAAAACTCACAAATCACTGCTGTCTTCAGACAGGGAGGTTGCCTCTCTGTACATGTACACATTGAGTTTATCCCTGACCTGTAAATGTTCTTGACCGTCTTTCTCCTTTGAGCTCAGGTTCCAGGGTATTGGGTGGCAGCAGTTAGCAGGTTTTGTTCAATGTTTAGCACCTCTTCCTTTGTTGAGCCTGCAGGCTTCAGCCTCCAGAGCAGATACTGCTGCCGCCACCCCCCCCCTTCCCTGGGCCTCTTTAACACTAAATTTTTATCTTGTTGTATGTGGAGAACCACTCTTGTCTTTGACAGCCTCTTAATCAGGTTAAACATGTCTAAGCCAGGAAAACAGCCACACTTGTCACATGTCTTTTCTGCTTTGAGAACAGACAACTGTTATATTGCAAGAATCCTATTGTTTGTTTTTTTTGTTAAAGACTGGTGCTCATCCTTGTAAGGCTACCTCTGCTGCTTATGTGATGAGATGCACAGGGACCCTTGCCTTTGTCCTGCCCATCGTGGCCTGGTGGTGAGGCTCATGGTTTTGGTTCTCTGAAGCTAGTGATTGAGTTGTGGCTAAAACTCCTGAGCAGAGCCATATCAGCCCTAATTATCTCTCTGGAGCTCTGGCCTAGAAATCGGTCCCTTTCCATGGAGTGTAGCTTTTAACTCGCTCCTTTCCCAGCCTGATCTGGTGTCCACTTTCCACAACTTCACCTTCATTACTTTTGATGGTTCCTTCCCCGTCTCCAGTTCTCTCGGCTTTGGGCTTTTCTTGGGAGTCTTGGCCAGTGGTGAGTTTTGAGGTCAGGTTTGCATCTTTGCTTCTGAAATCACAAGCCGAGTTTCTCCTGAACTTTGGAACAATAAAAGCTTGTTTGGTGTTTGTTAAGCGAGTGGCATTATTCAGGCCTAATGAGAGCCTGCCTACTTTGTTCAGTCACTCTTGTTCTGAGCGCTGCTGAGTTCCCTGGGGAAGGGCCCTACTCAGGGCTGACTTGTTTTCTCCATCAACTACCTCAGCTGACGCATTCTACCACTTGTGCTTATGACTTAAGCATCCAAGATAAAAGGGAATTGATTTCTGGAGAGAGGGTGATTGATTCTTGAAAATGTTTACCCAGATACCCAGGGTTGGCTCGATTACCTTAGGAAGCTACAGCTGCTAACTGGAGACAGGACCTTGGAAGCATGAAGAACTGAGCATCTTATCTTGGGACTTAGCCCACTCTCCTGAAGTGTAACTGTTGTGGAAAGGGTTTAACTGGGAATGAGAGATAGGCTGCCAGGGCCTTCACTCACGTTACTCTTCCTGTCAATTCTGCATTGACCCCAAGCTTAAGTCGCCAAGGCTGTTTTGTGAGCACAGACTTGATTTTACTGACCTAGAGAATAGTGCAGTTGAACATAGATTAGTCACTTTGTCTTAAATATGCCAGTAGGATTTATTAGAGGCATACGTTAGTGGGGCTGTCTTTGCTGTCATATATCCTATGGATTTTTTTTCTTTTTACCTCAGAAACCACCATCATGGGTTCAGGTCCCATAGACCCCAAAGAACTTCTCAAGGGCCTGGATAGCTTCCTTACTCGGGATGGAGAAGTGAAGAGTGTGGATGGAATTTCTAAGATCTTCAGGTAAGTCTGCCTTTCTGGGGTTTCTAGTCAGAAGAGGAGACTACTTGTGACTGAGTTGAAATGAGTAATAGAGAAGAATAAATGGGAAAGGAAGAAGCCACATGCAGGCAGATTGTGACAAGAGGAACATGGCCATTGGCCATGACAGAAGCTGGGGATTTGGTTCATAATCCCAAGAGAGTTATGGGATGCAACCAGGGGACCTATAACAGAATTCTTGGTTCCGTTTGGGGTCATGTGCCTATCCAAAATGTCTTTTTCCTTTGGAGATCTGAGGTTTTCCAGAGAAAAGCAAATTACTGAGGCAGTCTTAGATTCCCAGGGGAAATGTGTGTTGGGACAGGAGGGATGCTCTCCCAGTGACTGCTGCCTTCCATCCTCTGTGGCAAAGAGAGTCATCAGGGGGCACCAGGACTCCCAGGATTAGGTCCTCTGCTGTGGGACATGAACTGGCATAGTATTCCTCGTGCCTGTCATCCCAGCACTCAAGAGGGGAGGCTGGCGTGGGCAGTGTGACAGGACCCTGACTGGGAAAGTGCGGTGCTGAGAGCAGGTGCTCTGCTCTGCATCTAACATGACTCCTCCTTGCAGTCTGATGAAGGAAGCACGAAAGATGGTGAGTCGCTGTACATACCTGAACATCATCCTGCAGACCCGGGCCCCAGAAGTGCTAGTCAAGTAAGTGGGATTGGAGGGGCGGGCATGGGGGAGGGGAGCCATAGGGTTTCTGGGTCACCAGACATGTGAGCTTGCTAGTTCTAAAATTAGGAAAGGATTAACAGATTCTGACTCCACCTGCCTGCAGGTTTATTGATGTTGGTGGCTACAAGCTTCTGAACAACTGGTTAACATATTCAAAGACGACCAACAACATTCCTCTCCTACAGCAGATTCTGCTGACCCTGCAGCACCTCCCACTTACTGTGGACCATCTCAAGCAGGTACCGCCATGCTGCATCGCCCACGCTTCCTTTTTGGGTTAGCCTAACTGATTAGAACCACTCCAGTCTGGAATTTATGAAGTAGAATGGCAGGGAAAAGTGGGAATTGGAGTGGGAAGACTTGATGTGGGTATATTTCCTTTATCAGGTGTGTGGCAGAACCCTTTCTATATCTGAGGCTCGGTTTCTCATCTCTAAAGTGGGAATAAGTTGTTTTGTGATTGGGTCTAGGCTAGCCCTCTACCAACTGAGTTGTATTGCCAGCCGTCATAACTAGGGTTCTAGGGTTAAGTAAGAATGTTTCTGTAGCGGGCCTGGTGGCTCTCACGCCTTTAACCCCAACATTTCGGAGGCTGGGACACATGGGTCTCTGTGAGTTCCAGGCCATCCAAGATTATGAAGAGAGACCCTTTCTTTGTTTTGTTTTTTCAAGACAGGATTTCTCTATGTAACAGTCTTGACTGTCCTAGAACTCATTTTGTAGACCAGGTTGGCCTCAAATTCAGAGATCCACCTGCCTCTGCTGCTTCCCAAGTGCTGGAATTAAAGGCGTGCGCCACCACTGCCTGGCTGAGAGACCCTTTCTTTTTTTTTTTTTTTTAAACCTAATTTGAGGGAGGTGCCTTTCTAAATATTTATTTATTATGTATACGATATTCTGTCTGTGTGTATGCCTGCAGGCCAGAGGAGGGCACTATAACCCGTTACAGATGGTTGTGAGCCACCATGTGGTTGCTGGGAATTGAACTCAGGACCTTTGGAAGAGCAGGCAATGCTCTTAACCACTGAGCCATCTCTCCAGCCCTGAGAGACCCTTTCTTAAAAAAAAAAAAGTATCTACAGGTTTTGGAGATTAAAGTATGCCACTGTTGTCAAAAGGTGGCACAGTTAGTGAGCACTGAGTGAGCACTGAGTGAGCACTGAGTGAGCACTGAGTGAGCGAGTGAGCGTGTTCTGTTCCCTGCATTTACCTGTCTGCCATTTCCTTCCTTCTCTTCTAGAACAACACAGCAAAACTCGTGAAGCAGCTGAGCAAGTCAAGTGAGGATGAAGGTGAGGGCCACTGTCACCTGGACCTGGGCTCCGCAGTGTCTCTTTTATGTTATGGCAAGAGACTCGTGCCTTTGCCTCAAAAGTGCAGGATTAAAGGCGTGCACCACCACTGCCCAACTTGTTTCTCTCTTAAAGATTTAAGTCAATTAATCCAGTCCCTCTTCATCTCGATTCCAAATGAAACTTACTCATTTCTACACATTGAATGTGCCTACCAGGAAATACTTCTATAGGAGTAGTTCTTTGGTTGTTTTGTTTTGTTTTGTTTTTGTTTGTTTGTTTGTTTGTTTTGAGATTGGGTTTCTCTTTATAACCCTGGCTGACATGGAACTCACACTTTGGTTTG
Organism: Microtus agrestis; assembly: GCA_902806775.1. NCBI lineage: Eukaryota > Metazoa > Chordata > Mammalia > Rodentia > Cricetidae > Microtus > Microtus agrestis. The sequence goes on from CADCXT010006930.1 coordinate 515,163, forward strand.
ATTTTGATTTTCCAAGACAGGGTTTCTCTGTGTGACCCTGGCTGTAACACTGTAGACCAGACTGGCCTCAAACTCACAAAGTTTGCCTCCCAACTACTGGAATTAAATGCGTGTGCCACACCACGCCACTCTGAATAGAGGTTTTATTAACCCTAATTCCTTTAGCTATTTAGAGTTGCTTGCTAAATGAGTCTGCATGACTGCAGAACTGCGAAGGAGAGCTGCTGTGGCCATGTCCTCCAGGAGAGGCTACAGAAAAGTTCTCATATCCCTTAGATTATCAGGTGTCCGTTTTCTCTGTATAAACTGCTTCTTAGCATGAGTGCCTGCTGGTGTGTTCCCACTTCACCGTTCCCCACAGCAAGTAGTCCCTTGGAGGCTTTTTAGTTTCTCTGTTTTAAAGCACGCCATATTAAGACTTTTTTCCCATTGAACAAATTTAACAATTTTTAAAGCATATTTTCTGTTACTGAAAATATTAATAAATTATTACTAATTAAGTAGTTTTTTTCCCTTTTTCACTTGCAGAGCTCCGGAAATTGGCCTCAGTCCTTGTCAGCGACTGGATGGCTGTCATCCGCTCTCAGAGTAGTACCCAGCCTGCAGGTAAGCTCCTTGGCCCTGTACCCCACGTGTTCTCTTCCCGTTTAGACTACAGCTCTCAAGTGGCCCTAGGTTGGTTCTTCGCCTCTGGCAGTCTTCTCTGTATTGAATGAAATTCTCACCTGCTTTGTTTTTCCATACAGAGAAGGATAAGAAGAAACGGAAAGAAGAAGGGAAAAGCCGAACTACGCTTCCTGAGCGACCTTTGACTGAGGTGAAGGCTGAGACCCGGGCTGAGGAGGCCCCAGAGAAGAAGAAGGAGAAGCCCAAGTCACTGCGAACCACGGCACCCAGTCATGCCAAGTTCCGTTCCACTGGTGAGGCTTTGCGGGTGTCAGTGTGTGCAGCCAATAGTCTGATTGTAACTTCAGGCTGTGAGGAAGCAAGAGGCTAAAGGAAGAGCTGGGGGAACTTACTCAAGGCTGGACCATCTGGGGGGGCAACAGTGAGGGTCAAAGTTGAACTGCCATCAACATGTTTCTCCCCAGGACTAGAGCTGGACACCCCATCTTTGGTGCCTGTGAAGAAGAACTCCAGCACTGTGGTGGTATCAGACAAATACAATCTGAAGCCCATCCCCCTCAAGCGGCAGAGGTATGAGCTCTGGTGTAGGTTCCTATGGAGGGGGCCTTTGGAGAAAAGGGAGAGTTGGGGAGGTTGTTGACTGTCCCTCTTTTGCAGTGCCACAACTGCTCCAGGAGATGCTGCCCCACCTGCAGAGAAGAAATATAAACCCCTCAACACAACCCCCAACACCACCAAAGAAATCAAAGTGAAGATCATCCCCCCACAGCGTGAGTCCTCCTGGAGTGCCCTCGGCACAGGGTGGGGAAAGGTGTGCCCTTCACCAATTTCCTTTGCTTTGCCTTCGATCTCTTGGCGTCCTAAAATTTTGTGCCTCTGGAATTGCCCTTCCATAAGAATCATGTTAGATATGTGGCCGGAAGGTGTCCCTCTCAAGTGATAACCTTATCACCTCCCTCCCTCATGGCTGGACCCTCTGGTGTTTTCAGCAGCTTGTTTCATGAATTTTGCATTCTAAAACTGTGATCAAAGTCATGGTTGCCAAAAGAAAGATTAATGGGAACTTCCTGTGTGAACCCTGCTTCCTTGTCACTGTGGGCAGCGGACCTCACTGGAACAGGATTGTGAAGGAAGTTCATTCACTGTGCTCTTTTCCCTGTAGCTATGGAAGGCCTGGGTTTCCTGGATGCTCTCAATTCAGCTCCTGTCCCAGGCATCAAAATTAAGAAGAAGAAGAAGGTTCTGTCGCCGACTGCTGCCAAGGTATGAGCTCTGGTGGTGCATTTCAGTGACAGGAGCTGTGAGGGGACTCCAGCAGTGTGTTCTGTGTGACACTGGACATCCAGGATCCCGGACTTGCCTCTGAGTGTCCTGTAAGCTCATTGGATGCTTTCTCTTTCCTAACAGCCCAGCCCCTTTGAAGGGAAAACAAACACTGAACCAAGCACAGCCAAACCTTCTTCTCCAGAGCCAGCACCTCCTGCTGAGCCCATGGACACAGACCGCCCTGGCACCCCGGTGCCGCCCGTTGAAGTCCCAGAGCTCATGGATACAGGTAGCCTACTCTGCCTGGTTTGGGTGTTTTCTGAAAGATGGAATCTTGGGCTGGATCTTAGGTCGCTTACAGCCTCTTCTGAAATGCGCTTGTTTTCAGCCTCCTCAGAGCCAGGAGCTCTGGACGCAAAGCCTGTGGAGAGCCCTGGTGACCCCAGCCAGCTGACTCGGAAGGGCAGAAAGAGGAAAACTGTAACGTGGCCTGAGGAGGGCAAGCTGAGAGAGTATTTCTACTTTGAACTGGATGAAACTGAGCGAGGTGCGATGCGGTTCCGTGCGTAGGTTCCTAGAGTCTGAGCACAGGCTATTTCGCTCATGCTCACTCGTCCTCTGCCTCCCTTGCAGTGAATGTGAACAAGATCAAAGACTTCGGTGAGGCAGCTAAGCGTGAGATACTGTCAGACCGGCATGCTTTTGAGACAGCCCGACGACTGAGCCATGACAACATGGAGGAGAAAGTGCCCTGGGTGTGTCCCCGGCCTCTGGTTCTACCCTCACCTCTCGTTATCCCTGGAAGCAATAGCCAGGAGCGATACATCCAGGCTGAGCGGGAAAAAGGCATCCTTCAGGAGCTCTTCCTGAACAAGGAGAGGTGAGTTCAGGTGTCAGTACCTGAGGTGTGGATTGTCTGTACCATGGGACTGTGATGGGTAGCTTTGGGAGGCATTACTAAGAACTTCAGGGAGCTGAATTGATGCGATTGTGTTCTTTTTCTCTCTGTCTCACAGTCCACATGAGCCTGATCCTGAGCCCTATGAGCCTATACCCCCGAAACTCATCCCCTTGGATGAGGTGAGTCTTTGGACACAGCAGTGTGGTGGGACGGCGGTGCAGGGTGAGGACACCTCTGTGTTGTTTTCCACAGCCCTGATTTGTTTTCTTATCTTCTTAGGAGTGTTCCATGGATGAGACACCATATGTTGAGACCCTGGAGCCTGGAGTGTCTTGTGGCTCACCTGATGGGGCAGGAGGCTCCAAGCTGCCTCCTGTTCTGGCTAATCTTATGGGAAGCATGGGAGCTGGAAAGAGCCCCCAGGGCCCTGGAGGAGGAGGCATCAATGTCCAGGAGATCCTCACCTCCATCATGGTATGTGAGCCCTCTTCCTCAAGTGATCTCCGTGTGTTGTCTTCAGAGTCTCTCTCCCACTCTTCACTCTAGATTTTTTGGATATGTTTGCTTTTTTCCATTCAGGATGTTGTTTGGTTTCAGTTTTGTAAAAAGGTCTCATGGTGTAGCCCAAGCTGGTCTGGGACTCAGCCTGCACCCTGTACCCAGCTTACCCAGTTCTTTGTCTTCCATTTGCATACACGTTCTTGCTTTATCCTGGCTGTCACTCTCTTGAACTGTCATTTTGCTTGCTCACAGGGCAGTCCAAACAGCCACCCTTCAGAGGAACTGCTGAAGCAGCCAGACTACTCCGACAAGCTCAAGCAGATGCTGGGTAATCGTCAGAGCCAACCCCAGGGGCCTGGGGAGGATGCCCTGTGGTAGAAGGGGAAACAGGGTTTCCAGATGCTGAAAAGCATGGGACTGTTGCCACTGGGCAAGAAATAGGGTGGGGAAACTGGACAGAGAGCATGGCTCTGCAGGTTGGTCTGAGATTAGTTGGGCACACTTGTGTGGGGGCCATGCCGTTCTTTTTAGAATTCTCTCTCTGACTGTTGGGCTCCTATTTACATTTGCAGTGCCACATGGACTCCTAGGTCCTGGTCCTGTAGCCAACGGCTTCCCACCAGGAGGCCCCGGGGGTCCCAAGGGGATGCAGCATTTCCCCCCTGGTCCTGGAGGGCCGATGCCAGGTAGGTGAGAGGGATTCAATGGGCTTACTTCATTGTTTCAGCATGGCCACAGCCAGGGATGGTAGGAGGTGGACGAGGTCAGGTTAGAGGTGGCCGCTCTAGAATGTAACAGATAACTGAGGTCTTTTCCTTTCCAGGTCCCCACGGAGGCCCTAGTGGACCAGTGGGTCCACGTCTCCTGGGTCCTCCACCCCCTCGGGGAGGTGATCCCTTCTGGGATGGCCCAGGTGACCCCATGCGAGGTGGCCCAATGCGTGGAGGTCCTGGACCTGGTCCTGGACCATACCACAGAGGCCGAGGAGGTCGTGGAGGAAATGAGCCGCCGCCACCCCCTCCATTCCGAGGACCCAGAGGAGGTCGTTCTGGAGGAGGACCCCCAAATGGCCGAGGGGGTCCTGGTGGAGGAGGCATGGTTGGAGGTGGTGGACATCGCCCCCATGACGGCCCTGGAGGGGGCATGAGCAGTGGACATAGATCCCATGACGGCCCTGGAGGGGGCATGAGCAGTGGACATCGATCCCATGACGGCCCTGGAGGGGGCATGAGCACTGGACATAGATCCCATGACGGCCCTGGAGGAGGAATGGGCAGTGGACATAGATCCCATGATGGCCCTGGAGGAGGAATGGGCACTGGACATAGATCCCATGACGGCCCCGGAGGAGGAATGGGCAGTGGACATCGATCCCATGACGGCCCTGGAGGAGGAATGGGTGGTAGTGGTGGACATCGTCCCCATGAAGGCCCTGGACACGGGGGACCCCATGGCCACCGGCCACATGATGGTCCTAGTCATCGAGGCCATGACCATCGAGGGCCACCGCCTCATGAGCACCGCGGTCATGATGGCCACGGAGGAGGCGGCCACCGAGGGCATGATGGAGGCCACAGTCATGGAGGAGGTGAGGGTTCTGTCTCCTGGCCTTCTCTGTGTATAAGGAGGGCAGTTTCTGTCCTTTGTCTTTACACACTGTCTCTGAGGTCTGCAGTGGGAGGGGTGGTCTCTCAGCTGACGTCTAACCTTCTGCCATCGTCCCGCAGATATGTCCAACCGCCCCGTCTGTCGACACTTCATGATGAAGGGCAGCTGCCGCTATGAGAACAACTGTGCCTTCTATCACCCGGGGGTCAACGGGCCCCCGCTGCCCTAGGCTTCCTGCCCCTCCCGCCCCTGTGGACTGCAGCCTTGCTCCTTCCACTCGGTTATGGCTTCTGTGAGGCCCACTTCCCCTTTTCCCCAGCTGATGAGGAGCCGGCCCCCTCAGTTCCTACCTGGTTGGGTTCCGGGGGGTTTCTGATCACTGGTGCACATTGATGTACATATTCCTCTCCAGTCTGGAGAGGAGAGAGACTGGACACACTCTAGATGCTGGACTGCTGAGACGGCTGGCTTCACTTTGTGGCGAGATCTGCCCTGTGCCCCAAACCCCTTCCAGTATTAGCCCCGATGCCTGAGAACCTAAAGCTGGTCACGCTGGAGACCTCTACTCTCCACTCGCACACAGAAACCATCCAAGCCAAGTCCATATCCTCACAGGCTGAGGGGTGGTGAGGAGTACCATATATCCCATTGCACTGAGGGCTCAAGCTGGCAGAATTGAGTTCTGGAACCACCCCCCTTGTGCCCGCATGGGCCAGTCACTGGTGAGTCCTTTCTCAAGGAAGACTGCAACTGTTAGGACCCAGGTCATTATGGGTCAGCTAGGTTCAGTGATGGCGCGTTCACAGCCACATCCAGTTAAACGTTGTAGCTGGCAGAGGGCAGGCCTGCAGTGTTAGGCCACTCTTGCCTGCAGCCATTTTAGAGACTCCATTAAACATTTCCGTGAGACCAGTTTTCATCAGCTTCATCGGGTATACCAGGCCTGACGCACTCCATGCACTGCCTGTGGGAGTGGGCTTGCTCCGTACCCTACAGAATCCTGTCAGTGTGAGGCTTCCTGGGCAGGTCAGCAGGAGTGGTCCTGTCCGTCCTCCTTTCCCTGTCTTGGCATCAGTTGTTTTCTATGAAAACAGTGGGTTGGTTTTGTGCAGGGTCTTGGGTTAGAACCACAATGGATTTGAGGAGTTTTTTCTTTTGATTTTGTATATTTTGTACATTAATAATAAACAGTGGAAAGAGAAGCAGCTTATTTAACCCCTGGTGTGTTTTGACTCTTGCTTTTTTTCTGAAACAGGGTTTCTCTGTTAACAGGCTGTCTTGTACTCACTTTGTAGACCAAGCTGGCCTCAAAATTCAGAGATCTGCCTGCTGAGTGCTGGGATTAAAGGCATATGCCACCACCATCCAGTGATTCTTGCTTTTTTTTTTTTTTTTTTTGGTTTTTCGAAACAGGGTTTCTCTGTGGCTTTGGAGCCTGTCCTGGAACTAGCTGTGTAGATCAGGCTGGTCTCGAACTCACAGAGATCCGCCTGCCTCTGCCTCCCGAGTGCTGGGATTAAAAGTGACCGCCCGGCGATTCTTGCTTCTTTTAATAAAAGCGGGGTGGGGGTGGAGAGCAGGTTTGGCTTATAGCACTTGCAGAGGACCGCGGTTCAATTCCCAGCATCTACGTGATGGCTTATAACCACCCTAACGCTAGGGTTTTTTTTTTTTTTTTTTTGGATTTTTCGAGACTGGGTTTCTCCGTAGTTTTTGGTGCCTGTCCTGGAACTAGCTCTTGTAGACCAGGCTGGCCTCGAACTCACAGAGATCCGCTTGTCTCTGCCTCCTGAGTGCTGGGATTAAAGGTGCGCCACCACCGCCCGGCCCTAACGCTAGTTTTATGTCAACTTGACATCAGCTAGAGTCATCAGAGAGAAGAAAGCTCAACTGGGAATCCTGTAAGATCCAGATGGCCAATGGTGGTGCACACCTTTGTTTCCAGAGGCAGGCAGAATTTGAAGCCAGCCTGGTCTACAGAGCAAGTTCCAGGACAGGCTCCAAAAAGCTACAGAGACAAACAAAAACCAGAGATAGGCTAGGGTTCAACCTGCAGGTCAGAAAAGCAAAACAGCCAGCCGGGCGACGGTGTCGCACGCCTTTAATCCCAGCACTCGGGAGGCAGAGGCAGGCGGATCTCTGTGAGTTCGAGACCAGCCTGGTCTACAGAGCTAGTTCCAGGACAGGCTCCAAAGCCACAGAGAAACCCTGTCTCAAAAAAAAAAAAAAAAAAAAGAAAAGCAAAACAGTCAACCACTGGCTTCTACCTCTACTTTTTTCCTAAACGGCGATGCTGCCTCCAGGAATCCTCAGAATGAGACTGTGAGAGCTGTCCCTCCGTTTTATAATCCTCTCTAGGGCTAGGATTAAAGGGGTGCACTAGTGTGCTACTGGGGTTAAAGGTGTGTGTCACCACTGCCTGCTCTGTAAGGGCTGATCAGTGCGGCTGTTTTGCTCTCTGAACTACAAAGGAGGCGGGAATAGGGTCAGCACTCCTGAGGCCTCTGTTAGCTCCTGCCTGTCAGATTCCTGCCCTATTTGAGTCCCTTCAATGATGGACTAGGTACGGAAGTGTGAGCCAAATAAACACTTTCCTCCTCAAGCTGCTTTTAGTTGTATTTCATCTCAGCAATAGAACAATCCGACCCTCTTCTGACCTCCATAGGCACATTCTTATAGGGAGACAAAACAGTCATATACATAGTCTAAAAAGAAAAAGTTGTTTTGCTGAGTTTGAGTTCCATACGGTGGAAGTAGAGAATGGCTCCCACAATTGTCCCCTAACCTCCCCATAGACTTGCTGTGGCATGTGTATGCCCCCACCACGCATGATAGAACTTTTAGAGTTCAGGTATGATGCACATCTTTAATTCCAATATGCAGGAGGCAGAATCCAGCAGATCTCTGAGCTTGCGACCATCCTGGTCTACATAGTTTCAGGCCAGCCAGCCTAAGATTCTGAGTGAGACTGTTTCAAAACCAAAAGCATTCCCCAGGATGTCTAGCTCATGGAACAGGATTTGAAGAGAGGCAGAAGACCTTGAAGGATACAGGGTTGGGGAAGGAGGAGAAACTGGGATGTATGCAGCAAGAGAATGCTGGTCCCGAATGCTTGGTGTTCATGGGATCCCAACAGTATCCCAGGCACACAGGACAAACAGGTAGGAGGATCCTGAGACTGCAAGCCTACCAAGTTGGCAGGTGTCTTGACTGTTATTCTGAGTAATGGCCACATGACGGCAGACCTCTTAGCGCTCACATAGCTAAAAATTACCCTCTCCCACCTTGAGGGGAACTAACCAGCCTGTGGTCACAGCTCTCCTCTTCAAGGCCACATCGCTTCTTCTCCTCATCTCCTACAAGCCCAAGACTCTCTTTTTCTTCCTTCTGTCCGCCCTCCCACCTTCCCTCCCCTCTCATTTTTTTTGCACCCATATCAGGTGACTCCTAACTGCCTTGAATTGCAGCTCCAGAGAATCCAACACCCTCTTCTGACCTTTGCACACCCTACACCTCTATCCCAGGATATGTGAAGTCACGTACAGATACATAAGTAAGAATGAGAAAATCATAAATTAAAAAAAATCTGGGTGTGGTCACTAGTGCAGTAACTGACCCTAGAACTGTGAAGTTAGACACCCATACACACAAGATTGATCTTTTCTTTTTTCCGTCACAAAGACAAGCTGAGCATATCAACTCCACCATCCTTTGGTCCAAGTGTGGTTTCTTGTTTTTGTTGTTTTTTTTTTGAGACAGGGTTTCCCTGTGTAGTCCTGGCTGTCCTGGAACTAGCTCTGTAGACCAAGCTGGCCTGGAACTCACCAAGATTTGCCTGCCTCTGCCTCCTGGGGTTTCAGGCGTGCACCACTATGCCTGGCCAGTCAGTGCTCTGAACCACTGAGCTATCTCTCCAGTGCTGCCCTCCCCCCACACTTTAAAGATTTATTCTTTTATGCTTATGTTATCTACATGTAAGTGTACCACACACACAGAAGCCAAAGGAGGGTGCTGGATCCCCTGTAACTGGAGTTACAGACAGCTGTGATCTATGTGGGTGCCAGAGCTGAACCTGGATCCTCTGAGAGAGCAGCAGATGCCCTTAACCGCCTACAAGTGCTCCAGTGGGCCCACATCAAGGCTGGCCTAAGCTACAGAATTGAGGCTAGCCTAGACTACAGAATGACTCCCTACTTCAAAAATCCCCAAAATTTCTGTGATGCTCATGAAACATTTCTATATTCCCTGCAGGTGTTTAAAAGGGCATGGTGGTGCACTGGTGGGAAGGGGTGCGGGTGCCACCAAGGCAGACAGGTCTCTGTGTAGACCAGGTCAGCTATGGTCTAGATAGCAAGTTCCAGGCTAGCCAGACCCACACAGCAAGACCTTGTCTCAAACACTAAAATCCAGCTCATGAATAAAATATGACTGCTAATAAAATTGTTTATTCAGACTTTTAGTGACTGTCTTTTTCTCTTTTGTGTTCATTTTTTTTTTAACGATTTATTTTATTGTCATTGGTGTGAAGGTGTCAGATCCCCTGGAACTGGATTTACAGTTGTGAGCTGCCATGTGGGTGCTGGGAATTGAACCCAGGTCCTCTGGAAGAGCAGTTAGTGCTCTTAACCGAGCCATCTCTCCAGCCCATTTTCCTTTTTTATTTATTTATTTATTATGTATACAATATTCTGTCTGTATGCCTGAAGGCCAGAAGAGGGCGCCAGACCTCTTTACAGATGGTCATGAGCCACCATGTGGTTGCTGGGAATTGAACTCAGGACCTTTGGAAGAGCAGGCAACGCTCTTAACCACTGAGCCATCTCTCCAGCCCCCCATTTTCCTTTTTGAGGGACAATTTCCCACCCACATCTAAGGGATGCCATTTCTAACTCCACACACGCTGTTCATGGGAGAAAACTGGTGGACAGCCTGGGCTTTGTGCAGCTGCCCAACCACACACACACATTCTTCATATCAAGTTTCTCTTTAGCTTTTCCAGACAAGGTTTTTCTGTGTAGTGTTGCCTGCCTCCAGAGTACTGGATTAAAGGTGTGCTCCACCACCCACTCACTCACACCCACGTCCTTGGTATTCACTAGATAACACCGTCATTTCTGCAGTCTCATCTAGATGTGAGGGCATGTAGTGTTCTCCCCGACAGCAGCTTAGGACTGACTACCATCTACTACCTCAACAACCTCAAGAGCACACCAGCTCCGCTAATCCAGATGGGTACCTGGTCAGTCAGGATTTCCAGCACTGAAAATCCCTTCAGAGGTTCTACAGCTCACCACGCTGTCCACTTCTGGACTCCCCATCCTCTCTTCCCTTCCAGCCATGCTTAAGTGAGTGGATGGCTAAACCCCACCAGCTGTGCACCAGTTGTTCGGCACCGCTGGATCTGCCTCTCTCAGGAGTGGACTGTCACCAAATAACCCATCTCTGGAATTGTCCTTTTTGGACACATGGCAATTCTTAACCAAAATTAGGTACATGGCAGTCAGTTGTATCATAAATGTCCTTAGTTTTCAAGTCTTCTCTAACCATTCATGGAAGCGGAGCCTTTCTCTTCCCCGGTCTTCCGTAGTGCCACAATTTTAAGGCATGACTCATACAGCCAATGAGTCTTCCTGCACCCCTGGGTGCTAGAGCTACAGCTGTGTCCTGTGCCCACAGGGACTGCTGGCCTTAGATCAGTGTTCTGGAGCCCTAAGCACAGGGTGGAGCACCACTTCATTCCCCTTCCCTGAGGGTACAGCAGGCACACTGGCTGGGGAGGAGGAAACTCCACACAGGGACAGGGCATCAGCACCCTTCATTCAAGGAGTGGGCTTGGTCATTCCCCTTCCCTGAGGGCACAGCAGGGGCACTGGCTGGGGAGGAGAGGAAACTCCACACAGGGACAGGGCATCAGCACCCCCTCCTTTATTTCCTCCCTCTAAAAAGGAGCTTCCTGCCCGAGTCCCCACCAGACAAGTGACCACAGCCGCCTGTGGTTCCGACTGTTCGTGTCAGTGAGTCAGGACCAGACCTCCTTTCAGAAGGAGGACCGGACAGTGTCAGTTCTGAGTGGCAAGAGGGGACTCTACCACAGCAAAGGTCACCTCAGCTATATGAGGGGAACAGCCCTTCAGTGGGAAGGACACAATCCACACATCATGTCAACACTCCACCTCCATGGCCCATGGGCTGCAGTTGGCAGCAGACACAGCAGGCTTCTAGGTGGATAGAAAGGAGGTGGGCAGAGATTATGGCCACAGGAGCTTGTCTCAGCAGGCTTCCAGGAGGGGAGCTCAATCCCGTGGTCGATTGATCATGACTTCACCCAGGGCCTCCAACACCTCTCGCTTGTAGTCATCAAAGTCACCATCGATTTGACTGACACTCTGCTCCTCCACCACCCACAATTGGCAGTTGGTTTCTGTGATGAGTCGGGCATCGTGGCTAACAACAATCACAGCTTTGGAGAAAGAAGGGAAGTCAGAAAAGGAAAGGAGAGCCCAGCTCACACTTTTTGGGCTGTTCCTCCCATCCGAGCAGACTCACCTCCTTTGTACTCATTGATGGCCTCCCCCAGGGCGTCGATAGACTCTATGTCCAAGTTGTTGGTCGGCTCATCCTGTGGAGAAGGAGCAGAGCGTTCCATGGCCGAGCACTGGGCTGTGTCTGCAGCCTCACCCTCAAGCCCCTTCCTGTGACTGGCCACTTACCAGGATAAGGACATCAGGCTCCCGACAGGCCAGCTCTGCAAACACAACTCGAGCTTTCTGCCCACCTGCCACAGAAGGAAAGGTATTGAGACTCCATTATGTGCTCAGGACATGAGGCTCCCCATTTGTGCGCCTCCTCCTGCCAGTCTCCAGGGAGTCGATGAGGTCACCTCCTCGGGCACCCGAGAGTGGTAGTACCGGAGAGTTTGCAGATCTGGATGGTGTGGGCGTGGCTCTCCAGGCCAAAGCGACCCAAGCACTTCCGGGCATCCTGGTAGGGCAGGTTGAAGCTCCTCTGCAGGTACTCGGTGGGTGTCTCCTCCATGTGCAGCTGCTCGGCATACTGCTGGTTAAAGAAGCCAATTTTCTGTCGAAGAGGAGAGGGAGGTGGTCAGTCGGAGTCCTGCTTCCTGCCAGACTTCCACACCTCAGTCCCAAGGCCGCTTACCAGGCGGTGGTTCTTTCTCATTTCCCCGTTGGTCTGCAAGGAAAATGCAAGCACAGGGAGGCAGAAGGGTTGTGACACCGTAGCCAGCTTTTCCTTTTTCCTTCCCTCCCTCCCTTTTTGAGATGGCCTTATTCTGCAGCCCAGGCTAGCAATACCCGTCTCAGACTCCACAGAGCTACATTTATGAGTACGAGCCACCACAAATGTTTTCTTAAGAGAAACAAATATCAGAGTTGGGCTGGGAATAAATGAACCCAAGAAAGTGAAAATGGGTGCAGGGGGTGAGGAGGGCACCGAGGGGACACCAGGTTCCCTGCAGTGAAAATGGGTGCAGGGGGTGAGGAGGGCACCGAGGGGACACCAGGTTCCCTGCAGTGACCAGAGCTGAGCTGGGTGGTGGCACATACCACAAGGTGAGAAAGGACAGGGTAATTTAGCAAGACCATATTAAAACAAGCTGGAGGACAACGTGTGTCAGGGGGTGAGGAGGGCACCGAGGGACACCAGGTTCCCTGCAGTGACCCAGAGCTGAGCTGGGTGGTGGCACATACCACAAGGTGAGAAAGGACAGGGTAATTTAGCAAGACCATATTAAAACAAGCTGGAGGACAACGTGTGTCAGGGTCCCAGGTTCACTCTCCAGCATTACAGCCCTACTCAGCAGTGCACACTTCTATCAGCCTACAAGGGTGAATACTGGGCCCTCTCCTCTCCCTTCTGGCTTTGGGACTCACTGGTGTCAGCTTGCCAGTCAGCAGCAGCAGCAGCGTGCTCTTCCCCACACCGTTGGGGCCCACGATACAAACTGGAAGGAGACAGGTGGTCAGAGAAGCAGCCTCAGTCTTGAGACTCATGCTCCACACCCCTCATCACCCAGGACCAACTCACTCCGCGAGTCCATGTCGATGCCAAAATCCAGGTTCTTAAAGAGGGGCTTCTGCCCCTCATAGCCAAATGTCACACCTGAGAAAAAGCAGCCATTTATAACTTCCCAGTCATTGCAGAGGCCTGGCCTTGGAGGAAAGGGCTGTCCATGGCAGCAGTGGTCACTCACCGTGCAGGCCGAGCACAGGTGGGCTGAGCGGTGGGGGGTCTGGGAAGGTGAAGCGCACGGTGTACTCCTTGGGGCGCTTCAGGAGCTCAGGGGGCTCCTGAGACTCCTCATCCTGGTTTTTCCGACGGCATTTCTGCTGTTTTCGAGTCAGGACTTCCTTTGTTTGCTTTTCCTGGACGAGGGAAGAAGACAGCAATCCATGTGGGCTCAGTCCCAAAGGCTCTCCCACCCTGCTCTCCACAAGTTTAGACACGCACTGCCTGCTTGGTAGACTTGCCCCCAGCCTTCAGCTCCTTCAGCTTCTTCTCCTGTTTCTCGTATTGTTTTAACAGTTCTTTCTGCTTCTGCTGGTACATCTTCTTGAAGGTCACTGGGGGCAGAGGAACAGCCAGGGACAGGTGAATTGGGGAGAGAAGCCATGTATGGAGGTTTGAAGACACAGCACATCGCCAGCCCAGGGCCTGCTACTCAGGTCCTGCTCGGGGGTCCACCTGCCCCCCCCCAGAGCTTCCTTACTGTAATTTCCCCTGTAGTAATGGAGCCTCTGGGCATCAAGGTGGATGATATCAGTGCAGACATCGTCCAGAAAGCCCTGGTCATGCGAGACAATCAGCAACGTCTTCCTCCAGCCCTGAAGGTAGCTGCAGTGTAGAAAGGGGTGTGGGGTGTTATAATAAGGGGCGGGAACAGGGAAAGCAGCCAATGGGAGCCAACGACACAAAGCTGGAGAACAGAGGCCACGCACTTATTGAGCCAGATGACAGCGTTGAGGTCCAGGTGGTTGGTGGGCTCATCCAGCATCAGCAGTGTGGGTTCCATGAACAATGCCCTAAGGAGGAATGGAGGGCAAGGTCAGCAGACCCAGAGCCCCTGGCTGGCAGAACTTAACGAGAACTTTCTATTAGACAGGGACCACAAGGGAGAATGCCCTGAGCTCTCACACTCCACAGTGAGGGTAGTGTACCATGGCCTTGAACCTGATTGCTAAAGTGGCCTTGGAAGAAAGGAAAGAGAAAAGAAAGGCAGAGTAGCAGGAGGGCCCACCTGGCCAGGGAGACACGCATGCGCCAACCCCCAGAGAACTTCTGTGTGGGACGATTCTGCATCTCAGGGTCAAAGCCCAAACCAGCCAGGATCCGCCTTGCCTTGGCTTCTGCAGCCGCTGCCCCAGTAGCCCTCAATTCCTCATAGACCTGGGAGGAGGGAGAAGAGGACCCATGTCCAAGGGTCCCAAGACCCCCAGGCTCACCCTGCCTCCCCACGGCAGCTCCTCTACCTTTTCCAGCCTCTCAGCGGCCATGTCATCCCCCTGCTCCAGCTGCCCCTGAAGCTGTCGCTCTTCCTCCAGCAACTTGAGTCGCTTGGTGTCCGCACGAAGCACAGCCTGCACTGCTGGCGTTTCATCAGCCACCACCTCTAAGGAAGGGCAGGTTCAAATGTCAATGCCAGTCCTGGCCACCTGACTTAGGCAGAGCTCCTAGCCCCTCCCCCCCGCCTCACCCTGCTCACCCCCCACACCCCTAACCCCCTCCCGGCCTCACCCTGCTCACCCCTCCCCCACGCCCTTTGCCCCCACTCCTGGCCTCACCCTGCTCGCACAGCAGCACATCAATGTTAGGGGGGGATGCTCAGGGCACGGTTGGCAATGTGTTTCAGGAGTGTGGTCTTGCCTTTGCTGGAGAACAAGAACCATGAGGACCCAGCCACCCAGAGCATCCTCCTTTCCCCTTCAGCCCCACCTTCTCACCCATTGGGCCCCACCAGCCCATAGCGGCGGCCGGCGACGATGTACAGGTCAGCGTTGACAAACAGCTCCTTGCCATGGGCCGAGATGCTGAACTTTTCCAACTGTAGCCGACAGATTGGAGGAACCCAGGACAAACATGCACACAAACACACACAGGAGAAATCTTCACTTTCCTCAGTGGGGCCAGCCTTTCTACCCCTTCCCAAGCATGGGTGCTCTTATTTCTGCCACCTTGCTCAAGCCAGCAGAACCTTCCCAGTGCATCCACTCCTTTACATGCCTTCTGGGGCTACCAAGAGCCCGAGAGAAAGCGAGGATAGGCCTTTCCTGAGGTGAGTAAGTGGGCAAAGGCCCACACATCTCACCTTGATGTCAGATGCATTTTCTAGCATTGCCTGGCGGGAGGACACCTCTGCCTGGGACACTGAGAAGTCATTTTCTGCAGCATTGGCTGCTTTTAAAGACTCCACCTGGCGTTCATAATCCATCTGGGGAAGGAAAGGACGCTCATGTCACCACACAGCAGCTCCACCCTGTCATGGCTGAGAGGGGCTGAGGGACACACCACCCCCTCCTTTCAGCTGCTCTGTGTCAAGCAGCCCCCAAAGCTCTCCTCATACCTGGCCTTACAAACCCACAGACACCATGAAGAGCAAGGCTGACCTGTTTCTTCAGCTTTTTCTTTTCCTTTTTGCTAAGGTGGGCATAGGGATCGTTTGCCTTCGACTCCCCCTCCTCCTCTTCTTTCTCTTCCTCTCCGCCCTGTGAGAGCATGTGGCAATCAAGAAACAATCAGAAGCAGCAGCAGCACACACCAAGGACTGACGTCCTAGAGAGCTGATTCTGGGTGTGGTGGTGAGACAGTGAGTGCTACCTCCTGGTCTGCAGAGTGAGTTCCAAGACAGCTAGGACTACACAGAGAAACCTTGTCTTGAAAAACCAAATAAAAAACAAATAACAAAAACAAAACAAAACAAAAAACCCAAACCCAGAAACAGACAAACAAAAGCTCCCTTCGCACCTGCCATGCATCCAAGTGGGGCAGGGAGCTGTCCTCCCCACCCAGCTTGGTCTTAGCTTATGGTCCGCTCTCACTCATCCCGAGCCACTGGTCTGCATACAGTCCTTGTTCAACACTGCCACCAGAAACCACCGGTGTGAAATGTGTGGTAGGTAATGAAAGGAAAGGCCTGTAACTAAAGAACTAACTTCCAAGTGTAACCGAGGGTGGGACAAATGAATTTCTGTCACTAACATGCAAAGAAAAAACTGCAGTGTGCAGCCTGAGGATGTTAGAGAGAGAGAGACGACAGCATCCAGACGTGATAACTGAGACCAGCACACGACAAGGCGTGTTCTAGATCACAGTGCCAGCGAATGGCACAGACAGAGGCAAGCTCATCAGAGGCAAACTCCAGGTCTTTTCCTCTTCCATCCAGTGCTGCAGCTCCAGCCTCTGGGCCAAACCTGACCAATGCCTGTCTTCATGTGGCCCATGGGGTAAAATGGCTGCCACTTTCCAAGAGTTGCAAACAGATGAGACAGAGAGACAAACCTAAACACTACTTCAGTGCTCTTTCCTACAGTCCCGGCTGTGCTGGAACTCAGTTCTGCCTCTCTCCCGGGATTAAAGGTGGGCTCCACTGCCTCGCAGGACAGCAACAGACTTCACCCCTCCCACCCTGGGCCCCAGCAGAACACAGACCTGCTCTGCCTTCTTGGCTTTTTCTCTATCCTTCCCTTTAGTTAGTTCTTCATCATCTTCTCCTTCACTGTCTGGAGCAGCACATTTATTCTGAGGCTAACAAGGGAAAGACAGGCCTGAGGAAACGCTCCACTGATGAGAGCTGTCACCTGCAGCTCTCACCTGCAGCTCTCACCTTGGCCTTCCCTTTGGACTTCTCCTCCTTTCCTCCCCGTCTGTTCTTGAGCCCAGGCTGCTGCTCCTCAGACACAGCCTGCGGGACACACACAGATGATTTTGTTACTCTGCCACTTACAAACACATTTTCAGAGAGCCCGCCATGGTTCAAAAGGGCTGGGGGGGGTGGACACACGACATGAGACCCAGAAAGTGCCACTCAAGCAGGAGTAAACCAGACAAGGGCTAGAAGGCTGGGGGGAAGAGCAGCAGCAGAACGGCAGCAAAGGCTCAAGCAAGGAAGGACACAGCCAAACTGCCGCAATGCCATGGCAGAGTCCCAAGGGGAGAGGCAGGCGGAGGGTCTTTGTTTCAGATTTGGAGTTTTAACCTCTGAAGACTGCGGCAAGACAGACAACTCTAAGTAAAGATGAGTTTTGGCAGCACGACCAGGGCAAATTTAGGAGAGCTGGTTTACAAGCAGGAAACCGCGCCTCACCTTGTTGATGCGATTCTTCTCTGGCTTGGCAGGCTTGGGAGCATGCTTTTCTTCCTCCTCCTCCTCATCACTGTCATCCTGAATCAGGGCTTCAAAAACATTCCCACCCTGCAGGAAAAGACCTCAGAAGTCAGTGGGGCTGCGGCGGCTGCCTTTAGGATTCTCTGCTCACCTGCTGACAGCTCACCTTGGCCTTCTTCCCTCCTCGGGGAACGGGCGCAGGCACTGAAAGGACAAGGAGAGGAAATGGTCAAGAAGATTCCAGTGTCTGGCTCCTTCACTTCACCAACACAAAGACCTTGCAAGGAATGAGGCCTTACTCCCCCACCAACCATGAATTTCAGATGCCTCCCCGCCCCTCAGGTTCCTCTCCCTCTCCCCCTCCCTCCCTCCCTCCCTCCCTCCCTCCCTCCCTCCCTTCCTCCCTCCCTCTCTCTCCCTCTCTCTCCCTCTCTCTCTCTCTCTTCCTTGCTTTCTTTCTGAGACACAGTTTCTCTGTGGAACAGTCCTGGCTGTCCTGAACTTGCTTTGTAGACTAAGCTGGCCTTGAACTCAGAGATCCCTGCCTCTGCCTCTCGAGTTTGGGGTTAAAGGCGTGCGCCACCACCTCCTGGTGTCCCCTCCAGAAACATACCCTCGTCCTCCTCATCACTGGCTGGCACAGAGAGCTGCTTAAGACGCTCCATGAGCTCTTTCTCTTCACCATCGTCGTCCACATCCTTCTTCCGTCGGCCTTTTCGGGTGTCTCGCTTTTTCTTCTGCTGCTGAAACAATGTGGAGTTAACTGAAGTCCTATGGTGGGTCCGAGATGTCCCGGGATTCCCAGCCCGTCATGGGTACCTGCTGCTGCTGCTGCTCCTTCTCCTTCTGGGCTTTCTCTTCTTCCCCAGCTTGTTTGTCTTCTACTGCCAGTTCCTCAAAGAACTGTAAAGGGGACAAGACGCAGCAAGCCGCTCAGAGGCCGCCAGCTGTGTGCATGGAGGCCTCACCTTGCCTCTCTCTTCTTTACAAAGTACCAGTAGTCATCTTTTTTTTATCTGAATTCACCATGCCTAACTCTCACTCATGTTTGCTCCCCAAGAACGTCTGGTTCCCACTTTTGTACAAGTATGACACACGCGTGCCCACTGAAGCCATGAGCCCACTGAACTCCCCAACCTGAAGACCTGTAAGACAGCAGTATTTGTTCTTTTATGGTTTTTGTTTGTTTGGTTTTCTAGACAGGGAGTCTCTGTAGCTTTTGGAGCCTGTCCTGGAACTTGCTCTGCAGACCAGGGTGCCCTTCAATTCACAGATACCTGCCCCTTTCTGCTTCTGGGATTAAAGGCGTGTGCTACCACTGTCTGGCCACTGATTTTTTTTTTTTCCTAGACTGGGTTTCTGTGTAGCCCTGGCTGTCCTGGAACTCACCCTAGTGGACAGGTTGGCCTTGAACTCAGATATTTGACTGCTTCTGCCTCCTGAGTGCTGGGATTAAAGGCGTGCACCACCATCATCACTGCCCAGCTCTTTCTGAATTTTTAAAAATATGAATTCTTTGAGACTCTCCCAGGAGCCCATGCTTCTGCCTCCTGCTTCCCGACTGACAAAACTACCCAGCCACCCAGAGTCCCTTTTCTTAGCAAGCCCTTTCCCTCCTCAGACCTCACAGGTCCATTTATACACATGGGAACACCCACAGCCACTTCTCTTCCTGGACCCTCATTTTCTCACCGTCTTTTTCGTCTTCCTGTCCTTTTTGCCTTTTTTCACCACTTTGTCTGGAAGGTGAAACAGAAATCACAACATTAGGTCATTACAAACACCCAGCAGCCTGAGCTCCAGCGGAAAACACAGTCTCACAAAACAGTCGTCTGCTTTCGTTCGCTCTTCCAAACACTACTTCCTTAGAACATTTTTTCAAGCTGGGCAGAGGCAGGTGGATCTGTGAGTTCAAGGCCAGCCTGCCCTACAGAGCTATTACTCAGAGAAACTCTGTCTTGAAAAACAAAAGAGCAAGGGCCCTGAGAAAAAGTAGATTTTTTTGGGTGGAGAGGAGAGGCTAGCTAGCCTCACACCTACTGCCACACATGGCTCCTATGGAGGAAGCTTAAAGGAGAAGGCACAGGTGGGTCACAATGCCATGTCTAGACCAGCTGTGAGAAGAAACACTCATGTGGAAACACGCAGGTCAAATGGGACACGGTCAGGCTGCAGGGAAGGCTTTAGTTGGCCGAGGAGCAGAGTTATTGGTGTGACCTTTGGTACCTTTAAGCCTTGCGTTCACTTCAGCGGAAGAGAACGGCTTTCCCCTATCCTACTGTACTGTGTGTGATCCCCTACCCTACGGTACCGTGTGTGTGTGTGTGTGTGTGTGTGTGTGTGTGAGAAGGATGAACACCCAGGCTGTGCTGAACCTACAGTGTAAAGGACAACTGGTCACTTTCCCATGCAGTCTTCTAGCCTAGAGAGTGACCCGAAAGACTGTCTCTCAGGGCGCAAAGGAGTCTGGTCCACTGCTCACTTCTGCCCACTGTTACACATGCAACCCTCCACTCTCCATGGACAGAGGAAGGGTTAATCACGACTTCCCTCCGTGGCCGGGACACTACCATGGTTTCTGAAGGCCACACTCACTCAGAGACGTCATCAGTCGCCTGCTAGCTGTCACTGCTTCCTTTTTAAAGGAGGACTTATTTTACATGCAGGTCTATCTGCACCTGTCAGAATGCCAGCAGAGGGCACTAGATCCTTTGGGACTAAAGTCACACCTGCTGAGCCTTTCCAGCCCCACAGTAAGCATCGCTGCATCCGAATCCCATGTGTTGCACACTCCTTATTTATCAGAAAAGTCTTACTGAATATCTGTTTTGCCAAAAAACTAAACAAAACAGAACAAAAAGCCCTGGATATAATAAAAGACAGTCTCTCTACTTTACAGCCTCAGAGGCTAACAGAGGCCCTACCCATCTTTCCTGCTTCCTGCCCCAGCTAGGCTGTGGACTCTTATCCTCCCAGGTACCTCGCTAAGTCCAGACATAGAAACCTACACTAGTCTCTGCTCTACGCATCCTACCCAGAATGCTTTTCAAGCCTGAGCCTGGTACTCACTGGGTGACTGGAGCCCACAGGTCAGAGGGAGTTCAGGGTTAACACTCAGGACCTTCATGTGCCAGCCAGCCCGTGGAGCCCAATCCCAATGACCTAGGGGCTCACATACACTGGCTCGTCACAACTCAACCACATCTCAGTCCTTTATTTCCACCTTTAATTTTGAGGCGGAGTCTCACTAAGTTGCCCAGTCTGGCCTCCAGCTTTGGCCTCCCACATATTTGGAATTACAGACCTGAGCCACCAGGTCTGCCCTGCGTCTCCCCACCCCCACGGTTTCTCTGTGTACCCCTGGTTGTCCTGGAGTTCACTCTGTAGATCCTGCTGGCTTCAAAATCAGAGATTCATTTGCCTCTGCTTCCTGAGTACTAGAATTAAAAGTGTGAGCCACCATGCCTGACATCTTAGCTGGAGTGAGAAAAGCCCGTGCACAGGTCATCGCAGAGGTCTGCGGGACCAGAGCTCCGCCACGCCTCTCCTCTTCCTACCCCCATATTATAGCTTTCCTTAAACTTTCCTGAGTTACAAAGCAGGAAAAAAACACTTGAATATTAACATTCCTGGCCTATATTTGTAATCCAGCTAACAGGCTAAGGAAAGAGAACTGAGTTTGAGCCCTGCCTGGGCAGCTCAGCAAAACCTTGTCTCAAACAACAGCTGAGACTGAGACCATCCTGAGTAGTTCAAGCCCACTCTCCACGCAAGTCTGTGAAGACAACACTGCAAGGCCAGGCTGGAACAACGCGTGGTTAAGGCCATCCCTGGCCTGGGCTACATTAAAGCCTTTAAGCTGTGTTTATAAGGTGTATAAGAAGCAAAAGTGAATTTTATGTTTAGACTTGCATCCCATCTCTGAGACAGTTTATTACATACATGCAAATCTTAAACACTCAGAGGTCTAGAAATCTGATCTGGATAGCACATCTTTTTCTTTTCTGTAGGGTTTCTCTGTGTAGCCCTGGCTGTCCTG
The DNA here is from genome assembly GCA_902806775.1 of Microtus agrestis. Lineage (NCBI taxonomy): Eukaryota > Metazoa > Chordata > Mammalia > Rodentia > Cricetidae > Microtus > Microtus agrestis. Next base: position 536,445 of record CADCXT010006930.1, read on the forward strand.
GAACTCACTATACAGACCAGGCTGGTCTCGTTCAGAGATCCACCTGCCTCTGCCTCCCAAATGCTGGGATTAAAGGTGAACGCCCCCATGCCTGTTGGGTAGTATTTCATAGATACTCCCCACCGCCATTTGTTCCTCTAGCTGTTCTTAGAGCCAGCCTGTCAGACTCCTTCCTGGTGAGGCTCTTTAGGCAGGAACCCCAATTCTCCAGGACTGCTTCATCTATGTTCTTACTTCAACTTTTCTCTCACTAGACACGTCTCTTTGTCATGTCTGAGAAACCTCTAACCCAGCCTTCAAAATACACTGGGCTGGCCAGGTGGCTCAGAAAGCACAGGCATCTGCTGCACAAGTTCAGAGAGCCACGCTCAATCCCCAGAACCCACATCCAGGTGGAAGGAGAGGCTCATTGAGTTCCTGGGCACCATAGGCACTGGACTGCTGGCTTGGTCGTCTACAGCACTGGCTGCTCTTTCAGAGACCAGGTTTGACGGCCAGCACCCAGACGGTGGCTCACAACTGTCTCTAACTCCAGTTTCGGGGGGGGGGGGTCAGACGCCCTCTTCTGACAAGGCACGGCACATGGTACGCTTACGTTCACGCAGGCGAACTGTTCATACACAGCTAACAAGACACCAACACCCTCTTTGCGTGCTTTCCATCCTACAGCCCAATACCACTCTCTCACCTTCTTCCTCATTAAAAACTTTATTTTCAATGGGTGGCGGTGGCACGCACCTCTAATCCCAGCATATAGTAAACAGAGGCAGGGGGATCTCTGTGAGTTCATGACCAGCATGCTCTACAGAGTAAATTCCAGGATAGCCAGGGATACACAGAGAAACCTTGTCTCAAACAAACAATCCAACAAGCAAGTTTAAAAACAATTATATTTTCAGGTCTGAAGAGATGGCTCAGCAGCTAAGAGCACTGGCTGCTCTTCCAGAGGACCTGAATCCAATTCCCACCTAACAACTCTCTTAACTCCAGTTCCAGAGAACCCTCTTCTTACTTCTGAAGGCACTGCATGCATGCAGTATAAAGGCAAAATACCCATACACGTAAAGTAATTTTCACCAGCATTCAAGAGGCAGAAGCACATGATCTCTGTGAGCTCCAACCAGTCTGGTCTACATAGTTGAGTTCTAGACAAGTAAGGCTACAAAGTAAGATCCCGGCTTAAAAACAAAACACACACACACACACACACACACACACACACACACACACAAACCCTTTGAATTAGAAATATTTTTTCCAAGTACTACTATCAACCAACATTCTGCTACCTACTTTTCTAAGGCATCTGGATTAAGAGCGGAGCTCTCAGTCCACCTTTGTCTAGTCAGCCTCCAGGTACAAGGCACTCCAGTCTTCACTGAACTAATTCCTTGCCCCTTCTTACAGAAGTCACTGCCAGAACCTGGCAAAAGGTGTTCCCGAGTCTATCTTGACCAAGGCCATTCTCCGTTTTTCACTGTTACCGTAATAAGCCGATCATAAGAGATTCACGACAGTTTTGGCTACATAAGACTGAATTAAGCCGAGGTGTGGCGGCTGCACGTCTTATCTCAGCACTTGGGAGGCGGAGGCAGGGGGATTCTAGAGAACAGCGCGGTCTACAGAGTGAGTTCCAGGACAGTTCGGGCTATGTAGAGAGACTGTTGTCTTTTTTTAAAAAAAAGTTTGTTTTAACTAAAACAAACCAAATGTGAAATTACTGTAGTCTTTCGTGTCTATGTTCTCCCCCAAAGTGACTTCAAGCCCCTTCTTGTTCCCTTTATTCTACACACACAGAACATCGCACAAGTACTAAAGTAATCCCTGACCACAGACCCTATCCGAACTCAAGGCTAACACTCGGGCAGTCCCGTCCGACCGAGTCCCGGCTCCTGTCCTCTCGTCCCTCCATCGGTGCCATATGCTCCGGCTCGCCTCCCGTCGGCCTCCCGGGGCTCTGGGACGGCCCCGTGCGCGCGGCCTCTGCCCCCGGCGCACATGCGCAGGGCCCACGCCCCACGGCGGCCGCCGTCGCCCTGGCCGTTCCCGCCTCCTCCCCGCTCACCCGCGGGGCTCGTGCCCTCGCCGTCCCCGATCCATTCGGGCTCGGGCGGCTGCTGCTTGGGACCCTTCGGCATCGCGGCGGCAGTTGCGAGTCCTCCGCAGGCGTCCGGCGCCGTTTCCGCTTCCGGCGGCGTGGGGCCGCCAGTGGGCGGGCTCTCCATTAGTCACCGCCCCGCCCCCGGCGGCCCTGGCGCGCCCACGCCTTGGGCTGGGGGTGTGGCCTGGGGTGGGCAGCCCCCTGTGACGGTCCCCACGCCTGAGCTGCTGATGGCGACGCGGTGACACCTGAAGAACGACATAATTTCTGGGTAGAGAGAAGAGGCTGAAGCATCTCTGATCTCACTGTGTCACCCTAGCTGGTCTGGAACTCGCTGTGTAGACCAGGGTGGCCTCCAACGCAGAGGTCCGTCTGCTTTTGGCTCTGGAGCGCTGAGTTAGTGGCCTGTGTCTCCACATCCTGCCCAGGAAGCACACCTTTTGGTTGTCGTTGAGACAAGGGCTCACTATGTAGTACTTGGCTGTCCTAAACTCACAACGTAGACCTGGCTGGCCTGGAGCTCCTAGAGCTCCGCCTGCCTCGGCCTCTGGGAGAGCTGGGATTACAACAGGTCGGCACTATTACTTGTGAGTGGCCTCTTTACTAAAACAGAACAAACACCTCCTCAATCATTCCCCACTACTTTCTAATCTTCTTCTTGTATTTATTAATTTTTATTTTAGACAGGGCTTCTCTGTGTAAGTCCTAAAACTCCCTTTTAGATCCGCCTGCCTCTGCCTCCCAAGAAGTATGTGCCTTTTAAACCACAATCAGGACTTAGCTGGGCTTCTAACTCTAAGAATGGCAGGCATAGGAGCTCGAGGGAGGCATCTCTACCACAGGGCCAGCGTCCATCCTTCGGCATGCCTCAAGGCCATTAAGTGGCCAAAGAGGACCTTGAATTGCCCCATTTTCGTGTCTCCACCTCCCGAGTATTGAGATTACACACCTGGTATTTTTTTTTAAAAAAACTTTTTAAAATATCTTATTCTTTTTTATATACATTGGGTGTTTTGCTTGCATGTACATCTGATCTCCTGGAAGTGGAGTAACAGACAGGGGTGAGTTGCCATGTAGGTGTTGGGACTTGAACCCAGATCCTCTGGAAGAGCAGCTGGTGCTCTTAACGGCTGAGCCATCTCTCCAGACCCAATTTATATGTTCTAAGAATTGCACCTAAGGTTTCATGCATACTATTCAAACACTCGACCAACTGGGCCACACCCCAGACCCCCATGATGCTTCTGTCCCCATCAACTTTCTAATCTAATACCAACAGATCAGAAGAAGCCAATGCTGGCTTTGTCCTAGTGACATAGTTGGGTCACTTTCCCCCCATTTCTCCAGAGACATTTTTATTAGTGGAGTGGTCCTCCTCCCTCCCTGGCTCGCCTCTGCTGCTGGGGTAGAGATGTACTTCCAAGCTCAATCTTTGACAGTCTAAAAAAATGCTTTTATGTGTGTTTGGCTTGCATGTGGGCACTGAGTGCATGCCTGGTGCTCTCCGGCCAGAAGAGGGCGCCAAATCCCATGGAACTGAAGTTCCCGGGAGCGGTTAGCTGTTCTCAGCTCAGGTTCTCAAGAGCAAATGGCAGAGCCGTGCCTCCAGCCCCAAATGCTTTTGATTTGATTGCTCCACACTGAAGTTCCTCCAACTCCACTATTCAGGCCTGTGCCACCATTTTACTAACTCAAATATCCATTTCTGGGGCTGGAGACATTGCTCAGTGTTTAAGAGCACTTGTTGCTCTTGTAGAGAACCCTGGTTCAATTCCCAGCACCCACATGGCTGCTCACAACTGTCTGTAACCCCAGTCCCAGGGGATCTGATGCCTTCTTCTGACTTCCAGGGGCACCAGGCACATAATCACACAGGCAAAATAGCTATACACATAAAATAAATTTTAAATTCTTGTTTTTTAAATCTCCAAGTCTGATCCCCAACCTGAGTGGACAGGCGTGTCCAATCTCTCCACAGTGAATCAGGAAGTCCTCACAAAGCCCAACATCATCAGATCCAAATGCTATGCTGAGTGTCTAAGGTCACTCTGCACTCTCCTTGGCCATTCCTGCTCCATCTGTGTCTCCTTCAGACCGCAATCCTTGCCATTACCTGATCTGCTCCCCGTTTCCAGAGTGAACTACTCTGCTGCCTCTGATGAACTAATGAAGGGGACGCTGGTGACCGGAACACAGAAACAAGGGGAAAAAATACCGGTTTCCACTGTGTTTATTACTAATATAAAAAAAAACATTAAAAAGGAAAAAAGTCACTCTTAGTTCTCCAACAACTCTCGCCCTCCTGCCCACACCTCCTGACCCACTTCCCCAGGGCCAGCTCAAAACCCAACATGTTCACTGCTGTTTTCACAGAAAACAACCAGTGTCAGGGACGTCAGAGAGGAGGGTCAGAGGGGACAGTACTCACTGTCCAGGGGGAGAGTCACAGAGTTCAAATGAAAGGGCTGGTGGTCCCACAATGATAGGGCCCAACTAAAACGAGACAGGCAGGAGCTGGGTGGCCCGCCTGAGGCTTTGCAGGACATCACTGGCTACACCAGGGGAGAGGGCACGACAGGAAGGCTCACGCTCTCCCATGCTGGGAGGTAGGTGAAATCTGGAGGGCACCAAGAGCCTCGCTCGATTTGGCAGAAAAACTTATCTAGTGTGGGGAAGTCACAAAAATGCCACAGACACTGAGGAAGGCGACAGGGGATGCACAGTTTCACAAAGCACAGTGACCACAGGCCTTAGCGGTGGGGCTCATGCTACCGACAAGAAGCTAGGACGTCCAAAAGCAGGGGTAGGCTGTTTGGGGAGCAAGCCTGGACCAGTCACTCAAACCTGACTCCAAGGCCAGACAACCTGGTGCGCTTCCTGGACACTGGGGCTTCCCATCAAAGGACTGCAGGCTGCTCCAGGGTCCTTGGGAACCGAGGGCAATACTGGGGGACAGGCCAACAGATGCACAAGAACCAGCACCAAAGGTTTCCTGTTCAGCAGTCACTTGGCAGAGGGGAAGATCCAGGAGGCAGTGGAACGGAGCAAGACAGGGTCCCAAAGGTCTGGAGCCCGGATCAGAAGACAGTGCACACCAGTGACAACCACAACTCTGGACCCCAAACGGGGGAGGTGATGAATGGGTGGACATGTCGCTGACTGAAGGTGATAGGAGAACCTTCAAGTAGCTATGATGGGGCCACGAGGTCAGCCTGTGTGGGAAGGCACAGTCTCACAGAGGAGGGCCATTGACGCCTGGATGGTAGAAGGCACAATGGTCTTCATATCGACAGTAGCCCTTTTTAGAAAAGTGTCGGCAGACAGGGCGGTCAGATTTGTCTGTGAACAAGAGAAAACAACAGCTTAACACCTGAGCGAGTACCCCAGCATGCAAGAGGCTGAGACAGGAAGACTGCTACAGTTTGAGGCCAACCTGTCCACTACCCCAAAAAATAAAAACAGCTTTCCTTCCCTAACCCCCCAAAAATCGTAAGGAAGAAAATGAAATAGGATGCAGAGAGCCCAGTTCTCTGCCACACACACTCCCTTCTGGTTCTGGTGTTAGGGGTTGAGAGTGGAGCTCAGGGACGCTAAGCAGCTTGATCAACCACTCCCAGACTACCAAGTATTTTTTTTTTTAAAGATTTATTTATTTATTATGTATACAACATTCCTTCCATCTATGCTTGCAGGCCAGAAGAGGGCACCAGATCTCATTATAGATAATTGTGAGCCACCATGTGGTTGCTGGGAATTGAACTCAGGACATCTGGAAGAGCAGTCAGTGCTCTTAATCTCAGAGCCATCTCTCCAGCCCCCAGACTACCAAGTATTTTGGAAAGGCATTCTTTCTGAGGGAAGAAAGATGTTTAATGCTGCAAGTATCTGCCAGCTAAGAAGCTGGCAGCTCAGTGGCAGAGGAATCCTTAACTCGGGAAAAGCCATGCATTAATTCTCAATGCTCTCAGAGACAGCCCAAAGGAGAAGAGACTGGAGGGAGCATGCTGGCTGCAGGACAAGGCACAGGCATAACAAGGTGGGCCTTACCTTCCATCACCGGGGGAATGTCCGGAGGTGGGCAGGTGTTCTTGACAAGAGACCAGCTTTTGAGCCTTCGTGGATTTCTTGGCTCTTTGTAAAAGCTTTCCCTAGAGGGACCCCCATGGCCTGGCCCAGGAAAAGGAGGCTCAGTATTGACACCCCACCAACCACGACCATATGGGCTAGCTCTAGGACCAAGGCCTCCTCGAATAGGGCCTCTACTCCGTGGAGGAGGTGGGAGACTCAGCAGTGGTGGAATCATTGGTCCCCTTGATCCTGGAGGACCCCTGTGAAGACCTACAGAGAGAAAGACAGGGAAGGGTGACTGCTGAGCAGCTAACCCCCGACAAAAGCCCCTCCCCCATCCACGGGGGCAAAGCATTCTGACACACCACTTCAAGTGCACAAGCCAACTATCACAGCTCTACCTGGGCTTCCATCACCCAGGCAAAGAAATTAGTTTTCTTAGTGCTTCTTAATCCCATGCTGGGAAATGAACCCAGGACCCTGTGTATGCTAGGCAATTACTATACTACTGAGCTAAATCCCCAGCCTCAAAGAGAAACATCCATCTATGTGCCCTTTCCTCTCACAGAAGGTAGCCACTATCCTGACCTTTTTCCCCCCTCTGAGACAGGGTTTCTCTGTGTAGCTCTGGCTGTTCTGGAATTCCTGCCTGACTCCCAACTGTTGGGACTAAAGGTTTAAAGGTTTGCACCACCACACCCGGCTTACATCAGCTACTTTTTAAGTATACGGTTCAATACTCTAAGTTCACGTGCCATGACACAGAATCCTAGAACCAGGACGGGTTCCTCTGAACAAGCCCTTTTCTTATATACCCAGCAGCCCGCATTCCACTGTTTCTACGAATCTGACTTTAGACAGCCGTGCACTTATCTTTCCGTGCCCGCCGTGTTCTCAAGGTTCGCATGCTGGGCCCTAACATTTCCTTCCTTTGTAAGATGAAACAATATCCCATTGAAAAGATAAATACTGTTAGCTTTGATGGCAGCCTGGGCTACATAGCAACCCTCTCAAAAAAACCCAACCCCAAAAGACCACGCTTTCAATTCTTGTAAAAATACATCCTGAAATGGAACTGTTGGCTTGTGTGGCAGTTCCGTCCTTCTGCTTCCTTACACAGGGTCTGTAGCTCAGGCTAGCCCCATAACTGCTAGTCCTCCTGCCTCACCCTCCAAAGTTGTAGACATTCGCCACCATGTGTTTTAATTTTAGTTTTCTTTCTTTTCTTTTTCTTAAAGATTACTTATTAAGTATACAGTGTTCTGCCTGTATGTATGCCTGCAGGCCAGAAGAGGACACCAGATCTCATTACAGACGGTTGTGAGACACCATGTGGTTACTGGGAATTGAACTCAGGACCTTTGGGAGAGTAGGCAGTGCTCTTAACCACTGAGCCATCTCTCCAGCCCCTCATTTTTAGTTTTGTAATAAATCTCTGTACTGTTTACACAGTAGTTATATGGTCTCAGGGCTAGCTTACAGTGTTATCTGATTAACAGAAATTCGTATTGTTTGATGCTGCTCCTTTATGACTAGCACAGTATGTGTATGCATAGAGGCCAGAGCCTGGTAGTGTTTCCTTGAACCTGGCCCTCACTCACAGCTGGCAAGCCCTGGAGCCCCCACCTCTGCCCTGTACCCAGCTCCTGACACGGCTGCTGCGGTCTGACATCAGGTCTCGTTTGTGTGATGCAAGTATTCTGTCAACTGGGCACCTCCCCAGTATGTCTCCTCCCCAGGGTCTCATGTAGACCAAGCGGATCCTCAACTCCTAGCCCCTTTGCTGCCACTATGCCTGCCTGGTCTGGGTATTGTTTACAAACTTTTTTTATTTTAATCCTGTTTATTTTACACTTTCCTTAGACTTGATTTTTTTAAAATATTTATTTATTTATTTATTATGTATACAATATTCTGTCTATATGCCTGAAGGCCAGAAGAGGGCGCCAGACCTCTTTACAGATGGTTGTGAGCCACCATGTGGTTGCTGGGAATTGAACTCAGGAGCTTTGGAAGAGCAGGCAATGCTCTTAACCACTGAGCCATCTCTCCAGCCCTAGACTTGATTTTTTATTTGGTATTTCTACAACATCAAAGTTCATAGTTTTCCCTAAATGTCTGAGACATCACCACTTTACTGACAGAACCACTTCTTTGGTTACATCTTTATACATAAATGTTCATATATTAACAGGCCCCCTAATTATCTCAGACAGGGTCTCATGTATCCCAGGCTAGCTGGTCTTAATTTGCTATGTAGGAGAGGTGGCCAGGAGCTTCTGATCCTCCTGCCTCAGTCTTTCAAGTATTACAAATTACAAAGAATGTCGATCATTCTATGAAAACCACAATGTCATAGCTACTAAAGCTTTGCACCAAATCTTCCTATGCTCTTCCATGTAGAGTCTGTGTTTCCCTATAACGGAGGTTCATTCCTACACAAGCGGAACAGACAGGCTGTGAAAGCCTCAGACCTAGGAGTTAATTTGGAAGGAAACCGACATTTTGACAACACCATGTTTCCAAATACATACACAATCACTCATTGAGGTACACACGCATCAGGGCCCATTCCTCCTCACCTGACTTGGGGTCACCAGGCTTTCCATTAGCCATGGGGGGAGGGCCCAGAAGGCTGGGTGGTCCTAAGAGCAGACGTGAAAACACAGTCATCAGAATGGTGCAAAGGACTGATCATCTTGTTCTTACGTGGTCTTTAACACTCATTTTTTTTTAACCAATAAAGTCAGATATATTCACTCAGCAGTGCCGCAATCTCTCACCCCGTCCATCTGCTCGTCCCTCTGCAGAGTTGTCCGAGACTGAGCAAAACAGTGGAGATTCCATCACAGCTGCATCCACAACATGCCCAGTGATTCCACAAACCCCAATCCCTCACCTTAACTGTTGGCCCATCATAGTTTTTTTCTCCTCTCCTTCCCTCGGGGGAGTAGTTCACAGAAGGCTGCACTTTCACCTAACCAGTGGAAGTGTGGTCACAAATTGTCTTCCCGGTCATCACAATCTGTAATAACGCTGCCGCCCCTCTCCCCCGCCATCCTGCGGCTGCGCAAGCCAGATCTTTAGCCGCCACCTCCCCTGCCTTCTCCGGAAAGGGTCAGAAGCCAAACTGAGGTGGAGGGTTCAAGCAAGCAAACTCCTCATTTAAGGTTCCACCAGCTGCCCTCCCCTAGCCCGCCCCACCTCCACGCGTGCGCCCTTCCTCCTTCCGTTCGAGCCCCCTCCCCCGCACTGCAACCCTCGCCTAGACCCCGGCCCGCTGACAGACGTGTGCACGCCCTTCCCCTCACCGAGGCGACTCTCGTCCTCTTCGTCTCCGGGCTCGTCTCGGTCGGACAGTGCGGGATGCTGCGGCGGCTGCTGCTGCTGATTCTGCTTCTTTCGTTTAGGCATCGTGGCTGCGGCAATGGCTGCAGCAGGATTTGGAGGGCAGTGAGGAAGGGGCACACTAGGTTTGTTTCCGCTTCCGGGTGGGCGGTGGGCCGGGAGACTGAGGTTTTCGCCATGCCACTTCCGGCGGGTTGTGGATCCGCGGCAGCATCCTCCTACCCGGGGCCTCGCTCGGTCTGCCGCGCAGCGGGAGGCCTTGCTTCCCCGGTGTAGCCCCTGCTCGCTCGCGCACGTGGAAAAGCACCTCCGCCGCGTTACCGGGAGGCACTGGCCGGACTTCAGGCCTCCGGCGGCACGCGAGCGCCCCGTCGCACCCTGAGGCCGCCACATCCGGTCCCCAGGTTACCATGGCAACAGCTGCAGTCACAACTCCGCGCTCTCTGACCTCCTCTCCAAAGTCCTTGCCCCGCTTGCATTTCCTCCTCGCCCGCCTGCGCTGGCACGCGTGGCCCGTCGGCCGCCAGCCTCTCGGCATCCTCCGCCGCGAGTCCGTGCGCCGCGGGCGGCCAGCCCCTCGGGGCAGCCGGCGCGGCCGCGTCGCTTTGGCTCAGCAGCTAGGGGCCATCCCGGTGGCTGCCGGGCAGAGAGGCGTGTCCGGCTCGTCCCCTCCCGCCCCCCGCCAGGTGAGTGGCAGCTCCGGGGGAGCTCCAGGCAGGCGGGGATGACACTCGTCCCCCCTCCCGCGACTGCCACTTGGTAGCGCCCGTGACGGAGACGGCCCGGGCCTCCCACGCGCACCTCCAGCTCGCCGCTCCGCGCAGCGCATCCCGGAGCCGCCGCCGCGGGCTCTCACGTGCCGCTTGCAGCCCGGCCGCCCCGCTCCCCGCCGCCCGCCCGCCGCTGACGTCACCGCGGCCCCGCCTCCCCAGGGCCCCGGGCCGCCGGCGGGGGCTGCCCGGGGGAGTCAGTTGCGGCGGCGGGGAGCTCGGCGGAGGGCGGGCCGGGGACGCCGGGGCCATGCCGAGGAAGAAGCCCTTCAGCGTGAAGCAGAAGAAGAAGCAGCTGCAGGACAAGCGGGAGCGGAAGCGAGGTCAGGGAGGGGGCGGGGCCGCTGCGCAGCTCGGGAGGAGGGGTGTGCCGCCGCCGCCGCACCGCGGGCGTGCGGGGTGGGGGGGGGAGCGGGCTCTCGCGGTCCCGCGTGGGCTGCCACGGTGGGGGTTTCCCGCAGCGGCGCGGGGTGTGTGCGGGGGCCGGGGAGAGGAAGCCCTGCCGCTGCCACCGGGCGCGGTGACGACTTACAGGCCCATCCGGGAGGGAACTGGGGCGCGCGGTCGGGAGGATGAAGGAGCCTCTGGAGAAGTTGGGGCGGCTGAAGAAGGGCTTGTCCTACCTGCTCGGGGGCCTTTGGGTATCCCGAGAACCGGTCTACACTGGCGTCACCGGTCCCTCCCCTCAGGGCTTCAAGATGGGCTTCGCTCCAGTTCCAACAGCCGCAGCGGGAGCCGGGAGCGGCGGGAGGAGCAGACCGACACCTCGGATGGGGAATCCGTGACCCATCACATCCGCAGGCTCAACCAGCAACCTTCCCAGGGGCTGGGGCCCAGAGGCTACGATCCCAACCGGTGAGCGAAGGAGAAGTGTGCCGGCCCGTGATTCCCCGTCCTGAGCCTTGAGGAAAGCTTCTGAGGAAGGCTGGAAAGTGGAGCTTAGTGAGGCCTGAAGCCACGGTGGTTTTCCCAGGGATGGGCCACAGTCGTGCTTTCCAAGAGGGGCTGTCAAGAGTTTGTTTTTGGAGATGGGGGGGTGTTACCGAGAGACCTGAACTGCCAGGGGAGGAGGTTTTGCAAAGTTGCCTGTTCTGGCAAGGAGGCGAAGAGATTGTGGTCAGAGGACTCCAGTAGATGCATGTGGTCCCTCTTCCCTCAGATACCGGCTGCATTTTGAACGGGACAGCCGTGAGGAGGTGGAGAAGAGAAAGAGAGCAGCCAGAGAGCAAGTGTTGCAGCCTGTCAGTGCTGAAATGCTGGAGCTGGATATCCGGGAAGTCTATCAGCCGGGCTCAGGTGAGTGAGTGCCCTCAGCTTAGCTGGGATCCAAGATCCAAGATTGAGTTTGAAAAAAGACCTAGCGGCGTGGTGGTGGCACACGCCTTTAGTCCCAGCAGAGGCAGGCAGATCTCTGAATTCGAGGCTAGCCTGGACTATGGAGTGAGTTCCAGAACAGCCAAGGATACACAAAAACCCTGTCTTGAAAAACAAAACAGAGAGAGAGAGAGAGAGAGAGAGAGAGAAGGAGGAGGAGGAAGAAGAAGAGGAAGAAAGGAAAGAGTCCTCAGGTTTGTCTGTACTTTCTCTCGTTTCCCAGTGCTGGACTTTCCCCGCCGTCCTCCATGGAACTATGAGATGTCCAAGGAGCAGCTGATGAGCCAAGAGGAGCGGAGCTTCCAGGAATACCTTGGGAAGATACACGGCGCTTACGCTTCGGAGAAACTCAGCTACTTTGAGCACAATCTGGAGGTGACGGTGGTGTGGGGACAGGGTTGACATATTGTGTGTGGTCCTGGATAGCGTTCTGAGCTCAGGCAAGAGAAGGACTCTAGGCCAAATTCCCTTGTGATGTTTGCAGACGTGGAGGCAGCTGTGGCGGGTGTTGGAGATGTCCGACGTCGTCCTGCTCATCACTGACATCCGACACCCGGTGAGTGCGTGGGAACCTCTGTGAGGAAGATCCTAGTGGGGGTGCTCAAAGGCAGGAGTGGGTGCTTTTCATTTTCCTGGTGAGTGTGTGTCCAGGGCTTGCCATCCACTTGTAGCACGTATGCTGGGAACTGTGAAGCTGGAGTCAGCCTTGGCTGTGGTCCTCAGATGGAGACGGTGGTGTCACCTTGTTTTGTGGGCTGGGATCTCTTATTGGCCTGGAGCTCACCAGATAGCCCCGGGGATCCCCCTGGTCTCCTTTCCCGGTGCTGCGGTTACAGCAGCTTTCTTCCTTTCTCATTTCACTTTTATGACTTGTTTTAAAGTCTTCAGTCAGAACTGCCTTTTTCTTTTCCTTTTGTTTTGCTCTGATGAGGATGAAACCCTGGGCCTTGCACGTGCTAGGCCTGAGCTAGGTCAAGGAACTCAGTGTTACATTTGTCTCTCATAGTCTGCCATTCCCCTGCTGGCCAGCTTACACACACACACACACCGTTTTCCTAGTTTACCAGAAGCTAGACCAGTAGAAAGTCCCAGTACAAAGCTCCAGGGAGTTCGAAGGCAACTGGTGACTTCTTAGGCTCAGCCCAAAGGTGCCTTTCTCCCTCCTCTCCTTTCCCCAGCACACCATCGCCACAGATTCTGCCTGCAGTGCTAGGGTAGTGGGCGGGCTGCAGCCCACTGCTGGACAGCCCTGCGAATCCGGTTTCCTGACGGCCACCTCACTGTTGTTTCCAGTGCAGAAGGGGAGGTCTGTGGGGACCTTTAGGTCGGAGATCCCGATGAGTGCACACATATGTACAGTTACAGGCGTGCATGTGTGCATCCATATGAACCGTCACATGCACGTGTGTTACAGTCATACACACTTAACACAAATAAGTACACACGTGCACATGCTTTTGTGCTTGTGGCTGTGCATATGTGTGGCTGTGCACGTGTGCACTTACACAGTTACGTGCACAGAGAAGCATGTGTTACTTCTTATGCAGTCCACATTCCTGTTCCTGATCCAGTTGGTGTTGTCTTATTTCCCGTCCCTCCCTCCCTCTTTCTCTCTCATTGTGACCTGCAGGAAGCGCCCTGAGACTTGCCTGAGTTGTCACTAACACCTGCTTTGCCTTTCTTGTTTGGTGTGGCTGGTTTACTGTTTTCACCCTTACTCTGTCTACATCAGGCAGAGCCTTGCATTTTTTGCTGTGCCTGGTGACAGGAGCTGGGCTCACGTCTCATCACTCTGACAGGTTGTGAACTTCCCCCCAGCACTGTATGAGTACGTAACTGCAGAACTGGGGCTGGCACTGGTGCTGGTCCTGAACAAGGTGGACCTGGCCCCGCCAGCTCTCGTGGTTGCCTGGAAGCATTATTTTCACCAGCACTACCCCCAACTCCACATTGTCCTGTTCACCTCCTTCCCTCGGGACACAAGAACTCCACAGGAACCTGGCAGTGGTGAGCCGAGGGGGCTGTGGGTGAGGAGAGTGGAGTGGAGTGGAGGAGAGTGGCACGGGTCAGTGAACAGAGAAGCTTGTTGGCAAAGGAACCTGCTTTGGGGTTAAGGGTTGCAGAAGAGGTGAGATGCATCTTCACCCTCTTATCTCAGTCTTAAAGAAGAATCGAAGACGGGGGAGAGGATGGACTCGGGCGCTGGGGCCGGAGCAGTTGCTGAGAGCCTGCGAAGCCATCACTGCGGGGAAAGGTGTGTGGCCTTTGGAAGGGGCCCACGGAACAAGGGTTCACTATTCCGGATCTCTCTGTTATACATGTTTGGGAAAGTTGTGGAAGAAGGAGCGACCTCTACTGGTGGGAAGGACAGCATCAGGAGGTGAACAGGACCCTCCATGGTCTTGTTAGATGCTTTGACAGAGAGAGTAGGGTGCAGTGAGGACTGGGAATTTCCGTCTGCTGTAGTGCACATTGGCATGCCGTGGTATTTCAGAATGCTGGTGACATCAGCTGGGCATTATCCGTAGTGGGGTCCAGTGAGAACTGGGAGTTTCTGGTCTGCCGTGGTGCACACTGGCATGCCGTGGTATTTCAGAATGCTGGTGACATCAGCTGGGCATTATCCGTAGTGGGGTCCAGTGAGAACTGGGAGTTTCTGGTCTGCCGTGGTGCACACTGGCATGCCGTGGTATTTCAGAATGCTGGTGACATCAGCTGGGCATTATCCGTAGTGGGGTTCAGTGAAGATTGGGGAACATGCACACTGGCATGCCGTGGTATTTTGGAATGCTGGTGACATCAGCTGGGCATTATCTGTAGTGGCCACCTGGGGGTGAGAGAAACCCCCTTTATTTTTTTCTTCTTTGAGCAGTGGACTTGAGCAGCTGGCGTGAGAAGATTGCTAGGGATGTGGCTGGAGCCTCCTGGGGTAATGGCTCTGGGGAAGAAGAAGAGGAGGAAGATGGGCCAGCAGTCCTGGTAGAGCAGCAGACGGACTCAGCGATGGAGCCCACGGGCCCTTCCAGGGAGCGCTACAAGGACGGGGTGGTGACCATCGGCTGTGTGGGTAAGGACTCAGAGGCCTGCTGTAATGGCCTCCTCCTTATGCAGTTTCAGTGTTGGTGGAGGAGGAACTGGGCCTCAGTGGGCTCCGTGTTCTCAAGGACAGAGCTCTGCTGTTGGTCCTGGGAGCTGAAGGGCACCAACTGCAGTGGCGGGCGTAGCGCTGAGCCTCTCGGTGCCCAGTGCTTCTTAGGTATTGCTTTGAGTGACCAATAGATGTGCCCTGGTTCAGCTGTTCCTCCTACAGGATCCATAAGTCATAGCAGGAGGGCAGTAAGTGTCAGCTTATCCTGGATTGGAGCCCTTTGCAGTGGGGTCCGAGAGTAGCTCCCTGGTTAAGAACTGTGTCACAAGTCCAGCGTGGGGTGATCTTCTTTATCTTAGCACATGGAGACAGAGGCAGACAAATCTCTGAGTTCAAGGCCAGCCTGCGCTACATAGTGAACTCCCCAGCTCGAGCTGCACAGTGAGACCCTGTCTCAGAAAGGAGAAGCTTTGTTTAGCTCCAGCAGAGCAGCCGTGTTGAGCCTGGGTCTCAACCCCTCAGGGTCGCAGGGTCCCTTCACGGAGCCACATATCAGATGTCCCGCATCTCACATGTTTACATTACCATTTGTAACAGTAGAGAAGTTACAGCCATGAAGTAGCAATGAGAGCAGTGTTTTGTTTGGGGTCAGCACACGAGGAACTGTGGAACTGTGCTAAAGGGTCGCAGCCACTGCAGTAGAGGAGAGTGTGCTGTCTGGTTAGGGTAGGCTGTCAGGTTCCTTCTGCAGTAGAGGAGAGTGTGCTGTCTGGTTAGGGTAGGCTGTAAGCTTCCTTCTGCAGTAGAGGAGAGTGTGCTGTATGGTTAGGGTAGGCTGTAAGCTTCCTTCTCATTGTGCTGTATGGTTAGGGTAGGCTGTAAGCTTCCTTCTGCAGTAGAGGAGAGTGTGCTGTATGGTTAGGGTAGGCTGTAAGCTTCCTTCTAAAGGGTCGCAGCCACTGCAGTAGAGGAGAGTGTGCTGTATGGTTAGGGTAGGCTGTAAGCTTCCTTCTCATTGGACCCATGGGCTGAGAGGAGCATCTTAGGCATTTGTGGGATTTTGTTTTGTTTTATATACTTATTTTATTTTTATGTGTGTTAGTGTTTTGCCTGTGTGTGTGTGTGTGTGTGTGTGTGTGTGTGTGTGATGCCTGTAGAGGCCAGAAGAGGGCACTGGATTCCCTGGAGTTGGGGTTGTGGACTGTTGTGTTGTACGCCGCTGTGTGGCTGCTGGGAACAGAACCCACGTCCTGTAAGAGCAGTGACTTCCCTCAACATGGAGACATCCCTCCAGCCCTGGCATTTTGGACCTCAGCTTAAGTTCGTGAGAAGCCAGTGGTGGGTGGCAGAATCTGGTCTCGTTAAGAGGTTTGTTGTTTGTACTGACTTGAGGGAATGAGGGAGAAGGACAAGAAACGAGAAGAGGATGCGCAGAGGCTTCTCTTCGTCCAGGGGAAGGTGATAGAGGCATGTATGTGTGGTGTGTGTGTGTGTGTGTGTGTGTGAGGTGTGTGTTGGGGGGAGACTGAGACATGTATTTGAAAGTGGAGAAAATGGGAATTCTGATGGCTTCACTTGGCACACAAGAGAAAGCAAGGGATAAAGAAAGCTTTTTGCTTGTTTATTTTAGAAAGCCTGAGCAGCTGGGACTGTTGAGCCAGGGAAACTGGGAAAGGAGCAGGTTTGGAGGGCTGGAGAGTGGAAGGATAACTGAGAGTTGCCGTGGACTGCCACAGGTGCCGCGGTGGAGCAGGCTGTGGGTTAGGGGTCTGGAGACGGGCATGTGGGAGGATTTCAACTTGAGCCTCTGAGGAGTATTTGGGAGATGTAATGCCATGGCATGGGAGAAGGTAGGTAGAGAGAAAGCTGGAGACTGAGGCAGAACAGTATTTAGTTTGGGCAAAGAAAAGGAGAATGGAAAACCCAGGGACAGTCTAGAAGTGAATACAGTGACTCGGGAGAGTGCAGTGTGCTCACGTCTGTGGGGCAGGGCTGACTCGGGAGAGTGCAGTGTGCTCACATCTATGGGGCAGGGCTGATGGCAGCTGGGAGAGGGAGGAGAGTTGTTTACCTGATATGATGGGAAGATCAGGTTTTCAGAGGCAGGGAGGAAAGAGAACCACATGAAGCCCACTTGAGAGAAAAGGTACAACAGCATCCTCTGCCTAGTTCCAGCCAGATGGAGTCACAGGCTGACCAATGGTGCTGTCTTGTTCTGAAACCAGGGAGCATGGGTGAAAGCTCAACAGATCAGAACAAGCGCTGGGCTCTCCAAGACTGCTGTGTATTTCTGTTTGTGTTAAAGTTTCTAGTTATGCCAGGCAGTGGTTGGCGCACACTTTTAATCCCAGCACCTAGGAGGCAGAGGCAGGCAGATCTTTCAGTTCAAGTCCAGTCTGATCTACAGATAAAGTTCTAGGACAAGCCAGGGCTACACAGAGAAACTGTCCTTCTCCCACCCCCCAAAAAAATGTGCAGTCACAGGGATAACTTAGCAAATGGCGGCAGAATTAGATGAGCCTTCAGCCTTTTGCACTGGGGTTGTGGTTTGTTGTTTTACATCGGGGTTTTGTTGTTTTTGAAGCAGTTTGCTCGTGCAGTGTAGGCTGGCCTCAGAGTCTCAGCAATCCTTCTGCCTCAGTCTTTGGAGTGCTGGGATTGCAGCATGTGTCGCAGTTGGTGGGTTTGTCCGGAGAACTGCTGCCATTGTCCTCTCTGCCTCTCCTGGAGGAGCCAGCCAGGCTGTGCATCTGTTCTCAGGGGTTTCAGGGGCAGTTGTGTTCCACAGGGCCAGGCTTTTGTCAGGTGACTGAGATGCAGGAAAGCCAGGATCAGGAGTTTAAGATCAGTGTCTAGACTTGTCAGAGAGCCAGATCCTGAACCCTGAGGTGAAGCAGAGAAGTAGGGTGTGCTGTGTGTTGCATAGTGTTGTGGTTACTAAGGCGACTTATCAAAGAGGACATTTAATTGGGAGTGTAAGGTTTCAGAGGGTGAGTCCAGGGTCGTCATGGTGGGGAGCATGGCAGCAGGAGTAGCCGAGAACTTCCATATGATCCACAAGCTGCAGGCATGGTGAAAAGCTGGGGCGGGGAGAGGGAGGGAGAGACAGACAGAGACTGGACCTGGTCAGTGGTTCTCAACCTCTGTGCATCTCGAGCCCTTTCCAGTCTGCGTATCAGTTACCCTGCATGTCAGACGCTCACCTCACATTACAGTTATGAAGTAGCAATGAGGAACTGTATTAAAGGGGCACAGCGTTAGGAAGGTTAAACCATTGTCCTAGTCCTTCCCAGAACAGCCCCAACATCTAGGGACCAAGCACGCGAGCACCAGTGTTGCCATGCTGGAGTCGCATACTGGGGTGCAGTAACTTGAAGGGTGCTTGTCAAGCCAGCCTTGGGCAGCTCATACAGGGAAGGGATGAACGTGGGTCAGGCAGTGAAGGCCTGAGTGGGGCCGAGAGGTCTGTGCAGGTCCAGCACCTAGGCAAAAAGAAGGTGGTGTAGCCACGAGGTGGGTGAGCCAGCAGGCATCTCCTTGGACACATCATGATGGCTGTTCTAAGGTACAGTTGTGTCTGGTGTCTAAATCCTGACTGATGTGGAGGGGGGCATCTGTCCTGTAAAGGGAGGAACGGACCCCCAGGAGGCCAGGGGATCGCCTGGGAGCCACAGCTGTGTCTGGTGTGGTGGCTATGGTGCTTCCTGAACTTGAGCTGGTGCTCTCCTGACAGCCCTCTGGCCGCAGTCAGGGCCTTCCACAGTCCCTGCATTGTCTTCCTAGGTTTCCCCAACGTGGGCAAGTCCTCGCTGATCAACGGGCTGGTGGGGCGGAAGGTGGTGAGTGTCTCCAGGACGCCAGGCCATACCCGGTACTTCCAGACCTACTTCCTCACGCCCTCTGTGAAGCTGTGTGACTGTCCGGGCCTTATCTTCCCCTCTCTGCTGCCCAGGCAGCTGCAGGTCTGTTGTGGTGGAGGGGGCTGTGGGAGGGAGGTGAGGGTGGGACTGAGGACGCACTGAGTGCTGTTTCCACAGGTCCTGGCTGGCATCTACCCCATCGCCCAGATCCAGGAGCCCTACACTGCCGTGGGCTACCTGGCCTCCCGCATCCCTGTGCAGGCTCTGCTGCACCTGCGCCACCCAGAGGCCGAGGAGCCTTCAGCTGAGCACCCCTGGTGTGCCTGGGACATCTGCGAAGGTGGGCTTCCTTCACGCTGTCTACCCTGCCCGAGCTACTTGGATTCTGCCCTCGCGGAAGGAACCTGGTGCCTGGACTGTGTGGGCATGGGGCTGACAGGACTGGAACCTGGTTCACAGGCATCCCTTACTGATGTTTTCTCCCTTCAGCTTGGGCAGAGAAACGAGGTTATAAAACAGCCAAGGCAGCTCGCAATGATGTGTACAGGGCAGCCAACAGCCTCCTGCGCCTGGCAGTGGATGGCCGCCTCAGCTTGTGTTTCCACCCTCCTGGCTACAGTGGACAGAGAGGTGAGGCCCTGCTGACAGGTGACGCTAAGAGGGTGGGTGGACCTCAGGTCTAGACAGCTCTGAAGCGAGTGATTGATCTGCATGTGTGTGTGCCTGGGATGGAGGACAGCTCTGCAGATAGGTGCTCGAGCAAAGGGGTGCCTGCCAGCACTTGAGGAATTTCTTTGTCGCCACCTGCCCGTGTCTCTCTGTCTCTATCTCTCTCTCTTACACGTGTCTTTGTGTTCCTCAGGCACCTGGGAGTCTCACGCGGAGACGGCAGAGCTGGTGGTGCTGCAGGGCAGGGTAGGGCCAGCAGGTGATGAGGAGGAGGAGGAAGAGGAAGAGCTGAGCAGCTCCTGTGAGGAGGAGGGAGAGGAGGACCGGGATGCGGATGAAGAGGGAGAAGGGGATGAGGACACCCCAACCTCGGGCCCCGGTTCCTGCCTAGCTGCCCGCAACCCATACGCCCTTCTGGGCGAGGACGAGTGCTGAGCCCCACCCGGCCCAGTTTCCCTTCCCTAGCTTTGCTTTTGGACTGAGCTGGAGGCCCCTGTTTGCAACTCTGATTGTGAATAAAGATTGTCTGCTTTGTAGCCCTTCCCCGGGCGGCCTGAGTGGCGGCTGTGGGAGGCAGAGTTATCTGAGGCCTGGTGCTCACATCCCCACAGGCTCCCCTGGAGTTAGTCCTCCAGCCTTGGAGCGCCCCCTGCTGCCTGACCTTGGTCATATCAGGGATTTGGAGGGGAAGTAACCACAGGTGTGTCTCCAAGAGAGAGATCCAGACCTCATGGAACACAGGTTTTTGGATTAAGATGGGTGTGCCAGGTTCTCCAGATCCTGGGGACTCACAGAGTACAATTCTGGAATTGACTGATAGACATAAGTGTGGCAAAACACTTGTGAAAGTGTCAGTGAGTGTGTACAGGTGGAGACTCAGTTTCCAGGGAGCAACTGTGCACACTCAGTTTGAGCAGATCAGCCCTTTGAGTACAATGTCAAGTTTCATTAGGAGCCTGAGAGCTGGGCTGGAGAGATGGCTCAATGATTAAAAGCACTGGCTGCTCTTCCAGAGGACGTAGGTTCAATTCCCAGCGCCTACATAACAGCTCACAACTGTGTATCTCCTGCCTCAGGGAATCTGGCACCCTCACATAGACATTCATGCAGACAAAACACCAATGCATTAAAAACAAATCATAAAACCAAATAAAAGCCTGGGAGCGCGAATCGCTAGACAGCACAGAACCATTTCCTGAGCTCTCTGGTTTGGGGATGGAGCTCAGACTGTTTTAACACCTCAGCTAGAAGTTGGTGCGTGGCTGAGGCCATCTTTGGTCCTCTATTCCTGCAGAGGTGAGAGCCCTAGGCTGAATTCTTGGTGAAAAGGGAGGGGGCACCCACACTGTTGTCTAGGTAGGGTGGTGGCATGCATGGACCGACCGCAGGCCTGGCTTCCCATTCGGGTCCTGGGGGCAGCAGCATTTTCTCCAATGTCATCACTGATCTGCCAACCAAAGAGAAGGGAGCCTCCATCGAGAAGAGGCTGAGGCCTCGGGCCACACCTTCCTCCACGTTTCCTGGCTTAGTGGCTCAAATGTGGACCTGAGTCCTGGCGGCTGTTACAGAGTTAGAACCAGAGCATGTAAACATGCATGAAGGTTGCTCAGAATGTGCTAGAAAAGAGAAACCCAGCTAAAAAAACCCAGTCTCCTATCTAGGACTCCTCAGTTTCACAGACGAAAGAACAAAACATCAGAATTCTGTTTGTCCCTTTCCCCTCTTTCCTGCTCGCTGTCTTCTGTTGGCTCCTAAGATTGACCAGGGGCACTCTGGTGGGTTAGGCTGGGATGGAGTGGACACTGGGAGCTCGCTGGACTTGAACTGAAGACCTCTCAGGAGCCAGTACTGTCTTAAAGGTTGGATCTCACTAGGTACTCCAGGGCTCACTGTATAGAGCAGGCTGTCTTTGAATTCACATAGATCTAGAAGGAACTCAGTCCCAAAGAAACGTGGAACATGTGTTCTCGGTCACTATCAGTGACATGCTCATTTTTATAGGAAAATCATACCAGGCAAAGAGCTGTCTTAGGGACGGCCAGGTAGGGAGAAGGGAAGACATGCCTTAGGTCAGCTGTTCAGTTTCCCTCCGTGCTCAGATGCCTGGAGCTTCCTTGCTCCCTCTCTTCCACCAAGTGGGGCCGTAGTGACCTGGGGCTCTGGCTTGCCGCTAGCCAGGCTAGCAGAATAATCGAGTCTCATTAAAGCAAGAACTTTGTTTCCACAGCTCTCATTCTGAAGCAGCCATGTGTGGCCCAGGTGAGTTCAGTTATCCAGCCTCAGAGCCAAGGATGCAATCAAGAAAAGTTGAAAACTATTTGTCGGAAGTTATGGGATGAAAAACTGTTTTGAATAAGTGTTTTAACTCCAGCAGAACACAGAGCAACAAGACATCACTGCTAACACAGTTACACGTGTCACAGCTAGGTGAAGAGTTCTGCAAACCCCAGGGGCTAGTTTACCCAGTGAACATTTGTTGAGCAATTAGTGCCCGCCAATCACTGCTAGTTGGTAAGAAGGATAAAAACGGCCCTTTGTGGAGTTCGTGGTTTATTGGGTGAAGAAAGCAGTAAAACACCACTTTAAAAAAAGATTTATTTATGTATTGTGTTCTGTCTGCATGTACAGCTGCAGGCCAGAAGAGGGCACCAGATCTCAGTACAGATGGTTGTGAGCCACTATGTGGTTGCTGGGAATTGAGCTCAGGACCTCTGGAGGAGCAGCCAGTGCTCTTAACCTCTGAGCCACCTCTCCAGCTCCTAAAACACAACTAAAAAAAAAAAGTAAGTGCTTGGAGAAGAGTGGTCGGAGACCCCCTGGGGTCCTGATCAGGAAGTGTTGGGACACCATGACTGACTTTCCCTGGACTTGGAGCTCACTGATCGGCTAAAGTGGGTGCCTACTGAGCTCCAGGGAGTCTCCGAACTGCTACGGGTCTGAACTCAGTTCCTCCGGCTGGTGTGGTCATCTCTGTGCTCTGGAAGCTGGGTCTTAGAGCACTCACACCAGGCTGAGAAAAGCCAGCTGTCCATGGTAAGGACCACTGTGGAAACTCCTGAGGGAGCAGCCAGGCTCCCCACATGGAACTGAAGAGGGCAGCCATTGGTACAACAGAGAGGGAGGAGAATAAGGCTCCATACAGTGTGGTGCAACAGCAAAGCCGGGAGGTGAAGAAAGTGGAGAAATTACAGAAGAGAAGGCAGGGGGCAGTGAGCTGGGGACAGAGGAAAAGCCACTGTGAACCCCGGTGTTGAAGGACAAGGCCTACTGGGGCAGTGAGTGCAGGGGAGGTGGGAAAGGTGGCGGGGGTCTCCAGCTACAGAAAAGATGCTTTCTAGCCCCTGGAGCTAGGTATGCTGGGGCACGCCTTTCACTGTTTAATTGTGTCACTTAGAAGGCAGAGGAAAGAGGATCTCTGAGTTCAAGTCCAGCCAGAGCTTCACAATAATGAGACTCTGTTGCAAAAATAAATAACAATTAAAAATGTAACCCTTTGACTAAAAGGCAGAGAATTAATTGGCTTTAGACCACCGTGGTTGCAGCATAGACACTGATTGGGAAGGGAAGCCCGACTGAAGGTTTTGTAGCCATCCTAGGAGGAAGCTGAACCAGAACCAGTGGAAAGAAGGCAGTTAATTGTGAGCATGCTCAGGGTGGAAGGGCACGTTGTTAGCTTGTTCTGCAGTGTGCGTGTCTGTTTGGTGGCGGGGTAGGAGAGTAAGTCAAGAGCGTACATGGTGCTTCTGACTCGGCAATGGGGGGCGTGTGTCCTGGGCAATGGCTGGAGATATTTGGTACCAAAGACAGAGAGGCAGGAGGAGAGGAGAAGGGTCACCTAGAATGCAGTGTGAACCAAGAACCTGGCCAGGAAGAAAGTGGGAAAGAAACAGTCATTTTCCTTCCCATCTGGGGGGAGGATCCAGCCAGTTGGAGAAAACCAGGAATACCCTGGAGAGGGAAGAGAGAATGACCAGAGAAAGATGTTGAAGATGATTTCACAGGTATGGGGGGAGGTTTTGAGCACTGTGGTGCAATGGATGCATTGGAGACGTGGGCTCAGAGGTCCAGATATCAGAAGACTACGTAATAATCAGTGGATGGAGGTACAGGCATTGGAATTGGGATGTAATTGTCAAGGAATTTGATTGTGGGGCGGAGAGAAGGCCAGCAGTCCAGGGTTCCCAGTACCCACTTAGGACAGTAACCAGCTGTGCGCATACAGCTCAGCCATGTGTTGAAATATTTATCTATCAGTAAGTGGTGACTTAAGTAACTGCAACAATAGCCTGGTCTTCCCACCGCACCCGCGACTTTGCAGTGCCACCTGCTGGTGAAGATGCGTCATGGCAGCGCAGAGGAAACACTAAAATCGAGTTTGTCCAAGCAGGGCTGTGGTGTTTGCCTTTAAACCCAGCACTCCAGGCGAGACAAGAGGATTGATGTGAATCTGTAGGCTCTTCTGAGCTAAATAACAAGACCTTATCTCATAAAACAAATGAAAAGTATTTGGGTTGCTACTGCTTTTAAACATTTAGCTTCATTCTTCTATTCGTAACAGGTTTCAATGACTTGATTTAATATTAAAGCTGAACTTGAATGATAACATAACAAAGTTTGGGAAAATTACAAAAAATTATCTTGGGATAGAAAGAGGGCTCAGTGGTTAAGAGTACTGGCTGCTCTTCCAGAGCCCCTGGGTTTGATTCCCAGCACCTGGGTACAAGGTGGCTCACGACAGCCTGTAACCCCAGTTCAGATCCCTCTTGAAGTGTAAGAACCCTTTTGATTCTCAGAGAAAAAATGACAATAATGAGATAAAGCTCAGGATTCTTTTGTGGTAGTGTAAAAATTAGAATAGTGTGGGAATTATTTCTAGTTTTTTGTTTGTTTTTGTATTTTGAGACAGGGTTTCTCTGTAGCTTTGGAGCCTGGGCCACCACAGCATGGCCTGTTTCTAGTTTTTAATTTTGAAGAATAGGGCTAGAGAGATGGCTCAGCAGTTAAGAGTGGGCTTACTTGTAGCTGGGTGGTGGTGGCCATCACTTTTAATCCCAGCACTTGGGAGGTAGAGACAGGTGGATCTCTGTGACTTCGAAGTCAGCCTGGTCTACAGAGTGAGTTCCAGGACAGCCAGAGCTATATAGAGAAACCTCTTCTGGAAAAACAAAAAAGCCAAAACCAAATGAAAACAAAACAAAACAAAAACCCAATCCAAACCAACCAACCAAAAAAAAGGACCTGCTCTTGCAGAGGACCTGGGTTTGGTTCCTAGCATCCAGGTCAGACAGCTCACAACTACCTGTGACATCAACTTCAGAAGATCTAACTCCTTCTGGACTCTGTGGGCAACCGCCCTCACATGTGTATACTTAAAGACAGACAAACACACACACACAGGTGAAATAATAAAAAGCCAGCTGTGGTGGTACAGAGTAGGGGCAGTTAGATCTCCAGGAGTTTGAGGCTAGTCAGGTCTATGGAGCTATTCCAGGCCAGCCAAGGCTATGTAGTGGCTGGAGAGATGCCTCAGCAATCCAGAGAACTGGAGTTCGGTTTGGTCCTTACACCCATGTTAGTTTATAACTGTCTGTGGTTCCATCTCCAGGGGACACAGATGGTCTCTGTGGGCAATTGCACTCACATGTGCCCCATAGAGACCTACATGCATGTACATAGACCAGGCCGGCGTGGGACTCAGAGATCCGCCTGCCTCTGCCTCCCAAGTGCTGGGATTAAAGGCGTGTGCCACCACCGCCCGGCTAGAGTTAATTTCTAATACCATCAAACAGCCTATCTTCCGAGTGAAATGGTACCCCACTAGGTTCACGTCTTTAGAAGTTTGAGCCCCGCGGGTAGCCGTCTAGCGGAACCTTTAGTGGGTAGGTGGAGCCGCGCCGACGGAAGTAGGTTACTGGGGGGTGGGGTGAGGCCAGCTTCCGTCTGGAATAGTGGCCATGGCGAGCTCCGTGCGTCCCGTCTTTAACGGTAAGCCAAAACAAGCTTTAAAATTGGTTCTTGTCTGGATCTTTGGTCATCTAAACAAGAAAGGAGTACAGACCTCAAAGCTTTCCAACTTGGAGCGCTTTCTCTAGAACTTTTGATTTTGTTCTCCTGGCCCAGGTTTTCATTTTCCCCAGCTTCCCCCCTTTTTAGGTCTAGTTGTCAGACTTGCACGTCTTTGAAGTATGTAACATGGCGTTTTAGAGTACATTGTCTCGGGCGGTGGGGACTGCTCGGCCAGTGAAGGGTTTGCCTGGTAGCCCAGCGCTTGGGAAGCAGATCGTAGAAATCACATGAGATAGCGGTGTGCGGTGGCTTGTGTTTGAAAACAGCTGAGAGGAAGGGGCGGGCCGACTGCCGGGAGCGCCCGGCCGGCCCCTCTAACCTCAGAGCGGAGATGGAGGGCGCCTTCGGATCAGATCGCTGTGTGAGGCTTTGGGTTCCTGACCAGCCAGGGCTACATAGTAAGACGCTGTCTCAAAAAAAAAAAAAAAAAAAAAAAAAAAAAAAAGGAAGGAAGGAAGAAGGAAAGAAAGAAAGAAAGAAACCAGCTATTTTAATCCCAGCATTTGGGAGGCGGCAGAGCAGAGCAGGTGTATCTCTGTGAGTTCGAGGCCAGCCTGGTCTACAGAGTGAGTTTCAGGACAGCCAGGGCTGTTACACAGAGAAACTCTGTCTCAAGAGAAAAAATAAAAAAGAAGAAAGGAAAAAAATGAAAAGAGAGAGGTGATCAGTAGGAGTGGGGGGCATGGCGGGGTGGATATGAACAAAATACACTCTATGCATTGTGAAAAGGTATTTTCACAACTTGTTTAACTGTAAAAAAAATAGGAAAGGGGGGGCATTTTTAAAATGCAATGTGAACAAATTTGTTTTTACTTTTTTTAAAAATATTTATTTATTATGCATACAATATTCTGTCTGTGTGTACGTCTGTAGGCCAGAAGAGGGCACCAGACCTCATTCCAGATGGTTGTGAGCCACCATGTGGTTGCTGGGAATTGAACTCAGGACCTTTGGAAGAGCAGGCAATGCTCTTAACCACTGAGCCATCTCTCCAGCCCTACTTTTTTGTTTTTTTGAGGCAGTTTCTGTTTGTAACTTTGGCTGTTCTGGAACTGGCTCTGTGGACCAGGCTGGCCTCAAGCTCACAGAAATCCATCTGTCTCTGCCTCCCAAGTGCCGGGATTAAAGGTGTGCAGCACCACCAGGCTCCCTTCTCCTTTTATGGCCATCGGGCAGACACAGCTACGAGCTAGACCTGGGTTCTTACCTGCAGTGCTGGTGTTGCTGTGCTGTTAACTATGCCTTGTGATGGTCTGCTAAGGAGACCGATGGAGAACCTGGCCTGCTGCTCCCTCCCTCCCCTTTCAGGGAACATCTTGCTTTACAGGTGTTTACAGGGGTTAACTGTGCCAGGCCCATCCCCACACTTCTTTTTGCTGCTAGGCTGATAATGAGGATGCCTTGGAAGGAGACGGTTACAGTAAAGACTGGCAGGAACTCGCTCATCGCTCCCCACCCCTTTCCTGTTCCGTGTCCCGTGTTCTCTGGTTGGAGAGAGGGACCAGCCCCCTCCCACCACATCTGTCACCTCTAGGTGATGCCATCCACTTTTAAGGTCCATGTGGTGATAGGACCCAGGCCCTGGCATGCACGGGTGTATAGTTACAGCAGCCCAGAGTGTTTTCTGGTTGGATGCCCTGATAAAATGGTCACCGTATTGAACATCTTTGTGGTACCTCCTAATGACCCTTCCCACCTGGCTTCCTGAGAGCTGCGAGAGAGTGGGGTCCACCCCGTCCTAAATTTTCTTATGGTTTATGGTGTTGGTTTTGCCACTGAAGCTGCTGGGCACTGATGGGGTTGAGTGATGGCACCCCACTAATTTTGTACCACTGGGGGGTGCCAGCAAGTCCAGCCTGTGGTGCAAGTTAACAAATCCAGGCAGTCTGGTGCCACCTAGCAGCGGTCGCTGTACACTGTTCTTGACTTTGGGACCCTGGGAGGTGGAATCACAGTGAGTCTGGGGTGCAGGCAATGCCCTGCCACAGTGCCAGGGTGGTCAAGGGACTTGTAAAGATCAAGACTGTAAGGTTTGAAATAACAGCACTCAACGGTGGATCTCTGAGTTTGAGGCCAGCCTGGCCTACAGAGTGACTTCCAGGACTGCCAAGGCTGCGCAAAGAAACCTGTCTTAAACACCAAAAAAGAACAAGGAAAAAGTACAAGAAGATAGTCTTGAATTAGCAAAATGTCCACTAGAGGGCAGCCTCCGACAGGTCTGGGGTCAGGTCAGACTGCCTGGGCGGCAGGGGCAGAGGCCAGGCTGGTGCCCCAGAGCACAGCCCTGTCACTCTTCAGTCCAGCCTGCTGGGGGTGAAAGATGTCTGACCAGAATTCTGGTGAGAAGCAACCAGTCTTTCACAGCTTTGATTTTATCTTTCTTTGAATGTGTCTTCACAGGATTAATGCCTGTTTTGTCTCACTTCCTGTCTTAAATGGTTATTTCTGCCAGAATTATCACTTATTCACCATGTAACTAGGGTTGCCCCAGCCCTCAGGGAGCTGTGTTTATAGGGATGCACCCCCACACCTACCCGGTCTACTAGCAGCAAATGTTCAGAACCTCGGCTGTCTCGCCCCACTTTGCTCTTCTCTGTGCTGGGGGTAGTCTTCGTCTATATTGTCTCTTTGCAGATCATGTTCAGTCTCTGCAGATTTATTTATTATGTACACCTGCAGGCCAGAAGAGGGCGCCAGATTTCATTACGGATGGTTGTGAGCCACCATGTGATTGCTGGGAATTGAACTCAGGACCTCTGGAAGAGCAGCTGGTGCTCTTAACCTCTGAACCATCTCTCCAGCCCCGTCCCTGCAGTTTTTTCATCACATAAATGAGCAAATTTGGGGCCAAGCAGATAGTTCAGTTGGTAAAAATGCTTTTTCTGTTATCATGAGGATCTGATTTTAGATTCCCAGAACCCATGTGAAAAACATGGCATGGTGGCTGCATGTAATCCCAGCCAGTGCTGGGGCGGCAGAGGCTTGAGGCTGCGGGGGCATCTGGGCCAGCTAGGCTTGCTGGATTAGCCGGCTCCCTTGGGCTTGGGTTGCAGGAGCGCTCATCACTCTCTGCTTCCTGATTGACAGTGCCGTTGTGACTGCTGCTTTGCCTTCCCTGCTGTGGTGGGCTGCATCTTCTCAGAGGCTGAGGCAGGAGGAGCACTTCTTCCATTGTGGTTTTTTTTTTTTTTTAAACCTTTCCTTGTTTTTCTGAGGCACTTTGTGTCAGTACTTAGAAAAGCAATGGACACATTCATAGGTATTTTCTGACCGTAATCTACTCATTTGGCTGCATCACTTTGTGGCGGTTGGAGAAAGAATGGCCCATGGGCTCAGCTGAGTAGCTGAAGGTGTGGCCTTGGAGGGTGTGTGTCCCTCTCCTCATCCTGCCTGTGGATCATGATATAAAACTCTCAGCTACTCTTCCAGCACCATGTCTGCCTGCACGCACATCGTGGCGATAATGGCCTCTCACCCCCAGTTAAGGGTGTTCTTTTATTTATGAGTTGCCTTGGTCGTGGTGTCTCTTCACAGCAATGGAACGGTGCCTGAGACACTCGGGAATTCCTGACTTAACCCATGAAGTTCACTGAAATGTCACAATAGTCACAGTATCCTAAACCTGGCACTCTTGGTAGTGGAAAACTTCAGCGGAGTGGGGGAGAGGAGGGAGCGAGTGAGCGAGCGACTTGGGTTGTACAGGAATCAAAGTCTTTGTCACCGTGTTAGGATCCCCTGCAGGTGCAGAGGCAGCCCGGGTGAATACCAGGGCGCCGTGGTTGGCATCGTTAGTGGCACGGGGCCCCAAACCCCTGTGAGGAGAGCCACACCTCTGCTCCCTGGTGTTTTCCCTTTTCTCTTTTGATGCTGATTAATTCCCTAAATCGCTATGTTGTAGACTATATTATGCAGGGACATCCCCATCTCCTGCTGTCCTTTGACTCCTAGGTTTGCTTAAATGGAAGTGAGGGAACAGACGACTGGGGAACGAGGGCTGGGGAGATCGCTTAGTGGGCAAAGGCACGCATCACCAGTCTTGATAGAAGTTCAGTCTCTTGTGCCCACACTGTGGACAAGTTGTCATCTGCCTTCACGTGTGTACCTGGCACCTGTGTCAAATTCCTAGCAGATGTATCAGCTGTACAAAATAAAACAATGATCGACGTTAGCTCACTATCTTAGTACTTTAAATAATAAACACGCTTCTTCAGATTAACGACTTTAGTACACATGTCAGTAGGTCCACCGTGTCTCTGTGTGACTATTCCCACTGTCTGCTCCCAGAACTTCTTCACTTTGTAAAACTGAACTCTGTACCTGTTAAACAGAAACCTCTCAATTCTGCCTCCCACCAGCACCCGACAGCCTCAGGTAGCCCTTGTGTGAACCTTCTGGGTAGCAGATGTGAACCTCCCATTTATTGTTAAGGCTGAGTAATAATAGCATTAACACCTACGTGTTTCTCTTTTTAAAATGACTGTCTTTAGTCTTTGCCTCCCTGTATGTGTGTGTACCACGTGCCTGCAGTGTCAGTGGAGGCCAGAAGATGGCGTTAGATTCTCTGGAACCAGAATTGCCGGCCGTTGTGAGCTGCCCTTCTGGGAACTGAACTCAGGTCTTTTGCAAGAGCAAACAATGCTCTTAACCGCTGAGCCATCTCTCCAGCCCTCCAGGTGTTTCTTGATCCAATCAAGCTGATAATTGGTATTTACTATGGCCACTCTGGGCCACTACCACACGGGTCACCATATCTTTCCTTCCATGTTTTCTTGTAAAGACTTCATAGTCTTATTTCATTTGTCTATCTGTCTGTCTGTCAAGACAGGGTTCTTCTGTGTGACAGTCCTGGCTGTCTGGGAACTCACTATGTAGGCCAGGTCGGCCTTGAACTCACAGAGATTCCCCTACGACTTTATAGTTTTACTTTTCTAGGACTTTGATCCATTTTGAATTAGTTTGTAAAAACACAGCATAGTCAAGCATTGTGGCACTTGTCTTTAGTCCCAGCACTCAGGAGGCAGATGCAGGTTTGCACTCTCACGAGTGTGACGCCAGTCTGGTCTACATAGCGAGCTCCAGCACAGCCAGGGCTACAAGAGACCCTGTCTCAAAAACCAGAAGAAATAAAAACACAGCGTCAGGGTTCAGTGCTATCTTTCATGTGTAAATCCCTGGCTTTGCAGACTGCTGGCTGGTCTGAGCAGACATGTATATCTGAGTGTATTATTACGTGTGTCTGCGTGTGTGCACATGCTTCCCCCTGCAGGTGCATGTGTCTTAGTGTATTAGTGTGCGTGTGTGTGTCTGTGTGTGCACGTGCTTCCCCCCGCAGGTGCATGTGTCTGAGTGTATGAGTGTGTGTGTGCACGTGCTTCCCCCCCGCAGGTGCATGTGTCTTTGTGTGCATGTGTGCACGTGCTTCCTCCTGCAGGTGCATGTGGGAGCTAACCGTTGGTGTCAGGATGTCTTTCTCAGTCACTTTTCCACCTTGTTCCTTTTTTATTCTCTAAAAAAAGATTATTTTAGGTGTTTTGCCTGCATGTATGCCTCTGTGAGGGTGTTGGATACTCTGGAACTAGAGTTACAGACAGTTGTGAGCTGCCTTGTGGGTGCTGGGAATTGAACCTGGGTCCTTTGGAAGAACAGCCAGTGCTCTTAAACCACTGAGCCATCTCTCCAGTTCCCTTTTTTAAAATTCTTAATT
Source organism: Microtus agrestis (assembly GCA_902806775.1). NCBI lineage: Eukaryota > Metazoa > Chordata > Mammalia > Rodentia > Cricetidae > Microtus > Microtus agrestis. The sequence continues at coordinate 567,493 of CADCXT010006930.1, forward strand.
ATTAAATAAGTCTGAGCATGGTGGCACACCCTTTAATTCTAGCACTTGGGAAGCAGAGGCTGGTGACTATGAGTTCAAGGCTATCTTGGTCTGTGTATTGAGTTCCAGGTTAGTCAAGGCTACATAGTGAGACTATGTTTCAAAAATAAAGTGTGTGGGGGCTGGAGAGATGGCTCAGTGGTTAAGGCATACATGGAGGCAGAATGTTGTATACATAATAAATAAATCTTAAAAAAACAAAAAAGAAACAAAAATAAAGTGTGTGTGTGTGTATGGGTGTGTGTGCGTGTGTGGGGCTGTGTGCGTGGGTGGGTGTGCGTGCGTGTGTATGGGTGTGTATATACACACGTACCACTTGCATACAGGTGCCTGAGAAAGCAGAAGAGGTCAGTGGGATCCCCTAGAGCTGGAGTTACAGGTGGTTGGGAGCCATCCACCTTGGGTGCTGGGAGCTGAAGTCTGGTCTTTGGAAGAACTGCAGGCTCTCCTAACTGCAGAGCCATCTCTAGCCTCCTGTCATGCCTTTTCTGTACCGTGTGTTAAAAGTGATCGTGTTTTCCTTCACCCTCTCAGTGTGTCACATGGATGACTTGTATGTTGCGGGTCCCTTCCCATGCTGTGCTTCTTGCTCATTGCATCACGTCACTGTGAACAAGACACCTGCCAGACACCACCTAAGGGAGCTTTACTTCAGCTGCCATTGTAAGGTTCCACCCATAGGGGCTCAGCCTGTGCGTTTGCTGGGCTTCCCGAGTAGCGAGGGTGTGGTGTAGAACAGCAGACCCAGCAGCAGACTAGGAAATGGAGATTGGAGATACCTGCCTGGCTCTAAGCTTCAGAGGCACACCCAGCTACCAGGGCACAGCAGGATCAGCACACGAGGTGCCTGTGTGTGTGCATGGGCAGCACGCTTGCTCGAGTGCTGGTGGGGCACCCACATTCTGCTTGTGAGAAGCTGTCACATCAAGAACAAGAGTTAGCCTGTAGCGAGCTGCGTGGTGTCACACCTGATGGAGATGTATAATCAACTCCTGAGATGGCTAAGGTCTGACCTATGCTATGATCACGCAATGATTATCAGCTGCCTGCATATGCGTGAACCTATGGGCAGTGCCCACCTGGCAGTTTGGGGTTGGCGGCCCATGCCTACTTAAGGGCTGGGAGAGGTTTGCCCGGAGGAGAGAAGAGAAAGAGAAGGAAGGAGAGAGGGAGAGAGAGGAGAGAGAGAAAGAGAAGGAGAAGGAGATAGATTGCTGTGAATAAAGTCCTGAAAACTGCTGCAAGAAGAGCTCCGGTGGTCGCGTTTTTCCTTGCTGGTCGAGGGTGGACGTGACATTAGCCAGGTGCTGGTGGTGCACGCCTTTAATTCCAGCACTGGGCAGGCAGAGGCAGGCGGATCTGCGGAGCGCATTCAGGACAGCCAGGACTGTTTCACAGATAATCCCTGTCTTGGAAGAAAAAAGAGAAAAGAAGTTTTTAGAACATTAAAGTAGAAAGTCTCTAGAGACCAAGGCAAAGCCAGCAGACATGGTGACTGAAATCAAGGAAAAGGTTTTAAGACTTGGGGAGCCCAATATGGGGGTGTCAGTTCCACACGTGGGAGGTGGATGCAGAAGGTTTTAAGACTTGGGGAAAGCCCAATATGGGGGTGTCAGTTCCACACATGGGAGGTGGATGCAGAAGGGCCAAGAGTTTAAGGTCACCTTCAACTGTACGGTGAGTGAACTTGAGACCAGTTCCTCTGTGTGAGGGACACTTTACACTCAAGCCATAACTGTCTAGTACGTAAGTCTTCTGATGTGCTGCTCAGTTCACTGTGGTGGCATTTTGTTTACAGAGTTTCGTTGGCTAGTGTTTTGTTGTGGGTTTTAGTGCTCATACAGCACAGAGATCTATACTGTTTTAAAATCTTATTTTTATTTATGTGTATGTATGTACATGTGTAAACACGTGTTCAAGGATGCTCAGAAAGGCCAGAAGAGGGTGGGGCACTGAATTCCCCGGAGGTGGAGTTACAGGCAGCCGTGAGCTGCTCGCTCTGTTCAGGTGCTGGGAATTGCACTGGGTCCTCTGCAAGAGCAAGACAGGCTCTTAACCCCACTGAGCCATTCTCTAGCTCCTGGGTCTGTACTATCGGAAGTGTCTTTGGCTTTAGTGTGAGGAGGATTTTGGCCTCAGAGGCTGAGTATCCTTGAGGCAGTCCTGTTTCTGCCTCCGGAGAGTTGGGATCACCATCGTGTGACCCCACAGCGGCCTTTGAAGTTTCCTTGCTCTGATATTAACATGGCCACCTCTGTTCTGTGGAACATAATCCCACGACTTCACGGTCAGTTTGTGTCCTTTGATGTGAAGTGGGTCTGTGACAGGGCCTTTCAGTCACAGTTAGAGGGCACTGCTGAAATGGTTTGTGGAGTCAGGGCTCTGCCTCCAGTCTGACCACGCTCGCTCGTGGTAGGAGGAGAGAACCATGTACCACACAAAGAGCCTGTATGCTTGTCAAGGCTCACTTTCCGTGACTTCCTACTTCTGTGACCTCTAGCGTGGGGAATTCCACACTGCAGGGCCTTACTCAGAGTCGGTTCCCCCCGCCCCGAAACCTTTTTGAAGGGCCCACCATGGTTTCTTGATATGTCAGTTCTTCACAAGTGGGCTCTCTGCTCAGCACCATGTGCGTCAGTGTGATAAGTCTGTCCCCACCTCAAAGGCCGATAGCCATTCCCCGGCTGTGACTAAGAGATTCAGAGGTAGCAGCAAAGTCCCCCGATGCTGTTTCATAGGCAGAATATGGTACCCAGTTGACTCCAGCCTGTGTCAAGTTAACATAAAATGGTCCAGCACATATTACTTTTCATGGCAACTGGGATTTGCGGATGGAATTCTGGGTATGAGGGGGGCGGGCATCCTGGGCAAACCAACAAGGACCAGCGACTATAGGTGTCCTAGAAAAGGCAGGTTTAGGAGAGAGAGCACGCTAAGCTGTTGGGTCTCGAGCCAAGGCCTGTTGGAGCCACCAGCTAGTGACTTTCAGGAGAGTCAGTCCCAGGATGTTTCTTCTGGCTGCCAGGACACGTGATGAGATCCAGAGTTCATGGTGCCTTGTTGTGGAATGTTTTACTCTTTTGGCATTTTGAGGGGCTCGCCACCCAACTCCCAAATAAATCACACAGAGGCTTATTCTTAGTTATGAATGCCCGGCCTTAGCCTGGTTTGTTTCTTGCCAGCTTGTCTTATCTTAAATTATCCTGACTACCTTTTGTCTCTGGGCTTTTATCTTTCTCTGTTTCTGTATACCTTTCTTTTTCTTTCTTTCTTTCTTTTTTTTTTTTTTTTTTGGTTTTTTCGAGACAGGGTTTCTCTGTAGCTTTTTTTTTAAGAGGTTGTCCTGGAACTAGCTCTTGTAGACCAGGCTGGCCTCGAACTCACAGAGATTCACCTACCTCTGCCTCCCGAGTGCTGGGATTAAAGGCGTGCGCCACCACCGCCCGGCTTCTGTATACCTTTCTTTACTTCTTTCTCCGTGCCTTGCTGTGTAGCTGGGTGGCTGGGCCCCGATGTCCTCATTTCCTTGTTCTCTCCCTGCTCTTCTTTCTTCTCCCAGTTTTCTCCTTCTATCCATTCTCTCTGCCTGCCAGCCCCGCCTATCCTTTCTCCTGCCTCGCTATTGGTTGTTCAGATCTTTATTAAACCATGAGGTGTTTTAGACAGAAAGAATCACAGCTTGGGCTGGAGAGATGGCTCAGAGGTTAAGAGCCCTGGCTGTTCTTCCAGAGGTCCTGAGTTCGATTCCCAGCAACCACATGGTGGCTCACAACCATCTTTAATGAGATCTGGTTCCCTCCTCTGGTGTGCGGGCATACATGGAGGCAGAATGTTGTATACATAATAAATAAATAAGTCTTAAAAAAAAAAGAATCACAGCTTTACAGAGTTAAACAAATGGAGCGTAAACAAAAGCAACACCCGAAAATAATGTTCCCCAACAGTGCCTGTTAGCATAAAAGCCCAGTGAGCAGAGACCAGAACTGTTAGGGGCAGGGAGATGGTTCAGCAGTGAAGAGTGTGTTCTGCTCTTCCAGAGGGCCCACATCTCATTCCCAGTTGCTATAAGATGAGGCAGGCAAGCCAGATGGAAACTTCTGACCTCTAGAACTGATGAGGGACAGGAGGCATGGTTAGAGTCACCTTTGTATCTATGATATGGGGCTCTTTAAAAAAAAAGTACAATTTTAGGGCTTGAAAAGATGGCTCAGTGGTCAAAAGCTGTATATTTTCTACCTTGTTAGTATGTAAAAATGCCTTTGTGTGTGAGTGTGTTCTGTGTGTAGCCCTGATTGTCCTGAAGCTCTGTAGACCAGGCTGGCTTCAAATTCACAGAGGTCTGCCTGTCTCTGCCTCCTGAGTTCTGCTATTAAAGGCACATGCCACCACCACCAGGCTGTGTGTATCTTATTTTGTGCCTAAAACCTTTATCTGCTTCCCAAGTGTAATTATCATGAGCCAATATTCGGTTTAAGGTTCAATCTTACATTGTATGTGAGCTGTGCTCCTGGCCACCTTCACTTCCAGGCACGCACTCTTTCTCCTTCCCTTGGGCCTCTGTGACAGAGGAGCTGCTGGCTGTTTCCCCAGGTCTTCAGGCCTTGACGTCTCGTGCAGGATGCACAGACATATTTGGGTCTGACAAGGTAATTCACTCACTGCCAGGGCCCAAGAGTCTTAGTTCTTATCGAAATGCAGTGTTCTCGGCTGTGCACGGTGGGCTGTGCATAGTGGGCTGCGCCTTCCATGTTGTTCCTTCCATGTATCTCACTGCTTCTTGTGTCTGCCCAGCTGGTGGCTGTCTGGCTTTTTGCCCGGACAGCATCTCCCTTGTTCTGTCCTCTCTTCTTCTGGAGCCTAGATTCCTTTTCCTATTTATCCTCTCTGCCTGCCAGCCCTCCTATCCCTTCTCCTGTCTAGCTATTGACTATTCAGCTTTTTATTGGCCCAATCAGGTGCCTTGGGCAGGTGAGGGGAAACAAATGCAGCCCATCTTTACATAGTGAAACACACATCTGTACATTGTTAAACAAATGCAGCATAAGCAAATGTATTTGACACGTGTTTACACAGTTAAAATAATACCCCACAACAACACAAGAAGCATGGCTGTGTGCAGGCAGACATAATGTTGGAGAAGGAGCTGAGAGTTTATTTATTTATTATGCAGTGTTCCTTCTGCATATATGCCCGCATACCTGTATGCAAGAAGGGGCCCCCGGTCTCATTACAGATGGTTGTGAGCTGTCGGGGTTCGGTGCTAGCCCGGACACTAAATTATTTCTCTCGACCCCGACGTAAACTCTCTCTCTCTGGACCAGACCCCGACGTAAACTCTCTCTCTCTGGACCGGCTTGGAGACGCAGAAATAAAGACACAACTCACATGGTTTTATCAGGAGGGAGATTCTCAGTGGTCCCTCATGAAATCCTGAGTTCAAGTCCTGAAGAATTTTCTCGTTTATTCTCCAGACAGTCTTTATACCAAAACTTAACCGAGGGGAAAATATATTAGCATCCTGTTTCCTAGGTAACCAGGTGAATGGCTTTCTGTCATGTCCACAACTACCTGTCTGCTGTGTATGCTAGCTGTCACACAGGTTTGAATCGGCATCTCTATCAGGCATCCTCCAAATTACAAAGAAAGGAGCAAAACCACATCCTGACCTTTTTTTTTTATTTTATTTATTTATTATGTATAGAAAGTCTCCCTCCATGTATGCCTGCAGGCCAGAGGGCGCCAGATCTCATTACAGATGGTTGTGAGCCACCATGTGGTTGCTGGGAATTGAACTCAGGTCCTCTGGAAGAACAGTCAGTGCTCTTAACCGCTGAGCCATCTCTCCAGCCCCATCCTGACCTTTTGTTAGGTTGCAAAGGCCTGTCTGGTAGGCTATGTGTCCATCCTCAGATACTGACTATGGCTTCAGAGCCTGGCTGCCACACCATATAGAAATACAGTGAGCCACTGTGTGCTTGCTGGGTACTGAACTCAGGACCTTTGGAAGGGCAGTCGGTGCTCTTAACCTCTGAGCCATCTCTTCAGCTCAAGCTGAGAGCTCTTTCTTGTAAGGGAGTGTGAGTGTTATAGCTCCTGGGCTGCAAAGATGCCTGAACCTAGAGCCTCAGCAGGACAGCCCAGCTGGTATGGGTGGAGGAGGGCCTTCTGTCTGTGTGTTGCTTTCCCTGGTTAATGAATAAAGAAACTGCCTTGGCCTAGTTGATAGGGCGGAACTTAGGTAGGTGGGGAAGACAGAACTGAATGCTGGGAAGAAGAAAGGCGGAGAAGGAGGAGGGAGCTGCCAGAGACAGACGGGCCAAATCTTTCCCAGTAAGCCTCTGCCACGTAGCCACGAACAGATTAATAGAAATGTGTTAAATCAAGATGTGAAAGTTAGCCAATAAGAGGCTAGAAATAATGGGCCAAGCAGTGATTTAATTAATAGGATTTCTGTGTGGTTATTTTGGGGCTAAGCTAGCCGGGTGGCCAGGATGAACAAGCAGGCCCTCTCTCCAGCAACACTCAGCCCTGGAGGGAAAGGTGTCCTGACTTGCTGGGAAGCCAGGCTACCTGAAGCTGGGGTGCAGTGGGAATGGTATCCCCACAGGATATATCAATCCTGCTCCTCACCAGCGCCCCTGCAGCTGAGCTCTGCTCTGTTCCCCTAAGGGAATGTCCTAACAGAGTCATCTGCTTCTGTGGCCCAAGATGTTACTTCTTGCAGAAATGTAGCCATCTTCTCCAGCTCCAGAGAAAAGTTGTTGCTTCTTCTGTCTAGTCTTGTTCACCTCTCTAAGGGAACATCTCAGTAAGGTTCTTCTGTTCTGCACCTCAAAGGGCAAATGTAGATCTTCTTCCAAAACTGTTTTGAGAAAGAGATTTGGGAAGAAGGAATCCAAGAGAATGGTTGCCTCTGCCTCCAACAAAGCCACACTTAATCCAACAAGGTCACACCTCCCAATAATGCCAGGCTCTATGAGTGCACGATGCCATTTTAACTCAAAGTACTACAGAAATTAAGCTGTACTTGTGGAAAAGTATACATTAAGGGAGAGTCCTATAAATGGTGGGCCAAGTCTCAGCTTGTGGCATGGTGAGGACTAGTTCCCTTCTGCCTCCATCCCAAGTGCCTCTCTTCCTAACCTGTGCTTCTGACCTGTAGGAACAGCCAGCATGAAGTTAACTGTGAGGATATCCGAGAGCAAAATGTATATGCACATACATGCTTATTTAAACAGATGCACATACGTGCTTACGTAAACAGACGCACATACATGCTTATTTAAACAGACGCACATACGTGCTTACGTAAACAGACGCACATACATGCTTACGTAAACAGACGCACATACATGCTTACGTAAACAGACGCACATACATGCTTACGTAAACAGACGCACATACATGCTTATGTAAACAGACGCACATACATGCTTACGTAAACAGACGCACATACATGCTTATGTAAACAGACGCACATACATGCTTATTTAAACAGACGCACATACATGCTTACGTAAACAGACGCACATACATGCTTTTGTAAACAGACGCACATACATGCTTATGTAAACAGACGCACATACATGCTTATGTAAACAGACGCACATACATGCTTACGTAAACAGACGCACATACATGCTTATGTAAACAGACGCACGTACATGCTTACGTAAACAAACGCACACATACATGCTTACGTAAACAGACGCACATACATGCTTACGTAAACAGACGCACATACATGCTTACGTAAACAGACGCACATACATGCTTACGTAAACAGACGCACATACATGCTTACGTAAACAGACGCACATACATGCTTATGTAAACAGACGCACATACATGCTTACGTAAACAGACGCACATACATGCTTACGTAAACAGACGCACATACATGCTTACGTAAAAAGACGCACATACATGCTTACGTAAACAGACGCACATACATGCTTATGTAAACAGACGCACATACATGCTTACGTAAACAGACGCACATACATGCTTACGTAAACAGACGCACGTACATGCTTACGTAAACAGACGCACATACATGCTTATGTAAACAGACGCACATACATGCTTATTTAAACAGACGCACATACATGCTTACGTAAACAGACGCACATACATGCTTTTGTAAACAGACGCACATACATGCTTACTTAAACAGACGCACATACATGCTTATGTAAACAGACCACATACATGCTTATGTAAACAGATGCAAACATACATGCTTACGTAAACAGACGCACATACATGCTTATGTAAACATGCTTATGTAAACAAACGCACACATACATGCTTACGTAAACAGACGCACATACATGCTTACGTAAACAGACGCACATACATGCTTACGTAAACAGACGCACATACATGCTTACGTAAACAGACGCACATACATGCTTACGTAAACAGACGCACACATACATGCTTACGTAAACAGACGCACACATACATGCTTACGTAAACAGACGCACATATACATGCTTACACATATACATGCTTATGTAAAAAGACGCACATACATGCTTATGTAAACAGATGCACACATACATGCTTATGTAAACAGATGCAAACATACATGCTTATGTAAACAGACGCACATACATGCTTATGTAAACAGATGCACACATACATGCTTACGTAAACAGACGCACATACATGCTTACGTAAACAGACGCACATACATGCTTACGTAAACAGACGCACATACATGCTTACGTAAACAGACGCACATACATGCTTACGTAAACAGACGCACACATACATGCTTACGTAAACAGACGCACACATACATGCTTACGTAAACAGACGCACACATACATGCTTATGTAAACAGATGCAAACATACATGCTTATGTAAACAGATGCAAACATACATGCTTACGTAAACAGACGCACACATACATGCTTACGTAAACAGACGCACACATACATGCTTACGTAAACAGACGCACATACATGCTTACGTAAACAGATGCACACATACATGCTTATGTAAACAGACGCACATACATGCTTACGTAAACAGACGCACATACATGCTTACGTAAACAGACGCACATAGATGCTTACGTAAACAGACGCACATATACATGCTTACGTAAACAGACGCACATACATGCTTATGTAAACAGACGCACATACATGCTTATGTAAACAGACGCACATACATGCTTATGTAAACAGATGCACATACATGCTTATGTAAACAGACACACATACATGCTTATGTAAACAGACACACATACATGCTTACGTAAACAGACGCACATACATGCTTACGTAAACAGACGCACATATACATGCTTATGTAAACAGACGCACATACATGCTTACGTAAACAGACGCACATATACATGCTTATGTAAACAGACACATATACATGCTTACACATATACATGCTTATGTAAACAGATGCATACATACATGCTTATGTAAACAGATGCACACATACATGCTTATGTAAACAGACGCACATACATGCTTATGTAAACAGACGCACATACATGCTTATGTAAACAGACTCACATATACATGCTTATGTAAACGTAAACAGATGCACACATACATGCTTATGTAAACAGACGCACATACATGCTTATGTAAACAGACTCACATATACATGCTTATGTAAACAGACGCACATACATGCTTATGTAAACAGACTCACATATACATGCTTATGTAAACAGACACACATATACATGCTTATGTAAACAGATGCACATATATACAGTAAAGGCCGTAATTCTCATATACTTGCACATTTGTGCATATATGCATGCATGTGCACATGTGTATGCGTGCACACACAAAATGTTTCCATCCCATGCTTCTCTCAGATTCACTGATTCACTTGGGGGCCTGGCTGCTTTCTGTGTAATGTCCTCTAAGAAAGGCAGGCATTTGAGGGAGAGCCTGATACATTTTATCCCAGAGAAGTAGGCTCACTTCCCATGGGTGCTGCTGGTCTTGGAGTCCCGGGGCAGCCGTGCCAGCAGCTGTCCTTGGTGCTGGCACCTCTGACAGTGTCATGGTTACAATCTCACCTATCAGCCTCCAGCCAGGACCCTCCCAGCCTTTGCTACTGCATAGAGTGTCGGCACATTGGGCCCATGGCAGGAGTTACAACTTGACTCTTGGCACTCCTTCCAACATAGGCACCCGCACCTCCTTTTCCTACCTTCAGTGTGCAGCAGCAGATGACAGCAAGTGTCAGGAGAACAAACACGGGAGCGCTCCAGGGCACTGTGGTGGTGTGCTGAAGAGGCTCTGAAAAGGGAAAAGAAAGATACAGGGCCTCGCCCTGATCAGCCTCTCCAGAGGGCTTTTGTTTTCCCTGGTAATAGGCTCTGTGCCCCCACTCCCTCCTTACCCCATCTCCGGATCAGGGGCTCCGGCAGCCCCTCATGCTGCACATGGCATGTGTATTTCTGCTCCTCCCCAGAAGGCACCACCACAGCTGCCCACTTCTGGAAGGTTCCATCTCCTGCAGGTCTGGTCTCCACAAACTCCATTTCCTGGATCAGTTCCTCCCCATCCAGCTGCCAGGTCAGGGAGATCTCAGCTGGGTAGAAGCCCAGGGCCCAGCACCTCAGGGTGACGTCTCCTTCAGGTTTGGGGTGGCGGGTTACTTTTATCTGGGGAGGGTCTGCAGTAAACAGATAGGTAGATGGTGGTGAGCACAGTTTCATGTCTCCAGTGGGAAAGGCCGTGGGGTCCGGATGCCTCCCTCCATCCCTGTGCTGGAGGGGCCGTGGGTGCTCTCCATCCTGCTGGCCATATGGAGGAGGGCTGGGCTTGGGGGGGTGGGTTGTTTACCAGTTCGGTTGAAGTTCTCTCCTCCGAGGGTCAAGTATTTCTTCAGCCACAGGAGGCATTCCTTCTCCAAGTAGCTCTTTTCTCTCTCCAGCCAGTACTCATTGTTTTCCCACTTCCGCACGGTATGGTCAGCGATGGACGTGGCTGCTCTGTATTGCATGGAGTCTAGATCCAAGGTCAGGTAGTCGCTGCCATCGTAGCCGTACTGCCAGTGTCCTGTGGCACTTCCGTCGTCCCGCATCTCACAGCCATATGTGAACTGGAGGGTGTGAGGGCCTAGAGCAAGCATGTCAGTGGCCAGAGAGGACTTCCCCAGGCCGCTCTCTCCATTATGGCCCCTGTTGCCCTAGCACTGCCATGGGATTCCTTGCGTTCTCCTTAGAGGGTGTTCGCGTTCTAGATCATGTTGTCTGACCACTGATCCCTTCAGTGCTGCCAGCTCTGTCGGGGGCCAGGCCTGCACTGCTTCAGGTCATGGTAAAGAGCCTTGGCCAGGGAGGTTGGACCCAGAGCGCAGCCCACAGGACTCCTGTGCTAGCAGCCCTGAGTCCAGGCGTCATCTCCCGGGGACGGGTGAAGGACGCACTGTGCTCAGTGCTTCTCCGTGAGGTTCTAGAGACGGAGCACTGTCTGGGGGGTTGGGTGGGGGGTACACACTTGGAGCCCTGCAAGCAGGAGGTGCTGGCAGGTCTTCCTCAGCTACATAGTGAATTAGAGGCCAGCTTGGACTCCATGAGTCCCTGTCTCAAAAAACAACAAAACAAAAAACCCAACCAAACAAATAAAAAACCCAACAAACAACAAAAACAAAACAAACTGAACCAAACCAAGCACTGACCAGCAAGAAAACAAGCTTTTATGCTGCAGAATTCTCTAATGAATTTCAAAGTCAGCTGTCACTGAGACTGCCTGGCCTGGAGTCACAAGGCCCCACCCCCCATGACTGCTTTCCCAGAGATGCTGCAAGCAAGCACTTTAAGGACAAACGCTCAGTACTGCATGTGAGCTTGTAGATCTGTGACTCTGGACACATGTCTGTCAGGACACTGAGGGCCTCCTGTCCCCCCACCCCCTCCAGGCACACACCTGCTGGCCGACTCTGGGCCCCCGAGCTGTTGTAGTACTGTTCTATGTTTCTCAGGCTCAGCTGGAAAATCTTCATCCGGTTGGTGAAGACCTGAGTCTCATCAGCAAAGTAACTTGGATTTTCCCTCAGCCAGTCAACAGAGGGCTCTGCCTTCATGTGGACGCTGTCATAGTGGATGAAGGGCTGGCCATCTACGAAGCCAGTGGCAAAAAATGCAGGGACTCCCGGGCCCGGGTTATTCACAGCAGAGTACGCGTACAGCAGAGAGTGTGGTCCTGAGGTGGGAATCAGGGTTTGGTGTGAGGTAGTGGTCAGGGGTGAGTGTGCCTCACCAGCCAAGTGAGCCAAATTCCACACTGTACTCTAGGATAATTCCGAGAACTGACGAAGAAGTGTAAGGGGCCGGAGAGATGGCTCAGTGCTTAAGAGCATTGGTCACTCTTAGAGAGGACCTGAGCTCCCTTCCCAGCACCCACATGGCCCCTCAAGCCACCTGTACCTCCAGCTCCAGGAGTTCTGACATCTTCTGGCCTCCCAGGGAGCTGTTTGCATGTGGTGTGTGTCAGGAAATGCAGGATCTCCCTCCATTCCCCGCTGGTTCTTCCCATATTAGAGATGTTTGTTTTAAATTAAAAACTTAGACTACAGAGTAATGGGTTTCATCTTAGTATCTGTGCATATGGACCATTGTGTTTGGGTGCAGGCTTCATTTTGTTTGCTAAGTGCTGGGAATTAAGCTCCGGACCCCTACGCGCTTGAGAGTTGCTCTCTTACTGATCTTCATCCCAAAACACTTTTTCTCTTTGTAAAGATTACTTTAGGGACTAAGAGATGGCACCTGTTGCTTTTGCAGAGGACCCAAGTGTAGTTCCCAGCACCCACATGGCTGGAACTCTAGTTCCGGGTGATCTGATGCCCTCTCTGGCCGGTGCAGATACTTCACAGGCACCACGAAGGCCAGAAGAGGGTGTCGGATCCCCTGGAAGCGAAGTTGCAGGTGGTTGTGAGCTGCCCAGTGTGGGTGCTGGGGACTGAGCTCCTGTCCTTTGCAAGAGCAGCGTGTGCTCTTCACCAGTGAGCCGCCTCTGCAGCCGCCAGTGAGCTGTTTTTGCAGCGCTGCTGCTAGGCTTCTCCCTCATTGCTCTGCCCCGCGTGCCTGCTTCTTCTCCAGCCTCCTAGTTAAGTCAGTTTCTGCTACTTGTTTTATCCCTGTGATCTGCCTCTCCTGCCTCCTTGACTCCTTCCTTCCCTGTCATGATTCCTTCTGTCTAGTTTTGCAATCCCCTCATAGAAAGGCACTTGCACACAGGTGTATATAATCTCATGTTCATTTTTTTTTCTTATTTATTATTGAGACAAAGTCCCTGTGTGAGGCTGGCCTTCTGCCTCCTCCTCCCAGATGCTGGGGTGAGAGGTGTGCACTGTCGTGGTGAGAGGTGTGCACTGTCGTGTTCAGCACACATAGCATTTTTTTTAAACTGGATTTCCAGATGTGAGAAAATATATAGTATTTGTCTTTCTGGGGCTTGTGTCTTAGTGTCCTGATTCCAGTTGTATCTGCTTCCCCACAATGCCGTAATTTCATCTTGCTTAAAGATGGCAGGAGAGTCCACTGGATGACTGAGTAAGATTTGTTGTATCGTATCAAAGTCTGGGCATTTTCTTTATTCAGGCAGGATGTCTGGAACACTGGTGGTTTCCTGATGTGGGATTCCCTGGTGTATATGTGTTGGTTAATGAATAAAGAACTGCTTTGGCCTGTGATGGGGGGGCACGGACACCACTAAAGTGAATGCTGGGAGAAAGAAGGCGGAGTCAGTGCCAGAGACGGGCCACAGCCATGTGGTGATACACAGATTAATGGAGATGGCTTAGTTTAGGATATAAAAGCTAGCTAAAAATATGCGTAAGCTATTGGCCAAACAGTATTGTAAATAATACAGTTTCTTTGTGATTATTTCGTGAGTTTGAGTGGCCCGGGAAGTGAACAAGCAACCTCCCCCAACAGTTTCCTGGACACCCACACCCTGATGTACATACCATAGTTGTTGTTGTGTGTGTGTGTGTGTGTTGGGGGTGGGCAGAGTCTTATCCTGTGGCCCTGGGTAGCCTAGAGCTCAGAGCAATCCCACCTCAGACTCCCGATGCTGGGATTACAGGGTCACAGGGGAGACACTGCTCTTGGCTTCATTCAGCTTCTTTCTGTATAGAAGAAAGCTGATGGGAAGCCAGGCTGCCCCATCTCTAACATTCTAGAACCCAAAGCCCTGGAGCCTCACCCAGGAGCCCTCTTTTGTCCCAACCTTTCTGTTTCTAATTCTTGTGGTAGGAGGGATGGACCACAAGACCCGGACAGACACGCTTCCAGCTGAGCTACATTTTCAGCCTCCGTCTCCCCTGTCTTAGGGTCCTCACCTCCTCACCTACTTCAGCTACTGCGTGGTTCCTGTTGGGGCTGCACATGTCCTTTTGTGAACACCCCACTAAAGCATAGGCTTCTCTCTCTGTCTGCCTGACTTCCTGCCTCTCTCGTGCCCCAACTTGCGGATGTTCTCCCCTTATAAATCTGCTGTGTGTGGCGTGTTCTCTTGGTGGCATATCTTGGCAGGGTCTGCCACAGGTACTCACTTGGCCACTTTCTACCCTGTCATCACTGGCTAGCACCCAGATGGTGGAAGGAGAGAACCGATCCAAACAGGCTGTCCTCTGACCTCCACATCTGCACAGATGTTAACTACAATGTGGGCGATGTGTACTTATTAAGTAAACATGAAGTTCAGAAACACATGGTGGCTCAGCTGTTCAGGGCACGCACTGCTCTCCCAGATATTCTCTCTCTCTCTCTCTCTCTCTCTGGTTTTGGTTTTTGAGACAGAAACTCTGTGTAGCTTTGGCTGTCTGTCCCGGAACTTGCTTTCTGTACTCACAGAGATCTGGTTCTGCCTCCCAAGTGCTGGTATTACAAGTGTGTGCCACCACTGCCCGGCCTGAGCTTCAATTTAGGACCCAGTGTGGCCTCAAATTTGTCAAGTATCTGATGGCCTTGAACTCCAGATCTCCCCACCTCCATTTCCCAAGTGCAGCCCTTCTGCAAAATAGTCTGAGGAGGTCGGGGTTGGGGTCATTCCTGCCTTGAATTTGCCCAGTGAATCGGCACAAACTCCCTTCCCCACAGAACTCACGGGCTCCGCTGTCCGGGGGGCGACTCAGGAACCAGAGGATAAGAGCCCACATGGTGTCAGGCGCAGTCCATCCTCTCTGTGGTTTAACCAGGAAGTCAGGAGGGTGTTGGCAACTGAAAAGGGGCGGGCTTTAAGGGTGGGTCTATTTTCAGGGGTCCTGGCAGGGCTTCCCACCAGGATGAGGGCCTTCCTGCCTGGAGATGTGCCCCCCACACCCACCCTGGCTCTGAGCACCGCAGGCTAGCAGGCTAGTGGCTGCTGCAGTCGGTCCTTTGGTCAGTTTGAGCCCTCACTCTTGCCAGCATCTCCAGCTTGTTTACTTTTGAGCTGCTTTGACCCCACCTCCTCGGCTCTGGTCCACTGCTGCTTTCAGAGCAGATAGGCTGGGTGGTACTGTTAACTACTTCTTTTTTTTTTTTTTTTTAAAATATTTATTTATTTATTATGCATACAATATTCTGTCTGTGTGTATGTCTGCAGGCCAGAAGAGGACACCAGACCTCATTACAGATGGTTGTGAGCCACCATGTGGTTGCCGGGAATTGAACTCAGGACCTTTGGAAGATCAGGCAATGCTCTTAACCACTGAGCCATCTCTCCAGCCCAGTTAACTACTTCTTGAGTAGTTAACAGTCTCTGTCTCCCTCCCTCCCTCCCCCTCCTTCCTTTTTCGAGATAGAATTTCTCTAAATAGCCCTGGCTGTCCTGGAACTCACGCTATAGACCAGGCTGCCTGAAACTCACAGAGATCCGCCTGCCTCTGCCTCTCCCTCCCAAATGCATCTCCTGGCCCACTTCCTATTCTTATAGAGGGCCCAGGTGCAAGTCCTAGCACCTGCCTGATGGCACACAACCCTTTGTAACTCCAGGGGATCTGGTGCTCCCTTCTGGCCTCCAGGGTTACTGCATTTATGTGGAGTACATTTGTAGAGAAGGCAAACATACACATAAAACAAAGGCATAAATTGTTGTGCCCAGATTATGATGCCCAAAGAGAGACCACCAGATAGGCCCAGACTGTAATAAACAAGGTTTAATCAGCATAATACAAGCATGTTTGGAACCCCTGTCTCCAAATGACCCTGTTACGGTGAGGTAGAGAGAGGAGTTGTATCTCCTCTGTGGGGTAAGCTTTTAAAGGCATAACTACAAAGAGGCTTTTTGAAGCTGCTTTGGCATGTTTGCAAGGACTTTTGCTCCCTCCCATCCTGCTAAGTCAGCTTTCTCCTTGTTCTTAGAGCAAAGTCACTGTTCCTGAGTCAGGCCATCTTTATCAGCCTGTACCAGGTGGCTGGCTGGGCTGAGCTAAGTGACCTTGTGCTCGGAATCTCCTGGGTGGGAGAGGGGAAGGCCACTATCCTCCTGGGAAAACATTCTGCTAGGAAATTTCTTCTTGTCCCTTTGAGAATAAGGGGTGAGGGTCCTACAAAATCTGATCTGAGAGGTGGCTCAGTGGTTAAGAGCACCTAAGGGCCTGAGTTGGTTTCCTAACCCCATGGCAGGTGACTCACAGCTGTCTGTAACTCCGTTCTGGGGGATATGCTCCCCATCTCTGAGAGTTCCATATTCACACACATAGACACCCACAAATACATAAATAAAAAGCAAAGCAAAACGATAATCTTTAAAACCATTACATATGAAGTTGGACTCGGTGTTATATGCCTTTAATTCCAGTACTTCGAAGGCAGAAGTGGGTCTCTGTGAGTTCCAGACCATCTGGGGCTACACAGTGAGACCCTGGCTCAAAAAAGGGAATTACATAGAGAGGAAATGTGTGCCTTAACACAGTAAAGAGCACGTGGGAAAACTCGTGATCAACATCTTACGGAATGGTAAGAAGACAGTTCAGTTTCCAGAGCAGTGGGACAGCGTAAGGGATTGAACCATGGGGCCTCCATATAACTGAGCTTCTGGAATGACATGGGTGTGCTGCGTGGGAGGCTGAAGGCAGTCAGGAAGCTGTTCCTCAGACCCCGCACAGGAGCCAGGAACTAAGTCAGAGCCCTGTTGGAGAGGGGAGGCAGAGACATGGAACCACGTGCAAGATGGCTGTGCAAAGCAGACCATTTGTGCGCATCTTGGTCGCTAGGGCTAAGTAAGGATGGAACTCACAATGTCAATTGCAAATGGTTAAGGAACAAAAATCTGTGGAATTTTAAATTTAATGTCAGCGCGTAGGGAGGCTGTGCCCATTGCTTCTAACCGTCCGCAGCAGAGGGAACTGGGTAGCCTCCTGCACCGGGGGTGCGTGATGGAGAGAGGGCCCTGGGGAGCCTGGCCTTAATAAAGACGGCCTCTCACGTCATTCTCTGTGAAGAGAGTGACCTCATCGCTGTTAAGGCACAGCCCCGGGCGTCCATCTTTGGACTTTATATAGCAGCTGCTTTTTCCTTCTCGCCAAGTATATTCCTGTTTTTGTTTGTTTGTTTGTTTTTTGAGACTGGTTTTCTCAGTGTAGCCCCAACTGTCCTAGAACTCACTTTGTAGACCAGGCTGGCCTCAAACTCAATGAGATTCACCTGTCTCTGTCTTCCAAGTGCTGGGATTAAAGGTGTGCACCACCATGCTGGGCACTATTTTGTTTCAAAAAGATTTTATTTTTCCTCTTAGAAAAAATGTTATTTTTAATGTGCGTGTGTGTGTGTGAGAGAGAGAGAGAGAGAGAGAGAGAGAGAGAGAGAGAGAGAGAGAGAGAGAGAGAGAGCAGGGAGAGAGCATGTGTGTCACATGTGGGTGTGTGCCCAAGAATGTGTGTGTGAGAGAGAGAGCAGGGAGAGAGCATGTGTGTCACATGTGGGTGTGTGCCCAAGAATGTGTGTGTGAGAGAGAGAGCAGGGAGAGAGCATGTGTGTCACATGTGGGTGTGTGCCCAAGAATGTGGCATTGAACACCCTGGAGTGGAGGCACAGGTGATTGTTAGCTACCTGACGTGGATGCCGGGAACTGAGCTCTGGTCCTCTGGAAGAGCAATGTGTGCCCTGTGCAAACGTGAGGATCTGAATGCAAATCTTAAGCACCCATGTAAATAACCATGTCTGGCCACATCAGTGCCAGTGAGCTCAGTGCTGTGGGCGGTGGAGAGAGCTGAATCATGGGGGCTTGCTAGCTACCTACCAGCCTAGCTTCGGATTCAGCGAGAGCCTGTGTCTCGGGAAAGTGGCAAACACGCTAGAACAGGAACCGAACATCCTCTTCTGGCCTTCAAGAGCACCCATAGTCCTCATGCTGTTGTACCACACAAATCAGGGAGGATGGGGATGGAGGGATAGGGTAAAAAAAGCCAAATATGATGATAAATTCGCATGAAAATGGCTGGTTAAATCCAGGCTCTCATTGATCCGTCCTGCGTGGGACCACAACACAGCTGGCTGTGTGATGTTAGGCAGGGAGCAGATGAAGGCCTCCAGGAGCCTTCAGAAGGTGCCACACCCCACGACCCGCTGCAGTGGCTTATCAGTGAGTCAGCTCCAGATGTTAGGAGGCTGGATGTGGAGGTGGTGGCCGGGGATGTGTACAGTGGAAGGGACAAGTAGAGATAAGGAAGTTAAAAAGAGCAGCATAAGAACCAATGCCAGCTAAGGTGTGCTGCTGGCTGCCAATGGGAGCCGGAGGAGCATGGGAGGAGGAGCATTGGAGGAGGAGCACGGGAGGAGGAGCACAGGGGGAGGAGCACTGGAGGAGGAGCAGAGGGGGAGGAGCACGGGAGGAGGAGCATTGGAGGAGGAGCATTGGAGGAGGAGCACAGGGGGAGGAGCACAGGGGGAGGAGCACGGGAGGAGGAGCATTGGAGGAGGAGCACAGGGGGAGGAGCACTGGAGGAGGAGCACAGGGGGAGGAGCACGGGAGGAGGAGCACGGGAGGAGGAGCACAGGAGGCGACTGTAACACCTGGCTGTTGGAGGGGAGGATGAGAAACCAAGAGTTAGCAAAGAAAGGCCCCGGCTGGGAAAGAGTCAGTGTTTGGACTGTAAAGAGTGCCCCCCCCCCCCCCCAGCTAAGACAGCTAGAGGCAACACTGAAGTCCTCAGCCAGCAGGCTTCCGACCACCACAGGGGTAGACAGTGGGCCGGCTTTTGTGTTCCAGGTAAGTCAGTCCGAGTTCAGGCACCTTCCTGGGGCGTAATCGGAAGTTGCATTGTGCATGCAGACTCCAGAGTTCGGAGCAGGTAGGAAGGATGTCTAGAACTCTAAAGAGACCCTAATTTGACCGTGGAGGCTGGCACCGACTAAGCGGTTCTCCTTCCCTTTGCCCTCTCTAGACTCAGGAATTCCCCTACCAGGTGGGGCTTCTCCTGTTTGAAATCATGTTTGGTACCCCACCTCCCATCATTCCCAACCTCCAGACAGATTTGTTGGCGAAGTTGGATGGCCAAGACCTCCATGATGCTATGTGAGGGGTCTAATGGGCACACAAGGAAGTTTTGGCCCAAGCTCAGGGCCCTCTCTGAATCTGGTGTTACCCATGAGCCCCACAGGTTATGACTGGGGAATTGGGTCTGTTTTAGGAGACACTGCCTGGGGTCACTGGAACCCATTTGGAAGGGACCATAGTCATCCTACTAACCACACCCACCTGAGCCAGTACACCCATGCCAGGCCTGCGATCCCTTCACATTCAAGGAGGGCTAACAAGGCGAAGGATGGGAGGGGTCGAGGGACCCAGACAACTCCCTCAAACTCCGGGTGCGGCACAAGTGGTGGTATGGCTCCTGTTGGAGACTGCACCCGTTGACATCCTAGCTGCAGGAGACGCACGTACCCCATGGAACCAAAGGGGTAATTGTCAATACAGACAGAGGTATTATAGCCAACAGCGCTACTTCCGACCTCTATGTGGATCGCTGTGACCTGGCAGGAGAAGGATGGAACCATCAGATCAGGAACCTTTCCCTGGGTATGGGTGCAACTCTGGGAAGGGGGGTCGTGGAGCCACCAGGTCCTTTAACTAAACAGATGCAGGGGTTGGGAGGATGCCTGTTGTGCCAGGTGGGGATGGATGTAAGTCCACTGGGTGGACTAACTGGTCACCCCTCCGTCACTGGGGACATGAGAGCAGTGGGTGCAGCCGAGTCGCCTGTGGACCCTGCTATGATAAGGAACAGCTCCCTAGTCACCCCTGGGTGGCTGCTAGAGGCCGCTGCAACCTACTAGTCATCGGTCGAGCAAGTCCTCAGGTGAGCAAGAAGGCTGATTGGACTGCCCGGGAGGCTTGGGGTTTCTGGCTCTGCCGTAGGGGCCATGATCCGGGACTGATTTTCACCATCCACAGAATCCAGTCACCCCTCAGAGCCGTGATGGGCTCAACTAGGTGATTAATCCCCCTGCACCCGCATCCAAGCCAAGCACCCCACGCCGACCATTGCACAGCCCCTGGGGACCTGGCTCAGCTCACCGCCCCTGCAGTGACCCTGGACCCCCAGGCTAACTTGGTCTAGACAGAAGACCCACTCCTGACACTTCTTCATTCCTAGTCCTGAACATCACCAAGCCTATCTGACTGTCACTTGCTGACTTTGCTATGATACTGCCCCCCATTATGAGGGGATTGCCGTCGTGGGGAACCTATGTGGGGAACATTATTTTCAGGTGTGTGACTTTTGTTTCTGCTGCATTTGTTTAACTCTGAAGCTGTGTTACTGTGCGTGCCTAAAACACCTGATAATCCTAATATAGAGCTGAATGGCCAATAGCAAGGCAGGAGCAAGGACAGGCGGAGCAGGCAGAGTATAATAGAAAGAGGAAGGAGGAGGAGCAATAGAACAAGGTAGTGACAACAGGGGCCAGACACCCAGCTATACAGCAAGCCACAGAGAAAGAAAGTAAAGAAAGATAAGTAGGAATAGCGAAAGATAAAAGCCCAGAGGCAAAAAGGTAGTTGGGATAATCTAGACAAGCTTCCAAGAAACAAGCCAAGATAAGGTTGGGCATTCATAACTAAATCGTGTGTGATTTAATTGGGAGCTGGGTGGTGGCCTCCCCAAAGAATCCAGAGAGCTGAGCATCATACAATAGACCTCAGATTCTACCCAGTGCTGCTGGGAAGACAAGGCACAGCGGACCCTCCGGCAGATCACAGGCCTCTGTATAGGGAAGTTTCCCCTTGAATGGCAGCCCCTCTAATCAGACCCTAATGCTCCCCAGCTCCCAGGAATGCCTGATTCCCCACAATGACACCTGGTGGGCCTGCTTCATAGGACTGACACCCTGTGCCCATGTATTGGTCCTGAACGAGACTAAGGGCTTCTGTGTGATGGTGCAACTGGATTAATTTATCATGTGGAGGACTTACAGCAAAGTGGAAGGGACCTCCCCCAAGGTTAAGAGAGAGCCTGTGACAGCCCTGACCCTGAGCATACTGCTGGGAACCAGGTTAACAGGGGCAGGGCAGGGGCTGCCTCCCTGATCACCCAGAATCAGCACTACTCCCATCTGCGTGAAGCCACCGATTTAGATCTAGAGAGTTTAGAAACTCCACCTCCAAGGGTCTTTAACAAGTTGTGATGCAGAATAGATGGGGCCTAGACCTCATCTTTCGCCAGCAAGTGGGACTGTGTGCAGTGCCGGTGAAGAATGTTGTTTCTGTATTGACCATTTGGGGGTAATCAGAGACTCCATGCAGAGACTGGGAGCCATCCAAATGATGGTGTTGCAAACTCACTATCAGCCCCTCCACCAAGAAGTTATAGAACTTGAAAGGGTTCCGTGATTGGAACTTCTAGGGACCAGTCAGAGGGGAAAACCTGCTTAGTCTCACAGCCTCTGTCTTGAAAATGGGCCTCCATCTTAAGTCTAAGTCTGGTGACGGGTGTGTGTGTGTGTGTGTGTGTGTGTGTGTGTGTACTCAGTTCCAGAAGACAAACAAACCCATGAATGTGCTTAGGCAGCAAAAACCTGAGCAGACACCTTAGACACAGCCAGTCAGAAGGCTGAACACTGAACTTAGCAAGATCTGGATGTTCTTGCTGTACCCTGTCTGCAGTTTGTGGTTTTGCCTCAACAGCCTTGCCCCATACCCCTACCCAATCCCGAACCGCCAAGGCATAAACTTGCGGTTTTTTCCTTTAAAAACTCCAGGGTCACATTCCCCCATCAGCTGTGTCAGTGACCAAGGTCGAGCTTGACAATAAAGGCTTTGGTGTGTTTGCATCGGAAACCGGCTCCCTGGTGGTCTCGTTCTAGCCTCCCCAGTCACCTGCTCATATGTGGTGCACATAACCTCACACAGTGGGCACGCATGTGTGTGCACGCGCACACACAAGTATAAAATTTGCTTTACATTTTAATCACAAAATTAAAATCAAGAACATTGAAGAGGGGTCTTTTCCTGCTCTCTGGGCAGTGCGTAGCCTGGCTGGCTCCGTGCTGCGCGAGCATCGTTTCATCTGGAGAAGGCAGAGCATCTTGACCTGGTCTCCTCTGCTGATCTGCTGACCCCTGCCTTGCATTCAGACAGCAGCAGGTACCGTTGTGTGACGGACGGTCCTCGTGTTCGTCGCACCTGGGTATGTCAAAGACCAGATCTGCCCTGCATCCATGGCAGGAAGTCCCTCCAATCTACTGTGTTCCTCCCCTGCTTGTCCCTGCATGTCTCCATAGGTTCCTTACGTGGTGTCCAGACACTGAGGCCTGTGCAACTAGGGACTGTCCTGTGTTCAGGAGGCTGAGGAAAGAGGTTTACTGTGAGTTCCAGGCCAGCCTGGGCTGCATAGTGAGTTCCGGGCCAGCCTGGGCTGCATAGTGAGTTCCAGAGCAGGGTAGGGTACAGATGAGACCTTGCATCAGTGAAAGGGGTGACGGGATTGGAGACGGTGCAGCTGCTAGGAGTGTATGCTGCTTTTGCAGAGGACTGGAGTTTGGCTCCCAGAAGCCATGTTCAACAGTTCGTGACCACTTGTAGTTCCGCTCCTGACGTCCACTCATTGGACTCTGGTCACCCGCAGGGACAGATATGCACAGAGTCACATGTGGACACACATGCTTACAAACGGTAAAAATATTTCTTTTTTTGGTTTTTCGAGACAGGGTTTCTTTGTGGCTTTGGAGCCTGTCCTGGAACTTGCTCTGTAGACCAGGCTGGTCTCGAACTCACAGAGATCCACCTGCCTCTGCCTCCCGAGTGCTGGGATTAAAGGCGTGCGCCACCATCGCCCGGCTAAAATATTTCTTTAACAATAATAAAATAAAATTTCACAATAAAGAAAAATGATCAAAGGATCTGAACAGGCTTTTGTAAAACAAGACAAGCATAGGAAGAGCTGTCAAGATTCACTGTCAGGGGCTGGAGAGATGGCTCAGTGGTTAAGAGCACTGGCTGCTCTTCCAGAGGTCCTGAGTTCAATTCCCAGCAACCTCATGATGGCTCACAACCATCTGTACTGAGATCTGACGCCCTTCTCTGGTGTGCGGACATACATGGAGGCAGAATGTTGTATACATACATAATAAATAAATCTTTTAAAAAAATTGAGGGGCTAGGGAGATGGCTCAGTGTTAATGTTTGCTGTGCCAGCATGGACACTGGAGCTGGATGCTGGGTGGGTGTGTCGGCCTGCTCATAATCCCAAACTTCAGCCGTTGGAGGTGGGGTTCCCCAGAGGATGCTGGCTTGCCCTATCAGTGTGCTTTGGGTTCGATTGAAAGACTGTTGTGATAAATGGTCCTCGCTGTCTTGTTCCTTGTGACTTACATTAGGTTTTGGTCTCTTACCCAGCTGCAGAGCAAGAACTGGCTAGGCTTTTAAATGGTTTTGCTTTGATTTGTTGCTGTTGTATTGCTGATGGGACTGTGTTGCACGTGTACTGTGGCGTGTGTGTGTGTGTGTGTGTGTATGTCACTGTGCTGTGGTGTGTGTGTGCGGCACATGTGCTATGGTGTGTGTGTGGTACTGTGCTGTGGTGTGTGCATGTGTGTTGCATGGTGTGCGTGTGTATGTGGCACGTGTTCTGTGGCATGTGTGTGTGCTGTGGCATGTGCGTGTGTGTTGCACGTGTGCAGTAGTGTGTGTGGAGGTCAGTGCTCATCTGTAGAGTTGGTTCTCTCCTTCCACTTTTACTTGGTGAAATTCCAGGTCCTCAAAGAGGAGTTTGAAGAGGGCTCTTGGCCCTGAGTCCTGTCTTTCTTGACAGAGAGAAGAGACCAGGAGCTGTCCCCGCCTCCATCTGACCCCCCAGTCACCTTTGGATGCAGGGAGTTCCGTCAGTGGCCTATAACAGCCTTCAGTTTGTTTGGCAGGGGAGGGAAACCCAGCACTTTAACCCACAGAACCATCTCACAGGCCCCTGGTGGGTTCAAGCTGCTTTCACTGGTGCAGTCTCAGCTCCCAGGCTGTGGGGAGACCAATTCTGGACACTTCCTGCAGCCCACATGCTCTGAACAGCAGTTTTGCTGTTGCCCACTGCTGGGTCTAACTGGTATTGAACGATGTGAACAGGAACTGAGGGGGTGATGTCACTTAACCCTTTAAACCTGTGACTGGTGATGTTTCCCAGTCCTGTTAAGGGGCTAAGTTGGGGTGGGAAGGTAGGTATCTAAAGCGTGTACAGGAGGCCCTGAGAGGGTTCTGAGGCGGTCAGGTGGGGAGGAACTTTTGCCACCAAACCTGACGATCTCAACCTCAGTTTGATTCCCAGAACCACATGCTGAAGGAGAGAACCAGCTCCCTAAACTTAGCCTCTGGTCTCTACACATATTCTATGTCATGCATGCATCTACATAATATACATGCAAAATAAATGCTTAAAAAAAACAGGTGTGATGGTGCTTGCCCAGCACTCAGCAGGTAGAGGAAAATGGATGTCTGTGAGTAAGAGGCCAGCCTGGTCTACATAGCAAGATCATGACTCGAAAAATGAAATAAATAAATACCCTCCCCCCAGGAAAAACCCCTTGGGCTGGCCAGATGACTCCGTGGGTAAAGCAGCTGCCCTTGAGTGTGATTCCTAAGGACTAAGTGCCCCACACAAACACACAACCAAAACAAGTCAGAAAACAGCTAAAACCCTTGTGCATGAAAGTAGAAATGGGGCCATTTGGGGAAAGGAAGGAGACAGGGAAGCGGGGACGGAAGGGCAGTGGCCATGGACGCAGTGTGCTTAGGTGAGAATGTCACTGTGAAGCCCTTCACATCGTGATTGTGCCCTAACTTTAAAACCTTAAGGAAATAAGAAAAGGAAGCAAAGAGGGAAGCAGACATTTAAAATCATGTGATACTGTATTTGAAATAACGGAGTGGACTTCAGGAGTACAATATCAAGCAGGGCGTGGTGGGTCGGATTGTCTAAGCACTTGGATGTGATGATGGTGGCCGACCATGCCAGCGGTGAAGCTGAGCCTGTCACCCAGCACTTGCTCGTGGAGGTAGAGCCCAGACAGGAGGAGTTGAGGCCAGCCAAAGCCACAGGAAACCCTGTCTCAAAAACTCAAAACAAAACAAAAGCCCATAAAAAAAAAAGCCATGACTGATGTCCCCAAATTTCAAAGGTATTAAGTAGAGTTAGCAGATGCACTTGAATTAATGAAGTCGGGCATGCGGCTATTTCCATTCGGGGATAAAGGAAAGGCTGGACAGGTGGCTCGGATGTTGTGAGAGAGGGCACAGCTCTTGCAGGGGACCCCTGCTAGGTAGCTCACAACCACCCGTGCGCATACCCCACAGCTCACAACCACCCGTGCGCATACCCCACAGCTCACAACCACACGTGCGTATAACCCCCACCCCTGCAGTGAAGAAGGGTTTAAACATGCGGATGGAGCAGCTTTCCCTCCTTTTTCTGACTATTCCTCCCACCCCTCACCCTCAGACTTCGGCTTTCCCCCTGGTTTAGCTGCAGGCATATTTTGCAGCCTGTGTAATCTCGGGAAACAGCTTGAACTGGTGTATCTAGAGAGATCTGATTTGGAAACATCGTTTCCTGGCAGCCTGTGGGGAAAAAGAAACTTAACCAAGAAACGAGAGTGAAAGTTGAGGAGGCTGGGGGTGGGGGCAGCTCTTAGAGGGAAGCTCTGCTGTTCCTACACAGCAGGGAGCACTATCTCAAAGCCTTTTCCTGTCAATGTCCTCCCGCCTCTGAAGGCCAACTGCGTGACAGCCTGGCCTGGCTGCAAGTCCCGGGGGCAGGGCTGAGACAGCTGGTCACATTATCCCACTGAACCAGCTCTAGGGACAGCAGGGAGCTGGGGCCCAGCATAGCTGGGTAGTGTGAGGTTGAGAGGCTAGAGCCTTTCTTTCATGTCCTCCCCCGCACCCCCCCCTCCGAGTTTGTCTTCAATCCTTGCAGGCTAATGAATTCCTAAGCCAAGGTTTCTCTCCTCCCCTTCTTCTTCCTTCTTTGTCGTGTGTGTGTGTGTGTGTGTGTGTGTGTGTGTGTGTGTGTGTGAGAGAGAGAGAGACGGATGGATTTTCTGGGTGTTGGTTTTTGGAGGGGAAGGGACAGGCAAGGGCTGACGTGTTTTTTCACGTGTTTGCACACAGGTCCGCAGGAGGAGGAACGCATGCGCTTACTCGGTGAGGTGACCAAGGAGACGCCAAGACTCATGTTTGTTTTCCTATCTGGATCCAACCTGCACATTTCCCCAAGAAATTCCCACTGCTCTCGCCTTCCTGTTTGGTACTACGTAGGGGTGACCACACGGGACTGGCCGGCTCCCCAAAGCCAAGGTCACACTAGCAGGGGATGGAGGAAATGAAATCACTGCAGTGATATCAAGAGGTGGTGAGGGGCTGAAGACATGACCCAGTGGTTAAGAGCACTGGCTGCTCCTCCACGGGATCTGAACTCGATTCCCAGCACCTTCATGGAGGCTCACAACCATCTCTTAACTCCAGTTCCAGGCACACAAGCGGTTCACAGACATACATGCAGACAAAATACCCATGCACATAAACTTTAAAGAAATTCTTAAAGGTGGATTTGGGAGAGCTGGTCCTCTGAGCTTTGCCTGACCATCACCATCCTGGAACATGAGTTACCATGGCGACTGAGCAGAGACCCCAGCTTGTGACTGGGACATAGCAGAACTTAAATAAAATTGAGGGGATAATGAATTGATACTGAGTCTGTTGATATTTTTCTCTTGGGAACACGGGAGAAAACTAGAAAACTGCCCTCCTAGAATTCATTAGCCACCACCCGTCCGTGCTTGCTGTCATAGACAGATAGCAAGGATTCTGTAAGTGCATATAAAAGAAAACCGCTGACCAGAAGGTGGGAGTTGGGTGGTACAACTGCCTAAGGTTGTGTCCAGTAATCTGTACACTGCCTTGAGTTAGACCATCAGTCATGGCTGAACTTAGAAAAGTCATTCTTTGAGGGTTTGGTGTTGTCCAAATTTGGAGGTAGAGAACTTCTCCCTTTCCCCAGGAAAGCCATGCGACACTGGGTATCTGATGATTGGTGTGGTGTACTGTGTGTGATGACAACGCCCTACTAGGTGTTGGGTACTTGGTTTTTTGTTTTTAATAAAATATCCTGACAAGAAGCAGCCTGTAGGAGAAAGGAATTCAAGGCTAGCCTGGTTTACAGTGTGGAGGACAGCCACAACTACACAGAAAAACCCTATCTTGAAAAGCCAAGGGGGAAAAAAAAAGATTATGGGGAAACTTGAATGCAGCTTATGGAAAACCCCAGTGGTGTGTGCAGTGTGTGGGAGGGTGTGATGTGAGCTGCAGTGCTGCAGAGGAGGGCAACGTGTCCCCAGACATCCCTCTCACCATGTCCCAGTTAATGGTAAATGTCAACTGAGGAATTACCTACATCAGGCTGACCTGTGGCACGTCCGTCCGTGGGGGATTTTTTTGATTGCCAGTTGATGTGGGAGGCTCAGCCCATCGTGGGAAGCACTGCTCCCTAGGAGGAAGTCCAGGCTGTATAAAAAAGCTAGATGGGGGGGCTGGAGAGATGGCTCAGCGGTTAAGAGCATTGCCTGCTCTTCCAAAGGTCCTGAGTTCAATTCCCAGCAACCACATGGTGGCTCACAACCATCTGGAATGAGGTCTGGTGCCCTCTTCTGGCCTTCAGGCATACACACAAAAAGAATATTGTATACATAATAAATAAAAAGAGCAAAAAAAAAAAAAAAGCTAGATGGGCACAGTAAGCCGTTCCTGCCAGGAACATCTCTCATGGTCCCTGCCGGCCTCTCTGGCTGCATGTTTCCCTCTGCCTTGACTGGTGGATGTGATGTGTGCACCTGTCCCAGGCTGCTACCACAGTGACTCTCTTAGTGATGGGCTGTGCCCTGGAGCTGGGAGCCCAATAAACCTCCAGGCCCTACGTTGTTTTGTCATGGCGTCAGAACGGAAATTAGGACACACTGCTAGTGTGACGTACACCAACGTGACGGAGCCCAGCATGGAGGCTCTTGGCTCTGCACTGTGCGACCAGTGTGGTGGGTCATGAGCATAGTAAGAGGTCTTAGCACCTCATGCCGGCTCACAACTGTCTCTAATTCCAGTTCCAGGGATCTGATGCCCTCTCCTGGCCTCCAGCAGCACCAAACACACGTGTGGTTTACGGATACACATGCAGGCACTCACACAAAATAGAAATAAAAATCTTCTTAAAACTTGGTATTTGAGTTGCTGACTTGACTGCTCCAGTTTAGGATTTAGCCGGTTAGTAGAGCCCTTGCCTAGAACACAAGAAGCCCTGAATTTCGTGGTCAGCACTGCCTGAAGCAGGGATTGCTACAGAGCAAGTTCAAGGCCAGCCCAGGCTACTTGGGACCCTGTTTTGAAAAACAAGCACAACAAATCGCTGAACGGACTGAGGTGTGGGATTAGGTCACAGTTCCCGAAATGGCCTGGAGCATGCTTCTGTGATTCTGTGCCATGGATTTATAGGAGTGGCATCTGCAGTGTAGATGACGATTGACGACGATAACATCGAACTCTCAGTAACTGAAAAACACTGAAGATGCTCTGCGTTCTTCAGGATCAGACACTTGGCTGAGACTTAGTCACCCCACCCTGTGTGTGTTTTGAGAGGGGTTTTCATGTGGCTCTCTAGTCCAGGGTGGCCGTGAACTTGCTATGTGGGTAAGGATGACCTTGAACTCCTGGTCCTGTGTCTCTACTTCTCAATTACTAGGATTACAGGAACGGACCACCACACCTGATGAAGTATAATTCTTTGAAATAAGCATATCCATAGACAAATTTTTTTGAATCTATAATAAGTGGTAAAATTCTATACATATACCAAATAATGGATTTTAAATAAATTATTAATATTTTATTAGTAGTATTTGATTTGAATACCTGTTTTATACACCAAAAGCCCAACGCCATGTAAAAATATCCTGGGTGGGCCAGGTGGTACTGCACACCTTTAATCCCAGCACCTGGGAGGCAGAGACAGGTGGATCTCTGAGTTCTAGGCCAGCCTGGTCTACATTATGTGCGCGTGTACACATGTGAGTGCAAGTGTCCATGAAGCCCAGAGGAGAGTATCAGGTCCCCTGGAGCTGGGGTTTCAGGAGCTGCTGGAAGAGCAGCAAACGCTCAACCACTGAGCCATGTCTCCAGCCATCCTGCACCCCAGTCCTTTAGTGGCTTTGTGTGAGCAGTAAGGATGACTAGTGATAGACACAAAGTCCTGTGACTTCATGCCGCCTCTTCAGCCCCTCTTCCCCTTTTTAAAAACAACCTAAATTGACATAGGAGGGATGGTGGGCTCATAGCGTGGTCTACCTGCAGGAATGAAAGTATGTCACATACAGAGCACACACATCTGTGCAGTGGTCGCTGACACTGCAGAACACTGCTGCTTTACATGGCTGAAACTGTTTCCATTTGCCGGAGACAATGACAATGGGAAACGCCCGCCTAAGAATCAGATTCTTATTTTCAGTAGGGAAGTCAAGACCTGTAATTCAGGTAGCAGGGAGGTGGCAAGATGGAGCTTGTCCCCTGTTGCATGAATAATAAAAACCCAGAGACAGATATTGGAGTTCAAGATGAAGATCAGAAAAGCAAAGCAGCCAGTTACTGGCTCTAACCTCTACCTCAGACCAAAAATGGGTGATCCTGCCTCCAGGAATCCTCAGATTCAGACTGAGACTGGGCTGAGATCTGTCTCCTCCTATTTTATATCCCTCTCTAGTGCTGGGATTAAAATCGTGCACCATTTCCACCTGGCCTCTATGGCTACCTAGTGTGGCTGCTGGGATTAAAGGTGTGTGCCACCACTGCCTGGCCTCTATGGCTGGCAAACATGGCTGCTTTGCTCTGATCTTCAAGCAAGCTTTATTTATTAATAGAGTCTCTCCTGTTAGTATTGGGAACAGGAAGCTTGGTCCTAGAAAGGAACTCAGGGTCAGTGTACTGGTTGGTAGGGGTGGTCTCTGCAGATCTTCATCATCCCCAGAGATCTGGTGTTTCCTGAGTCAGCCCTTACTCAGTCCCGCGAGGCAGATGTCTAAAGCTATAGGACAAGAGTCATGAGTAGTCAGTATAAAGATGTCTCAGAGTTCCGCCATGACTCAAAATCTCTAAATCTGAGAGGCCTTGGGACCCAGTCCTATTCTCTGTATCTCAGCCCTATTCCCAGGCCCCCAAGGTGTCATGTTTTTAAACCTCCAGAGACAAGACAGAGCTCTAGGCACTGTCCCTGCCTGCAGAAGAAGAAATGACAAGGTGTAGTTGGAGGCCTCTTGTTTGTTCCTGGCTGCCCAGACTCCCAAAATAACCACACAAAAACTATATTAATTACTGCTTGGCCAATTACTTAAGCATACAGCTAGCTAGCTCTTACATCTAGAATTAACCCATCTCCATTATTTTATATATATATATATTTTTTAAAGATTTATTTATTATGTATACAACATTCCTTCCATGTATGCCCGCACACCAGAAGAGGGCACCAGATCTCATTACAGATGGTTGTGAGCCACCATGTGGTTGCTGGGAATTGAACTCAGGACCTCTGGAAGAGCAGTCAGTGTTCTTAACCTCTGAGCCATCTCTCCAGCCCCCATTATTTTATATTTTCTCACAAGGCTCGTGGCCTACCAGTAAGGTTCTGGCAAGTTTGTCTCCCATGAAGTCTCCATGGCTTCCCTGACTCCGCCTCCTTTCTTCCAGCATTCAGTTTAGTTTTCCCCACCTAGCTTAATTCTACCCTATCATGGGCTCAAGATAGTTTCTTTATTAAGCAATGGTATTCACAGCATACAGAGGGGAATCCTCATCAACAAGACACATTCAGGAGACTGAGAGGCTGTGGCTGGAGGAAGAAATAGGGGCTCCCCACCAGCTCCAGCTCCACCCCAAGGGCCCCAGGGACAATCCTGCTCCCCCCACACTTACCTACAACACGATCATAGCCTCCTTTTCCACCTGTGAGAAGAAAAGCTGTGAGAGACCAGGGAAGTCCCTGACCCTAGAAAGTTTCCAGAACTGACAGCAGACCCAGCTTAGAGACAGTAGCAATGAGGGGTGTGGATGTGTTTCCCATTAATAAGGCAGAGCACAGTTCTAAAAGGGGCTGAGAGAGTACTCAGACCCTGCTCTTTCCTACCTGTGTTTCTCTTCCTCTTCCTCACAACAGCCATTACAGCTACAATGATCACAGCTCCAAGGAGAACTTGAAGAGCAATGATTACCATGATGAGGACTGTGGACTGAGGAGGCTCTGGGAAGGGAAGGGCAGGAAGGGAAGGTGAGGATCATGACCCCACCTCTCAGCCCTGACCCTGCTCAGGGTTTGAATAAGGTTCCTGCTCTCCCTGACTCCAGGTGCACACCCACTCCCTCCTTACCCCATCTCAGGGTGAGGGGCTCAGGCAGCCCCTCATGGTGCACATGGCATGTGTATTTGTGCTCCTCCCCAGAAGGCACCACCAGAGATGCCCACTTCTGGAAGGTTCCATCCCCAGAAGGTCTGGTCTCCACCAGCTCCATGTCCTGAGTCTGTTCCTCCTCCTCCCTCTGCCAGGTCAGGGTGATGAAGGCAGGATAGAAGCCCATGGCCCAGCACCTCAGGGTGACATCACCTTTAGGTCCAGGATGATGGGTCACATGTGCCTTAGGGGGGTCTGAGGGAAAGAGTTGTGAAGATGAGACATCTTGCTGTCTTCTGGGGACTCAGCAGTGTTCATGTGGCCATTCTGGGAATGGAAAGGGGAACTGGGGTGGGATTAGGGTGTCCTGATATTAGTAGACCCCAGCTAGAGCTCAGGCCCCAGGGTCATGTGCTCTTCGGGATGCTCTAAGATGTGAGTGACAGTTTGGGGTAGGAGGCTTCAGGGCTCTGCAGACTGATGGAGGGGAAGAGATTCTGGTCCTGAGCTGAGTGAGGGCCAGGAGACTCAGAAAAGCTGGAGTCAGACTCCAGAGACACTGAGTGTGGGGCACAGAAGA